>CM052897.1:43772312-43896261 GCA_028534135.1 Potos flavus | reverse complement strand
ATTTTCTGAAAAAGACCAATATTAGCCATCAAAGACATAGAGGCCAGTCAGTCCTTCAGCATCATTAAACGATCCATAGGCCCCTCATGAGAGGCAGGTTTTATTTTTGCCAACTACACATGATTCTGTTTCTAAACCATTATTCAAATTTAATATTCAGTTTTGCTTACAGGTGTATATATAATACATGAATTAGTAAACGATAATTCAAAAGAGAAAAAAAGGCTCAGAATGAAATAATTTTCTCAGGCTGAGCAACAGTCCTCCCACATACAGTGACAAAAAATAGATATAATTTCCTTATCTTACTGAGATATCTAATTCCATTCTCTGTGGGAGACTCATCAATGAACTTAGATAAAACAACCAGGCTCATATAAATGCAGGTAATTACAACTAGGTTCACCCCTGAAAATGGTTTTGAAGAGATCAGTGTCAATCTGCCCAACTCCTAAAAATAGTGCTGGGGGGCGGGGGGGTTAGGCAGGGCTCCTGGTTACCCGACATCCTGATGAATGCAGACTTGCAAGCAGCCTCCAGTTGGCTGAGGGAGAGAATACCTGGATTCTGAGTCCTCCTGAGCTCAGCAATTCTAAGCCCACTCTGTTACAAATCCTCCATCTAAAGGTCCCCGAGGGCCACCCATCTGCAGCCAGCCCCTACCTCCTCAAGATGGCAGGGCTCCATTAGATCTCACCATGTCCTGATGGAGGAACCAAGATGATCCACGTGCAAGGCATTAGGTAATCCCTGCCCTCATTTGAAGGAAGTTACTCTTAAGGGCTTCACTTACAAACTTTCCAAAATTCACATTTTAATGTGTGGGATGCAAGATCTTCAGATCCTTGGTCTGGAAAGCAACACCTTCTTTTGTAATCTATAACGGAGGTGACATAGATAATTTACTGAAAAAGCCTGGGTTTCCAGGATGCAGTGGATTGAAAACACCTGGGCTTTGGGGCCTGACAGAACTGGGTTTAAGCTTTAAGCTCATTGTTGACTGGCTGTGTGAATGACTTTGCATGGTCTCCCCTTCTAGAACAGCAATTTCCATCTCTCAGAGCTGTTAGAAAGATGAAATGCCAAGCTCAGCCGGATGCCCACCAAATACACACCTGCAATTCGGACATACCCATTTTATCACCAACATCACTGTATTGGCTTCGTTGTTTTGGTTTGTTTCTTTAACATGCGGTCTATGCCCTGACTGTCAGCTTCCTCGATGGCTGGTATCCAGACTTGGCCGTCTCTGTGGCCCAAGCCCAGGATGCCCTCTTGACACAGAGTGGGCTCTCAACATCGCTTTACATTAAAAGAAGAGGAAACGCTCCATAGTCAGTGGTTGTCAAACCTGAATGTGCATATGATTCATCTGGAATCTTGTTTGAAAGCATATTCTGATTCATTACATCTAGGGCGGGCCACAAGACCCTGCATTTCTGCCAAGCACCCAGGTAGACCCATGCTTGCCGGACACACTCAGAAGAACGGGTGCTAGTTTCTGTTCATTTCCTTCCTTTTTGGCCACCACTATATTCCATGAAGTGGCAAAGAGAGATGTTTGTGAGCAGCTCTTTGAGGACTGTTACCCTTAGCCTAAACACATCCCTTCCTCGACTCAAACACAAGGCAAGGGCAGCCAGGATGATATTAGGGTGGGCATTATTTGCTGATGTAGCTCTACCCTATTAGGACAAGCTATTAAGTGAACTCTAATGTTAATAATCAGAAAAATAAAAAGCTCCTTAAGGAACAATGAACAGTTTGATTATATTTGTAGAGAGCAATACTACAATATTACAATAATGATATGCCAGTATTAATATACAATTTTACAAATCACGGGCACTTCATACCTTGTATTTCAAAAAAATGTCATACTCTCCACTGTAATGTTAACAGAACGAGTGTTTATAAATATCTACATGGTAGAAATGCACACTGCCCCACTTGCAAAAGGAAGCTGTCATCCTATTACTACACAGTGCCATCTGCTGGACAGTGGCTGAACAGCAGAAAAAAAAGCAAGATACCATTGGGAATAAATAATAACCTGGAATTTTTTTGCAGTTTTTCAAAAAGATTTATGCAAACTAAGGCAACTTCCTACGTTTCTGCATTGGCTTCTTTGTTGAGAATATCGTATAGTATCTATGCCCTCTGTGCTTAAAGAGAACAGTTTTATAGAGATACACATATTGATACAAGACTCAAGGCTGAACACAGAAATTCCATGTGCCGTGGAAAAGGAGAAAAAAAAACTGTTTCTTTCTCCCAAAGAAAAACCTGGTTTCATGGACCCCAGTGGAGTTTACATGACTTTTAATCGATAAAATGTTAGTGCACATTATTTTGTAGCTCCCCTCACAAACAAAAAATAGATATGACTACGTAGAAATACAAATTCCTAACCTAGCTCACATCTGAACACAGCTTCCTCTTGAACCCTAAAATTAGCCATAACTCGTTAGCGCAAATGGCAGGAACAGAGTAAGTGGGGAAAACGTACGGCTTATGTAAGACCTTCCTGCCAACTTCCTTCGAGGAAAACACAACTTGTTCTATGATAGAAACGGTGTAATTTTGAAAATGATTTAACAGTTTCCTACCTGAATATGCACTCTGTCTAGCTGCAAGAGCTGATCACTTCCGTCTTAGGCAGTCTTTGATTTTAAAGAATTAAGCAGATGTGTGGGTTTAACTGGATGTTTTACAAAATGACTACTGCTATGAAATACCTACTTGGGGATGTTAAAAAATATATAGGTAACCAGGCCCTTTGAAGCAATTTTCTGCGGAGGATCTCAAAGGAGAGCACTGGCTTTTGCTCAGTGACCCTTCGAATGGCTCTGCTGAGGTTTTCGGAGATTCAGAAGTGAAAAGTATGAATAAAATATGGACCAATAAAGTACCCTACAGGTACTTGAGAGAACATTAAGTGAATTGCCTGAGGTCACCAAGCCTTAATGGTGAGGGGGGAAAAAGAACCTGGGACTCCCGGATCCTAGCTTAAAAAATGGAGAGCACTGCCTTCCATGGTATGCTTCTTGGGGGACAATCCCATAATTAATTTAAACGGCTTTCTGGGGGATATTAATTATGCATGCTATCTGTACTCCAGGCCACTCTGAAAGCACAAAATGGCTTCCCTGCTACTCATAAATGGATTGCTTTCCTCTCAGTGATACCAAGGTGCCCTGCAAGGCTCTTGGAAGGAAACAGCAGCAATGCCAAAAGGGCTGGGAGCACCTATCTTTCTGACTGGTAAGCCTCACCCCAACCCCAACCTCCACCCCGCTGCCCACAGGCCCTCATCACCCTCCTCGGGATGAATCCCAACTGTCAATTTTCATGAACCATAAGCGATGCCTGAGGACCCAGCTGTAGGGAAAACAGAATGCTCCCTGCATTCCACCTCTACAAATGGTGAAGGCAGCACTTCTCCCCTCTGCACACAGCCGTAAGAACTCCAAATATGTTGCAGTTTCAGGGGAGTTACACCGGAGTTTGGGGGGAGTAAACTCTTACATGGCAAGATGACGAAAATTGAAATATGAAGCACTAAGATTGAAATATGAAAACAAAACAAACGCATCTAAAGTTGGTTAGGGAAAGGATCCTGGATGGTAATAGGGCATCTGGTGAGGCTCAGGAAAAAAGAATGTTTTTTTACTATATGTGCTGGAGTCTAGAACCAAAATATGACTTCACCCACTGGAACTGAAACTAGAGCTGACCGAAACTCTATTTCTCTTCTCCCCTTTTCCAGCCAAATTAAATTACTCACTGTTCCCTAAAGTACATCTGAAATTCTGAGCCCCGCTGCAATTGATCCTGCCATTTGTTCATAAGCAAATATTGATTAAGGCCAAGCACGTGTCACCTAGCTGGTAAGAACATAACACTGCATGGTACAGTCGTCCCTCTTCATCCCTGGGAACTTTATTCCAAGACCCCTAGTGGATGCCTAAGATCACAGATAGTACCAAACCCTGATTACATATATCATCATGTTGTTTTCCTAGACATACATACCGATAGTTTAATTTATAAATTAGACACAGTAAGAGGTTTAAAATAACTAGTAATAAAATAGAACAATTATAACGATACCGCAATAAATGTTATGTGAAGATGGGCTCACTCCCTCTCTCTCTCTCTCTCTCTCTCTCTTAACTATCTTGCTGCACTGCACTCCCCCTTGCTCTAAGGATGGGAGATGATACAATGCCTATGTGGTGAGACGAAGCGAGGCGAATGACACAGCCACTGTGACGCAGCGTTAGGCCACTACGGACCTGACAGTGTGTTAGAAAGAGGATCATCTGCTTCCCGGCTCTGGGTGACTTGGTATCTGAAACCACGGACGGCGAATCCTCAGATAAAGGGGAACTGCTGTACCAGGATAAACCAGTCTCCGCTCTTGTGCACTTGACTTCTAGCAGGGCATCAACCAATAAATGGAAACAAGGGATGAAGAACTTCCAGGAGGAGAGATAAGCAAGGTAAGGAGACAGAGTGACAAGGCAGGTATGTCTAAGTCATCAGGGAAAGCCCTTCTGTGAAGGTGACATCTGGAGGAAGCGAGGAGAGATAACAGCAAGGGTGAGAAGTGTGGCTTGGCATATTAGAGGACTAGCTAGGAGGCCCGCTGATGCCCCAGCGGGAAGGTCACACAGCCTGGTGCTCCTCAAACACCCTGGGGTAAAAAAACCCACTTCTCTGTTTTTCACAATCCATCGCAATTATTTTATAAAAAAGCAATTTAAGTGTCACAGGACTAGTTCTACTGCTGGGAAAGGTTCTGGAGGGATCTCCTCACAGACCCATGGCCGTTCACAGACTGGCAGCGATCCGGGAGCCACACCGCCCAGCACGGGGACGGGGTCAAGGAGGTCAGGGTCAGCGCTCTGAATCTCATTCTGAGGGCACTGCTCCATCACTGGAAGGCTTTTGTTTTTTTTTTAAGATTTTATTTATTTATTTGACAGAGAGAGAGATCACAAGCAGGCAGAGAGGCAGGGAGAGAGAGAGGAGGAAGCAGGCTCCCTGCTGAGCAGAGAGCTCGATGAGGGGCTCGATCCCAGGACCCTGAGATAATGACCTGAGCCAAAGGCAGAGGCTTTCACCCACTGAGCCAACCAGGTGCCCCGACACTGGAAGGTTTTGATCAGAGAGACCTTTGTTCCTTTGGACTGAAATGCCCTTCCCTCACCACCATGTGCAAGATCTCACCCAATTACATGAACTATATTCCCCATATACAGAGAATCCTTTGGAGGGGGGACCTCTGAGCACTTCATGTTCTTGTATCTGACCTGATCTCGGGGCTCCTCCTCTACCCCCACCTAAAGTAATCACTTTCAGTGAAAAGTGTCTCTTTTTTCAGTCTAGTCTCCATGACATTCATGAACATTATATTATGATTTTTGAGAATAAGCCACATCTTTCCAAAAAGTCTGTAAACTCCTAGATATCAGAGACTATTTCATAAATTTTATCCTTATTATTTTAACCTGACACTCAGTGCATGCTCTTGAATTGAGTTCTAAACTAGATCTATAAAGATCAGTCATTAATAATGTGATATGAGTAGATGAAACAATTTTTTAAAGGCCTGTTTATAGCATTTTTGGAAAGTGTGGACATTTTTCAAACTCCCTGTTACTCTATAGATCAAATCCAGAACATTATTACTGGCTAAAACTTTTGTAGTTCTAATCTTTTGTCTATAGCATATTTCTTGGGATACATGGCCCATTGGCTGGAACCTGGGACCACTTCCGTGCTATACAGATCTCTTTTCCAATGAAATGGGTTCTAATGCAAGTTTGACCTGTACAGCTGAAGAATTTAAAGGCTCCCTGAAAAAAGTCAGCAACCAAGAAACAGCACTGTTTGTATATGTCCCAGACCTATATTTAATTTTCCAATTGGAAGTAATGATCTGCTATGTTAAATGAGTAAGAGAATAATTAAACATCTGGATAAGGGAACTGTAAGATAAAAACTCAGCAGCAAGCTGAAAATTTAGCTTTCAATATTTTAGCTCAAAGAAGCATGGCAAGAAGATCACTGATCCAAAATCCAATATGAAAAAGTTCATGGTGATTCTAACTTTATTTTTACTAGTACAAACACATTTGGCTGCACATTCGTCACTGTTTGTGTCTTTGGACTGAATCATGATCTGTGATGAAATTCTTGGCTAAAAAACAAAACAAAACAAAACAAAACGCTTGTTCTAATCACAGAATGGTATAATTTTTTCTCAAAATTACTACTTTCTCCTTTACAAAAGAGGAAAATCTCTTAAGAGTAAATAGGCAATAAGAAGGACTACCTAAATAGAGCAGATCTTTGCTGTAGCTTTTTTTTTTTTTTAAGATTTATTTTTTATTTTAGAGAGAGAGAGGGCTGAGAGGAGGGAGGGGCAGAGGGAAAGAGAGCATCTTAAGCAGGCTCTCCGCTGAATGAGGAGCCCGACATGGGGCTTGATCCCAGGACCCTGAGATCATGACCTGAGCCGAAATCAAGGGTTGGACACTTAACCAACTGAACCAACCAGCTGCCAAGGGACCTTCTTAATTTGACACATACAGTCTAAAAGGTCTTAGTCTTTCCAGGCTGCTATAACAAAACGCCATGGATTGGGTGGCGTACAAACAATAAAAATTTATTTCTCATGGTTTTGAAGGCTGAAAAGTCGAAGATTAAGGCACAGGCAATTTCTGTGTCTCGCGAGAGCCCACTTCCTGGTTTATAAATGGCACCTTTTTTCTGTGTCCACACATTGCAGAAGGGATGAGGGACCTCTCTGGGCCTCATTTATTAGGATATTGATCCCATATGTGAGGGTTCCACTCTAATGAGCTAATCACCTACCAAAGGCCTCACCTCTTAATACCATCACGGTGGGGGTTAGGACTTCAACAGAAGAATTTCGGGAAGACAAGCATTCAATCTACATTAGGCGTCAATACAGTCTACTCACTACTATACCCAACCAACCATCCATCCATCCATCCTGTTCGTTATGATACACATCTCTCTGTCTGTTGACCTATCCATCTGTCTGGCCACCCATGTATGCACCCAGATAGATCTATCAATCAACTGATCAATCTCTCTCTCTCTCTCTCTCTCTCTCCCCCTTTTGTAAACGTCAGAGTGAAACACAATATTTTCTTCCTCAAAACCACAAGATTTAAAACACGTTAAGCACTAGGCATATCCTTATGCTTATCTTTGTATCTCCCTGGTTAATCATCTTTCTTCAGCAATTTTCCTATTTCTGCCTTTTCCCCCAACCCACTTTTCTCCTTTACCTAAATTTAATTTTTTCTTCTATAGGTAACTCTCCATTTCTTTCTGTCAATATGCAGAGGAAAATTTCAATGAATCTCAAACATTTTGCTCACGATCCATGTAAAGAAAGAAAAGAACAAAGAGCCGAGGACTTCCTTTGCTGGGCATTCTCTCTGGACCCCCTCCTGGGGTTATGAGTTTATTTGCTGCTCCCAACAGACTTCTCACTCAGTAGCTTTTGTGCTAACACTTTGCCCAGAGAAAACACATGAAATAACCTATGACTCTAGGAAAAACCTAAAAGAAATAAAAGACCCACTCCTAAATAATTTAAAAATTATTTTGAAAATAAAAAGCAGTTATTTCATACTGTACATTTAAAAACCCATGAACAAAATCTGATCTTCCTAGACAAATACTGGCACCCACTGACTGAAATGATTTGATAGCCGAGCCACTGGAAGGACTCAATTAATATCACTGTTTTCACTACAAATTACAAAATATAAAGTTTAGGCATTTGGAGATTACCTTTAGACAGGGTTGGAATAGGCACTGGGTAGGCAAGGGGCAAAGAGCTTTCACATGGACTTATGTTTGTTTCTTAAACTGGTTGGTGGATACACAATGTTACCTTATTCTTTATACATACAATATCTTGTCTACATTGATTATATCATAAAATTATGAAAGCCCATCCTTTGGGAAAAACTGATTTACAATGTTATCTGTTTAGAAAATGGCAGAAACAACACCTATTTTTTGTAGGTGTATAGTTTTAAATAAAAATAAATCCACTAGAAAACCACATGTGGTGCTAACAATACGTCACATGATGAAGATGCCTCACAACTTTTTGTAGAGTTGTGAGATAATGAATATAAAAGTACGTAATACATTGCTTCATACACTGCAGGTGTTCAGTGAAAAGTCCTTGAAGTCAAATACAGATTCCTAAACAAAACAAAAACCTTCCACAGAAAGACATGCAGAAGTTGCCATTAAGCAACGCCAAATTTTCAACTCCAGATGAAAAGAAAAATATGATTCTTTTTAAAAATATTTATTTATTCATTCATTTATTTATGTATTCCAGAGAGAGGAAGACAGAGAGAGAGAGAGAGAAAGTGCATGAGTAGGTGGGAGGGGCAGAAGGAGAGAGAGAATCTCAGGCAGACTCCCCACTGAGCAAGCAGCCCAATGCAGGGCTCGATCCCAGGACCCTAAGATCACGACCTAAGCTAAAATCAAGAGTTGGCCACTTCACCAACTGAGCCACCCAGGCACCCCAAGAAGAATATGATTCTTTATTTTTAAAGTAAGCTATATGCCCAACAAGGGGCTAGAACTCACAACCCTGAGATCAAGAGTCCCATGCTCTACTGACTAAGCCAGAGAGCTCCCTATGATTCTTTCTTTTAATACGGATATAGGAATAGAAAAATGGAAGCAGTGATTGGTGAGACACGGGATGACAGTAAGTATCACATAATCAATCTCAACATATGTGCAACAGAAGGGAAACTGCTTAAAGATCCAACCTCTGGTTCACTTAACTTAAACGAAGGAAACTATGGTAGTCTTCGTCTGTTTGAGCCGCTATCACAAAATACCACAGGTAGGGTAGCTTATAAACAACACGAACTTATTTCTGACAGCTCTGGTGGCTGGAAGTCCACAATCAAGGTGCTAGCAAGCTTTGGGTCTGGCGAGAGCCCTCCTCCAGGATGCAAACCTCCCACTTCTTGGTGGGTCCTCTCGCAGTGCACTGGGGCAAGGAAGCTCTCCGGGACAACTTTGATAAGGGCACTGATCCCATCTATAAAGGCTCCAGCCTTCACGACTTAAGCACCTCCTAAAGGCCCTGCCTCCTAATGCCACTACCTTTGGGAGTTTGGATTTCAAAATGTGAATGGGGGGGGGCACAAATATTTGGACAATAGCAATGGTAAGATATAATGTTGATTACGCTGTCGATGAGAATGATGAGGAAGTGACGGGGAAAGTCTGTGCTGGTAAACAGTGACCCAACAGAAGCCACTACTAAAATAAACGACGAGGAAAGAGAGGTCCCCCTAGAAACACTATGGAAGTGAGGGAGATAAGCGCGTGGGGAGAGGGTTCACTAAGGCATTTTTTTGGCAAGCACTTTTTATATCATCTCAACCAATCTTCCCCAAACTATGAAAGACAGATGTTACTAACCCTGTCTGCGCATGTGAGGAAATCATAGTTTGGTGAAGTTGGAAAAGTTACCCCAAAAGACAGAAAGTTATAGCAAAGATTTAATCTAGATCTATTTGACCCAAAGCCTGTAATTTTTCTACCACGCCATCCCAAATATAGAAAAGTCCATAAAATATAGTTGGGGTGAAGGGAAGAGAGGACCATCATCTACAAAAAAAAAAAAAAAATGGTGAAACTAAAGAATACAGAAATTAAAATTGTTGAGCCCTCATGGTGGCAGTTATTAGGAAGATCTGCAAGCTAACATCATCTTTTGAAGCAGAGAGGTCAAACTAATGTTAAGAATACATGATGTAGTGTGTCTAATTGACACACCAGACATAAATAAATTACCAGGAGTGGTTGTAACACACTTTAGAGGTTTCAAGGAACTTCAAGACCGAACAGGGAAACAGCGGGCCAAAATGTACAACTCATCACTTACAAAAATCATCCTTATGTGAGGAGTCAGGAAAGCTGCCAGCACGATTCTAATCCAGGGTATGGGTTCTGGAGGTCTCCATCAGTACCTTGAACTTTCATGCATGACTGGCAGGTAGGCTCTGCAAGTCTGATGCTTCAGGCACATATGTGTGGCTCTCACACATCTCTTTCTACAGTTATTTATGTACATATCTTACCCTCCTAACAAGGTTTCTAGCTGTTTAGCAAGGGCTATTTCTTATTCATTTTCTATGCCCTGACAGCCTGGCATACTAACCTGTACGTAATAGCCACTCAATATTTAGATGGATCAACCCCTGCCCGCATCAGGAAGCACCACTGCTGGGTGGAGAAGCCACTGTGGCTTTTGTTGGGGGAAATACTATGTCCCTGATCTACTAGAATTCATTAAGAAATTGACATCAGCTTGAGGCTAAGAAGAACCCGAGGACAGACTTTTCCAACTGAATTCCGTGTAATTGGGAAAATGTTTTGTCAAGGGAAGAAAACGGGTTTGAAAATATAAACAAGAAGGAAGGATAAATGTGTGATTTCTCTCAATGAAAAGGCACTAGCAACAAAGAGTCTGTTGCAGCTGACCTTAGTTAACATTTTAAAATGTTTTAAAAAAATCTGGCTGATGAAGCCATGAAATGTTCCAGATTGCAGATAAGAAGTCAAGCTGACAAGCATAAATGGCAAAGGAACTGGCAAAGAGTCAAGCGGAATGAGAAGTGACAGATGCGCTTCATGGAAGACAAGTACAAACTAATGATTAAAACGGAAAAGTATCATATAGGATGAGGGACTCCAAGCCATTAGTAACAACAGAGGAAAGTAACGAGGCCCTAAACGCAGGCATTTTCTAAACACACAGACCCCACATTTCCAAGGCAGGATGTGGAAGAGCAAAAGGTATTATTTTCCTTTTGCACCAAACGTGGATTCTGTGACTACGCCTGAAGACAGACCTACAGGGTAGAAAAGGCTCCGGAGAAATACATCGAAAGCAGGGTTAAATGGCAATGTTGTAGGTGGATAATTCTTTGTCACGGGGTGTGGTCCAGTGTGCACTGCAGAACGTCGACCAGCATCCCTGACCTCTACCCACTAGACGCCAGGAGCACGCTCCCGGTTATAGCCAAAAATACCTCCAGACATTACCAAATGTCTCCTGGGGGGCAAACCTGTCTGGCTTCAGAACCACTGCTCTGACGGGATCAGGAGACTCCCCGGCTACAGATGAAATCTGATAAGCACATGACAGAAATAAACATTCCACGAAAGAGCTGTTGCGAATACTCGTATGTTTGCCAAATCCCAGGACCGTGGATGGGGTTGAAGGGAGGCACTCTTAAGTACCTTTTAAAATCATAGAAGGATTACTAAATGGAAAGCAAACTTACGAATTTCACCTCAGGAAGTGGACCAGGTTGAAAAATACGGGTTGAAGAAACGTCTGGCAAAGCCACGCGGGCATAGATCCCAGATCTTTTTTTTATGTTAATCTTTTATGGGGCAATGCAGCTCCTCCACAAAACTTTTCACAAAACATTGGTGCAAAAAAAGAATATCAGTGTAGTCGAACATAAACATTTACACATGTTAGGCTGAAAGGATTTTGAAGTATTTTTTCCCAATTATTTCTGGGTTTCCCAAAGGCACCTCATCTAACCGCAGAAGTTATTTTTTGTGAAAGGTTAGCTACATGTGGGCACGGACGTGGAGATAAAAGGAACAGCGCTCAAGTTCATGCTTCTGATAGGATTACTGGCCAGTACTATCAGACTGGAAAGACTGGTACATGACCACCAGGAGGTAAACTGCCCACAAATGCTGGAATTTAAAGTTGTGGACTTGCTATGTTGCATTTCATAAAGAGCCCCCCGATTTCCAAAGACTGTACTCCCCCATGCCGTCACCTTGCCACTGTGGCTTTTTGGCCTTGTCTTGCTGTGCTAAGTGGTAGTCTCCACTCATCGAGGACTTTGTTTTCCTTGGTTAATCTACCTGCGGTCAACTGTGGTCTAGAATCAGATGATCCTCTTTCTTCTGTATCATCAGAAGGTCCGTAATAGCCTAACACTACGTCACAAGCCGGGGTCACCCACCGCACTTCACCTCGCCATGTGGCATTATATCGTCTCACCTCATCACAGCAAGGGTGGGTACAGTGCCATCAGATATTCCAAGAGAGAGACCACACCCACAGAACTTTTATTATAGTATATTGCTAGAATTGTACTATTTTGTTGTTCGTTATTATTGTTAATCTCTCACTGTGTGTAATTTATAAATTAAACTTTATCATAGGTATGGATGCATAAGAAAAAACACAGCATATGTGGGGCGCCTGGGTGGCTCAGTCATTAAGGTCATGATTCCGGGGTCCTGGGATCGAGCCCCGCGTCAGGCTCCTTGCTCAGCGGGGAGCCTGCTTCTCCCTCTCCCACTCCCCCTGCTTGTGTTCCCTCTCCTGCTGTGTCTCTCTCTCTGTCAAATAAATAAATAAAATCTTCAAAAAGAAAAGAAAAGAAAAAACATAGCATAGGCAGAGGTCAGTCCTATCTCTGGTTTCAGGCACACACTGAAGGTCCTGGAATGTCTCCCCCACAGATAGGGAGGAACCACTGTATTGCATTTTACAGAGAACCTTGACAGTATAGTTTACACAGTAGTTGAGAATGTGGGATTTGCATTGAAAGCCTAGTTTTTACCATCTATGGTCTATGTGATCTCGATCGTAACACAACCTTCCAAGACTCATTTTTTCATGTGTGAAAAGGAAGTATTAACAACCAATCTCTCAGCACGGATGTGAGCATTAAAGAAGGCAAAAGGTTGGAAAGCCACCACTGAAATCGTTGTAAGTGGAGGAAGAAGGGCTTCCAGGGCATCAGGGTCCAGACTGAAGACCCTCGAAAAATTAGGCAGTGTAGCAGTTTCTTAACTGTTTCTCTTTTTATTCAAACAGAGCTACCTAAGGAAAACCTGTGATAATCGCCTCAGAACACTTTTCACTTTTTCCCCTAGTTAATACAGAAGTGCTATATATTCCTGGAATTCACTCAGAAAAAAGGGGGAGGCACAACCCCCCAAGATACCTAGTAAAATCTCTGTCTATCTAGGGTCAGAATACCTGAGTCCAGAGGCCAGCGCTGTGCTTAGTAGTGGTCACTTTGTGCTAGTTTCCTCATCTGTAAAATTGGGTAATAACAGTACCTCCCTCATAGGGTTGTTGTAAGGATTAACATAACTGATATCTGTAAAGCACTTACAGGAGTGCCCGGCACATAGTAAGTATCCGTAAGTGTTGGTATCATCACCATCATCACCATCTTCATCATCATCATCACCACCATCTTCATCATCATCATCATCTGTCCTCAGGATCACACTATGCCAAGAGACAGGAGCTGATGGGCAGGGGAGCCCCATCCCCAGCCCAAAGTGTAAAGATTGCTGAGTTAAGCTTATTTATTTCATCTCCTCTGATAATAAACCCCTTCTCTCCCTATCATGCCAGGTAGGGGTTTTGCTGAGAGACTTGAAATTAAGATTGAACAATGTTGTGCTGGGGCAGGGGATTTTTCTTGAACTCTTTATACTGGTATGAAATTTAACATCTGGCCTGCTGGTACACCTGATCCTCCATCAGCTGTCTCTAGTTTTGCTTTTTGGTGCCACCAGAATGATGCAATCTTCTGAGCTGCAGTCAGCAGACATCTGTTTGTCTTCTTTTGATGTGTCCCATCTGTGCGTAACTGTCATGTTTTCCAGCTACCCGGCACCTGCCAAACACTTGCACTGTGTTTGAGAAATCAGCAGCCTTATGGATCTGGCTTCAGCAGAGCACAATCCAGAAAAAAAATCAAATCAAATTCCCAGACTCCCTTGCAGCTAAGATACAAGCACCTGTACTCGAGTTCACTGGCCAGTCACATGCTCCTGAATCTTTGGTTGAAAACAAGCAACTTAAGGAAACAAACTTTGGAAGGAATCCATTTGCTGGCTTTGGTGGGAGCAGAGGCATCCAATAATCACAAGCAGCTCACGCAGGGGTTTCCTCTTGTGTTCAGTGGGTAGCAGTTTCAGTTGACTCCTCAGACTAGTGCTGATGCATGCTTTAGGATTGGTCCTATAAGTTTAGATTCAACTATTCTTATATGTTTGTATTCCAGCATTCACCATAATTCTATGAGCTGCCTAATATCTTTATCCCAAAATCCTTTTCTGGTTGATCAGCCAAAGTTGGTTTGTGTTGCTTCCGCTACATCTATGAGTAAACTACACACACACACACACACACACACACACACACACACACACTATATATATATATATATATATGTATATGTATATATGATAGGTAAATAAATAGATTGATCTCCTGTTATAAGACCTGTTATTTAAAAATGACAGCTGATACAATTATGTCTACCCTAAATGTGCAAATTTCTTCTTCTCCAAATTTTTCAATAAATACTGCTTCTACAGAGAAGAAAAGAATTTGTTTAGGCCTTTGAAGTTGACAATATGCTTGGTTATTTTAATGTCAAGTTTACCTTACCAATGATTTTTCTAGTTAACTATACTACAAGATAAACTACCCAAAAACTTAGCGACTTAAAACAACAGTTTTGCTATGCTCACAGATACAGTGCGTCAAGAATTTGGATAGGGCTCAGAGATGTCTTCTTTCTTTTCCAAGGTCTGGGAGCTCAGCTGGGAAGAACTGAAGAGTGACACATGGCTGAGACTTGGAATCCTCTGAAGACCCCCTTTTCCTTGATCATCTCGGTTGCTTAGCCTGATCTACTCAAAGACTAAGACTATTGACTGGCGTGCCCACAGGTTTCCTGACTCCCTCAAAATACGGCAGCGGCCTCAGGGTAATCAGACTTGTCACTTGTCAGCTAAAGTATAAACAAAGGGGACAGTGCATTGCCTTTCATGACCCATCTTGGCAGACACATACCCTATTGTTAATTCCAGCATATTCTATTGGCCAAAGCAATCATGAGCCTGCCCAGAATCAAGGAGAGGAGAATTGGACTCCACCTCCTGATGGAAAAGTGGCAAAGGCGAAAAGCTTATGGGAGAGGATGTGTTGTGGCATGCATTTTTGGAACATAAAATCTGCCACAGTGATTCTGGAAAAATGGATTTAGAATCTAAGTGTTAATTTAAGGATGTCTAGGAGTCATAGACATTTAAACGACTGGGGTACTTTGCATCTGGTATAGGTCCCAAAAGGATAAGCTTTCTCAATTTTGCTATTTTTCATCCATCAGTACATAATTTGACTATGGAATACTCATCTGGAAGAATCTGGTGACTACCTACATTCTGAATACTAAAACAGCTCAGTAATAGTCCAAATTAACATATAGTTTGTGTTTTCTTCCAGCTTCTCATAAGCCCCTGGTGCTATGGTTCCTCTGCAAAATAGTTAAAGATCCCTTGAAAAATCTTGTTTTGCTTTCACAGCAATGTCATGAATATAAAGTCCTTTTGATGATAAAAGGATTTTTATGATGCTCATGTATTTCCTCCAGTTTTATAGATGGAAGATGGTGTTGATAACGGCATGATAATTTATATCTTACTCACTGAGCAGATCATTACAACTGAGATTTTCATTGAAAAATTCAATGACATTTCTCTACATTTTAACACCACTGCCAAAGGATGCACTGAAACCTTTCCTAACTCCCTTCCAGGCAAAAAAAAAAAAAAAAAAGGGTTCTGCTACAAAGAGTCTCTTAAGATTCTTGAAGGACATGTCTTCTTGTCAGTATGTGTTCTGGGGGAGATATATGCTATTTCAAGATACAGGCTCGTCAGTTATTCTCTTGGTAAATGTAAAAGCTTTGACTGTCTGATTGCAAAGGTAACACCTGAGAGCTATTACTCTTAAGGTACCCCAAGCTCTTCCAGAAGAAAATAGATCCACCATTCTTTAAATGTAAGGTGCATCTGTTCCTCAAGGCTAGAGCTCGACTCTTATCCTCTGATGCCCAGTTCAGTGCACTTATGTAGTGGTTGTTCAACAAATGTCTGTTGGCAAGAATTTTATGATTACACATTACCTCCATGAATATATGGTTCATGCACCACAATACTGACTTTTCCATATTTGGCTAGAATTTTAGATTTTTAACTTCTGATGGCTGGCATTCTATGAGATGGTCATTATATTCACATATGAAGATATGTTACACTTCAGACATACACACCTCATCTGTAGCTACAAAGAAAAACCCATCAGAATTGGTAAGAAGATCCACGGAGATAGGAACCATGTCTATCTTACATATTTCCTGCACCTAGCACAGTGCCTCATCCAAAGTAGGTGTTCAATAAACATTTGTGAAATGATGCAATGACTGATTGAGTAAATGAAAAGGATGGTATGTTTGGAGCTTAGTCTCCCTGTCTTGTTTATTCATTATCTCATGAACCATTCTCATCCTAAAAATGAAGTTGGTAATACCCACATTATTACAAAACGGGACCTCAGCTTCTTTAGAAAATAACTGGCTCAAATCCTAGACTGTCATCACCGGAAGGTTTTAATGTCTATCAGCAAACTATGTAAACTGAGCTAGATCTCCAGGAATGGTTTTTGATGGGACTGAACAATTGGGAGTGCTGCACTGATGTGTTAAGTGAACAGGAAGTGACCAGAATGTAGTTAGCTAGCTGCAAAATTCCATTGTCATATGAGTTCCTCTGATTACTAGGGCTCACCCATTCCATAGACTACTTTATAAACATTACACATCCACTATAAAAATAAAATCCTGGCATTGTTGCTAGTTAGTCAGTAATTAAATTCAATGCACATCCAGAATTTTGCTAGTATGTACAGTTTAATAATGAGGTTGTCTTAAAGGCTTTTGAAAAGTAGTGGAAGACTTCATTGCTTAACCAAAGTCTGCCAATTATCTCTTAACTTTGCAGTTTTACTAGGATCAATCATCCATCACATTGTGGTGTTTTAACTGGTTACAAATTAAACAGAAAAAGTAATAAGAAAAGAAAACTAATTTTCCTAGACTACCCTAATCTTGCCAAGCATAAAAATGCACTTAACCGAGAAAACTGCTGAGAGATTAATATAGAATTTGTGTGCTCCTAAAGAAATCATTACAGCAGCTAAGTTCTGGGAATATAGGCTCTGCAAAAGTGAAGGGAAATATCTTTTTCAAAAATAGTGGTGCAATAACATTAGATATTTATTCTCTACCAATGTAAAAAGGATTTTTATTAGTATAATTTCATTTAAAGTCACGTATGCAAATCTCCAGCATGCCAGTGAAGAAAATGTTTCAATGGCTACATAATTTAAATTATAATATTAGCTAAAAGGAAAAAGATGAACATTTAACTTAAAACAAAGAAATCTGCAAAAGTGATAATAAGGATCAAGCTGAACTAAAAGAAAAAAAAAAAACAGGCTATCTAGCTGTTTAAAGAAAATAATTCTAGTTAAGTTAGAAAGAAAATCAAGGATAAAGAACCTTTTTATCTCAAGTATAATTCTTTATCACTGTCCTTATTGTCATCATTGTCACCATCACCACCACCGCCACCACCATAGCTATCCTTTACCAAATGTCTATTCTATGACAAGTACCTTATATAAATTTTCTAATTTAATCCTCAAAACAACTGAGTTCAGTTTTATTATTACCTGTGCTTGACTCTTGAAGAAACTGAGTCCCAAACGGGCTAAGCAGCACAAATTATTTACGTAAACCTTGTAAGTGGTAGCTTCAAATTTCAAGCAGTCTGATTTCACATGTCCTAATAATTATCATCTGTCTAGATGTTTCTGACAATATGTCTGACAGCAAAGCTATCCAGCAGCTCATGAGCTACGTGAAGCTTAGCAGGGTATGTGACTAGCTTTGGGTAAAGGAAACCTTCTGGTTCCCAAGTTCTTCAAGGAGGTAGCAGGACTAAGCTAGAGATTTGCAACTGACCAGTACCAACTGTTGGGGAACAATTCAGACACTTATGGGGAGGTGGGATAGCAATGATTGTGGGCCACTCTTGTGGGCATTTGGTGGGCCAGGGCAGGTCACAGAGGTTGTAATGAGAGGACAATTCCAACTAAAGGAAAAACTGTCCTATATTCTGCATGATTTTCCAAATGTCCCACCAGATATTCTGATATGAAATAAACCCTTTTTATAACTATTCGAGCCTGCACACTAACTTCTTTTTCACATGTAAACACAAAGTATTTTGTTATTTTAATACACAACAATTTTTCCAGGAATGCAGCCATAAGATACGTGCATGTGTGGGTCGACTGTGTGTATTTGAATGAATCTTGCTTCATTTTGAACTTTATCAATAATAGTTCACCATCTGGGAAAATTATACCATTGACATAATGCCCATTACAGTATTTGAGTTGCCAATACAACACACCTGTATCTGAAAGTATCTGTGGTTCTTCCATTTATGGTGCTTCTATGACATAGGTGCAAACATCTGACTACTTCATATGTCTTCCAGAGAAGTCATGCTCAAGCATTTATATATTGATATGATGCATATATAATTTTTATACATATAAATGTGATTTATACATAAATTGTACGTAATTTTAAGTATACATATGTCATTTTATATACATACATTTGATTTTATTATACATTATTTTCTTTTTATTTTTCCTTTACATCTCAGTCAGAGTGTGATACTGATTTTTTAACATATAGTCGTGTTGGTTATATTATTGGTGAAATTTACTTTAAGTCACAAAATTGTTGTTACTAAATATTTGTCAAAAAAAAAGGGTGCACTGGTTGTGACAGGATAAAGAAATTCCAGAAAAAGTGATATCTAAGGTCTCATCCAGCTTTAAATTCTACTTCCTCCTATTAAATAAGGCCATAAGCAGTGATTTTTCTCCACAAAAGTGACTATAGTCAAAATCAGAAGTAAATCACACACTCCGGCTTACTTAGCACTACTGCTCAAAGAACACACACTTATATTTCTGAAAATTCCCTAATTTGCAAATTTATATAATGGGAAATGCCTTTCTTTGTCTATGAGGCAGAAAATGGCATTCCACATACCTCCCTGCCTATCCATTCTTTCCTCTTAACACACACATAAAACACACCTGGCAGAGAGTCAGGTGGATTAGAAAACGAAATGAGACTATGTTTATAAAATAATTTTTAATGAAAAAATATTAAAAAGTGAGTGAAAGGAGTAACAACAGAAACAATGAATGACAAATGAGAGAAATGGTGTGGAATGAAAGTAATTTGATTACTCTGCACTGTGGGCCAACATAATGGAAACAGAGGATTACAATGAAGTATCATATTTTAAATAACAGAGAGTTTAAAGTTTCCCCAGTGCTTTGCCATCTGGAAGGTTCCCTTAGTCAAACAGACATTAAACAGGAGTTCAGAACTCTTTCCAGAGGGATATGAACAAGCCCTTCTGAAGTCCCTTCACGCCCTCAGAGTCAGCTGACTAAACAAAGATTTACTGAACACCCACTGAGCACATGGGCAGAGCACTGGGCTGGGTGCAAGGGAGGACGGTGGATGGTGGAAATCAGGAGATTCCTACAATCCAGATTCTGGCCGGACACACCCACATACCTAAATCTGAAGGAAGGAAAGCTATGAAAAAAAGTTATGAGAGGCACCAAGTGCTAAAGGAGCCTGGGAGAGGGAAAGATTCATTTCCATGGGGGAATCTAAGAAGGCTTCTCGGATGGGGAAGGATCTGAACTGAGCTTGAGGGAGAAGAAAAGCTTTGAAAAGCAGAAATGAGTGGGAGAGGGGAGGTAGCCCAGGCACAGGAAACAGGTGGAACCAAGGCCTGGGAGAGGAGAGGACGCAGGGCAAAATGGAGTGACGGGATTGGGGTGGAAAAGTGACACTGGAGAGGGCCAAAATAAAGATATATTTCAAGTCCAGGTTGAGGCGTTGAGACCACAGTCTGTATATTCAACATTCATCAAACAAACATTACAGCACACCTACTATGTATCTGACTCTGTTTTAGGCAGTAGAGACAGAGCTGACAACAAAGCAGATGAAAATTTCATGGAGCTTACATATTTAGCTGGAGAAATATGCAAGATAAATAAAGAATATGTAGTATGTCACAGGATGAGCAGTATCGGGGAGACAAAGGAAGAAGGGAAGAGGACTTGGGGGCCTCCAGTTTAGACCGTCCAAGAAAGGCCACCCTGAGAGGGTGGCATTCCAACAGCAGCTTGTGGGAAGTGAGAATATATGGAATGGGGATTCAAGAATAGATCGGGACTACCACACAACTATTAGAGTGGCCAAAATCTGGGACGCGGACAATACCAAATGCTGACGAGGATGTGGAGCACGAGGAACCACTGCTGGTGGAAATGCAAAATGGTGCAGCCACTTTGGAAGACAGTTTGGCACTTTCTGACAGAATGAAACATACTCTCGACCATAGACCCCAACAATCACACTCCTTGGTATTTACTCATGGGGGTAAAAACTTATGTCCACACGAAAACCTGCACCCGGATGTTTTTATAGCAGTTTTATTCATAGTTGCCCAAACTTGGAAGCAACCAAGACATCCTTCGTTCTGTATCTGAATGGATAGATAAACCGTGATGCATCAGATAATGGATATTATTCAGCACCAAAAAAAAAAAAAAACGAGCTACTGAGCTATGAAAAGCCATGAAGTTACCTTAAATGCATAAATGAAAGAGGCCACTCAGAAAAGGCTACTGGCTCTACGATTCCAGCTCCATGACACGATGGAAAAGGCAGAACTACGGGGACAGTAAAGAGATCTGTGGTTACTGGTGGGGGGCGGAGGGAGAGAGATGAATAGGCAGAGCACAGAGGATTTTTTAGGGCAGTAAAAATACTGTGTATGATATTATAATGACTGACATTTGTCATTATACATTTGTCCAAGCCCACAGAATGTGCCACAGCAAGAATGAACTCTAAGGTCAACTATGGACTTTAGGTGATTATGATACTGAATGCAGGTTCATGGTTGGTTTAAAAAAAAAAAAAAAAGAGTACCATTCTGGTGAGCGAGCAATGTTGATAACAGGAGAGGCTCTGCATGGGTGGGAGCAGGAAGTATATGGGAAATCTCTGTACCTTCATCTCTCTTCTGTTGTCAACTAAAACTGCTCTACGACGAGTCTTTAAAAAAGAGAGATTGTGAACACTTCAGAGAATCAGATTTCTGTTTTGGGGTGATAATTCCAGAAGCGATATGGATCACTGATTTGAGGAGTGCATCGGGGGGTGGGTAACTAAAGAAGCAGCAGAATGCATTGTACATCATATAGTCTTCATGGTTTCCAGCCACAGAGCAATGTATAAAAACAGGGCTACAAATGATAAATGCCAAATATAGATCAGTGGTTATCTTTGAGATGGAGGGAAGGAGAAAAAGGAGGAAGAGGGGAGGAAGGTGATATAGAAAAGGGTCTTCAAGTAACTTTTATTATCTTTATTATTCTCTTTCTTAAACCAGTGAGGGGTACACAGGTGTTTGCTATATTAATCTCTAGTCCTATTTGTATGTCTGAAATCATTTACAAAAATTAAAAAAAATAAAAGACAATTGTAAATGTGGAAGCTAGGAATAATTAAAATAATTCCTATGTAATTAAATGACTATGATTACCATTTACTATCACCAGGCACTAAGTGATACACAGGAACTACCTCAACTTATCCAAACAACAACCCTGTGGAAGGGAGTCTTGTGATATCTTTCTTTTATAGGTAACAAAACATAAATGAGGCACAGAGACTAGATAATTCAGAGAAGGCCACACAGCTAGCAAACCAAGTCACGCTATCCGCAAACCAAGGCAGCAAAGTTCCAAAGACTATACTTAAAACCACTGAACTAAATAGCGTCTCCAAAAACAAATAAATCTTGAGCTGGAGGAAACTGAACAGTGCAGGAAGGTTGACAAAGATGGCAACAGAGTTAAGAGGCACTGCCAAGGAAAAATGGATTGAACGGCAACTAGTTATAAGACTCATTCATTCATCCATTCATTCATTTCAATGCGTATTTCTTGAAGGTTATGTGCCAAGTTCTATTCTAGATGCAGCAATATAAGAGTCGATAGGGGAGTCTGGGTGGCTCAGTCAGTTAAGTGTCTGCCTTTGGCTCAGGTCATGATCCCAGGGTCCTGGGATCGAGCCCCTGTCGGGCTCCGCACTTGGTGGGAAACTTGCTTCTCCCTTTCCCTCTGCCTGCTGCTCCTCCTGCCTGTGCTCTCTCTCTCTCTGTCAAATAAATAAATAAAATCTTTTTTTTTTTTTTTAAGTAAAAAAATAAATAAATAAGAGTAGCAAAGGCAGCTTTGGGCAAGTGGAATATGGCGTGATTAGTGCTATAACAAAGATATGCACAGAGGGCATGGGAGCCTGTGGCAGGACTGTCTAAAACCCAAACCTCAGAGACACTTTCAGATGAATAAGGGGGAAACCAATTAAGCAGAGGCTGAGGCGTCTGTTTGTAGTATGTGGAGGTGTTTACACCAAGGCTCACTTGAAGAAATGCAAATGGCTAATATGGGGAGAACATGGGGGCTCTAAGTATTTGCAAAAGAGGAAGCTGGAGCAGTTAGCAGAGGCCAGCTCCGAAGGGCACGGTCAGCCATGCAAAGGTAGGAAGGAGCTAAGGATGGGTGAAATGGAGAGCAAATTTAGTGTGCAAGAGAGGGAGAAGATGAAGCCTGAGAACCACCCATTTTCTAGAACTGTGGGTGTAACATCATCTGAGAAGAGAAAGGGAAGTGGGAGTGGGTGAAAGCTTTAGGATAGAGAAGGTCAGAAATATTCATGTTAATTAAACTGACAGGAAATTAACAGGGGATCCAGAATAAATGCATCCTGACAAAACAGAGAATGCAGTGAAGGTAAAGCCCCTTGACGTTGAATTTGTCGGTCAGTGCACACGTCGATCAACATCACAGTTGGGAGATCCCCATCCATTCTCGACCATTTAAGAGTGGAAGCAAAGAGACTGTAGGAATAACCAGGGAATAAAGACAACCAGGATGCGCATGATGGAATCTTGGACCTAGTTTTTACATTATTTATAAGGATTCAATGGCTAGTAGTAATAAGGAATATAGACTACATTGCTTCCAACTCAAAGAGTTTATATTGTAACTGGAATAGAGCAAAAGTAACAGGAAGAAAATGCCAGCCACAGACAGCAAGTAGTGGGAACATGGCAGAATACACATAACAAATGTATAGTAGCCCAAGATGAGCCAAATGAATCCCAAAACAATGTTGTGCTGATTAACTGACTTGTACCCTTACATAAGCAAATCCTTAAAAATTAAATAGCCCTTTTGTTTATGTTTCTTAAGGTTCATCCAATATGTTTCTCCTACAGGCACCATTTCCAAGTAAGTGGTGAGCCGGGTGAGAAAAATATCTCCAGCTGTCACCTGCGGCTCAATAAGAGAAGTCAGGTTTTCAAGCATAATTTCTGCTGCTCTTCTGTTCCTTTCCTTTCCTGCAAATTACAGGTGTGTCATTTAAGCGGGAAAAGGAAGACAAAGGGGAGTTTTCACTCTCATTCCCTGCATTTATTAATTCCTGCAATATCGCTCCAAATAGGCTATCTGATGAATGGTAAATCGACTTCTCTTTAAAAAAAAAAAAAAAGAACCCAGAGGGTAGGAAAAAAGAAACAGCAGCAGAAGCTTTTGTGTATGGTAGGGGGGCAAGAGAGCCACGGCAAAGAAGTCCCTTTTTCTAAACACTAATACCAGCAGACGGTTTTGAGCCTTAGCCTGTAAAGATAGGCTCCGGGCTTCACAAGGAAAGTAAAGGGTAAAATTCTTAAAAGCATAGATGGAGAAGCAGAAGCTGCTAATTAGCTCTAATGATCTGAATGCAAATTAATAAATCTCTATGCTAAAAATTACATGCATATATAATTGTGACTTGTATAACTTAAGAGCTCTACTTAACCCATCATTCACTTTTTCCTTCATAGGACCCGGTAGGGATGGAGAACTTTTTTCCCTCTGTATTCACTTCTTTTATTATTGAAGCAAAGTTGACGATAGACCATATTTTATTAGTTTCAGATGTACAATACACCTATATTCCCTTTAATTTTTTTTTTTATTTGAGTGTAGTTGACACACAATGTTACATTAGCTTCAGGTATATAGCATAGTGATTCAACATCTCTGTAGGTCAGGCTATGTTCACCGTGAAGCGTGGATCCCGTCTGTCCCCATACAACACCATTACAATACCATAGACTATATTCCCTACGCTGTCCCTTTTATCCCGGTGACTTATTCATTCCCTAACTGGAAGCCTGTATTGATGGTGAACATTTTTTACTACCTTTCCTGCACCATCCATCACATGTACCATTGAGCTTTACAGCTTTCGAAGGTCTTGTTAAAAGAATCCAAGGATTGCAGAAATGAAAGCCCCAGACATTTTTACAAAGGAGGGGGAAAAGGGTCAAGCACAAAGCTGTGGAAGACTGAGCAGCCTGAAAATTGCTCAGCAAAGTTGTCTCCTCAAGAACTGTTAGACCCAGCAAGAAGAAAAACTTGACATTGCAATGTGTGTGGCTGTTGGCTGTCAGAAAGGGAAGGCTTGTGGAAGAACACAGCTCTCACAAAATGGCCAGACACCAGCATTTTCGTCAACAGAGACCAGAGTAGTTGTCAGGATTAACTGAGATAATTGATACGAAAAAGCCTATGTGCCTGATACACAGTGGGTTCTCAAAAAAGGTCCTTTCATTCATTCTTCCACTCGATCAGTCAGGGAGCATCTAATTCCTATTTCCAGTTCCCATTAATTCACTTTTTGCTTGTCTTCCTCTGGGTGTTTTTTCTTTTCCTACTTACACTTGCCCCCTGTTCCCTGTTTTCTCCCTTCTTCTCATGCCTTCCATCACCTGCATGGGCACCCTTTAGTTCCTTCGGGGGCATGCAGAAAGGCTAGGTATTGAACCTCAACAACAAACACTCACCAGAGACCTGGACCTTGGGCCCGATGGCCTGCACCCCCCGTGGAAACATAGTCTGCCATCGCTTACCAGGCCACTCTTCTCTCAAGGTGGACGTTAGAGCACCTGAGCCAATGCTGTGTTAAAAACAAGTGGAGAAGGGAACCACTCCTGGAAAGCTGGCAGGCGGGGCAGAGTCTACGGGCAGGAAACCTCACAGTCACCAGAGAAACCCTGCCTACAAATGAAAGCCAGCACTGTACTTGGGGCCTGACAACAGTGGCGTCAGAGAAGACAGTAAGAGGAGCCAGTAGATCTGAACCCAAATCCATTTTAGATCATTGAACAGCTGTGATCTTGAATAACTGCCTAACTTCTCTGTGCCTCAGTTTCCTGATCTGTAAAGTAAGGTTATTGCAAGACCTCGTCAATACATCTAAAGCACTGGGAACAGTGTCCGGAATGTGTTAAGTGCCAAGAGAAACATCAACTGCTCTTACCAGCAGCACCATCATCATCATTTTCTTTCAAGGTAAACCCAGAATGAATGCTAGAATCATTAATACTCATCATAGCAATATTCTGCTTATTTTATATTTTGCTTTCAGTTCCGGAAGCACCTTCCTCATGCTATCATTTTGGCTGTTTTTTAACTACTTGCTCTACTTTGCCATTCTCTGCAAGGGTCGTAACTAAAGAAACACCTATACTAGATTCTGGCTCCAGAAAGTGGGGACACAAACACACAAGAATGTAAGAAAGGAGAACTGGGAGGAAGGATTTTTCCCTCTCTCCCCTCACATCCCACCAATCATCAAGTTATGTGTGACCTTCATTTTCCCCCCTGTGTCCTTCACTTCTCTGCTCTCCATTTCATCGTCATTGGCCTGGCCTTAGTCATCTGTCACTCATATAACTGAAATCACCATTTCTTGTCCCTCCTGTCCCTCCTGTCTCTGGCCCCCACAGCATTCTCCACACGAAAACCCATCACATCACTCCCCTCCAGGGGCTCTCCTCATCCGCCCCAATGGACACCTCCAGTCTTGGCCCCACGGCATGTGTGCCCCCCTCCTTCCCTTCACGGCTCTGCTCACCCTTTTCCATAGTTGTTGGCTTTTGTCTCCACTCTAGGTTATACATTCCTTGAGGCCATGGACATTTTCGTTTTCCCAGCACCCATCAGAATAGCCCACCCATGGTCAGTGCTCAATAGATGGACGTTGGGCACACAAACTGAGACTCTATAATGCAAACCTGGAGGGACAGGGGTGCTGCCGTGACCACACTTACATGGGATTGTGTCAGTGGGCACATTCGTGGAAGGCTGCCTCCTTTGAGCAAAAACTGAGTCTGATGAGAGACTAAGGGCTTTCACACCTTGGGGGAAGGATGTTGGAAAGGGCTCCAGAGTCTCCCTTTACCATCTCAATGATTAAAAGCTCCCCACCAGGAGGGTTTTACAGTTAGGGTAAATATATGTCTGGCCTGCACAGGAAAGCTCTGTTTTGTGACCGTGATTCACTGTAAATAGCAATGGTGTCCCAGTTCAGATACTATATTACATGGTGGGGAAAAAGGGCAAACTGGGTTTGAGCTCTGTCACCTTCCAGCTTGATGACCTTGGTCAACTTCTCTAAATTTCTCGTTCTCCATCTACAAAATGGGTATCTCCTTCATGGGACTGTGAAAATTAAATGAGACAAAGCATGCCAAGTCACAGGCCTAACGCCTGGCACATTGCTCAGAGATGGTAGCTACTACTACTGTCACTGATGCTGATCATTTCGATGTGCCTGTGTGAACAGAAAAAAGTGGCAATTACTAAATGTTAACTCTCCAACAACAATGTTGTTGCCAACATTCTGGCAACAAACTGATCAGGTTTTTGACTCAAACCACGTAGGAGTGCCTTTTGTGCAACATTACAATAGCACTTTTAAGAGTCGGGAAATGGGGAAAAGCAGGACAAAAGGCTGCATGCTTGACCTGAGTATTTTGTTAATAATTTAGTGAGACCACTTAGTGCTTTTGCTTACAAGAGGGAGCAGAGATCCACACCTCCCACACCTCGGAACTCGTCGGTCACAAGGGAATAGAGAGCTGTTTGAGAAATTGCCTCTCTCCAGCCTCTAATAATAATATAAAGCATATCAGTGAGGATCTATAATTGGTAAAGAAGGCTAAGACTAGAAAGTAAGACTCCTACTTTCTAGAATCTTATGATAAGTGATACATTTCTTTTAGAGGAATCAGAATCAAAATACATAGAAATAAGAAGAAAAGGGGGTGCCTGGGTGGCGCAGTTGGTTAAGTGTCCAACTCTTGGCTGTGGCTCAGGTAGTGATCTCAGGGTCCTGAGATCGAGTCCTCTGTTGGGCTCCACGCTCAGCGGGGAGTCTGCTTAGGATTCTCTCCCTCTGTTCCTCCCCACACACGCCGTTGCTCGCGTGCTCTCTCTCTCTCTCATTCTCCCTCCCCCTCCAAAAATAAATACATCTTTAAAAAATAAAAAATAATAATAAAAATAAAATCCTCCAATACATACATTATATGTCCAATCTATGAAGACTTAAACTGATACCTTTGTTATCAAAGTTAAGACTGGAAAGATGATTGGAGATCCAAACCGGAGCAAAATCTAATTCCTCCTGACTCCCTGGGAAAACTCTCCATTTTAAAGTAAGAAATGGTAGAGAGAACACCGGGGGTGGGGGTGGGGTCGCTGTGTAGCTAAACTTTACTGAAGGCCTTCTACAATAGACTCTTGATGCCATCCTCCCGACAACCTCCTGACATGACACGTCTGCTGTCATCCCCACTTCATGAAAAAGTCCGACGTTCACAGAGGTGAAGGAGCTTGTACAAGATCACGCAGCGGAAAGGTGGCAAAACTGGGATTCAAACCCTGCTGTCCCTGACTCCCCAAAGGCCAGGCCCTCTCTTGGTCGAAAGCAGAATCAAACTTGCTGATGTCGGCACATGAAAATCAGTGGGGAAAAGGCAGAGCAACAGAATTGTGGTGTGTGCTTCGCCGTATGCACTAGGAACACGCATGACACTAATTTAGATCTCATAATACCTAAAAACGGAACTTTCTGAATCATAAGGAAGCACTATTGGAAATAAGATTATTTTTATTTGGAAGGTTTAGAGTTTGTTTGCTACCTCCTCTAAGCAAATATTGAGCATGTGTCTGAGCGCCATGCGGTATTATTAATATTTTAGTGTGGATTCTTTCCAATTCAAGTGAGAATACTCACTTGGAACTAAATTATTAAGCTGAGAGTTAATTTCATAACCTAATATGGGCCTTGATATAAAATAAGTGTGGAAAGAAAAGATTATCCTTACATCATATAATAGAGGCTTTTAAGGTGACAATGCTCATAATAAATAGAATGAAATCACTAGTTTTAAAAGTGAAAAATTGTGCATTTGGACTGACAAATTAACAATGATCGATGTCTTGAATGGTTTCTAGTTTTCAATTTCCACTTACTCCTCAAGCCCAATTACAATCTCCCCCATCTCTACTCCCCCTGCAGTAAAAATTATCTATTTTGAAAGCAAATGTAAGTAAGAGATTTCCCTACTGAAAATACGTTCATGTTCCTAAGCTTAAAATCTCCCAACAGTCTTACAAGGGTAGACCCCTGAGCCTGGCTCCTGTCCCCAGCACTCTCTCATCCTCTCCTCCCTCTGCTCTAGAAAGGTGGGATCAGTTTGGGTTTGTGCCAATAATAAGCAAAAATAACAAGATAATAGGAACAATAATAACAAGATAATCATAATAAGAAAACCTAATATCTATATATCATTATATAGCCCAGAGCACTCTCTGACAAATAATCTCATTCGACCGTGACAATAAGACTGTTAAGAGCCACAGCGGGGGTGGTTGTCCTTGTTAATTACTGCTGTTCCCACTACGTCCCTTCTACTTGACAGCATCTACATGAAGTCTCAGCAGGTTCAGGGAATTTTGCATGATAGCACCCCTCAGTGAGAGTTGGAACAAGAAGTCCAAGTCTCCCTGTGTTCTTTCCACTTACTTCACTATCATCCAGTATCACTTGCCAGATATGAAATGAATTTCAAATCCCGAAAAGTTGGGGAATTGAGAATGTGAAGCAATTAAAACTGTGGTGTATGAACCACTTGATCTTACCCTTTGTTTCTCTGGTTTTGTTCACTATGTCGGCATAGGAGATTAAACTGCTTTGAAGACTTTGCCTTAGGAGTACAACATATTTTATAAAAGGTCGCATTTCAAATCTTCTAGTACTCAGAAATAATAAGAACTACGAAGGCTTAGAAATTTTTGAGGAAGAAGGCTTAGAATTCTAATTGTAGTTACTAATGATAATATTTATACGACATTTATAAATGTAAAATTGCTCCTTGTGGTCTCGATGTTCTCATGGGTAAAATGTGGTAAGATGGTACCTACTTCATAGATTGTTGTGAGGATTGAATGAGATCCTGCATTAAGGTGCTTAGAATACTGTCTAACATGCCAGGAGCCCATCACTGTTAGCGAGTAGCTCATCATTTTAATGATAAAATAAGAAACTATAGATATTGTCCTCCAGGTCTTTTGTTTTTCTTTTTTTTCTAGGTGTCAAGGATACTTATATCTGATATTTAGTTGCCTTTTAACTGCCTTGAAAATTCTATATACTTTACTATAGACTGAATATTTGTGTTCCCCCAAAATTTATATGTTGAAATCTTTTTTTTTTTTAAGATTTTATTTATTTATTTGAGAGAGAGAGAGAGAACATAAGAGAGGAGAAGCTCAGAGGGAGAAGCAGACTCTCCATGGAGCTGGGAGCCCGATGTTGGACTCGATCCCGGGGCTCCAGGATCATGACCTGAGCCGAAGGCAGTCGCTTAACCAACTGAGCCACCCAGGCACCCTATATGTTGAAATCTTAACCCCCAAGGTGATGATACCTGGAGGTGGGGCCTTTGGGAGGTGACTAGGTCATGAGAGTGGAGCCTGCATGCATGGGAGAGAAATCCCCTGCCCCTTCCATCAAATGAGGATACAGTGAGAAGCCTACCATCTATGAAAAATGGGCCCTCACCAAGACACCGAATCTGCTGGTGCCTTGATCTTAGACTTCCCAGAGTCCAAAGCAGTGAGATCTAAATTTCTGTTTTTTATAAGCCACTCAGGCCACAGTATTTTTGTTATAGCAGCTTGAATGAACTAAGACATATATTTGACAGTGTGTTCACATTACCATATTCTATGTATTGTTATTCTAAGATAAAAATTTTTCTCAAATAAAAAAAAAAATTTTTTTTTGAAGAAACTAACCTCTAAGATGTGGTGATGGTAATCATAAACATTTTTTAATAAACTTTAAAGTTTACTTTACTAAAAGAAAAAGAGAAGTGACTCCCAATTAAAGTGCTTCTCCTTAATCAAAGATTTTTACTGTGTGAAGATAGTTGTTCCTCAATGCCTCCCTATCAAAAAAGTGCTACTTTAATTAAAAGTAAATTTAATTTAGATAAGGATAGGCCTACATCAGCAGTTCTCTGTCCTTTGTGTGCATCAGAATCAGCTGGGTTCTGGAGAGGTTTTTGTTTGTTTGTTTTTTGTTTTTTTTAATTGAAATGTGGTTGACATACAACATTATATTAGTTTCAGACGTACAACACACTGTGATTCGACATTTATATACATTATGACATGATCATCCACAATAAGTCATTAACATCTGTCCGATACAAAGTTATTATAATATTATTGACTATATTCCCTAAGTTTTAAAAAAAAAAACAGAGCCCAGGTCCCACCCCTGGTAATTCTGATTCTATCGGTCAAGCGGTGGGGTCCCAGAACTGAAAAATTTTAAAGCCTATTCAGGTTATAGGAAAGTGTACTCACGGTTGAGAACCACGGACCAAAATTAGATTCCCAAGTTCCTGTTTTGCTAATAGGAATAAAAATCTTGTTTCTGTGATGTTTTTCTACTAAGCAACACAGTCGTTCTCATCAGACTTGAAAAGCCACATTTGAACAAATGAAGCCATGTTTTGATCTGAGGAATAGTACCCTAAAAGCTTTGAAGACTACATTTGAATAAACATTTGAGTCTTATATAACTACAGTGGGATTTTAATGAAGAAGTAGTGCTAGAAAACACAGTTGATCTAGAGAAATGTGAAGCTCTAAGAAGGAACAGGATTCGTACACAGGAATAAAGCCAGCAGCAGACTCTTGTATCAAACCTGTTTCTGCCAACCCTGCCATACTTCTTCTATTGGAAGTCTACTCGTTTCATGAATACAGAATGCACACAATAATTTTTTTAACAACGTCACAGATTTTGAAGAACTATAATCCAATACTGAACATTATCTGTTCTATGCTATACATGTTGAATATTTTAAAATATATCTATAAAAGTCAAAGTGACTATGCTACATGGTCAGTTATGTAAAGCTAAAATATATCCTTTATATATATCTGATCAGAATAGATAGAGTTAGCTGACCTCCAAATTTTAATAAAAGCTACATAATACTAATTTTCTCAAGATTAATTTTATGCTATTTGTATAATATTTTAAGCACAAATGTGTGACACCTATGGGACCTGGGCTATGTTCCTGGGTAGAGAATGACGGCAAGTGCCATCATATATTATGATGTGCTAACCTATTTCACACCATTAAATTTGGAACCACGTTTGCAACAATAACGGCAATATATTGAACAATTACAATACAATATTATTGTAACAATAATAACTGCCATTTAGTGAGTGCCTATCACATACCATGCATTGTATTAAGTATTTTACATATACAGCCTTTAAGATTATTATATAAATTTCATAGATGCATAAACCGAGGCTTAGAAGACTCAACGTGCTCACAAGCACAGCCATTTGGTGGCAAAGTAAGGATTCCAATACAGACCAGTTTTGTTTGAAAGCCAATTCGATCTACAAATTTATACTGCCTTAAAATAGTTACTTTGAGACCACTCAAAATTCAATTTTGTTGGATGCAAAATTACATTAAAATTTTTGGATAAATTTGAATTTAGGTATAATTGAGGTTGAAAAAAACTCTAATTGTTTGAGGAAAATACTGATGATGATGAAGATTAACACTTATAAAACCAGAATGTAATAATGTTAAAGAATCTCCTTATTAGTCTGAGTGACAGAGAAAGATGACATAGCGTTCAGCGGTGATACCCCTGTAACTAGATACTATTATCTGCTCTGTACCTGAGAGTGAGCACCAGGGAATTTAAAATTAGAAAAGCAGGCATAGAGAAAAAATTTTAAATGCAAATAATTCAGATGATTGTAACTGGAATACAAATAAGTTTATTACACATGTTAATGGCTCAACCATCTTTAGATCTGAAAAATAAATTATCTGACTAAAGATAAATTTTAGCAGGAGGACAGGGGATGGAACAGGGTGACAAAAGTGCCACGTCTAGAAAGAACTACATCAGTGTGGGAATTGGAACAAAGACTGTGGGTCTTTCGTCTTGTAGGATTACCAGTGGATGCTCAATGACTTTATGATGTGTTTCTTAGAGACTTCAGTGACATCACAGAGAACATATGGATTTCAAGGGGAAATGGGGAAACAAAGTGTTGCTATATTTTAATGCTGCTCTAAAAACTATATAGTTGGTTTTCTAGTAGCAATTCCAAGATTGTTGTAAGGTGCCTGGAAGTCGTGCATACTTTGGTAAAGAGTTTGTTTTAATGGAACAGAAGTTGGTGGATCTCAAAGCAAGCCAAAGCTTTTTTATTTCTGCATAAAGGTTGAGTCTATGTTTGAAAAGCAACTGACAAAAGTCCCAATCTTTTTTTTTTTTTTTTTTGAAATAATGCCAATGGTGATTCAAAATTCATACAAGGCTTCCCATAATCTTACTAAGAAATAGGCTGCAGTTATGATTCACTGGTTCAGAACTGCTCAAGGACTTAATGTAAATTTTGTGTATCAAGGACCTGGCAGGACTGTCAGTCCTAGAAAAGTGTTCATATCTGAGTGGTCACAGAACCTTCAGCATAGGAGGCTGGGAAGGTGGATGGCCTGGCTGCAGCCAGAAATAACGAGAAGGAATTTATCTCCCAGCAGAAAAACGCACCAGAAGGGTCTGGGGCAGTGTGTTGATAGTAAAATGATGTCTGAAGGATCGGTTGCTAAGAATACAATTGGGGCAACTACATCCTCCACTTCATAGGGGATGGAAATGAGGATGACTGAACCTCCGAAGATCATTGAGAAAGAGCTGAGAGGTGAGGACCCTCATTGGAAAATATACCCAAGGGGACCTCTTCTCCAGGGATGTGGAAAGGGAATTAGAAGCTTCCTGAGAAAGAGGGAGTGGGAAGAGCAGAATATGATCCCTCTCCCGTGGGAAACAGTCCAGCGCAAACAACATGGGGCAGGTAGATGAGCAGAGAAAACAGAACTCAGGTGACAAAAGTCAAGCACCTGGGAAGGCTCAGGGAATTCTGGCTCAGTAAGGCAAGAAACCATGGCATCATCAAGGGCAGCAGCACTCACACTGGCTAAGAGGCTCAATTGCCAGTCACGATGGCAAAAAGTCGTGCTGGGATCAGCAATGGGTAGAAGACTGGATCCAGAGATGATAGCAGAGATGGCTGGGAGTCTGGCACTTCAGAAAGCTGCTCCTTTGCACAGCCCAAAAGGGACAGATAGGAGCTCCATCGCCGATCCCACGCTGGCCCCAGCCACCATCATCCCTCATGCGGGTGGTCTCCTTGCTGCCCCCTTTTTCCTTCAGTGTTGACTCAACATAATTGCCAGGGAGATCCTTTTTTAACTTTAGTTAGAAATCATTTTAGACTCACGAGAAAGTGGCAAAAACAGTACAGAGAGATGGTGTAACCCTCCACCCAGCTCTTTCAATAGTAACACCTTACATATCCATAGTACATTATCAAATGAGAGAAGTTGTTGACATTGGTGCAATACTATTAATTTAACTACAAAGCTCATTAGAATTTCACCACTGTCTTCATTTTTTACTATATAGTTCTATGAAATATTGCCACATGTACCAATGGCAAACACCATCACAATCGGGATACAAAACTGTGCTACTGTTTATAGTCACAGCCAACCCCAAACTTCACCCTCGACAACCACTCGCCCGTTCTCCACCGCCATAATTTTGCCATTTTGAACACGTCGTATAAATGGGAATTATATAGTACAAAACCTTTTGAGGTTAGCCTTTTTCAGAGTAACGTCCTTGAGCTCCATCCAAACTGTTTTAGGTGTGTTGAGTTGTCCTTTCTTTTTAATCTTGAGTAGTATTTCATGGTCTGGATGTGCCAAAGTTTGTTTTCCCATTCACCCATTGAGCAATGAGTGACATTTAGGTTGTTTCCAATGTTTTACTTTTACAAATAAAGCTGCTATGAGCATGAACGCATAGGATTTTGTGCAAACATAAGCTCCTGTTTCCCTGGGACGAACACTCAGTGGGAATGAAGGGTTATGTGGTTAAGTGTATGTTGAAATGCCCTGGGAATCGCCAAATTATGGTGAGGATCATTTTAAATCAAAGATCATGTTATATCACTTCTTGCTTAACATCCTCTAGTGGCTTCTTGTCTTAGCCCGTTTGCTCATCTGACCTTATACAATCTGTACCCCCTGCTTACCTCTCTAACCTCACCTCTCATTACTTGACCACTTGCTCATTCTGCTGTGGTCACACTAGCCTCCTCTCTATTCAACTCAACAATTAAGCCACTCCCAACTCAGGGCCTTGGTATCTGCTGTCCCCTCAGCCAGAACTACTCAGCCCTTAGAAGATTGTCCTTGTACCTTGCTTCCTCATTTCGAAGGCCCAGTCTTCAAAATTATAGTACCTCCCTTTCCTGCTTTATTTTTTCCAAAAAGGAGACTTTTAAGATTCTTTCTCCAAGCTTTTCTGTGAGTGTCCACTCAAGCTCCTGAAGAAAAACCATTAAAAGGGTGTGTACTCCCCCAATGTCTGCCACTCCTCAAGGGAGGCGTTCGAGGAAATACATGACTTTGCAGTTTAATGCGCTTTTTAATTTTTTCACTGTAAGGACTGGCACGGTGTTCTCTCCAGCTGTCTACAGGCCAGAGGGAAAGCTAGGTTCTCCTGTATCCTACAGTGTGTTCTAAACAGTGGTTCTGTGATCACCAGCCCTGCCACCTTTCCCTGTCCTTCGCCTCCCCAGGTCCTCATACTCCAAGCCTTCCCTGGTTCCTGAGCTCATCATGAAAGTGGCCAGATTTAGATCAGAAGACACAGACCTGGTAATTTAATTAAACTGTCAGACCTCACAAGGGCCAAGCAGTATGCATCCATGAAGCCTCCCAGCAGCAATTTTTCTAGCTACGGTGATCATTTTTTTTCCCCACAGTCATGGTTCGATACTGACCAATAAGCAAAGCTCTCACTAGGACTGGAACCCTAACCACTTAGGGCTTAGATACTGCACCCTAGGTAACCCCTTCCCCCCTTCAGGGTCCTGCCGCTCTCCTGCAGTCCATGGCTGTGATTCTCCTGAGAAGGAACAGGGTCCCAACATGTGGCTCTGCAATGCCTGACTGTGCCCTCGGTGCTCCCCCTGGAGGCCCCTGCTCTTGTACTTTGGCTGCCAGACCATCGACTTCCGGGACCACAGACTTCCTAAACACATCCATTCTGGGGACACACCTTCTGATTGCTCAGATACCGGGACAGCAGTCGCTGTCACAGCCTCCCTTGGTCTGAATTCAATCTCTCTCCTGTTTCTGCCTGAGACCTGTACTCACGCTCCCTGCATGCTCTACTGAGCACCGTTAATAAGCGAAAATGAGATTCGATTATCAACCATTGCCTAATTGAAGGATCTGTCCTCAAAGGGAATGGTAGCCCCAGACCTGCCACTACCTCCTGCGGTTAATGGAAGTAGGCTACTGGTTTCCTTTCATGTTACCGTTTGTTTATCAGAAAGAAGGGAGGCTCCAACCCATCTTATAGGTCTTATAGTACCCTGTGGTTCCTATTATGCCTCTTAATTATAACGTTAATAGTCCTTCGTTGCTGGTTTAGCCCAAAGAATAAATGTATTTAAAACTCAAGCTGACTAAAGTCAATTTCTGCCAGCTAATGGGAAAGTCAAAATCCAGATCATTGAAAAAAATATGTTTTCTCCTCTGATCTTTTCCACATTCAGAAATGGAGCAGAGGTGAAGAGATGGGGACAGAGAAGGGAGAGACAGCATGAAACTCCAAAGTCACTGCCATTTCTCCTCTCCTGGTAGAGACTCAGTGGGCATTCTGTTTAGCGAGATAGTAATGAACCCCTTAGACAGACAAAGATAGGCACGGAGCTGAAGAGTGGGCTGTGACTAGAGACAACACTGCGTAAAAAGTGAGAAAAACTGAATTTGAAGTGTAGAGGGAACTGGAGTGTGGGGAGGCTGAGCAAGAGTCTGGAGTCTCCGACAAGGGTGGCTGGTGAGAAAATTATCTGGGATGGAGTGGCTGAGGGACATTTAGGGAAAGGAATGTCTAAATTCAATTCTAGGTTATTTGTATTATGACGATGGAACTGCTATCTATCTCCCATTGCTCCCAAACATTCGATAGTCTGTTATGCCTAAAAATGCCTTGTATTAGGAATCAGGGAAATAAGAGGTGAAAAACTAGGCACAGGTTAACATGGAGCAGAGGGAAGGAAATATCCAGGGAGACCAAGACTTCAATGCGAACTAAAGCTCCAAGCCAGAGTGACTGGGAGAATACCACCTCTCAGGAATGTGCCTCCCCACCCCAGAAAATAAGTCTTCGGTGGGCCTGCATTCTGCACCACATACAGAAGAGAGAGCGTAAGTCCCTGCTTTGTGACTCCTGGCAAAGGAAGGCTCGTACACTGTCATCTGGGACATTCATGTGCACATGCATGGACACCCTTCCGCAAACAGGTGGCTGTGGAATGAGGTCCTGGTAACAGAAAGAAAGGCAGGAAGGGGTTAAAAGACAGCCAGGAAGAACAGCTTTGGCAGACTGAAGACTAAGTATGGACGCTGTTTTTAGAATCAAGAGAGTTCCAAATTAGCCAGCCATAATAAATTCTGTCTTCCAAGTTAAGTGTCATGAAACAAGGATTAGGAAGGTAGCTTGGCAGCTTTCTGGTTCCAGAATTTCAAAAACATTCCCGCGATAAAGGGACAAATAATTAGAATGTGTCAAGGCATTTTTCAAACACTTCCAACCGCCTGCTTCCCCAGCAACAGGGAGTGGCCGGGGAGCATGGAGGCCGGCATGCGGGCTCACGAGCCCGGCGCGCAGCCTGTGTTCTCTGTCTCCGTATTCTTATCTATAAAATGGGAACAATCATCATTAGGAGAAATTCACGATGCTGTCAGGAAGATGACATGAATCAATGCGCATAAAGCACATAGATGGATAGCTGGTACCTAGAACACACTCAATAGGTATTTGCTCTCTTTATCATACAAAGGAAACGTCTCACTGAAAGTACTCGGAAGCCCTGCCCTCAGAGCTGGGAATCATGCTCTGCAACGGAGCCAGAAAAATTAGGGTCCCGGTCTAAGACTCTTGGAGGTCAAGGCACAACAACTTCGGGAGTTTCTGCCACTTCTTTATTCGTCTCCGGCAGTGCAGCAAACTGACACCAGTTTTGCATCTGCACGTGCTTAGCTATCATTCAGGTAAGAAAAATAGACTCTGTTCCCCTGATTACGACCCAGAGACTACAGCCAAGGCAGGCAATCAGCAGCTTGGGAGCGCTTGCCTCGAAGACCAACATACAAATGAACGGGAGGGCATGGGCGAAGGCAGGTGAGATCAAAGAGACCAGTGCTTCCGCAAGATAGAGATTTTTACCAGGAGTTGACAAAGCAACAGTGACCCTGGTAACGTGAACAGACTCAGTATGGCAAAACAGGGGACATTAATACTGAGCCTCAGGCATGTAGTGTTCCTTTTAGACTCGTGATTTCTTTTTGAGACTTACACTTTCTAATTCTCTTGACGCTTGATTTTGAAATACCTTTCCTCTATTGCTTTGTTCATGGTGTAGGTATGAATCCAAACACATACACACATACACCAGCATGGCTTTGTAAAACCAAGTAATAATAATCACCTGCCACAAAACGCTAGGATCCATTTGTCTATAAGAGCCAGATCCTTTGCAAAACAAAGAAAAATAATCAAAATTGACAAGAACACATTGGCTAATCCTTGAGCTATAAAATCTCAACAAAATGATAGTTCAGAAGTTAAGGGGGGAAATTGTGTTTATTTATCACCTTTATCACCTACATGCTTATCCAAATACTATATTCCATAATGCCCCCAAATCCTGCAAAGTGTGGGAACTTTAAAGATCATCTTATGCATGTCAGCTAAGGCAAGAACGGAGACTCAAAACCAGTTCTGAGTTCAGAGCCTGCGCTCCGAGCAGCACGCTAACATCTTGAGATGGAGTCTCCGCCCATCCTCAATACCGGTTTATAGTTTGCGACGTTTTATCCTTTAATGATACTCACTTTCAAGAGATGCTTCCCAATACTTCATCTAAATCCCTCTCTTCTCCTCTATTCTAAACAATTCCTTTCATTTATGTTCTCTATGGGGAGAGGGTGCGAAGGTCAGGGACCCCTTTAATAACAGTTCTTTAACAATTTTTTTTTTTTAAGATTTTATTTATTTGACAGAAAGAGAGACAGCGAGAGAGAGAACACAAGCAGGGGGAGTGGGAGAGGGAGAAGCAGGCTTCCCACTGACCAGGGAGCCTGATGCAGGGCTTGATCCTAGGACCCTGGGATCATGACCTGAGCCAAAGGCAGACATTTAATGACTGAGTCACCCAGGTGTCCTCTTTAACAATTATTAAACCATCTTTCTTCCAGGCTAAATGCATTCAACTCCTTCAACCTTGTGCTGAAGTCCCGATTTTTTGACAATTGCATCTGCTCTTCTCTGGACCTCTTGCAAGCTCTTGATGTTGCCAAATGTATATATATTACATATATATAAACCTGTCTTATAATGAAGTCTATGACAAGTAAGGCCAACTTAATCCTCTCCCCACCCTTGTCCTTTTATATGGGGGGGAGACTCATAATTTTAATAAAAGCTTTATCTTGTTAGGATATTCATTATCAACTTACCAACCATTATCATCACAGATTTCTTTTTATGACACTCTTTCCTAGTCCAGCTTGTGCCCAATGTAGTGTGTTTATTATCAACAATAATAATCTACCTTGAAATTACTCTCGACAAGCATGCCAAGTGCTTTGGTGCCTAGGGGGGTAACAGACTATGCTTACAGGGATCAGGCTGCTGAGACAGGAAGTTCATGTGAGGCCTCAATACCAAGGATCCTGACAGTGGCAGGATGAGACAGGGAGATGACACACCATGCTTGGGACAGCGTCATCCCTTCCCCGCGGGGGGCAGGGCTGCAGCACAGAAAGGCATCGGGTCGTCTTGTTTCTCCATGTTGCATCCCTGTCCCTCCCTTCGTGTGTGTGCCCAAGTAATTCACTCCACCTCCCCAACTTTTATGTCCATCCTGCTTCTTTGGGAGGTTTTATTTTCCATTCACCAAATAACTCCTTTAACGTACCCCGGGCTGAATCGGGGCTGAATCGGGACCTCTGTTCTCTTTGTCATCGGCAACCTCACAGAAAGCTGCAGGAAGGCAGGTAAGAGACCCCAGATACAGAAAGGCATCAAGAGGGCTGTCTGGTTCGCTAGTCCCCGAAGCACTCACCCAGGGAAGACACACTCGATTTCCTGGAGACATCATTGGAAACAAACTGTGCTCCAGCCCCATTTGCGACTCTGACCCCTGTCCAGCTACAGGGTAGATTCTAGACATCAAGGGCTCGTGCACCCCAAACAGCCGCCCTGTCCTGCACGGCCCACCCCACAACGACTGCTGTGAGCTCTGCTCTGCAGTTTCTGTGTCGCTTTGAAATCTTTGTGCTCCAAGGAGAACAAAGGGAGGAACAGCAGAAACGGCTGGTGCCCGTGCTTGGGCAGGACCCGTCCGGGGACGTGATTCTCAGACTGGCACTTCCTGTCTGAAACCATCCTCTGGAATGCCAGTAGTGACAGTGAGAAGAAAAAGAGGGAATGGGAGGTACGAGAAGAGGAGAGGCTGGTGCAGGGAGACCTGATGTGCCCGCATGACACCTCCGGAGAAGCTAGAGAAAACAGTACCGGCTATGACTACGTCTGTTGGCATACAACAGAGACCCCCCCAATCCGTGACTTCAACAAGACAGTTGATTTCCCGTGCAGACGAAGGAAACGCTGTGGCCAGTATTCGCTGCCAAGTCAGCTCCCAAATCACCCGTGACTCTGAACCCTATCTTTCCACGTGGCTTTCATCCTTGAGGCCCAAAGTGGCCCTGGAGCTCCAGACAGGGCATTTCAGGCAGAGAGAGAAGGAAGAAGGGAAGAACCAAAAAGGCGTGCCTCTCCCTCGATTGGCTGAGTCAGCCGGCTGTAGAGTCTTCCTAGAAGCCCACCCAGGGCCTTCGGCTTGATCTCACTGACCACACAAGGGAAGCTGGGAAATAAGGGCGTTTATCTGGGCCTATTGCCAACAGGGGGTGGGGGGCAGGTTTCTGAGAGTAAAGTAGAATGGATACTGGGTAGATAACGAGCAGTTTCTAAAAGCTAAAACAAAATACTTTTGGTCTTGGTTCTCAAACCTTGCATGTTTTTTTTTTAAAGCAGGGAGGACAGACCCCACCAATTCCCCAACCCCCACACTTTTCCCCCAGGGCAGCTGGAGAGACACCAGAGGAAAACGGACTGGGATATTTAAATCTGTTGCATGGAAACTTTGTCACTCCTATCTTTTAGATCATTTCTTTAACTTGAAAATGAATAGAAATCTTGGTTATGTAAGTAAAACCACAGAACTTTACCGTATCAGGGGAGCCATTCAAATTGAAATGTAGAGCTTGGTTTTGAAAACAAAACACATCCATTAGAGGGGGAGTTAGTTCAACAAAAGAAAGAATGAAACCAGTAAACATCTGCAATTTCACATGATGAGGGAAAAAAATAGAAAGCTCGGTTATTTTAAGCAATAGGCAGGAAGGAAGGAAGGAAGGAAGGAAGGAAGGAAAGAAGGAAGGAAGGAAGGAAGAAAGGAAGAAAGGAAGGAAGGAAGGAGAAAGAAAAAAGAAAAGAAAACAAAAGAAAAAAAGAAAAGAAAAGAAAAGAAAAAGGAAAGCAAAATGGAGCCCAAGACTTGTCATTCTTGCTGACACAAGGAATGGCTTCATTCAACCCTGTGTGTGACATCTAGTGGAAAGGGAGGTCCCACGTGCTTCACTTCATTGTCCTTAAGCTTCCTGAGACCCTGTGGATTACAGTAAACATAATCTTTCCATGGAAAAATCAGGTTTTATGGGGGACTGGGGAGTCAAGCTACGGAATAGCCTCACGAAGGTAAGATGATGCACATTTAAGAGCTTGCTTCGAGGGCAAAGAATAAAAGCACTTGAACTCAGAGCTATTTCAGGACAGCTGGGCTGTATGCTAGACTTAACAAATTTGGATTGACCTTTCAAATCAGCCACTGAGACGCTTTCCCTGGAGCAGTAATTGCCCTGCCAATAACAACTACACCACAGGTCCAAGCCTTATCATGGGCTAAGGGAAAGCCAGTATCGGACAAGAGACAGGGAGCAACAAGAAAGCGGAGACCTTCTTATTTCTTTGCTACCTATCACTACAGTAATGAACAGAAGGCCCAGATAATGTTCTACAATTGTACTGTAATGTTTGGGGAATCACTGCTATGCACAAACTCTTCTCAAGACTGTAGTGCATCTGACAACAAAAATAAATATTTCTTCCTGAGATAAACCTCCTGAGCACATGCATAGGTAGGGAAAACAGGAGACTTAGAGCCAAAAATACCTGGCTGGCAATCCAAGATCTATGATTCACTCGTCAAGAGTAACACTAGGGAAGCAATTAACATTTTTCACCCACAAAACTGGGGAACCAGTTCTTTACCTCCTTACAATGATGCTGCGATGATTCAGTGAGATAGCACAGATTAAGCACTCACCCGACACTTAATAGGTATTCAAAAAGATTAGACTCTTTCCCTCTCTCCCACCTCCCCATTCCATCCCTTTGCCCACTCTCGACAATTCCTTGTTTTGGATTTAGGTTCACCTACTTAGCACAATTTGATCATAGTAATAGATTGTGAGCTTAAATGAGGATTCCAGTAACAGTATACCATGGACAAAAACTTCTCCCTCGCAATGTGACGTTAGGCACAGATCTCCGAGAACTAGCTGACCTGAGCAGTGATTTGGGCAAGGACCCTAGGAAGGTTCGGGCATATGGTAAGGTCACCTGAACAGGCTCCCAGACATCATTTCAGGGATATTCATCCTATGCCTAGCCCTTTGCTCCAGGACTAGGCAGCGACATGTAAAACCTGCCAGTTCCATTTACCATAATCCAAAGTTAAAGTCACCAGGTAAGGCCATTTGGGGTTGCTGCAAAGGAGATGTTGGCAGAAAGTGAGAGTGAACTGGAGTTTTTGGCCCCAATAACCTAATGAAGGAATAGTGACAGTCTTCCGGGAAAATTCATTTCGAAATCAACTAATATATTTGGAGATAGACACAGAAATAGTGTTGGTGTTTTAAGAGCTTATACATCAACATGAAATATAAAGACCCTAAATGTATATTGTTTTTACTGCTTTTGAATTATTTAATAGTAAAGATACATGTTCTGTCTGAATTGCTCATTTCTTCAATGCTCACAATTGAGCACTTGGGAAAGCTTCCTGTCTGCGTGAAAAATTAATTGCTAAATTTTATTTTTCAAGCTATGGAGCTCTGATCTGTTCACCTTTAAATACTCATTATTTATATAAATTACTAAGTTATTTTTCAGAGCAAATGCAAGAGAAAAGTATAGAATTAAATAACTGGCTAAAATCTGAAATGAGACCAAAATATCCATTAAAATCCTTCCTTGTTAATTCACATTTAATGACTGGGAAGTCCTTTGCCTATTACTATGCTATGTAAATGAACAAACAAAAAAAGCATGAAAAAAAATTAAGAGCACCATACCACAATCCATAGTTACTGTTTGTTTTGACAATTCTAGTTCTATTTTAATTATTCATTATAGTACTTTACGGCAGAGTGTAAATGTGCTACGATTTATTTCTTTAAGTTAAAAAGCGTATAGTACTGCAAACCTCAGGAGTGTTTTTTCCCATTAAATGTTTTCTATAATCGAGAAAGAGACTGCCTTTCTAGAAAACTTCCAAGGTTATTTAGTGACAGAGCAGAATAAATTATGTTCTACTGTTTACCTACTTCTCTAATTTAGAGATTTTATTTTTTAAAAAAGATTTTATTTATTTATTTGACAGAGAGAGAGATCACAAATAGGCTTAGAGGCAGGTAGAGAGAGGGGGAAGCAGGCTCCCCACTGAGCAGAGAGCCCAGTATGGGGCTCGATCCCAGGACCCTGAAATCACGACCTGAGCCAAAGGCAGAGGCTTTAACCCACTGAGCCACCCAGGCGCCCCCAATTTAGAGATTTTAGAGATAAAGATGTTTATTTAAAAAAAAGAAAAGTCTGAAGAAAATATATATTGTGGGCCTCACTTAATGAAATTCCTGGGGTTAAAGTTTTAGTTTTTCAAGGTTTCTCCTTGAAGGGGAGGTGAGGAAGAAACCATAGAAACAAGTAATCAAAGAGAGATTCCAGGAAATACTAAATTTTCTCTTTAAAGTCTATTTATTGAACTTAAATCAACATAGACAGGAAGGCTTAAATCTATAGATTTCCTTTTCTCTCCCAAAACAATATGAAGGAGGAGAATGTGAGTAATAGACAATAATGAGTTAGGGATCAATGATAATTAGACAGCACCAAGCATACCTGTCATTGCCACACTCAAGGATACAGTTTATGGATTGCTGCTTTTCCCTGGGGGACCGGAGGAAAGGTGAGACGTGATGCTCTCCTCTACTTTTCCTCAGTCAAGCAAACAGCTCAAATGATAGAGCCCCCTAGACACAGTAGTTCTATATTTCTGCACCTGTTGACACTTTAGAATATTGGATACTTCTTCTGAAGAAGGCCGTGGCTCTTCAAGAAAGTGAGTTGATGTCTGATATATATATATAGGTATCTATATATATATATACACACACACCATTTTAGGGGGTACTTAATAGAAAATTAGTATCCTTTATCTAACAAATATATTTAGTCTGCCTATAGCTAAAGGTTGTTGCTAAACAATGTACCCCCAGAAATGAACAGCAGAGAGGGGAAACATTTTTCTTCCTGCTACATAGGCTAGAGGGCACTGTGGTATAATCTTAATAGACATGTCTTCAACCTTTCTATAACTCAGACTTTTGCACATCAGTTATGGAACAAATATTTCAAACCACTGTATGCTGGTGCTGCCTGCTGGCCAAGACTTCAGTTTGGACAGTGGCACCAATCTTGGAGTGACCAGCAGGGCATATTTGCAGATTTCTGCAGAGTTTCTCTTTTTTGTCATCCGGAAAACGTAGAAATGCATAGAAAAACGGAAGTCATGAAAAAAAATCGGTCCTAATGATAAGGAGCAAGGATCTCAGATGGAAAACCAGTGGATCTGAGCTGCCGATTGAGGTTATAAATTAAAACAACATGGGGCGCCCGGGTGGCTCAGTGGGTTAAAGCCTCTGCCTTCCGCTCAGGTCATGATCTCAGGGTCCTGGGATCGAGCCCCGCATCGGGTTCTCTGCTCAGCAGGGAGCCTGCTTCCTCCTCTCTCTCTGCCTGCCTCTCTGCCTACTTGTGATCTCTCTCTCTCTCTCTGTCAAATAAATAAATAAAATCTTTAAAAAAAAAAAAGCAGGAACTGTACGAAATGCTGGGAATTTAAATTCTAAGACTGCGCATAAAAATATATCTAATTAAGGATTTTATTGTCTATTTAGGTCTTTGTGTAAGGACACCCCACACCCCAAAATACAGAAAACTCGTTAAAATGTAAAAGATCAGAAAGACGTAAAATGTAAAATATTGTGTTTTGTTCATCTTTTTAATGGAAAAGCAAGAGAGAGTTTAGCAGGTCGGCCACATCTGCAGGGTAGTCGGGAATGGCGATGCCACCATTCCAGTCCTTAGATACAGCCAATGCCATGGAGTCTCTACATCTGTTGACCCCGCAGAAGCACTCGTGTTACCTCACAAAGTGGGTAGGATTTGGGTATTCAGTCAATGTTTCCAAAATGGCCACGTATATGAAAACGGAGGCTGTTTCATTTTTTCACTTGAATTCTAATTGGCATTGCCTCCAATTCAGTTACCACGATTTGTGCTAGAGGACCAAGAGTGGGGCAAGCTGCTTTGTTGCACTGTGGAAAAAAAAAAGGTTCTCTGCAGGAAGCCTCTGCTCCAAGAGCCACGCTTTCCACCTGTGGATGTTTGTGTTTGTGAGGCACGAGTGCCTAGATACAGAGATGGTAGATGCCACAGAAAGACACAGGTAGGCAGCAGTGCAAAGCAGAAAGCCCCAGGGGAGGATGCTGAGAAACAGACAAGAGGGACTCTGCTAAGACAACTTTCAGCTCTGTCGTTGGCAGTGCGCGGTTGATGAGAGCAAATGGCAGTTCAGTGGTGGGACTGGAATGTCACGTGTCTTCAACAGGGACGGTTGCAAGTCAAAAGTTTTATAAGCAGGAGGAAAATAACTCCACACTGACCCTAAATTTCTATAAATGATGGGATCTTTAGAAGATCTCACTTAATTTCCAGCTGATGAGAAGGTTTTCTTCTAGCTTTTATTAATTACATGTGCTATGATATAGTCATTTTGAAGTAATGGGCTAAGTTTAGAGTGCTCTTGGGGATGCTCAGGGATGTTTTCACAGGATTTCTTAGGTGTTAAACATTTTGTCAGTCTTTACAGGTTATCTTAATAACCACAGTGTTTGGATTTCTATCACAAGGTATAAGCGTAAAGATTTTCTTTAGTAGGTTTCAAACATTTTAGAGGGACATTTTCTTCATAGAATTTGGGGTGAGATACTATTAGTGAAAAGGCAGTCAGTCCTCAAGGTGTAAAATAAAATAAGAATGTACTAAATCATAAAAAAAAGAAAAGAAAAAAATTCAACTGAGAATCTCACTGGAGTATGTTGGGACTCAGTATGAATAGCAATCTTAAATTCAAAGGTGAAACACACACAATTTAAAATCAAGGTACAAAGAGACCAGATTCCCCATTTTTATTTTGGTTTTTCTCCAGCACGACTCTTCATTCTTTCCCTCAGTCCTGATGGAAGCCAATTACCAATATGTGGGATGAATGTAGTACAGCATCATTGCCACAAAAGGCAGGATTCTGGCCTCTCAAGCACACGCACTGTGGGACCAGGTCCTCCCTAAAGGCACCAAGCTGTTGCTAGGTAAAGCAGGAAGGGCAAGGAGAAGACACAGACTGCAAATTACCAAAGTAGGAGCAAGTAACAGTAAATTAATTTGGTGTTTACTGAGTACCTACTAGGCTGGACCATGCTTGCGGTTAGAAACCTATATATTAAGACATAGTTTCTGTCTATTGAAAGCTCCTAGTTGATTTTTCCCTTAACTTTTTTATTTTGAGATAATTTTGGATTTTGAGAAGAGTCTGAGGAATTGTACAGAGTCCCCACACATGTCTCACCCAGCTCGCCCTAATGTTAATATCTTCCATAATCTTCCTGCCAGTTACTAAAACTAAAAAGCTGACCCTGGTAGAATCCTATTAACTAATCTACACACTTTATTTGTTTCTCACCAGGATTTCCACCACTGTCTGTCTCTTCTGGGATCCACTACAGAATCCCACACCGTATTCAGTCATTATGGAGCGTAAGTCATCACGGCGCGTGAGTCTCCTGTACTCTCTGACCACTCCTCAGCTTTTCCTTGTCTGACATTTGACTGACATTTGACTTCTGAACAATCATAATGGAAAGTGTACATTGCGTGAGGGAACTATGTTTTTGCCTGGGGAAGGGGAGGCTTCATAGAAAGATGACATTTGAACTGGGTCTGGAAAAATGAAGTGGGACTTTGCCAATTCATTATTTACATCTCATCTGTTCAATTCAACATATATCTATAGTAATGGGAAGAATAATAGGCATTGTGAAAGTAGCCTCCAACAAGAAAAAAATGGTCTCTGCCTCATACAGCCAAGGGTGCCTCTGCCCCACACAGGGTGACTCTGCCCCACAACAGAGGCGCTAACTTAGCCTAGTAGTAAATACCCTCCTTCCTTTTTAGCACATTCCTTGATATTTTTGCCATTTTCCTTTCTTTTATTTATTTATTTTTGCTAATACTGTCCACTGTCTTATTTTAAAATTTTTTCTTGCTAACAATGTTTTTAATCGTCTTTAACTCATTCCTTTTCTCTGCCTTGTTATCAATCACTTTCTTTGTTTTACTATTTTGCCCTGTTAGCATGGTATGATGTATTAGCTTCCAGTACTTCTGTCCTCCACCTCAAATGGCCTCTCCACCACCAGCAACCATACCCTTCCACTATTCTTCTCTATGAGGTCGGAGAGAAGGTCACCTGCTGAGGGGCGGGGAGGTGACGTGGAACACACAGCTTGCAGTGAATGCTAAATAAGAATGGTTCAGACAAATAGGTTATTCACCTGTTTGGTACTGATAAGGATTTTGAAAATTGTTCCATATGCAAAACCAGTTTCAACCTAAAACCTGCTTACAGAACATTTCAACAAGGATATTTCATTGTCAGCTCACAAGGTCATTTTAAGGCTTCTTATCATCCCCAACCTTGTTGCCGTTGGCCCATTATGTCTTTTACTTCTTTCCTACTGAAACCCAACTAGGATTTGCTGAGTGCCTACTGAATCCATTCCTTTGGTCATCCAAGTAATTATATGTGAAAGCTGCTATACTGGCGGCAGCTCCGGGGTGCGTGGGAACAAGGGTTATGATGTTCTTCCAAACATCTTCTGGCTCCCTTTGTTGCTCTCCAGCCCTTCCTCTACCTTCTCTTTCTCGTTACTCCACACTAGTTTTCTTCTAATATATCTAAAAATACCATCTCTAGTTAGCTGACCAAACACAATAAAGTGGCTCCAGGTTATTTTCATAATGGTGTCAAATCTTCTAAAAATAAAAGGCCTTCTATAAACTGAGAGCATCAAAAATAGCTCATTCCCATCACTTCGATTTCTTACTTCATCTAAGCAAATTAGACGCGATCATAGTATTCTCCTATCTCTGGTCGATGCATTTAATCAAAGTATTCGTGTAATGGACGCTCAAGGTTGAAAAGCACTGTCATAGGATGACTAGCATTGGTAGTACATGGAATTCCACACACAGAAGCACTTGGATTATGAATATCCTTTGCGGAGAGGTAACACCCAGGCCATGAACCCATCTCTCTTCTTGCCATTCACTCTCCCCCTTTCCTGTTTCCTTGACCAGTTTGCTGACAGAGCTCATCATTAGCACGAGTCCTCAGTTCTCACCATCCCTCTGGCTAAGTGCAAAGGAGGTAGCAGGGCTGTGCCTATTACAACACCTGTTTCCATCTGCACGTGGGCCTGGAGGTTGCGCCACCCCTGTCCTCTATTTTCTTGGCTTCTATAAAATGTAATTTCATGTTTGAGTAATGACCATGAGCTTACCAAGCTCCTAGTTCATCCACAGTCAGAGCCAGGGGCCAGAACACGGAAGACAGGATATTATCACCCAAAATGTATGGAAACCAAAAGCTCATGGCAAGAATGTCTAAGCAGGAACCAGAGAATGTGTCACATAGCCTTTCCAGCTTAAGAACCTATGAAATTGCGGCAGGAGATGAAGACAAGCACACACCTCTTCTATTTAGCATCTGGCTCTTTACCTCCGAAAACATTCTGAGGACAAGAAAAAGCTTAAAAATGAAACACAGAAAACCTGAAGTAAAGGGATTAAGACTCAAAGAACTAGAGGTCAAAATGTAAACTAGAGAAGTCTTCTAAGTTCAGGTTTGTACATCAGTGGTTCTGAACTTGTGTTCTTCAGAGGTGCTTTAAGGGCAGGTCTCCAGGCCCTAGAATTCCACTTAACCAGAACAGATCCATTTTTTATCTCTTTCACACACTAGATCTCCATGTCCTTCAATTTGAAGGACAGGTTAAAAAAAGTTTAAAAAGCATTATCTCAAACTACAGCCATTCAGCAAACATTCGTTGAACATCTACTATGTGCCAAGCACTTGCTTTGGGATGGATATACAAAAATAAGTAATGCATGGTTGTTGCCTTCAAGGGGTTCTTCCTGGAGATGGGGAGACAGATAAATGACACAAAACACAGAGCAGCGTGTGATCAGGTGCTGACAGGGGGAAGAACAGGAAGCTTTGAGATTCTAAGAAACAGATGTTTTAACATTTGGAAATTGGCTTTGAAGCTCTGCTTAAACGTATCCAGTAATTCTACAAGGTAATTCCACAAGGAAGCCAATTCTATTTTTAACATGGTAATTATTAAAAATTGTTCTTTTTAGGGCTGAAATCTATGTTATCGTGGCTTCAGTCCATTGGCTCTAGTTGTGTCTCTATATCTGCACAGGCTAGATCCATTAGCCTTTTCCAAAAGATTGCACTTTAAGATTTGAGCTCAGTCATCATCCCCTTCCCTTGACTTTCTAGTCCCTAGGCATATAGCCCTTATTTATACCAATTATATTATGGATTCACATAATCAAGACAAAAAGGGAGAGAATTTTTTGAGAACAGAGGACTGAAGGAATGGCTCCTTCTATGTGAGACCTTTGTTTTATTTGGGATAATTGTAAGAACAATCCTGTGCTCTTCTGGAATCAAGAAAAAATACGTAAATAAAATTAGACTCAGGTCATGATTTCATGGGTTATGGGATTGAGCCCCCTGTCAGGCTCTGAGCTCACTGGGGAGTCTCTCCCTCTGCTTCCCCATCCCCTCCCCCGGCGCTCTCTCTCTCTCTCTCTCTCTCTCTAAAATAAATAAATCAATCTTTAAAAAATAAAAATAAAAAATAAAAATAAAATGCATAGTTCAACATACTCTTTAAAATTGGAATGAACAGTGTACTAAGAGTTCCCATCAATACCTGCACAAACATCTAAGAAATGTTGCCTGAGATATAATATTTCTGATTTTCACTGACTACACCTACACCTTTAGCATACTCTAGAAGTAATCAAGGAAGATTAATTTTAAAAAATAAAGTAATATTACCTACATTTGTAGATTTCATGGCCAGCATCTATTTTTCATTATATTTTACTATTTCTCTTATTAGTTACTTCTTAACTACTGAAATCTTTAGAAAATTATTATGCTTAAGTAATATTCCAAAATGTTTTATATACCTAATTTTATAAAGCATTTCAGTATTTCTTTTTTATCATAATTTCTATACGCAGGAATTTTGCTATATAATGAACTAAGGAGCTTTGAAAGCCGGTGTGAAACCTAACACACAAAACATTTATCTCTATAAAAAACTTATCAGTTAAAATGATTTGAAGGTAAATTTTCTGAACACAGGCTTTGCATAAAAAGTATGTTTCAGTGTTACTATAATATTTAAGTACCACCTCCTTCCAAAGGGAATTGAAGCAATATATATAAGCCTGATTTTTCTTATTTATTTTTTTATAAGCCTGGTTTTTTAAAGAAAAACATATGTAGATATTACTATGGTATATATTAAATTTGACTTTGATCTTCCTAGCAGCCTAGGCAAAAAGAAAAGCATGAAAGAATACTTAATTATACTTGATGTGTCTGATAAAATAAAATAACCATCGTGGGGTTTTTTAAGGAAAAAACAAACATTTTTACCACTAAATTCAAAACAGAATCCATCAAGAAGTACTAATCAAGGGAATTTAAACCAAGGACATATAGCAATACCCATGTTTTTAACAAAGATACAAACAGAACACTGGAAAATGATCCTAATAATGTCAGACATTACACAGATCTATAGAATTTGAGGGCACAGTATTAACATAATTTAGTAAGGGTGTTTTATGGAGAACTATCCTGAAGAAGCCACAGAATGTAGCTCTCTCATGAACTGTGATCAGCAATTCATGAGTGAAAGGAATTAATAGAAAAGAGAGGACTACTATCTTCTGTATTTCAATCCCCCCCCCCCTCCCGCAACTGTTACAGATTGTTACCCAAGGAAGCTACGTCAAGTTTAAACTCTGAGGAAAAAGCCTGGAGGGCAGGTACCTTGTGTTCGTACCCAAAGGAAGAACTCAAGATAACAAACATGTGAACCCCAAGTTAACATTCCATTGCAGAAGCTGAAAAACCGTTTCTAATCCTGGTCTGGGTAAAGGATCACCCTATGGCCACACCAGTCAGCCACACAGCAGCATCTAGGGCCAAAACTGACCTCAAGACAGAGCATTTAAAAAAAAAAACCACTTGTTTAAAATTCCAAAGTACTGTACCAAAGATAACTGTTTCTCCAAGTGTTTCTTTGGTCCAAGACTTCTCAGAGCTTTTAAGTAGCTAACATGCAGTGTGGACCTCCCAAAGTGGGCACAGAATAAACAGAACTCTTGTCTGACTGCAGGGACACCCTTGCTCAGAGCATCTTGCAAGACTAATGTGCCATAGAACTGGCCAATACCACCAGAAATGCCATATGCCATATTTTAGGAAACAGGTCTCCCCCCGCCCTCAGTCCCTCCCTGTCCCCAAAGACCCTCAGTGCTGTTCCAATAAAATGTTTGGTCTTCTGCAGCACTGATTCCTCAAAGAACTTCCACACAAAAGTAATCGTAAAATATGCCCCCAAGCAACTGAACAAATCAGATATCAGGAAGGCATTGCTTACCATTATTGGAGAATTATTAACAAAATAACAATAGCTTCAGCATAGACTATATAAAGCTACTCCTGTAGAGAATAATGTGACAATGAGATCAACTGCTTTCTAGGGTTGGGGAAGGAAATCCAATGTCGTCAGCCTGAAGAGAAATGTTTTCCTATTCAATTATGTCAGGAGATCATTTAAATAATAAATCTGAAAGTCGGTAATAGTAAGATGAATTACACTAGAAGGACATTTATGTTTTATACTGCTTATATCATTTGGTATTGAAATCTAGTCTATTAGATAGTAGATAAGTTCTTTTCATTCCTGTCATCAAAAGAAAGTATAAAAATACTGATTTTGAAGAATCATCTCTAGCCTGGGCTTGAGATTGATAAAAGCCAATACTTACTATACTATAGGTCATGGTATACTCAGGTCCTTAAATTCTTACAGCAGTCCTATGAGATTGGTACTATCGCCATCCCTCTTTAACCAATGACAGATGAGATTCACATACAACGTATTGTAAAACTCAACCCGTTTTTGACAAAATCAAATTGTGATAAAATCAACTGAGAGACTGAATTTTTGCCATAGTAGTTTTTAAAGATTTATTTATTTATTTGAGAAAGAGAGAGAGAGTGGGGAGAGAGGCAGAGGAGAGGGAGAAAATCTTGAAGCAGACTCCCCATGGAGCACTGAGCCTGACACGGGAATTCACACGGGGTTCGATCTCACGACCCTGCTCATGACCTGAGCGGTTCGATCTCACAACCCCGCTCATGACCTGAGCAGAAATCAAGAGTCAGATGCTTAACTGACTGAGCCACCCAGGCGCGCCATGCCATAGTATTTATAAAAGTATTTCACAGGCATATGGGTCAGGAAGCCACAATTTAAAAATCCTCAAATTTTTGTCATTTTTTGTGAAAAAAGAATGAATAAATATAGTTGTTTTTATCTCGAATTTTTTTTTAAATGTGAGTCTCTTCTCAAATGTTATTCCACAGGTAAGGTTAATTAAGCAAAAGACATGCATTGTTGAAGAAAAAGCATAAGAATATATTAGTTCATTGCTGCAAATTACAGTCATAGATTTTTTTATAGATTTTTAAATTATAATGTGAATCTTGTTATTGCAAGTTTTATTTGTACCATCATCTTTTCTGCTGATTTGCTAATGGCTGTGATGTAGATATTAATATAATTGGCAATTATCAAAACTTTTATTAGCACATCAACAATGACCACAGCAGATTCGCTATTCCTACTTCTCTTCCATCTGAGAAAGGATATCATAAAGCAATGAGCAGAATTATAGGAATAAATTAGAATCTACTTTAAACTACATGAAAAAGGAAATCATTATCAAATCTGGGAATTTGTTAGTGTGTCCGGCATAGCACACAAATGACCAATTAGTGTCTCATGTCACAGTATGTAAGAACTGTCTGTATAAAGAACTGCCCTCGGGAGAGGCCTGTCCATTCCAATTTTTCCCTAGTAAGAGGTTTGGAAGGTCACAGAGGAAATAAAGATCATGACCCAGAGCCCTGGAAACCAAAGACTCTGCAGGCACCTTGGCAGGAGAAAAACAAATATAAAGATACTGCAGGAGGGTCTAATCAGAAAGCTGAATTAAAATCAGACTAAAGCTGAGAAAGAAATAAGCTCTCCTATTTTATGAGACATGACAATGCGTCTGGATGACCCAGTTCTGTACCCTCTCGATCTACCTGATCTTGAGGGAATTCTAAAATGAAGGGCCCCTGTGGGCAAATGACAAAAAAAAAAAAACCTGACAGGAACTTCGGCCGACCAGAACCTTGCTTTTGAGATGGCCATCCTGACAGATTCCAAATAAAGAGTCTTAATCACAGAAAAGAATAAACATCCCAAACAATCCACTAAAGGAGGAAAAATACTGTCATTTTCATTTTGACAAAGGCGTACTTATTTGGCAAATGCCTACTAGCAGGAGTAACACCTCGAGAGTCAGACTAGCTTAATTACCTATGCATCCCGGGGAAGTTCTTGGTAGAAAGTCCGTGGGCTTTCCACACAAAGCCATCTGCAGATGGAAGGGGGGTGGGTTGTCTAGACAAGGAGACAGCTAGCTTTAGAAACAAAAAAGAGTATGTTGTGACAACGGAGAGTAAGACGGAAGGATAAGAATCACACGGGGTCCAGGGCGCCTGGATACCTCAGTTGGTTGAGCGTGTGACTCTTGATTTCCGCTCAGGTCATGATCTCAGCGTGGTGAGATAGAGCCCAGCATTGGGCTCCCTGCTCAGCATAGAGTCTGTCTGAGATTCTTTCCCTTCTCTTCCCCTCTGCTCCTCCTCCTGAACCCCTCCCCTGCCCTCTCTTAAAAAGAATGAAAAAAGAACCATACGGAGTCCATGTTCTCGGCAGACATTAGATATGGGTAGGCCACCAGCAGTGGGACAGAACGAAGGAATGGTGCTTGTCGGGGCGCCTGGGTGGCTCAGTGGGTTAAACCTCTGCCTTTGGCTCAGGTCACGATCTCAGGGTCCTGGGATCGAGCCCCGCATCAGGCTCTCGGCTCGCATCAGGCTCTCTGCTCGCATCAGGCTCTCTGCTCGGCAGGGAGTCTGCTCCCTCCCACCCCCACCCTCTTTGCCTGCCTCTCTGCCTACTTGTGATCTCTGTCAAATAAATAAATAAAATCTTAAAAAAAAAAAAAAAAGGGAACGGTGCTTTTTGTCCTCAGTCACTGAAAGCATCACCCAGGCAGTTTTGGGGATGGTACGGATCTTCCAACTGGGAAGCTTCTCCATATAGGGTTGAATTAATAAGATTAATATCTTATTAAGTGGACTGAATTGGGGGGGGGGGCTATGTCTTGCATGCCGCCAGTCCTCAAGCCTGAGTCTTCCTCGGGACTGTTTCCTCATGCTCACTAGACAAATCAGGGGGCAAGGCACTGGGTTGAGATGAAGAAGAAAACACAGTTCTCTCGTCAGATGGCTCTGCACCTATGAACATTCCATCGAAACTGGAAGCAAAGTGAGAGGAAGGGTTCAGAACCCTCCTCACAGGAGCTGTTTGTAAGCGAGCACCAGATCATACCAGAGGCATCTAGCAAGTTCTGTGCAGGGAGGGTAGACGGGTTATGCACTCCCTGAGCTTTGGCCGAATACTGTGGCACCCGAGGCAGGCACACACTCAGGACAGTGCGGTATAGCCCTTAGAGGTCCGAAGCACACGCACCTGTGCTCACCAGATCAAATGATTTTGTAAGAAAGCCTAGTAAACAGGAAAACTGTAAATGAAATGATAGTTCAAATTCACAATTAAAAGACAGTGTCCTACATGACCTCTAAGGTTTTGGCCCCTACAAAGAACAAGGAGATATCTATGCATCTGCTTTCTCGGGCTGGAGTCCATAGCAGGGGGCTCTACGGGGCTGAGATGCTCCTGTTTGGGGAATCTGAGAGAGAGAAGCCTGTGTTCATGTTCCCCTCCAGCCACACTCAGTTTCTATCAGGTTTAGACATGCACAGGTCCACCCTCCTGGGAAGTCCTGATTTTGTACAGACAACAGTCTCAGCCCTTCGCCTTCCAGCAACCCCCTTCAGAGCTGCCAACATGCCAGGAAATGCCTTTCGCGTTTAAAAAAACAAAACAAAACCCTTCACATGAAAAGTATCAGAAGTACTATGTTTTTTTAAAAAAAAGCAAAACGCACATACTTGAAACTCTTACATCCCAACAAGTTTCTTAGGAGATTAAAAAAAATAGTATTTAAATCTTCGTTTTTCTTTTTGTACAAATGTTAAGGGACCCAGCATTAGGAAAAACAGTCAAGAAAATCTAGAAACGGATTTGGGTGGAAAAAAAAAATCTTAACATAAAATACTTACAGTTTCTGATACTATGCCCTTTTGCCTAGGATCAAAAGACATCTACTTTACGTGGAGGCCTAATATTCTAAAGAGATTCCTCCATTGTATTTCCATTGACGGGTTAACACTGTTTGGTACAACATCCACATCACACAATGCCAATAATATATCTTTATATGATAAATCAGAATAGATTTTTGTTTGCTTGCTTGTTAAAGCTAGAAAGTAGTTTTTCCCCGACAAATGTTCCAAGTTTTAAGACCTATTTTGAAGTCATCTGTAACACATTTAGAATATGTACAAAATTTAATGTGGAGAGGGTTTTCTCAGTCTACCATAATATTAAAATTGGATCCCAAACATTTAAAGAATATTTTCAAGTTCTTCATCTCATGTTTCATCTCTGCTTATTTTCAACCTTTCTATATTTTTATCATCATAGTTCTAATTTAGAACACATTCACACGTTGCTTCTCAGTCAATAACAAAAACAACAAAACCCAGTAACCAATGATCTCTACACTTTCCTAAAACATTATTTTAAACACAGTCCATTCTGCATAGCAAAACGTTGTTTTCCAAAAATGTGAAACCACTTTCCTTAATCCAGAAAACCATTGCTAAGTAACAGAAGAACTAGGAAGGGAAAAAAATCTTATCAAAGAGGACCTATTCTTGTGTATGGTGAAACTACGCCATGATGCATATCAAGCATAAATTAGGGTTTATAGCTGTGTATTTTCATGAAAATATAATTAAATCATGAATTAATTGATAATTAAAAGGTAAAGACATGATATCCTTTTATCACATGCCAAGCGTAATGCTTCATTTCAATCATTATTTATCCCATATCTAAAATATGCCAGAGGGGAAATTTACTGCAGTAATTTCAAACACCAGACATTTTAAAGAATGTTCTAAACCACTTTTAAAACATTGTTTCAATTTCCCGTTTTCTCAGCATCATTCTTTTTAAATCGGATGTTCTAGAAAACCATAAAACTGGACAAATTAAGTTACTTTTGTATAATGTTCCCTCTGGTGTTCATAATTTTCAAAGTAATTACATTCCATCATCTCTTTTTTTATATCTATGAATCAAAACTATTTAGTCCAACTGCATTAGTCATGGTTCTCTGGAGAAATAGAACCAAAGAACCGGTAAGTTGTGGATAAAGACGTAAGTAGATAGATAGATAGACAGGCAGACAGGATATCTAGATACAGAGAAGAAAAAAATTTTTTATTTTAATGCCAGTATAGTTCACATACAATGTTATATTAGTTTTGGGTATACAATATAGTGATTGTACAATTCTATACATTACTCAGTGCTCCTCATAATAAGGGTACTCTTCAATCCCCTTTACCTATTTCCGGCCCCCTCTTTTTTCTTTGTTCATTTGTTTTGTTTCTTAAATTCTATGTATGAGTGAAGTTCATATGATATTTGTCCTTCTCTGCCTGACTTATTTCACTTAGCATTATACCCGCTAGATCCATCCACATTGTTGCAAATGGCAAGACTTCACGCTTTTTTATGGCTGAATACCATTCCATTGCATATATATACCACATCTTCTTTATCCATTCATCTATTGATGGGCACTTGGGCTACTTCCATAATTTGGTTATTATAAATAATGCTACAATAAACACAGAGGTGTATGTATCATTTTTAATTAGTGTTTCCATAATTTGGGTAAATACACAATAGTAGAATTACTGAACAAATGGTAATTCCATTTTTAATTTTTTGAGGAAACTCCATACTGTTTCCCACAGTAGCTGCAACAGTTTCCATTCCCACCAGCAGTACACAAGGGTTCCTTTTCCTCCACATCTTCACCAACACTTGTTTCTTGGGTTGTCGATTTTAGCCATTCTGACAGGTGTGAGGTGATACCTCATTGTGATTTTGATTTGCATTTCCAGATGAGAAGTGATGATGACCATCTTTTCATGTATCTGTTGGCCATCTGTATGTCTTCTTTGGAAAAATATCTGTTCATATATTCTGCCCATTTTGTAATTGGATTATTTGTTTTTTGGCTGTTGAGTTGTATAAGTTCTTCATATATTTTGGATACTAACCCTTTATCTGATATGTCATTTGTAAAAATCTTTTTCCATTCAGCAAGTCTTTTACGTTTGTTGCTTGTTTCCTTTGCTGTGCAGAAGTTTTTTATTTTGATGTAGTCCCAGTAATTTATTTTTCCCAAGCCTCTGAAGACATATTCTAGAAAGATGTTGCTATGGCTCATGTCAGAGAAATTACAGCCTGTGCTCTCTTCTAGGATTTTTATGGATTCAGATCTCACATTTAGGTCTTTAATCCATTTTGAATCTATTCTTGTGTATGGTGTAGTAAAGTGGTCCAGTTTCATTCTTTTGCATGTAGCTTTCCAGTTTTCCCAACACCATTTTTTGAAGAGACTGTCTTTTTCCCATTGCATACCCTTGCCTCCTTTGTTGGAGATTAATTGACCATATAATCATGGGTTTATTTCTGGGCTCTCTATTCTGTTGAATTGATCTATGCATCTGTTTTTGTGTTGGTACCACACCATTTTGATTACTACAGCTTTGTAGTATATCTTGATATCTGAGATTGTGAAAAGTCCAGTTTTCTTCTTCTTTTTCATGATCATTTTGGCTATTTGGGGTCTTTTGTGGTTCCATACAAATTGTAGAATTATTCGTTATAGTTCTGTGAAAAATCTTGTTGATATTTTTGTAGGGATTGCCTTATATCTGTAGATTGCTTTGGGTAGTATGGACATTTTAACAGTATTTGTTATTCCAACCCATGAGCATGGAATATCTTTCCATTTGATTGTGGCGTCTTCAATTGTTTTCATTAATGTTTCCCAGTTCTCAAAATACGGGTCCTTCACCTTCCTCGTTGTTTATTATTGGGTATTTTACTATTTTGAATGCACCTGTAAATGGGATCATTTTCTTAATTTCTCTTTCTGCTACTTTATCATTAGTGTATAGAAATGTAATGAGTTTCTATACATTGATTTTGTATGCTGCAATCTTACTGAATTCATTTATCAGTTCTAGTAGTTTTTTGGTGGAGTCTTTAGGGTTTTCTATGTATAGTATCATGTTATCTGCAAATAGTGAAAGTTTGACTTCTTCCTTACCAATTTGAATGCTTTTTTTTTCTTTTTCTTATCTGATTGCTGTGGCTAGGACTTTTAATACTCTATCGAAAAATAGTGGTGAGAGCAGACATCCTTGTCTTGTTCTTGAACTTACAGGAAAAGCTTGAGTATGATGTTAGCTGTGGGTTTTTCATATACGGCCTTTATTACATTGAAGTATGTTCCCTCTATTTTGTTGAGGGTTTTTTCATGAATCAATGCTGTATTTTGTCAAATGCTTTTTCCACATCTATTGAAATGATCATATGGTTTTTATCATTTCTCTTGTTGATGTGATGTATCATGTTAATTGATTTGTGAATACTGAATCACCCTTGCATCTCAGGAATAAATCCCACTTAATCGAGGTGAATGATTTTTTAAATGTATTGTTATGTGGTTTGTTAAAGTTCTGTTGAGGATTTTTCATCTCTTCTCATCAGAGATATTGGCCTATAGTTCTTTTTTGTAGTGTCTTTGTCTGGTTTTGATACCAGGGTAATTCTGGCCTCATAGAATGAATTTGGAAGCTTTCCTTCCTCTTCTATTTTTTGGAATAGTTGGGAAGAGCAAATATTAACTCTTCTTTAAATGTTTGGTAGAATTCATCTGTGACGCCATCTGGTCTTGGACTTTTGGTTGTTGGGAGTTTTTTGATTACTGATTCAATTTCATTGCTGGTAATTGGTCTGTTCAAATTTTCTATTTCTTCCTGATTCCGTTTTGGGGGGCTATATGTTTCCAGGAATTTACTCATTTCTTTTAGGTTGTCCAATTTGTTGGCATGTAATTTTTCATAATATTCTCATAGTCCTTTGTATTTCTGTGATGTTGGTTGTTGTTTCTCCTCTTTTGTTTCTGATTTTGTCTATTTGAGTCCTCTCTCTCTGTTTTTTGGATGAGTCTGGCTAAAGATCTATCAAGTTTGTTGATCTTTTCAAAGAACCAGCTCCTAGTTTCATTGATCTGTTCTATTGTTTTCTTAGTTTCATTTATTTCTGCTTTAATCTTCATTATTCCCTTCCTTCTACTGGTTTGGGGGGGGAGATTGTTCTTCTTCTAGCTCCTTAAGGTATAAGGTTATGTTGTTTATTTGAGATTTTTCTTGCTCCTTGAACTACACCTGTATTGCTATAAACTTTTATCCTAAAACAGCTTTTACTGTATCCCAGAGATTGTAGACTGTTGTGTTTTCATTTTCATTTGTCTCCCTGTATTTTTTATTTCCTCTTTGATTTCTTGGTTGACCTACTCATTGTTTAGTAACATGTTACTCATTTCCATGTACTTGTATTCTTGCCAATTTTTTTCTATTGGTTGATTCCTAGTTTCATAGATAGAATTGTGGTCAGAAAAGATGCATGGTATGACTTCAAGCTTTTTGAATTTGCCGAGACTTGTTTTGTGGCCTAACATGTGATCTATTCTGGAGAATGTTCCAAGTACATTTGAAAGGAATGTGTATTATGCTGTTTTATGATGGAATTTTCTGAATATATCTTTTAGATCCATCTAGTCCAATGTGTCATTCAAAGCCACTGTTTCCTTGTTGATTTTCTGTTTGGATGATCTACCCATTGATCTAAGCAGGGTGCTTAACATCCCATGCCTAGGAAAACTCTTGCTGAGGCTGGCCAGGTTGGAGGGGGCAAATCTACAGAAGTGCCTGGGGGAAGGGCTTGCTGTTAGTGAGTTGGGTAGAGTCTTAGTGCTGAGCTGGTTCCCCAGTGTCCATGTACCTAGGCTGGGGTCAGGGGAGGGAAGCCGTGCCTGTCAGCTCTTTTGTTCTTGGAGAAGTGTCTCAAAGATCCCTGCCCCTCCAGCACATGCTCTGAGATTAGTGTATAAATCTCCTTCCTGTATACCCCAGGTGTTTTTCAAACTGCTGCTTCTATGTTGTACTTCAATGGGACTGTTTGTTGTGCTATCTCTTCAAAGGCAAGGACTCACCCTCCGGGTTCTCCCAGAGCCCAGCCCTCTGATTTTTAAAGTTCCAGGTGTTAAGCCCCACTGATTGTTAGGCCCCAGTGGTTTTCAAAGCTAAATGTTATAGGGATTTATCTTTCCTGTGTGGGTCCCATGTGCCTGGGGTAGGGGAATCTCTTCCTCTCCCCTCTCCATTTTCTTTTCTTTCTTTCTTTCTTTCTTTTTTTTTTTTTTTTGACTTTCCATCACTGCATGTTTTATTTATTTCAGCTGGAGGGTGCCAGCTGGTCCCTCCCTCCCAAGGCTACTTCTGTAGATTCGGCGCCCAACTACATCTCTGTCTTTCCCACCCCCTTCAGTATGGCCTCTTCTCTATATTTAGCTGTGGAGTCTGTTCTGCCAGTCTTCAGGTCATTTTCTGGGCTATTTACGCCGATGTGGGTATCATCTAGTTGTATCCATGGGACAAAGTGAGCTCAGGGTCCTCCTACTCTGCCATCTCCCCCAGAAGTCCCAAGAGAAAACTATTTATTATAAGGAAGTGTCACACGCAAATATGGGAGCTGACAATTCCCAAGATCTGCAGGGTGGGTCGGGAAAGCAGAAACCTAGGAGAGCCAATGGTGTAGTTCTAGTCCAAGTCCAAAGGCCTAAGAACCAGGAGAGCTGATGGTATAGTTCCAGTCCAAAGGCCAGCAGGCTCAAGACCTAATAGCTGAAGTTTCTGTTTGAGTCCAAGGCAGGAAAAAGCTGATGTCCCACTTCAAAGGCAAACAAGTGGAAAGTGCCTGGGTGGCTTAGTTGGTTAAGCATCTGACTCTTGATTTCAGCTCAGATCACAATCTTAGGTTGTAAGATCAAGCCCATGTCTGGCTCTGTGCAGGGCATGGTGCCTACTTAAGATTCTCTCTCTTGCTCTCCCTCTGCCCCACCTCCTCAACTCTGCTCACGAGTGCAGTCTCTCTCAAAAAAAAAAAAAAAAAAGGCAGTCAAGTGCAAAGGGTTCCCTCTTTCTCTTTGGAAGGGAAGCCTTTTTGTTCTATTCAGGCCTTCAACTTATTTGATTGAAGTCCACCCACAATAGGAAAGGCAACCTGCTTTACTCTGTCTAGTGATTTAAAGATGTTATTTATTTATTTAATTGACAGTGAGAGAGAGAGCACAAGCGGGGGGGGGGGGGGGGAGATGCAGAGGGGGAGGGAGAAGCAGGCTCCCTGCAGAGCAGGGGAAGCCCGATATGGGACTTGATCCCGGGACTCTGGCATCATGACCTGAGCCAAAGGCAGTCGCTTAACCAACTGAGCCACCCAGGTGCCCCTGTCTAGTGATTTAAATGTTAATCTCATCCAAAACATCCTCACAGAAACATCCAGAATAATGCTTGGCCAAATACCTGGGCACTCCATGGCCCAGTCAAATAAAATTAGCCATCACATCAATCAACGATCTTGCCAAATGTACTCCCTTTTATTCTGTACTTTCCCTGAATTCTCACAAATTTCAGGGTTTTAGAGGGTTAATATGTTTCCAAACAACAATTAAATCCTAAATTATTTAGAAAAACCTCATTGGCAGAAATAAGTTTTCTTCTCAAACAGTAAAATGATCCTTTCTTTCTCATATTTTATAAGACTTACGTACTTCCCAATAAAAGAGTGCTATCACCAAGATAAACTGAAAGAAAATGTTAAACCTCAATTCAAATATCAGTCTTCGTTTGGCAATTTCTCCTCCAAATTCTCAGAATATCATTAATGCTGAAAGGTAAAGATGTTTTATAAAAATGTAAAATGAAAAGTAAGAATACATGAATAAATTAAAACAAATGTCACAGAATCTAATTTAAATTTTCTTCAAGGTTTTCAAAATAACCTTAAAACGTGTATGAAAAAAATAATGCACAAATACTGAACATCCATCATGGATGGTTCAGAAATGGGTGAGACCAGAAGGTTACACCGTAATTCAGCATCTGACTTTTCTGCAGTTTCAGAAAAATAGTTTTATTTGGTTCTCCGAGGCTGTAACAGGTATAATGGATTCACAATAATCTAATGAAAAAGAAACCTATTTAAATCCAAATTATTAATTCTTTAAGTGGAAGATTTTATTTGACCCAAGAACTAGGGATATGTCTGCATGGAATGGGTCCTTCCTGGGGGCTGAGGGCTGGGGTGGCAGGAGGGAGGATATTCACATGGAAGCGAAGTTAGCAACTGGCAGCTGGCTTGGTGACAAGAGAAGAGAGCAAAGATTATGATACTCCTTAGGGAATCCGAATGGTGTAGTGCAATGAGCTACCCTTTTCTACCTTGGGGATACTTTTGGATAAAGAGCTAGATGACTCAGTAACAATCAGAACACTTGGCCTCTGAGCAGTGCTGGAGAAAAACTGCAAATTTTTTCTCTGCAATTCCTTTTTTCTTTTCCAGACTACACAGGAACTTGCTGGCACTAATCATTACATCATTCTCTTTCATTTTAGCTTACATAATAGACTGTTGTCTGTTTCCTAATGATATGAAGGGAGGCACCTCAATGACATCAGTGAAATGAAGCAAGGATTTGGTTTTGGGCTTGAATTGCCCCCAAATATTTACCTCAATTATCCATTCCAATGAGAGACATAGGAAGTGAAGTAAGCCAGAAATGTGTGTCACAGTGTATAATGTTGACTCACCTCTCCACTAAAATAACAGTAGACATTTGAATAAGCAAAAGAGCTGTCAATGTGTTAAGAAGATTTTGGGTGCCTGGGTGGCTCAGTCGGTTAAGTGTCTGCCTTTGGCTGAGGTCATGATCCCAGGGTCCTGGGATGGAGCCCCACATCAGGCTCCCTGCTCAGCGGAGATCATGCTTCTCCCTCTCCCTCTGCCTGCCGCTCTGCCTACTTGTGCTCTCTCTCTGTCAAACAAATAAATAAAATCTTAAAAACAAAAAAACAGAAGAAGATATTACAGATTCTTCTTTAGGTCTTATATACAAAAACTTTACCTTAAGTTTTTACCTTGGTGAAGCTAAAATACTGCTAGGTGGGAATATTTATTTGCATATTTGCATACTGAATATCATATATAAGTTCACCAAGAAATGCAGATTACCTAGAAATACTAGAAAAGCTAACAATTATCAATAACATAAACACAAAGGAGATGATATTTTATAGGTATATCAAGAACATTTATAGAAAGAAGAGGTTGTTGATGCATCTAATTGTGGCAATTATAAATCAATTTGAATCATAAAACCCATAAAAATTATCAATAATTAGGATAAGGCAAGAAAAACTACTAAAAATGGCTAACGAAAAATACTAACCTGTATTAAATATTAAAATCTCCCTTGCCCCGCATTGTTGAGCAGTGCTCTCCTCCACCTACAGTAATGCAATATGTCGAACCCTACTTTTCACCTCCCTCCTATCTTCAACCTCCTGCTTACTCAGCTTCATGTCTCACGGCTACTAATGCAACCACTCCTTTCACTCATCCTGGTCCTTCTTCCTCAATAGCAGTGACCACTCGATTCTGTCCAAACATGTGCTTTCTCTCTCTCTCCCCCAAGCAGCTGAATGTAGTTTAAACAAACAAACAAACAACAAAAAGCCACACTCACAATGACAAAGCACATATTACATCTTTGTCCCCAAAGCTCAAAAGAGCACTCAGTCACCACCCAGTGACTCTCAAAGGCTGAAAGAGAAGTTGTCCAGAGTGGAAAGTATCATCGGGGAAATGATGGAAGAAACACAGGGACTAGGGAGACATTTTAGAGTCTAGTTCCGAATCACCTCCCTATCATTTATCACGCCTAGTCATATGTCCATGATTCCAGAAAAAAAAGAAGTTATGCAATTCATACATATTTTAGTTACTAGTGGACACGATAAGCCTTAATCAGGCCCAGACCACAAAATGCTTTCCTTAGAATTTCTTAACTTTGGAGGATCTCCATTCAGCTTCTTCCTCTTCTTTTCTTTACTTGAGCATTAACTTCTGGACATTTTGATCCATTCAACTCCTCTTCACACCTTATCACCTTACCGTGAAGACCGTATCTTCTGGCCTGCTAAGAGTCCCTCTGATTTTGAATGTAACAAGTCTCTACCTCCCCAGCACCCCTATCTCACCACCAAATAATGAAAATGCAACAGCGAAATCCATTCATTTGGAGTAAGGCAAAAAAGGACTTCTGAGTACCTTCTGGCAAACTGTAACATGAGGAGAGAATGCTTCCTGTCACTCCCTTTCACTTGGGATGGGACAACCCACCCTCTGAATACAGCTATCCAGATGACAGGAAATTAAAGTTGCACCACTGGGAAATGAGAGGCCCTGATGTTACTGTTAAAGGCAGGTGATACGTGAGCCTTTGTTACCAATCATGAGACATCACTTCCCACCCAGAGGGAAATAAGAGATGTGCTCAGAAGCCTTTCAGCTCAGATAACTGTTTATAACAGCAAAGAAAATGCTATGATAGCCTCCGACCTGACATGCCATCCTTCGAGACAAATGAAATATCCAAGGAAACTGTTCTTCATACACCCAAGATGTGTCAACTGCTTAAAGCCCCATGTAAATTCCACACAAAATACTGAGAAAGGGGATTGCTCCTGGATCCTAAGTACTCACATATCAATACATAATAACAAAAACAACCATCTGGATCACCTGAAGGCACCTGAACTACCTTCCAGCCAGTCTCCTGTGATTCCTTCACCTTGCTCTTTATTATTTTTTTTTTTAAGATTTTATTTATTTATTGAACAGAGAGAGAGAGAGATCACAAGTAGGCAGAGAGGCAGGCAGAGAGAAGGGGAAGCAGGCTCCCTGCTGAGCAGAGAGCCCGATGAGGGGCTCGATCCTAGGACCCTGAGATCATGACCTGAGCCGAAGGCAGAGGCTTTAACCCACTGAGCCACCCAGCTGCCCCATTGCTCTTTATTTCTAATTCCCAGCTGAACTTACCTTCCCACCCCCCATCCCTGTGCTGTGGACCCCTGCTAATCAGCCCAGCACACTGTGGACCCATTTGTACTCTGGGGGGAGGACATAACACTGAGGCAAACATCAACCCACAAAGAACCAGAACTGAAAACACGAATCGTTAATCTGAATCTGCTTAAAACCCCCCAGTGAAACTGGAACCTTGATCTGGAGGCACTCAAATGTTAGAAGAATCAATTCTATAGATCTGAAGGTATTATCTTTTGCTAAGCTCTGAAATTTCCTCTTCTACAGATCCTTATAATTTCAGGCCATCTTTAATCTCTTCACTTTGTTACCCTAAAGTAGCTCCTGCTAATTTCTCCACTTGCTTACCATCGGAAAGGAAAGAGAAGTAGAAAAAAGCTCCGCTGTTTCCAAGAACAGAAATATGGAAAGTTATTAATATGAAACAAATCATGTTTGTTCCAAAAGTGTTTCTTCTACTTTATCTTTTTAAAGAGGATGTAGCTGATTCATATTTCATTTAGAAACCAACTGTTTATAAGAAGAACCAACAACTGTGAAATCTCTCTGGGAAAGAATGAAGAAAACCAATTAATAAATACACAGAACAATCAGCGGTAAACACTTTTTTAATATGTCCAACTTCCTGCCTCTAGAACACATCAGCAACCCCAAAACAATTTACATGATGCAAGGCTTGCCCTGGGGGGAAAAAGGAGGAAGGTCATTTTTTTGCCTTCCCCCTCCTTTAAAATCATGACTTCCACGTTCTTAAGTCATCTTAAAGTATAAAACAATTGTGGTTATTTACATTCTAACCTTGCGAGAGAATTCCACAACATACTCATCTGATGCCTAATTTTCATCTAAGATTTCCAAACATAAGGGTATAACAGAAGCTTTGGGTATAGAAAGGTGTTGCAGAGACTGCAATTGTCTATTCAATATGCAGTTTTATTTTTTCTTTAAAAGCAGATCCCTATATTGTATAGGCAGCTATGTGCCTGGGTTTAAAACAAACAAATGAATGACAACAACAAAAAAAACAAAACAAAATAAACACTGTAATTTCCAAACTCCCTTGTATTAAAGAGTGTCTAAAGATTTGAGCCAAGTCACTGACAGGTTTCTGGGAGAATGCTACAAAGGAGCTAACTCAACTGACAGTCTTTGCCCTTCTCCCATCTGGAATATGGGCATGATGGCTGGAACTCCAACAGTTATTTTCTGAAGATGAAATGGAAAGCCTGGCCTCGGACGAGTGGAGCAAAAAGAAACAGTTGAGCCACTGATGACTGTATAGATATCATACAAGCCCTTGACTACCTACCTTAATATTTATTTTGCATGAAAGAAAAATGAACCCGTGTCTTAAATGCCTAGAATTTCAGATTTTTATTACTAGCGGCTGAAATGAATCCTAACTGATACAAACAATTATTAGGTTGTTTGACTCCCTTTTTAAAAATGTGTCTTGCAACATTGCACATTATTTGCCACATTGATCGCAGCACTAATTCATGGGCCACGGCATCAGCTGATTCCTGCGGAATGCCTGCCACTCCAGCTCTGTGTCCACCATTACCTCACCCTCCTACTCAACGAGAGTTCTGCCAAGTCTCCCCAGCTCTCCAAAAACCCCTAACCTCTTCCTAACGATACTCGATACTCAGCAGATCTCATTTTTTACTTCAGGAAAAAAAGTAGAAATCATTAAGTAAGGGCCATCACTGCTCCCTCCATCAAATCCTCAAATCTCCTTGTATTTTTATGAGTCTATACAGGTGAAAAGCTCAGATCTGGATTCAGAAAGACCTGGCTGGAATCTCAGCTACTTGCTAAGAAATGTTGGGCAGATCCCTGACCCTAAGTTTCAATTCCTCATCTAGAAAATGGGAATAATTATTATATATGCAACTCATGAACTTTTGAAAAGTTAATTAAATGAGATAAACGTTTAACATACTTTAACACAATGCCAGGAACATAGAAGACATTGAAAAACAATGCTGGTTCATATTGTAATTAAGTCTACCCCATGTCTGTCACAGTCACCACAGTGCAAAGAGCCTGACACACAGCAGGCACATAACATATTTTTGCTGAATGCGCTATACATTAAACAAATACCATTTAAAATCTAGTGAAAATCTCTGAAAACTAAATTGAGCCCATGTTACAGGTAGAGATAACATATCCAGAGTTGCGCCATCAGCAGACAAAGGGGATCACAGTCTCTGAATTCCTTTTGTCTTCTCTGGGTAAAACACACACACGTACATACAAAATAAAACAAAACAAAAAAAAACTTGGTATAGAAATGAATTTGGCTGATTTGAACAGTGATCTTGTATTGGACCGACTAATTGAGAGAACATTGAGCGGTATCACAAAACAGAAGCTTAGCTCATAAGAGTAACCAGATAAAAATTAATACAGCAAGATAAGAAATTTTTTCATTCAAAATATTAAAAAGTTATATTATTAGTGACATTTTACTTTAAAAGAAATGATGAGACTCTTGTTTTTCTAACAGATTTTGGGCAGGTGAGATTTGGGGCAGAATGGGGCAGATGAGATTCATAGGAAGAGGAAATAAGTAAATAAGTCCCCAGGACTATAAGACGAGTTCAAGAAATGATGCCAAAAGAATTTTTAAATATCCAAGTCAGAGATATTTTTTTAAAACAGCTAAGTAAAGATCTCTACATACACACTGGTGCCCACAAGTGAGACGGGATGCAGGAGTCCTAATGAGACAGGTTAGGGCAGATGGCCAAGCAGCACGCAAACTACCCAAACCTTTCATGAGTCAGGCCAGCAGTCATAACCGGAACATAAAAAAGTCTGTTAAAAAGACAAGAGGAGGGGCGCTTGGGTGGCTCAGTCGGTTAAGTGTCTGCCTTTGGCTCAGATCCTGCTCCCAGGGTCAGGGTTCTAGGATCAAGTCCCACATTGGACTCCCTGCTCAGAGGGGAGTCAGCTTCTCCCTCCCGCTCACGCTCTCTCTCTCTCTCTCAAATGAATAAATAAAATCTTAAAAAAAAAAAAAAAAAGAAAGTAAAAATACATTCTCAAGTATGAGAAGTGTAGTACAATTAAAAATACATTCTCAAGTATGAGAAGCGTAGTATAATTAAAAATACATTCTCAAGTATGAGAAGCATAGTACAATATCTCTCTTACATTATATAGAAGAGTGAATGAACACACAGTCCGTTTTCATTTGTCTGAAGTCAGATGGAGGAAAATACAAAATGTCAGGGATTTCTAAACCCGGAAGATATCCTAAAAACCATACATATTGCAGTCAAACCTGTTACAAGAGAACGATAAACAGAAATAGCATGAAAGTATGAATTACGATAAATTAATAGATTAAGTTTATTAGACATGTTAATATAAGAATAATGAGGAGAGGCGAATTGACACTTTTCTCAGACATGGGGAAGGAAAACAGCATTCTCAAAGGAATAGCTCCTTTCTCGATGTTAACAAAGTCATTACCTCGCAATGTTCTGCAGAAGGAGTCACTGAGTTTTTGTTGAAATTTCTCAGTGTTTTACAGTCAATGTTAACAGTTCCTCCGATAATAACTGCAGTCTTTTACATGTAATAATGTTCTTCACCACCTAAGGAGACTGTTACTTTAATTTTTTTCTCCTATTCCAAATGGTCCATTAGCAAAAGAAAGGTCTATTCAGGACTTGCAAGACCCCCAGAGCTCGAAGCCAGCTACTGCTGAAAATCAAACTTTTAAAAATAAGCCTGCTGCTCTCAATTACCCCTTAGTTCCTCTCACAGTCAAACTAGTGCAGTTCAGTGGAGAAACCCGAATTCGATTTCTGCATCTACCACTTACCCAGCACTGAAATAGCAGGCCATCGCCCTGCTTGGCTGAGCTCAGGTTTTCCATCTGCAAAATGGGACAGCTGGATTAGATGGCCTTTCCAATCCTTTCTAAATATGCCATCGAACTATAACTTCAGACATCAATTTGCATCCTTGGTTGGTAGGCCCTGAGGTTATTTGCTGCCAGACCCAAAGAAGGCAATTTGGTTGGGTGCAAAATCTATGCACCTGTGCTCCAAATAATCAGACTTTTGTTTGATGTGGAATAGTGAGTCAAAGCACGTTGCACTGAACTACATTTTTCCATTAGAAATACAGCGCTCCATTAAAATTACAAAGCTAGTATTACCAAAATCACACTACTAAAAGCAAAGAAAAAAATAAATGCAGGAAGGCACAGTTGGATATGAACTATTTAATCTAATCATAATATTTCCCCAAATCTAATTAGAAAGCTCACCATTCTTTCATTCATTATTTACTTACTGAGTATGTACTATGTGTTAGGTGCTGTGCTAAATATTCCTGCCAAGTGAAAAGCTTCCTTCCACATAGACATCACCCAACTTGTTCCATTATGTCAACATCTCAGAGCTTTTCTGGCACCTAAAGTCCTTCATTACACACTAACACCCTCCAAGTGAGAAAGAATTAATTTACCTCCTCAGGCTTCTTACCTTACAGAACCTTCCACCCGTTCAAGCACGGGACTGAGCTTCTGCTGTACATGCTCTATTATTCCACTATCCTTTCAGAAATCATTAATGATTTTGGCTCCGATAAACATTAATTCAATAAATACGTGTGGCATCCTCAGTGTGTATCGAGCAGTATGTTAGGGGTTGGAGAACACAGGGAGAAAAGCAGTAGGAAAGTTCCCACTCCCAGAGAGCTTATCACGGAGCAGATACTGATTAAAGGCAAAGAAGATCAATAAGACATGTCCTTGTGCTCTTGGCCATTCCTGTCACTATTATTAAGTGTTTATGTGACTACCTTATGGATTTCAGTTCTTGAAACACAGTACAAACCGAGTAAATATTTTCTAAATGAAACATTTCAGTCCCTTTCTTTTTCTGTTCACAAGAAGGAAACTGGGGCTCCTCAGAACTTGGCTGCCACCAGTCAAGAACAAATAGAACTTCTTACTAAAAGATCTTTAGTCATTTCTATAGACTCTTACCTTACAGGAATGGTCGTCACCCACTAGCTATCCTCCTCCTTCCTCTTCCCTAATGGAGCCACGACTTAGGTCAGGGTTTTCCCCTCTCAGGGCAGCCATCGTTCTCAAGGGACCTCAAGGGATCCCCAGATTCAAGGCTGAGTCCAAGCAGCCTACATGCTCATCTCATTAGCCTTGGTATTGATGGCTCAGGGGTGAGCACATGACCTAAGTTAACCATTCAGACTGGAGGAAAGAATTTCCAGTCTGGCTGGAGAACAAGCCCGCCCTTTCACTACAATTAGGGACAACCGCTACCAGAACTGGTGATTATCTTGGGACGGCGGTGGAAGCCAGCTTGAGAAAAAAAGGCGACACATGGAAGAGAGCACAGCTGAGATCCTAGAAAGATGGAGTGGGGACGACTCAACTTCTGGCTGCCGGTTATGTGTGATAATATCTCTGCTTATTGCTTATGCCAGTTTAAGCGGACTTATCTGCTACTTAGAATAAAAAATATCCTGATATGATCCTCTGGAAGCTATTGGTTGAACCCCCAAACCACACGAGAAAAAAAATATGCTTTTGAATACATTGTTTCTTTAAATGTAAATTCTGGTCATAAAGACAGCATATTTCTTCTGAGACCCAGTTGAGAAGTGAGGCATCTGTGAAATAGTTGTGAAGTAAAAACAATATTTACAACAAATAATTTATGAGATGCTTTTCCCTCTCTCTGAACTTGATATTTATTACCCTCCAGAACTCTTAGAAATACTTTGTTTTTAAAGTTCTTTCTCTGAATTGAAAGGAGTTCCCTTAAAAGCAATAGGAAACAATCTACATTGGATTATTCATTCAGTCATAGAGGAAAAGAGGTTAACAATAAATAACCCAAGGATGAAGAATTTCTAAAAGGATAGTGGATAATAGAATTGTTCAGTGTCTAGATTAATGCTTTTCAAACTTTTCCACTGAAATTTATTATGGAAACATTTACATGAGGATAGAAATAGAGTGCCCTGTCAAAAACATGAAGTATCCTTGACATTTGACATTTTAATCTTTAAAATGCAAGGGAATTTTGTGTTCTAGTGCATAATATTATTTATATACAATTTTCCCCAAACTCTTGGTGAAATTAATAGCCCAGAGAGTTGCCCAGTGTCTATACTGTGGCTTTGGGTTGACCTTACTGACGCACCACTGTGTAGCTCCAGGGGTAGATGGTATGTTTACCCAAACTCAAGCATACAGCTACTAACCATTACCCTCATGTCACAAAGCAGAGAATTGAGACCAAGACAGGTTAACTAACTGGCCCAAAGTTCTGAAGATAGTTATTGGCAGGGCTGAGAAGAGAATCAAACTCATTCTAACTCTCAAGACTAGTACTCTTTCCAAATGCTGCTTCCAATCCTTGTATGAAAATAAGAACCCAAATTTCAAGTTCAGCTACAATTCTAATCAAATTCATGAGGCTGTGGGTCATTTCCTGAACATGCCTTGCTCCAGTGCCTTTGCATTTGCTATGTCTTGCCTCTAGAAGGCTCTTCCAACTCTCTGTATGGATGGTTTCATCCCAGCATTCCCATCTCAGCTCAAATGTTACCACTCTAAAGAAGAGGCTTTCCATAGCCGCCCTATCTAAACTGGCTCTCCCACCACCAGTTAAGCTCTACCTTATCAACCTGATTTGGTTCCTTCGTAGACTATATCACACTATGAAATTATCTAATTTATATATTTGTTTCCTTGTACATTGTTTGGTTTCCTCGCTCTTGAATATAACCTCCACAGATGAACAGACCTTTTTTGTCTTGTTCATTGCTCACCCCACAACTGGGGGTTCACACGTGGAAGATGTTTGAAAGATATTGTTTAACAATAAATGAATACCCCACACTGTCCTACCTCTCTACCTTTACCCAAGCTGCCACTCTCCTAGATGCCTTTCCTCCTTCACACTTGCCTGTTCAAGTATTACCCATTCTAAGAACAACTCAAATCATACATCTTGCAGGAAGTCTCCCCTAGGTCTATTTACCTGACTTGTTGTGAGGACCCCGAGGGCAGGAAACCTTATTCACATTCTTATTCCCAGATCCTAACACAGGGTGGACCTCTGAGCCCAGTTCTTGCCTTAAGTCACTGCTCATTTGCCTTTCTCATCTCACTGCACGTTTTCTCTATGTTCGAGAAGACCATTGTAAGGTTATCCTACTTGTGATTGGGTATATTTTCCCTTATGTCAATTCTGTTCCTTAAACATTCCAATGCAAATTTTAATTCTGCCATATCATTTGTTTTTTCTCCCTTGTCATCTTTTGCTCATGTTATCCAGGCTCTCTTTCACCTCAAAGGATTATTTCTTCTGAGCTTTATCTTTCATTGAGATTCTGCCTCTTTGTAGTCAATGTAGGATGCCTAAGTTATTCAAAATGGTAGACATTTCCTATAATAAATCATATTCAAAAGCACTCTCTTCCTCTGATCCTTCAGCTTGATGCTTCTTTCCTTTAATCTGCACTGTTATGTTGTGAGCTAAAAACTTAGGGGTCCCTCTGTTTTCAACCTAGGAGGGGAATTCTATCCAGATACTGCATTGACCAAATACGTAATTCAGAGAGCTCTTGGCCCTACTCACTGTCTGCCAAGGAGCAGGTCTAATCCCAGATGTAAAGCAAAGGTTAGATGGATGTGTCAGATCTACCCTGGCTCTAAGAGTCTAGGCTAATTCAGAGCAGCTCTAGTGGACCTCGGTGGAATCTTCTCCCAGCTCTGTCAAATGATAGAGTTTAGAAATATAGGAAAAACCACAACCACCAGCATGCACAGGGTAAAAGATTTCCTAAAATGCAATGCGTTCCTTCCCCCAACCCCCTCTACACTATGTTCTGCCCTGTTGTTTCCTGAATTCATTGCCTTCAAATGGACCATGGAAGTGGAGGGAGCAGAATTAAAGGCTCTTAACAGGAAATAGAACAAAAGGAAAAAGCAAGGGGTCAGGAACCCTTAAATATTGCTATATTGAAGGACTGGAGGGAGAGAGAGAAAGAAGCAGCAGTCCAAGTGCTAAACAATAACTATGTCACGCCACAGAGATGACTTGAGGTGAAGGGAACATTGAAATACTGCAGAGGGGTGACCATCAGCGTCAATGACTTCATCAAGAAAAAAGAATGAATATTATGATTAATATAATCATAATATCAGGAGGTTCCTGATGTCCTTGAAATTTTCAGAAGGATAACAAAGAATATCACTCTGGCAGGTGATTAAGCAATGAGTAGAATCGTGTTGAAAACCAGGGCTTATTGTGGAGGAAGATTGACAGTGAAATCCAGGGGAGAAATAGGGAGTAGTCATCGATTTTAATATTTTAGGAGAGATGTTAAAATCTCCAAGCACTATTTAAATCTGTAAGTAAAAGTAATTGTCACAATTTCCTTTTTTGAATTTAGAAAGACTATCTCAGGTTTAGAAAATAATGAGCATAACCATTATGCACATCCTTTTTAAAATAAAAGGGCACAAGAGGAATGAGGGGGAGAATTCCATCCCAGAAATGAGATATTGGAGAATATTAGATAAAATACCAGTGAAGAAAGGCTCTGTGAGTTTTCTAACACTGCATCCTAAAATTTCTTCCTTAATTCTGCTAAATCGTCATGGAATTTTCAGACTTTTCCTTTTAATATTTTGTTAAATTGTTACATGACCCCAATATCGACTCTAGGTTATATGCCAAATTCTGAAGGCTACTCACAACTAAATAAAACAGTGAGTTTGTATAGTTTTCTACCTAGACATTATTACATCCATGACTATGAAGATTACTGGAGAAGAAAATATATGTCTTTTTATAGGTAAGGAAAAGTCATTTAATATTTCCTTTTGTATCTTACACTCTGAAAGCATCGAAAAGCTGTTCTTTTCAACCACAACCCAGCAAGACTAAGTGAAAACATAAAGCCTCTTAGCCACAAACAAATTTGGTAAAGGCAGTGGAAGCCAAGAACGAGGAGTATTGTATGTCTCAGTTGAAATCTACAACCCCAAAGAGAGCCTCACCAGGATTCTACCCATCCAGGAGCAGCAAAAGCACAAACTAACAGACATAGACCCCATCAGTCTAACCATCTACTGGTACTTAATTGTTTTTACTTCATTAGTCATTTGAGAAAGGTACCGAATTGGAAACCCTACTACTCTAAGAATTAATTCCCACCCTGGAAATGAATCATCAGAACCATCCAGCAACTGCTTAAATATTTTAACTTTTAAAAAGATTCACTCAGAGGCACCTGGGTAGCTCAATCCGTTAAGCATCCGACTCTTGATTTTGTCTCAGTCATGATCTCAGGGTTGTGAGACTGAGCCCCACATCAGGCATTGCTCTGGGCATGGAGCCTGCTGAACATTCTCTCTCTCCCTCTCCCCACCCTCCATATCTCTCTCCCTCCCTCCCTCCCTCTCTTAAAAAAAAGTGGGGAAGGGATTCACTCCAACAAGTATTTATTAAGGACCCCTATATACCAGGTTCTGAGACTTAAACAAATAGGTCCCTTAGTTGGACACTGAATTGAATCTCTTAGTCAATTGAGCAGAAGAATAAAGATTACACATCCAGGAAACAATATCCAAGACATTAGCTCAAGGGGCTAAACTCAGAGGGAGAGAAAGACTCATAGATTATCCATGTGGTTTAGGGGCAGTGAGCCTAGCGAGGGGTGATGTTATTCCTACAGGCAGAAACTTTCATTTTTATTAATAATCTTCCCTACATGTGGCATCTTTTAACCTTTAGTCTAATTTTCTTTCTGGACACTGGACTTGTTGGCTGAGCATAAGTTTCCAAAGCAAATTAACTTTCAGTGATCTGACCTAACCTTTGTCTTGAGTAGTCAATACAAACGGAGGCAGGTACCACTTTTCCAATATAAAGGCATGACCGAGACAGTAGCTCTTCCCAGAGGAGCTGCACGAGGGTTCAGGATCATCAACATATTAATTCTCCAGAGAAATCTATATTAAAAGATGAGATCACTGCGTGTAATTAAACTAAAAATAAATTCTGTCTTATGTTATATGGAAATGACTGCTGACATTTTCCCCAAACATAACTCTAGTCATAGGATAGCTTAGTTCAGCTAAGCATTTTGTTGATTTTAAAATTCGCTTATCATATTAAACACATAATATCTGTTATTTACTTCTTCCTCCATGCAGTTTCATCAGGGTATACATCTTAGTTTCTGCATATTCGGTGCATTCGACGAAAGTTAACTGGGGCCCTACTATGTACCAGCCAGCGTCACAGGCTCTGAGGACACCATAATGAGATGAAATGAAGAAAGTGACATCTCTGACCTCTCAGATCTCACATTTCAGTGGATGGATATATCAGCGTGCTGCCTACATATACTGTGTGGTAATGTTTATTCATCAAAGTGAAATCCGCTTCCTTTCTTAATTCTGGAAATATGTGAATAGTGTCAGGGTTCTAAACATGTCACTAAGCAAGTTCTATTCTGCATGGTATTCGACGATAGCCCAGGCCTAAATCTTAGCAGATTCACATAATATTCCTCAGGCTTGTTTTTTCTCCTTACGGCACTTTGCTCTTTCGCAGACCTTGTTACCTTCAACAGACGTCTTCTTTCTCCATTCCTAACCCCACCACCCTTCCTTCTCCCAGCGGCATCATTCCTTGTCCCAAAGTGAACGAACATGTCCTCATTGAGCTTGCCTTCTCACAGAAGAGCACCTTGTTCTGAATGGTGCTTTCTTGCCCTTGAGTTCGTCTTCTAGAAGATCTCCAAGATCTACTTACTGTGGCATACAATGTGATCACTTGTCATCTTTCCAGGTCATTTCGCACAGCTCGCTCTCTAGTTCACAGAATTGCTTATGTTTCTTCATTGTAGCTCTATCTCACCTGCAGGCCTTTGCTCACCTAGCCTCGGCCACACTCCGCCAGGCAGAGCACTTACTCATCCTTTCATACTTAGTTCAGGCACTACCTCCTCCAGGAAACTTTCTCTGACCTTTGCATCTCTACTCCCTGGGGGCCTTTCAGCTCTCCTCTTCTCTGCTTGCACGATACAGAAGAAAGAACTCCACTGACTCAATGTACACCGTATTGTAATCATCTCGCAGGAGACTTGAAAGGGGCAACAGGGTTTTGGTCATGTTTGGGGACCAGTGTCTCACACAGTGCCCTGCACATGGCAGATACCAAAAAAAAACCACGTTCGCTGAGTACGTGCTTGAACCTTCAAAACGTTTTTATAGTAAAAATAGCAAGTGACAAATTACCAAGCTCCCCTACACCAAGGAATGTTTCTTCACTCCATCTAATGCTTTTCTTCTTCTTTTTATAATTTGTAATAAAGTTTTATTGTTGGTGTAGAAGAAGAGTAGGGAAAATAGTTTAGTAGCTTTCAGTGAGTAAAATTTATAATGTTTTTCTTCTTTTCAACACAAGCCGCCTGTTTATGTAGCTTTTTGTTCTAACGAGATATTAAACGCTAGTTGAATGCTTGTTTAAACTTGAAAAATCCTACAGGGATCATGGAAGTTGATAGAGGAAACACAGTAAGCAACTGAACAAATATTTGTTATGAGATTTACCGTCTGCCCAGGAGACACCAGCAAGAACTTCATTAGCAAAGATCTTCCTTCACCTATGAGGTAATGAAAGGGGAATTGCCAACGCCCTCAAGCCAAGGAGTGGGTGACATCAACTTTATCCTGAGCAATTTAAATCCATCTACAATGCCCTGTTCTCCAGAGGAGGCCCAGATGAAAGAGATGAGCTAAACACATTTTCATTTACCATGACTTTATGCCCCTCTAACAAAGAGATGAACTTCAGCTTTGATTGCGGATATCCCCCTCAGAGTCAGCATGTTTCTCGCCTCAGTTAGCTGCTTCCTTCTTATCTCTGAGCTGGCTACAGTGTGGTAAGATTCATAGGCCAAATTATTTTTGTATTTCTGTCTGTTGTATAATAAAGAATGTGTCTGGTCTCTGTCCCAGGTTCCTGGGGCTGAGTTTCTAAATTCAGAATTGAGAGACAGGAATGTCTTTGTTATTCACAGTAGGTTCTCCAATCACAACAGAGTTTATGTTAATGACACGGCTCCAGGTGGCCCCAGGCCAACTGCAGGAGAGGGGCTGGGGGTGCTGGAAAGACCAACCAAGGGACTAGAGGGTTGGGCCTTGGAGCCAAGGCTCTCATGAGCTTCCTGGTAGGTGACCACATTGATGTGTCTGGAGGACAATGTGTCCTGATTCCAAAGGGAGAGCCCATGAAAGATCTGTGTCCAAGACCCTTCCAGACCTTGCCCTGTGTGTCTTTTCATTTGCTAGTTCTGATTTGTATCCTTTATAACAAAAATGTAACTGTAGGCACAATGCTTTCCTGTTTTCTGTGGGCTGTTCTAGTGAATTATCAAATCCAAGGTGGTCGAAGATACCTGAATTTGTCGCCAGTTGGTCAGAAGCGCCAGTGGCCTGGGGAACCCCAAGTTTGCAGCTGACAACTGAAGGAGGTCCCCCTTGTGGGGAACTCGGCCCTTAAACTGGGGAATCTCCTTGGGATGGTTAGCATCATGACTATATTACAGTATCACACTGTTCTACCATGGAGACCACATGACCGCCATGTTGATTCAGCAGGAATTACCAAATGCCAGGCCTGGTGTTCAGGGGAACTGGGTCCAGAATCAAGTTTGCTATTTAATAGCTCTGTGATCTTGAGCAAGCCACATAACTGATCTGAGTGTCAATGTTCCCATCAGTAAACGAGAGGGGTTGGACTCAGTGGCTTCTGCCATTTCCCATCTTTATGCTGCTCCCAGTAGGCCTCAATCTGCAAAAGCCAGTGATCACTTTTTCCTCTGAATGATTTTCATCTATAGACTTCTCTTAGCAGCAATGGCTTACACATGGGTTTAAGGCCTTTGTACTTGCTGTTCCCTCTACCCGAATACCCCACTCCCAGATACCTGCATGCTTTACTGCTAACTTTCTCCAAGGCTTTCCTGTGCAGACGTCAAGTTTCTATTCATCCTCACTGGCCATGCAATCTATAATTTCAACACCCATCCGTGACACTTGGCCCCTCCCTTCTCTGCTTTATCTTTCTCCACAACATTTATCATGAACTAACGTACTATATATGCCAATGGCTTTTTTTTTCCTTCTCAAATCACTACAGCTTTTATTGCATCTTTAAAATATCACAAATAAATCTGAAAACTCATCTGGCATCTTGCTGTTTCTGTAGCTGGACAGCTTAGATCTTATTTGTCAGCCTGCTGAACTGTCCTTTTTTCAGTAACATAGATACCATCCCCAAATTTTCTGATATCCTTGTTTTTAACTGTTGCGGCTTGCTGAATCAAAGCGGCTGAGTTTGATACATTTCCTTCAAGAATTAACTTATCTCTCTGGGCTTGAGATACTGAACAAGCAACGTGTGGCCTCATCCAAACCCTGCGGCTGTATTTTTGTATTTCTCACCCAAGAAATTTCAGATTTCAACAAGAGAACCATTCTCCTGAATAACAACGCTGATGGGGCAGTGCGCATATGCAGACGTCATCTTGTAACAGTCGCCCAGTGTGATGTCCTTGATCGCGTTCTATATGGGACTACAAGACAAACAGTAGCCAATTCTTTTCTGTTTCCCCCTATTTGTCACCTCAGAGCCTCTTCTCTTTCTTTCCAAGGAGACTGAGATCTACACTGCTGTGATGGAAGTCCCTTCGCAGTGTTCCTGTGGGGCCCTTCACAGTAATGGTGCATCCCTTCTGAGTGATGTTGATATTTTCGGGAATGTCGACAGTCTGACTGCCGAAAATGGTCTTCAATTTTGCAGCAGATGTGGCGAAGAGAGGACAAAGGCTTCCTTTTCATCTCTTTCTTCAGTAGAAATGGAAGGTCCATGGGGGCAAGGACATTTACTGTTTGTCCACAGCTTTATATTCAATATCCAGAAAAGTGCATGACAAACAAATGGCTCGCAAATGAATATTGATAAATATTTCACAAATGAATCAAGCCATCAGCTTTTTTTGAGATCAGGTAGGCACAGCAGCTTCATTAAGTAATCCATATGCTCATACCTGTAAAAATTACTTCCCCATGGTTCAGGATGACTAGGAGCAAGGGTATGGCAGTAGGTAATAAGAGAATGCTAGGGAACCATGGTCAGAGAGAGGAGTTTTGGAGGTTAAGAGATTTGAGGGATGATAAGGATCAAAGATGGAGATAATGATGAGTGAAGTGGAGATGACATAAGACACTGAAAGGGAGAGAGAGAGTAAGAGAAAGATATTAGAATCTACAAAGATGACAACAGGGAAAGGAATAGGGAAATTGTACAGTGACTGATGCAACTACAATTCTGAAAAGTAAGAAATTATCTTCTCAGTCCCAGAAAAGGTTATGGGAAACAGGTGGCATAAGACAAAGGCTCTGAAATATTGAGAAATTTCAAGGGAACAATAGTTTAAACTGCCCAATACAGTAGCCACTAGACACGAGAGGCTAGTAAGCACTCGAAATGTGGCCAGTCTGAATTGAGATGTGTCATAAAAGTGTAAAATGAATGCCAGACTTGAAAGACTTCATTGTGAATCAGAAAGGTAACACATATCACTAAAAATGTTTATGTTGGGAGCACCTGGGTGGCTCAGTGAGTTAAGAATCCAACTCTTGATTTCAGCTCAGGTTGTGATCTCAGGGTCACGGATCGAGCCCCACATCAGGCTCTGCACTGGGCATGGAGCCTGCTTGGGATTCTCTCTCTCCCCGTCCCTCTGCCCCCCACCCTTACTCATGTGTGTGAGCGCCTCTCTGTTGCTTTCCCTCTCCAGGAGAAAAAATGTTTAGTTAGCTACATGTTAAAATGATAATTTGGGGTTATATTAGACTAAATAAAATGTATAATTAAAATTAATTTCACCTATTTCTTTTTACTTTTTTTTAATGTGGCCAACAGAACATTTAAAATTACATATGAAGGCAAGCGTTATATTTCTATTGGTAGCACCAGTCTAGAAGTGTCCGAGGGGTGTATGAAGAAGTCTGCAGGTTTGAGATCAGCCTCTATGAATCTGGAGAAATGAAAGAAGGCATGACCCCCATTAGAGAAGTTTGCTAAAGAAGTGGTGTCTTCAAAGGAAGGCAAAGTTTTAACCTCAGGGAGGAAATAAAGATTTATTTATTTATTTGAGAGAGAGAGTGAGAGAGAGAAGGACTGAGCTGGGAGAGGGGGAGAGAGAATCCACAGACTCCCAGATGAGTTTGGAGACCGACGCAGGGTTAGATCCCAGAACCCTGAGAGATCATGACCTGAGCCAAAACCAAAAGTAGACTGCTCAGCCAACTGAGCCACCCAGGTGCCCCATCTCAGGGAGGATATAAAATGATTATTTGAAAGAAAGGACATGCTAATGGTGTTAGCTGACACAATGGCCATAATCATATTGCAATATATAAATATATCAAATCGACCTGTGGTATACTTAACTTGCACAGTGTTATATGTCAATTATAGCCCAATTTAAAAAAAAAAAGAAGAAGAAGAAAAGGTATAGTTCATGTGTCAGAGGCAGAGTGGCATATCTAAATCACAGGAGAGGTAGAGACTTTGAAGTTCACCTTACCCAGTGCTGGTTCCAAAGCCAAGAGTACTTCCTTTAGTCAAGGGAGATAGGGTGGATGAATAAGTCATCCAATTATAATGCAGTCAATCAACAAACATTTATTAAGGACTTAATACATCCTGGGCTCTAGAGATCTAAAAAGTGACTAAGTTCCTGGCTTCAAATTGTTCTCGGGCCAGTAGGAGAGACAGGTATATAAAAATCGATAAATTCCAATATGTATCCTGGCAAATACAGTAATTGAGTATAAACTAGGCCTTGAGGTCAGAGCCAGGAATGAGATTTACACAGTTTAAGTCTTGTGTAGCTATTTCAACCAGGGCAGAGAATGTAGAAATAGCCCATTCAGCACAATTTTAACTCTAGCTACAAAAGGGTCACGTCTTCCTTCACTTAAAAACATTAAAGCTTTTGTCTGGGGAAAAAAGTAAGACTTCTGCAGATATAAAGGAAAATAATTGATAATTTACAAATGTACTTCACTCTCTCTCATTTAAAGTATAACTACACTTCATTCAAAAACTTTAAAAAGACCCGGGTGCCTGGGTGGCTCAGTTGGGCGTCTGCCCTCGGCTCAGGTCATGATCTTGGGGTCTTGGAGTCGGGCTCCTTGTTCAGCTCCTTGCTCAGCGGGGGGCCTCTTTCTCCTTCTCCTTCTGCCCCTCCTCCTGCTCGTGTGCTCTCCCTCTCTTTCAAATAAATAAAATCTTAAAAAAAAAACTTTTAAAATACCAGCTTATATTCTGCAATATTATTTTCAGATGTCTTTATATAAAACAAAATGTGCCTTCAACTGCTATCTGCTTTCACTATCTTAAGATGCCAGATAGTTACAAAAGAGAGTAATATTCCTTTCATTTTTCTGATTTCCTTCAAAAATTATAATGCAGTTTGTTTGGTTTAGTTTCCAAAAGGTATATACAAAAAGGTATAATAAGAAACAGCAAAATCTCATTAGTAGAAACAAATCAGCCTGTGTATACCTTTTTGGTTCTTCTCATTTTCTTAAAGGCACCACAGGAAAGGTGAAGATAATTGCTGGTAACAGTGTGTGTGTGTGTGTGTGTGTGTGTGTGTGTGTGTGTGTGTGTGTGTGTGTGTGTGTGTGTGTGTGTTTTGGAGAGGGGTGTCGCCCATTCGTGTTTGGGGCAAGAACCCAACATCTCTGGAACTTGTGCTGGTTAGAACAGACCCGTGGCAGAAAGAGAGGCACTGGGCATTAGAATCAGAAAAATCTAGATCCAAATCTCACCATCATAGCTGATTACATTTAAAATCTTGGGAATGTTAATCAACTTCCCAGAACTTCAATTTCATCACCAAAATAATGGAGGCAATGTGCTATGTACCCCCAACACTGTGAAAATAATATGAATATTCTGGCACATGGTAGGTGCATAATAAGTGTTAGTTCTCCAATCTTTTTCTTTCCCTCCTCGTTGTGGCCACATACCCCCAAAAGAAGGACAAAATTACATCAATCAGAGCGGTAAGCATTGTTCTCCTAAAGGTGCAAGTGCCTTGGTGAAGGCAGTCAACCATGTCCTGTGTATTAAAATGGAAGACCTTGTTTTCAGAATAAAAATGTCATTAATTTCTGTTAAAAATTAACTGCTTCTAGCAAAATTAATCCAAGCTAATTGAATAGTCCTTGAAAAGCAGGTAAATCATCATGGCCATCTCAGACTATTGATTCGGTTTCTACAAAGTTAAAAAGCAAATTATAGAAAGTTGTGATGAGAATCTGCTCCTTATCAACAAGAATAAAGGCTCATAAACATCACCCACTAAATTCCAACAATCTAAAATCCAAAAGAAGAAAAATGTTTTAAAATAACCCTAGGAGGGTGTGTTTTTATCAGGAAAATAACTTGCCTTAAATCTGCTATGGAAAGAAGATACAAATTTATTTTTTATTTAGTAACGCTTTCCATTTTTTATATCAAAGTCTCTTTTTTATTTGAATAAGTACAATCCCCACCAAAAAAAGTTTCTAAGGAAAACAGAATCCTGCATTTGATTAAAGCGCAATGCTGAGTACAATCTTCAGTGAATAGAGCCGTCAATGAATGCATAGTAAATGACAAAAAAAAGCAGTAAAAGCAATCACCCCTTAACAACATGTTACAACAAGATGGTACATGAATTCCTATGATTTTTTTTAAAAATCCATTCAGGACAGGTAGATCCAGTTTTATGGATCAGGAGACTCAGAGAGGATGACTTGCCCAAAGTCATACTTTCTAAGTGGACTAGAAACCAAATCAACTGATTTATCTGCCCACCTTTAAAATCGTGGTGTTGAAACACCCCACGGAGGTTATCTGGTCTCAGTCTCTCTGGTGACACAAGAATCCTATCAATAACATTCTTGACACGTGGTTATTTGGCCTCTCGTTAACAGTTCCAATGACTCGCTCCTTTTATAAGGTCACCATTGCCATTTCTGAAATGTTTTTTTTACAATGAATCTAAATCTTTTCCCTAGTTATTTTTATCCCCAGGTCCTGAGCTACAGCACATAACTTTCATAAAAAAGCTGGTCTCCCAAAGCTTTTTGGATTTCAAAGCTAAATATACCTTCCACCCATATGGTTTTACCATGAGGTGCCACTACGGGCATCATCGAGGTACCATGTCTGAAAACCCTTGCTCATTTCTATCTTTCCATCTCTTCCCACCTTTTGATTTTCATTTCATACCACCCCGAGGTGTTTAAAACAGAATCAAAAATAGGCTGATAAATAAAAGAATGTATAATTAAATGAAACCCAGCCACATAACCATGACCTTCCTCAATTATTGATCTTCCTGAAATATCTGGCACTCTTCGGTAGAGAATTATTTATCTAGGAAATCTAGATCTGTAAGGATTGACAGAGTTATCAAATCTCTGTATCTTTTACAATCAAAGACAGAATTCATCCAACCACCCATACAACAAGCATTTAATGAGCACCAACTACACACCATACCCTATACTAGGCTGTATCGCAAGTTCTACCAACACAAGAATTGATAAGACAGAGTTTCTACCCTGAAAAGGGGTTTAATATTATTATTATCAAATAACTTTCATTGAGCCTTTACTCTGTGTCAAGCACAATTCTAAATGCTTTCACGGATTAATTCACTTAAACTTCACAAGGACCATAGCTAGATGTTATTGTGATCATTATCTTCTGATGAGGAAACCAAGTCAGAGACGTTGGGGGGGGTGGAATTTACCCAAGGTCTCCTAGGCAACAGGACTGCCAACAAGGCCTCAGGGAAGAATTTCAAAGTAAGTAGTTTCTTTCTTTTTCCAAGCTTCTTTTTTTAACTTTTCCTTTCAGCTTTTCTATTACTTCCCCGCTACCCCGATATCTTTACTAATGCTAAGTAATGTGAGGTTCCTTCAGTTACAAATTTATATTGGTATGTAGATAACTACCAGCCATAACACTGCTACTTTTGCTCTTCCTGCTTTCTTTGGCCCAGTTCTTCCGCCGGTATACAAATGACCAAGATCAGCAGAAGGGCACTCCAACTTGGACTTGGCACTTGAACTGAACAGTGAGGTTTATTTATTTATTTATTTATTAAATTTTATGTATTTGTCAGAGAGAGAAAGAGAGAGAGCGTGCGCACAAGCAGGGGGAGCAGCAGGCAGAGGGGGAAGCAGGCTCCTCCCTGAGCAGGGAACCCCATATGGGACTCGATCCGAGGACCCTAGGATCATGACCTGAGCCAAAGGCAGACGCTTAACCAACTGAGCCACCAGGTGCCCCCAGCGAGGTATATTTTATATAGTCTGGGGGAAAGGGGGATATATTATTTCAGAGTACCTGTTACTAACCGTGCCTGACATCCTTCATTGGATGTAATCCCTGGTAAGGAAGGCAGATCGGAATAAGCAATGTGTGCTGTGACACCAAAGACTTCTCCTACAGAGGCTGCTTCGTGAGCATGTGGGTTTGTAAGGAGGGGCACAAATGTGAAACTTCAAAGATTCCTCTGCTGATAATTTTATCCTATAATCTTATCCAGAATCTTTCCACCTTCCTTGTTGTCACATCTAAAATGAACTAATCCTGGATTTCCCTGCTTATGCCCCATCTGAAGGTCATCTAAGGCTTAAGCTGGATAGGGGAAGGGCAGAGTAGAGAGGGCACGGCATATACAAAGGCCCCAAGATGGGGAGGTTCTAGGGATTCCAGGAACAAGTGCCAGGTTGGGAGGGAACATGGTCAAGGAAGACCTTTCTGATGAGAGTGACATGAGGAGTGACATGAGGAGCCACAGTATATATAAACACATAACTGATATTCATAAGTTGATTTCCTCTATTAAGTGTTATAGGAGGCATTAGAAACATCTTTATTGGGGCACCTGGGTGTCTCAGTCATTAGGCGTCTGCCTTCAGCTCAGGTCATGGTCCCAGGGTCCTGGGATGAGCCCCACATTGGGCTCCCTGCTCAGTGAGAAGCCTGCTTCCTCCTCTCCCTCTCCCCCCACTTGTGTTCCCTCTCTCACTTGCTGTCTCTCTCTCTGTGTCAAATAAATAAATAAAATCTTAAAAAAAAAAAAAGAAACATCTTTATTAAAAAGGTAGCATTACAAATATTTGGGGTTTAATATTATCTATAGCCCCCTCTTCTGTGAAATTGCTTCAGTTCATGACAGATGCAAAAGAAAAGCAGTATGCATGTCTCTGACTTTTTAAAAGGGAAGCAGCATTTCAGCAAGTACATTTACAGATTGTTCTGTTTGTGAATTTTCATTTGATAGATATCATAATCATCTTTTTAAATTTTTGAACCACAGTACATTTAAAAGGTGTTCTGGTTTGTGTGTTTTGTTTTTTTCATTTAAAAAGGTCTTTATTGGGGGCCCCCTGGGTGGCTCAGTGGGTTAAAGCCTCTGCCTTCGGCTCAGGTCATGATCTCAGGGTCCTGGGATCGAGCCCCGCATCGGGCTCTCTGCTCAGCGGGGAGCCTGCTTCCCCCTCTCTCTCTCTGCCTGCCTCTCCGCCTACTTGTGATCTCTCTCTCTGTCAAATAAATAAATTCTTTAAAAAAAAAAATAAATAAATAAATAAAAAATAAAAAGGTCTTTATTGGACCCTAAAAATGCCATGTAACTAAAAATCTACTGAAACAGTGGGAGAATCTAATTCAATATACACATTCTTAGAGTTTCCTTTGTCTCCATTTGAAGCAGGCAACTGGGTTCTATCTAACCTCCTCATAGGTTAAGTATTTGTTAAGGTTCACCTTGACCCAGGTAACCTGAAAGAAAAAACTAATACTGCTGAAATCTATTATCTTCCCTCTTTCTCTAATACCCTGAGATGATTAATAATTCCAACCCCCAGGCTTTCAGGGGTTAATCTGATGTTCCCACGGATTCTCCCACTTTGAGCCTCAGTGCCAAAGGTGATCAAATGCCCTTCTCCACACTGTGGACAAAAAGGCTGTAGAGAAGCTATTGTGCTTGGAAAAGTACTCCCTCCTCAGCCCAGGCAACTCATTTACCCCTCAGGCTTTTGATCTGTTAGATAAAGAGGTTAGACTCTATAATCTCGAAGGCCCTCAAATGCCAGGCTTCTGTGAATTGTGAAAGACTTGGTTTTCTCCTTTACAGTTTTAGCATGACAGACAGCCTGACCCCCCAGGCTACTATAAAAAGTCCATCTTTCTCATGTAAAAGGCTATGTCCTTTTAAGTAAATGTGACATACAGCTGGAAATCCGCATCCATGAAGTGGAGCACTGATTCATTTTAGTGAGAGCATCGTACAATTTCAGTGGGGCACTCTGCTGCGCAGAGGCCGTGTATCTACTCTAAGCATTGAACAGAAAGGAGGGGCGCAACTCTGCGAGGAAGGGCGCAGTTAGAGAACTCTAGGATGTGCATGAAAATCCTGTGAACTCAGGAGCTGACAGAAGGGCGGGGGAATGACGGGAGAGTGACTTAGAGGGTCACAAAGGGAAAGGAAACTGTTTTCTCCTGGACTGCGGGGCCCACATGTCCCTCTAAAGGCTGCTGCTGAAACCTTCTCTCCTCGTGCCTTGTCAACGGTTTTAAAGTCAAATTATGCAGGAGGTTTTTACTAGAGAGTTGCCGTTCTCTTTCACGGGATAAGAAGATTCACTATAGAAACATTCATCTAACTGTTATAATAGAAATGGAGCCCAAATGTCACGATACCCTTGAAAATCCAAACATGATGGGTATTAAGGAGGGCACATGTTGTGATGAGCACTGGGGGTTTTATGCAACTAGTGAATCGAACACTGCATCAAAAACTAATGATGTACTATATGTTGGCTAAGTGAACATAATAATAATTTTAAAAATCCAAAAATGTTTGGCTCGAACATCCATCAGATTAATTCACCAGATTAATGGGTTAATTAACCAATTATTTCTGATTATCCTAGGAACGAATCCCATATCCTCCTCCATATTTCAGCAAGCTCTGGAGACTTATGTGCTCCCCAGCTCTGATTTTCTACTTCAGCTGAATTCTCATCCACCCCTTGATACCCTCCCACCATTTCTTTTCTTCAACCTCTCCAAAGACCCAGCCGTGGAACTCCCTAGGGTCCCACCTTTCTTCCTGCTATAGAATTATTTAGAATTCTTGCACTTAGCAGAGCATTTCGAGAAACATGGTGGGTCCAGGGGAGGGGTTATTGCATAGAACTGCCTCGTCAACAATTTAACCTTTTGCTTAAAAAAACCTTTCTACTTTCTTCCCCATAAGAATTTCATGGGGCCATTCTGTCTAGGTCCCTCATTTTTGCTTACTCTTCTCTACCCATCTAGTTCCCACAATGTCCAATAAAATTCTACATAACCTCCCTTTATTATTTAGAGCAATGCAATCCTCTCCACTCCCATCTTATAAATTTAATTTCAGGCCTATCTTTGAATAACCCAAACCAGAAGAGAGCCTGAGATTACCACCTTTCCGTAAAAATGACTGGCAGTTCATAGATAGTTGTTATGGTTTTAAATAATAACATTTTCCACTATAAATATATTCAAATATATGCTCTAAAGGGTGGATATCAATTCTAAACAAGAGTTAGTCGAAGAATAGTATCATGACTTCTGAAATTTAATCAAGAGTGTATCATTCTTTATCTACTTGAATATAGTTATTCTCAAATTTCAGCACGCGTCGGAATCAGCTGGAGGGCTTGGTACGCCACAGATTGCTGGGCCCCATCTCCAAGGTCTTAGGTTTCAGTAGGCTTGGAAATTTGTACTTCAGCATGTTCCAGGTGTGACTAAGAGTTTGTCCCTTCAAGCACCACTGCTTTACCGGCGGTTCTCATCCCCTCCACCCAAGGAAGGCAGGAAGAGCGATACAGTGCTTTTACTAACATAATGGCTGGAGCTTGCTGCTGAAGGTGTAGGTAGTGAATACGTTCACCTGTCCCCTTTCAGCCCACATATGGTGATGAATCATCCTGTCCCCACGGATTCTATTTCCTGTAAGATCTACTGTGCGAGGGCTGGTGTGGTCTGCATATTAATCATCGCTCCCAGACCCCTGTCATCACAGTAGCGAGAAGGATATGCTCAGGCCTTACATTATAAATGTGGAAGTGTTTAAAAGATGATGCTCATTTTCCATCACCATAGTTTCCCCTTAATCACCATGATTGTTGCTGATTACTCCTGAATGCTGGCGGCAGAGAATATGTAAAGAGCGAGAAGATTCAAGGAGATGAAAACAGTTGACACGGTATGCGATGCTTCATGTGTTTAGCTTTAGGAAGCGGCAATAATTTCCGCACTTTTCTGAGCAGGTGACAGATGGGTGACTTCTGATGTCGAAAGGACTGAGCTCTGATTTGATGGCTGCTCCCACGACATCACCGACAAAGCATTGTGAACAAGCACTGTAACCACAATTTGAGCCATGGTTCGACATCAACTATTCAGTGTCTTCTCACCGGAGAGATTTCTCCTGAGATAGGCTACTTCTGCAGGATTCTTGAAATTTACCAGCCTAATCAATAACCAAGCTTAAGACTTAAAGCCACACAGCGGTCGGCTCTGTAAGCAACATTTGCAGCTGAAATTAAAGAACCACCTTCACGCTTCACTGTAGTAAGGGGAGTTGCTCCTATGGCCATATTCCTGTCTCCTTGGTCACTTATTTAGTCATTTGCAGAGTCATCTTGAAGGATGCAAGACCTCATTGTTTATAAAAGAATGACCAACAAAACCCCTTTGTAAAGTGAGTTGACTTCCGAGCATCAGATCACATCAAGATATACAAACCACTCTTACTGCAGCAAAGAAAGCTTAAAACTAAAAATCTGATGATGTGTTTATTTCCCATGCTGGGTTTAAAGGTTTACATTAAAGAACTGATGATGTTTCTATACATCGGAAAGATTTTAATACTTTTAAGTTGTCACTATAGTTCCTTGTGGGGGAGGGCAGACTTTAAGATTTGTCCTTAGATAGTATTTAGTCAGTTTCTCAGACACTGGGTCTGTTATAGATCTGTTTGTTCTTTGTTCTCTTTATTCTTCTCTACTTCACTTAGCTGAGTGATCTGGGGCATGACTATGTAAAGAACTCTTGACATTCATGATATTCATTGACTTATTAGTCAATCATCAAACTTTACTGGGCAGATCCTATCTTAAGGACAGTGTCACACAAAGGGTACCCGAGACAAATAAGTGATGGTATCTATCCTAACGAAGCCCATAATCTGGGGTGGGGGTGGGGGGAGAGACAGATATGTCCCTAGATGAACTATTATATCAAATAGGGTGTGGAAACAGATGAGTAAGTACAGCACACTGGCAACAGCAGGTAAGGAGAGACGAACTTCTTAGGGATGTGAAGAAGGCTTCAGATGGAGGTTTTGTCTGAGCTGGGTTTCAGAGACTATTGCTATAAATGGAAGAAGACAAAGGGAGAGAAAGGAAAGATATTCATACAGGTTCTATCTTTTCTTCAATTTGCATCAAGGACAAATTACTAAATTCCTACGATAGAAAGTTGGAATTGTAGAATTTTATTTCATGTCTCCTTTCACTTCCATCTTTAGCCAATGTCAGGGGAATCTCTCTTATAAATTACTAAAGATGTGTTACAACTAAAAGCATAAACTAGAAGCACATAGCTGACCTGAAAGGGAGAGGAAATTAAGAAAAGAAACAGAAGTCCTTTTCCTCCAATTCAGCATTATTTCCTACTTTTCCACCTAAATAATCTGATTAATCTAGTTTAACCAAAAAAGCAAGTGCTTAAATTTAGTTGAAAATGTTTTGTAAGGGGGCTTTGGCTCTCTAACAAAATGATTTAAGACATAATTATGGGCCCCTATACTATAATTATAATTTTAAATTATCGATTATTTAAAAAGCTATTAGGAAAAGACGTATGTATATTAACCTAGCTATATCTGGTTCCTAGAGAAAAAGTCCTGAGACTTATCTATAAAGGGAACTAAATCACAAAACAGACAAACAAACAAAAAAAAAAAACAAGTAGAAACATCCTTCTGATTGGGGGAAGAGTCATAAACCATGTTCTAACAGATTAACTCCGAGCAACTAGACTAAGAAGTCTGTTCACAAGAATGAAAGGTCTGTTTACAATTAACTAATAGTCTACATGATGTGAATGCAAATCTTGGCTACGATGGGACTTAGCAAGCCCAATGGCTAATGGTCAGAGCAACCTGATAAAGAATAAAAGAGGAATGGAAAATATATCTTTCTCTTTCTTTTAAAAACTCTTCTAAAAAAAGTTTGTCTTACTAAATTTGAACTGTCTTAGTGACAAACTGTGTATCTTATTCTAAAACGTGGATATGAAAGGACATCGGTGCTAACCATCCTTACTTCTCTGATTGGCCATGGCATACCATCGCCAGGTGTTTTAAGCATCCCTCAAAAGTTAGCTCTACAAATCTGAGGTTACGAACTAACAACAGATGTAAGAATTCTATTTCCTTTAAATTTTCCTTCTTACATGTTTGTCTTTCCCACCTAAAATTTCATCAAGAGGCACCTTGGAGGCTCGGTTGGTTAAGTAGCTGCCTTCAGCTCAGGTCATGATCCCAGGCTCCTGGGATCAGCCCCATGCTGGGGCTCCCTGCTCAGCGGGGAGCCTGCTTCTCCCTCTCCTTCTGCCCATCCCCTCACCCCCAGCCCCAGCTTGTGCTCAGGCAATGTTCTCACTCTCTGGCTCTCTCTCTCTGAAATGAATAAATAAAATCTTTTAAAAAAAACAAAAAAACATTTCATCAAAACATTATCAAAACCTTCCTGACCCTTCTGATTTCTGAGCTCAAAAACAAATTTCATGTCCATATTGTACTACATGTTTTTAGATACAAAAACAAAGGGAATTCCAAAGCAGCTAATAGTTCTCGAAAGTAGTATTTCAAAGTGCTAGCTGGAAAACAATTTTGGTATATTAACTCTCCTATATTTGAAGTGAGATAGTGTCCTCAAACTTCAAACAACATATTCCTTTCTTCGGTCAAAATAATTTTCTTGAATTAGGGGCACCTGGCTGGCTCAGTCAGGCGAGCACACAACTCTTGATCTAGGGATTGTAAATTCAAACCCCACATTGGACGTAAAGATTACTTAAAAACAAAATTTTAAAAGTCTAAAAAAGAAAATGCATATCCAATCTTAATCAGTTCACTATTCAATTTTAATATTTATAGCCATTAAAAGGCCACAGCTTTAAAATAAAATAGTCTCTAAAAATCTTTTTCCACTGTGAAATCAATTAAGTTCTAACTAATATTGATAAATAAATAAGATAGATTAGCATAAAATAGAACAGAAGAAAAATTAATAGACTATACTGTTGGTAGCAATAGAAAATATTGATTTCTAAAGTTTTATTTCAGTTTTGTGTGTGTGCATGTGTATCTATACTAGATCATGAGGTAAACTGAGCCATGGCCAAAAAATTTGGAAAAACACTGTTCTAAAACATGCTGTAAATTTTATCGCATTTATTGAGAAAAAACATTGTATGTTGATGAGTAGACAGTCATTCATTTCTACATCTTAGAGACCATGTACGCTGTGTAGGCTGGCCACTATGCTCAGCCTGCGAGATGCAGGAAGCCGCTTCTATTGAAATTGCTTACAATATGTTGAATCTAAAAATTGTCCAGCTGAACACTTGGCAATTTGCTGGTAGAGCAATTTTCAAACATCTGAGTATCTTTAGCTTTCATTCAGCCATGTGGCTTGCATTTATGAAGACTAATTTATAAAAACACCGTGATAGGCACCCGGAGAAAAATGGGGAGCAAGAGTCATGAGCCCTGCTGTCATGGGACTTATAGTCTAGCAAATGTTAATCAAATAAACACACAACTAAGGGTCTAATTATAGCTGTTATATGGTACAAAGTGTGACAAAAAAAGATAACGAGTAAGCTTCACTTGGTTGAGGAAATAATAATATAAATTATTAATATCATGACAATAATCATATAGAGTGTCTTATAATATATTTAATTGATATTAACAATATTTAAGTGATATTAACTTTCATGAGAAAATGATATTTTAACTGAGATCTTAAGGATGAGAAGTAATTAACTACATAAAGTAGTGGGCACTGAGGGCTGGGGAATGAGAAGAACATTCCAGGCAGAGGAAATAGTAGGTACAAATGTCCTGTGACAGGAGGCAGCAGGGCACATTTCTAGTTACTGAAGAAATGGTAAGACAGCTGTAGCAGAGACCACAATAGGAAGCATCTTGTGAAATGAGGTTGTAGGGGTAAGTGAGAGCAAGACCATGCCGGAACTTGTGTCCTTGTTAAAGATTTTGATCCTAATGAAGAGGGCAATACATAATCAAATTTCTGTTTTGAAAAGATTACTCTGGCTGCAACGTGAATAAAGCTTAAGTGAGGAATAAGAATGGATGTGAGAAAATAAATCTGGAGATTATTCTAGCCTGTAATAGCAATCCCTAGTGTAGTCCACCTGGAAGATTCTGCTGGCTTGGCCTAGTGTGTCTGGCCAGATGCACTCGTGATGAAGAGTAGCTATTGAGGGGGAAAAACAGATGGGTCGACTTGAAAGGGTAAGGAAAAGAGAAGCGCTGTCAGGATATGACCTAAGTCTCCCGCTTATATAGACTTGGGGGGACAGTGGAGATGTGAAAGAGGGTTTTAAATTGAGCAATGGACATGTCCTAGAGGCAAAGGGGAGATTTTTGGATAGGAGCCCTGGTGTTCAGTGAAAAGGTACGGGCCAAAGATTCTGATGTTTGAGTCAGCAGCATTGTTGCAGGTAATTGACAATAGGGCCATAGATGAGATACTTAGGGGGCAAAAGTACAAAGTGACAAGAGATGAGAGGGAAAGAGAGGGGCAGGGAGAAAAAGAGATCAGGAGAGTAAAAGGGGGAAGGAAGAAGCAGCGCAGGGACTGACTAAGCCCACAGGATGAATGGCTCAGCAAAGCAGAGAAGGAGCACACAGAAAGTATGAAGGAAAACCATGTGCCAAAGGCAAAGGAGAGACCATTTTAAGGAGGTAGTGGCCATCGGGTGGAACACTATTTAGAGGTTAAACAAAGTAAGGACTGAAAAGTATTCTTTAGATTTTGGACATTGAGGGCATCCGAGATCCTGGTGATCACAAAAGAGAGTTTTTCCTATATAAATATTGAGAGTTTCAAAGCTCAAGATTATGAATGAAAATCACAAATAGTATTCTGTATCAATGACCTATTACCGGTATCCAATGAAAGGGTAAGCACCAATCTCCTCTTGTAACAAAAGTATAAACAACAATGCCAATATTTGTTCATCTTTTTTTCCATGATTGCTCACATCCTCTTGCCCTTAGTTATGGTAAAACAGGACTTAAAATATGAATGGCACATAAACATTTACTTTTCATCTTAATACAAAACATAATGTTTCATCTCAATAGAGTTCAAATTTCTCTCACTCAATATATTCAACGTCTTTCATGACCACAATTCAATCTGATTTGACAGCTCATTAAAAACATTCTCTATTTGCTGCTGGATGAATGATTTCATAAATTGCATACATGATCCAGACCCTAGAATACTGAAAGGGCCATGATTCTGATGAGCAAACATATGCCATTTTTAGTTCATTTTTATTGTGCATACTTGCAAACTTATTCAAGTTTACGACTAGAGTTACATGAGGACTTTTATAAATATTCTGTATAGCTCAAGTATGTCACACATAGAAATTTAAATTCCAAAGTTGGTTGAGCATAGCTGCAACCCAAATCAGAAGAGGAAATGTTTATTGGAGTACATTTTCAAAGCACAGAAATTACACCACATCTCAAAAGAAATCATTCAGCCAACAACAAATGGAAAATCACTTTTTTTGAGAATGCTCTTTAATCTAAAAAAAAAAAAAAACCACAAAAATAGTCATGTACTCATTGATACCTTTTGTCAATATTTATCGAGAATTTACCTTCTGTTGGGCACTAGGCCAAAGGTGTGAAGAGACAGACATGCTCCATGTGTGAGGAAAACTACAACCGTGCCAAGACTATGAAAGAAAACATCAGGAGGTAGGCGGAGTGATCTGACTCAGACTTGGGGGCTGGAGAATGGTGATTTGGGACCTACTATTGCGCCCAACCCTTTGGAAGCACCATGAGGATTATCTCATTTGATCCTTGTAGCAATTCTCTGAATTGGGTAATAATAACATTATTCCCATTTTAAGACAAGAATACTAATACTTAGAGTGGTGTTTGGTTTTGCTTGTTTTTAGCATAAGTTGAAATGCTCATCAAGAAAATTTAAACTCTGCTCAACAAAATAAGAGAGGAGGCGATTACAAAAGTAGTGGGTTATGATTTTATTACTGTGTTGGTGCTCACAGGTACCCATGGCTTCTGGTGAAGACTCTATTCCCTCCAAGGACGACAGATGAAGGAGCTAGTACTATAAAAGATTAGAAAAAGGTAAATAAGAAAGAGGGAAGCCAGAATAAAAGTAGACAAAACTGAATAACACTGGATCACCCCGCACCAGTTACCCCATGACAGACCAAATAGAAAATGTGACACACACACGTCCGCTACATCCTAAATAACAACGATCTGGCCTTCCTCACCTCCTACAATAAAACTTCACACTCCAAATCTGGTCTTTTTGCTGAACAGATTACAGTACTTCTTCCCAACTCCCCAATCTGTTAAAAAAAATATTGTCAAAACTCATCTTATTTGCAGCTGTCACAACACTTCTCTCTCAGAATTCTCTGCTTATTCCCCTGAACAAAGTTCACATTTCTCTTACTGGATTTCAAAGACTCCTCTTCATGCGGGCTTTGCCTTTATCACCTCTCTGGCTTTATCGCTACCGGTGCATCTGCCTGGTCCATCTAAATCCCCTCTGTCTCATTTCTTCCCTTCTCCTAATTCTTTCCTCATGACATCTCGACTCGGTTCCTTGTGCCAGGAACAACTTCATAGCTCTTAACTGACACTCTCACCCAGAAACAATGGCTGCCGAGTTCAGCAGTACTTGGGAACACAAACTCATTCCAACTTAATGGTATAGAGAAGTGAGTTTCGAACTCTTTTTGGCTATAAAGTCCTCTTCTCAGTGAAATCGTTTCCAGAATCCAGCCACTCAAGGACTCCTAGGGGAAGGGTGGGTGTTTGGGGCAGCCAAGTGGACAGGGACCCCACTCCTGCCCCAACCACAGCAGCTCCTCCAGTTGATTCATTCCCAGTGGATGGCTGAGACCATCAACCAGTCCCAAAAGCACAGCCTAATTAGGGAAGCTTTTCGTAAGTCAAATCACACATGCAGAACACCTAAAATGCTTGAAGAGTGCTTGGATACCCAATTTCACCAAACAGGAGTATTGACCATTGAAACAAATACTAAAGCACTTACTTATGTGCTGGGCACTGATTTAAGCACTTGGACTACCTCACTGAGAACAAAGGTCTCCTGCCTCAAGGAGCTGCAAGTGAGCATGGAAAAGACAAATATTTCAAAAAGTGCATAATGAATATATAAACTATATAATTTATGAGAAGGTGATAAGTGCTACTGGGGAGTGGAAAAAATGGGGAGGAGAAAAGAAGAATGGGAGTTCCAGGTAGTGAAGCAAGAGGGACAGGCATGTTGCAATTATAAAAGGGCAAACAAAGAAGGCCTCCTTGATAAAGTGCCATTTAAGCAAAGCCCTAGAGGAGGTAAGGGGCTTAGGCATGAAGATATGTGAAGGGAGGGGTGGTGTTATCTGGCTTTAATTGGTACCTTTTCCTAAACCAGTGACAATGTTCCAGGCAAACCACCTAATTGTCTTGCACTACACACACACACTCCTGTTATACGTGAAACTGTAAGAGGCTAGTATCACTATTGTTTGCATTTTACAGATAAGGATGCTGGGATCTGGAGCAGCAGAATCACCTGGAGGGCTTGTTAAAAGGCAAGACTGCTGAGCCTCATCCCCAAAGTTTCCAATCTGGTAGACTGGGATTCAGCCTGAGACTTCACACTGCTAACATGTTCTCAGGCCACGCTGATGCTCCTGGGTCCCAGGGCACACTCGGAGTGCCTTAAAGGAACACGGTAATCGCATCAAACCATTTCTGTCTCCAAACCCACATATTCTGGTCTCCATTTTATAGTTCCTCTTTCAAATAACAGCACCTTCTTCCAGAAGTTTCCATTTACCATCTCAATAAGCCCTAAAAGCAAAATGTATATCATATATGGAGTATATATTTATAAGTAAGTGTGCAGTTCTTTTAAAAAAGGATCAGTTGATAATAAAATGAAAGCACTACTAGGGCAAGAATACTATCTATATTATTCACTGCAGAATTCTTAGCACCTGGAAGAGTATCTGGAAGAGTACTAAGTACTAGGTACTTAGTAAATAGCTTCTGCATGAATACTATCACATATCTTACGTTTTTTAACCTTTAATTTTACAATAATTTTAGGTTTACAGAAGAGTTGTGAAGATAGCATAAAGAATTCCCAGGGGCACCTGGGTGGCTCAGTGGGTTAAAGCCTCTGCCTTCGGCTCAGGTCATGATCTCAGGGTCCTGGGATCAAGCCCTGCATCAGGCTCTCTGTTCAGCAGGGAGCCTGCTTCCCCCTCTCTCTCCGCCTGCCTCTCCGGCTACTTGTGATCTCTCTCTCTGTTAAATAAATAAATAAAATCTTTAAAAAAAAAAAAAAGAATTCCCATATATTCTCCAAGCAGCTTCTCCTATTGCTAATATCTTCAAAAACATTTATCAAAACTGAGAAATTAGCCTTGATTCAGTACTATTAACTAACATTCGGACTTCGTTCAGATGACGTAGCTTTTCCCCGAACGTTCGTTTCCGGTCCAGAAGAGCCTACTGCATTTGGTCACGGTGCCCATTTCCTCTCCTCTGCTCCTCTGAAGGTCTCTCGGTCACTCCTGGTTTTTCATGACCTTGACACTTTTTGAAGCAACCTGCTCAGGTATTTTGTAGAATGTCCTTCAATTTGAGTTTTTTCCTGTTTGGTTTTGGTTTTCCCCCATGAATAAACCAGAATTCTGGATCTGGGGGGAGAATGTGATAGAGGTGATGTCCTTATTTCATCCTATCCGTGATAGGTGATACAAATTGGACTCAACGCTGGTGATATTGAACCTGATAACTTGGTTAAGGAGGTGCGGGCCAGGTTTCTCCACTGTGAAGTTCCTATTTTTCTCTTTCCATAACTTCAGAGGGTGGGTCACTGAGTCCACACTCCAGGGAAAGAGAACTGAACTCCACTTCTCAAAGGGAGGCATGTAAAGGAGTTTGTGGACATATGTTAAAACCACCGCGGTACTTAATAAATATTTGGGTGGGGAGATAGTTTGAAGTTATGTACATAATCTTATTTCTTCCTAAATTTTCTGAGACTAATCTTGTATTTTTGCGGTCTGAGTCCCAGAATCAGCTGTCCCTCCTCTATAAGAGAATGGTATTTAGAAACCATCTGGGGGCTGGGTATGCTTGTTGCTGCCAGAATGTCCCCGCAGCAGAGGAGCTATGTAACACATGCACATATACTACACATCTCCGTATTTATTTCTGTATCTGTATGTATACTGATTAAAGTAAACACAAGTTCCCACTAAGATTGTTGACTCAAATCTATTACCACGGAGTTCGTTCCTCCTCTATAAGAGAATGGTATTTAGAAACCATCTGGGGGCTGGGTATGCTTATTGCTGCCAGAATGTCCCCGCAGCAGAGGAGCTATGTAACACATGCACATATACTACACATCTCCATATTTATTTCTGTATCTGTATGTATACTGATTAAAGTAAACACAAGTTCCCACTAAGATTGTTGACTCAAATCTATTACCACGGAGTTCGTTCTAGACCTTCTCTCTTGCTTATTCGTAACTTCTTTCTCTGACAGGGAGAAACCTGGTGTTGTGGGTTGAATTGTGTCCCCACAAAAATTCATATGTTGAAATCCTAACCCCCAAAACTTCGGATTGAAACCCTTATTTGAAGATAAGGTCTTTAAAGAGGTAACTAAAATGAGGTCACTAAATGAATTAGAATGAAGTCTTTAGGGTGGGGCTCTAATCCAATAAGACTAGTGTCCTTAAAGGAAGAGGACATTTGGACACAAGTCCACACTGAAGGAGGACAATGTGAAGACACAGGGAGAAGAGCTCCATCCACAAGCCAAGTAAGGGAGGCCTAGAACAGACCCTTCCCTTGTGGCCCTAGAAAGGCACCAGCTCCACAGACACCATGATCTCAGACTTTCAGCAGTTACAATTAAATACCCAATACTGATACATTATTCTTAAGTAAAATCTGTACTTCACGATTTCCTTCACTTGAACCTCTGTTCTTTTGCTGTTTCAGAATTCTATCCAGGTTAACACATTGCATTTGGTCATTATGTCTCCTAAAGCCACTCATGGTGGTGAGAGTTTCTTACACTTCCCTTGTTTTTGATGACCATGACAATTTTGAGGATTGCTAACCAAGGTATGTTGTAGAATGTCCTTAAATTGGGATTTGTCTGTTGTTTTTTTCATGATGAGAGTAAGGTTACGGGTTTGAGGGAGGAAGATAAAAGAGGTACATTTTCATCACATTATATCAAGGGTATGCACAATCGACATGACTTATCGCTACTGATATCTACCTTGATCACATGGCTGAGGTAATGCTTCCCATATTTCTCCATTGTAAAGCTGTTCTTTTTTTTAATTGAAGTATAATTGACATACAATATCCTATCAGTTTCCAGTGTACATCACAGTGATTTGATATTTTTATGTTATGAAATGATGCCCATGATAAGTCTAAGTTACCATCTGTCACCATACAAAGTTATTACAATATTATTGACTATATTCCCTACGCTGTACTTTTCATCCTTATGACTTATTTATTTTATAACTGGAAGTTTGTAGTTCTCATGTTGTAAACTATTCTTTTTCCCTTTCCTGTACTCTTTGGAAGGAAGTCACTATGTGCAGACTGCACTTAAGGATTGAGAGTTACACTCCACCTCCTTCAGGGTGGAGTAAATTATTCGGAATTTTTCTGCATGGGAGACTTGTCTCTTGTTCTCCATTTATTGATTTATTCTAGCATTTATTTATATTAGTATACTCATGAATATTTGTTTTATGCTTTGGATTATAATCCAATACTTCTATATTTTTTTACACAAATCTTCCCAGCTTTGGCTATTGGGAGCTCTCTCTTTCAGCTGGTTCTTGAGTCCCTTTGTTTTTGTTTTTGTTTTAAAGATTTTATTTATTTATTTGACAGAGAGAGAGAGATACAAGTAGGCAGAGAGGCAGGTAGAGAGAGAGGGGGAAGCAGGCTCCCCGCTGAGCAGAGAGCCCGATGCGGGGCTCGATCCCAGGACCCTGAGATCATGACCTGAGCCGAAGGCAGAGGCTTTAACCCACTGAGCCACCCAGGCGCCCCTCTTGCGTCCCTTTGAATACCCCATCACTGCAGGGTTTATGTTTTGGTATTTGGTTGGAGTTCTTCCGTTTGCTTTTTCAAATACTTCCTTATTTTCTGTCACTAGAAGACGCTCCAGGCCCATTTTATACATTTCCTGACACAGTCCTAGAAGTAGCTATTTCTCCAAGGAGTCCTGGTTTCTTTTATTGGAGAATGGTATTAGGAACCAAGATCAGGGTGCTAGATGTATCCTACATTTTTGACCTAACAATTCACCATAAATATTTTCCATGTGAATAAGCACTTTAAGTTATCATTTTTGGAACTGTATAATATTCCACTGTTAGAATAAACCATAATATCATCTATTGATGGATATTTATATTGGTTCTAGCTGTCTTGGTATTATAAACAATGCTGGAATAAAGTTTCTTCTATCAAAATCATGATGCTTATGACTATTTCCTTAGGATAAATTCCTCAAATTGGAAACTATGAGCGTGGGGCTTTTGATGCATATTCTGAGTCTTCCAAAGTCCCACTGACAGAGAATGAGTGCCCTTCCCCCACATATTCTTCAACATCAGTTATCTATTATTATTGGTTTTATATACTTCTTATCATTTCTTAATAGATAAAACTGACTTTGTCATTGTAATTGATCCCTAACTAAATTGAACAATTATTTGCCACCTGTATTCCTTTTCAAAGGAATTTGCTGTTTTTTCTATTCTGTTTTTATTAATTAATATGCAACAGTGCTTGTGTACTAATGAAATAAACTTTTTGTCTATATACATTTATATATTGTACTATTTTTCACACTTTGTTATTTGTCATCTAACTGGGCTTATGGCCTCTTTGTTTCTAACCAATAACTTTCCATATTCCATATTCTACAGTTTAAACTAATTTATAGATTTTTCCCCTAAGCCATATTTACATTTTATAATTTTGCTCACAGACTTTTAAAAAAATGTGTTTACTTTCAGATTTTTACATTATGTGAGCCAATTTAAAAGGGGCTGATGATGTATTATTGATTCTGACACAGTCATGAAAGCACAGATTATGCTTCTATTAAAACTTATATTTTATGACAGGTTTGTCAGGTTTAATTTATGACTCATACACATTTCTGGCTCAGTAGCCACAAATTACCTCCCTTTGAATCTTCATGATATACTACGTTTTCTTGCCATAGCATTTTTTCAAAAATCTTAATATTTAACAAAAATAAATAAATAAATACAAAAGGCAGAAAATACACACCAACAAGTGATAAATAAGAATCACCATTTTTCAAAGCAATTCTAAATACAGTTGACCCTTAAGCAATATGGCTTTGAACTGCACAGGTCCACTCATATGCAGATTATATATATAACCTATACTGTAACTCTATTTCCTCTTCCTTATTATTTTCTTAATATTTTCTTTTCTCTAGCTTACTCGATGGTGAGGATACGGTACATAATACATATGTCATACAAAATATGTGTTAACTATGTTACCAATAAGGCTTCCAGTCAATAGTAGGCTATTAGTAGTGACACTTGGGGAAGTCAAAAGTTACACGCTAATTTTTGACTGCATGGGGGTTAGCCCCCCAGTTCCCATGTGGTTCAAGGGTCAACTAATATAAATATATATCATTTAACCTCCACTTCCTTATCTCTCATTCTAGTTTCGTATCTTTACAAATATATTTTTCTCATTTTTAGAAAAGGATATAATATAGACATTCATGTTGTCATGTTGTTCTGTTCATTCGTGTCATGTTGGAATTTTCTGAATATAAGAAACATGAAATTACCAAATAGAAAGAAAAAGAAACTGATGAAGCCATCTTCCTTACAGTGGCATTAGTGAAAGGAGAGAAAAAAATACATACACTCCTAATAGTAGAAATTAGAATGGTGGGGTTGAGGGGAAGCGGGATGAGAATATTCAAGTCACATGCAGAGACATGGCAGTGGGAAGATACATGGTATTTTCAGGAAATGAAAAGAAGGTAGGCAGGGGTCAGATCATACAGGCCATCTAGTCTTATTATGGATTTAGGTCTTCAACCTAAAAGCAGGTGAAAGCGCATGTAAGTGATATTCAAGTTTATCGTCTTACTCTTATTCTAGCCTCTGAGTGATACAGAGAATGGATTGAAGGTTAGGACAAAGTCCTGAAGTCCAGACCTGAGACTTGGCAGTGGTCCAGGCAACAGATGATGGTGACTTAATGTACGGCAGTGGGGTGTGGAGAGAAGGGAATGGATCTGAGGTAGATCTGGACAACTCTTATGGATTGACTAGAAACAGAAATGAGGGAGAGGGATGGATGGTCCTGCTTATCATAAGATAGGAAACCCCAAGAGAGGAAGCGTGGTAAGAAGAGTAGCATTTTTTACTTTTAGCTTTGCAATCTCTTTGAAATATCCAAAAAGACATGCTGTCACTGGAGCTCAGGCACAAAGTCTGAACTGAGGTTATATAATGAGTATGATTAACATGTAGATCATAACGGAATCCAAGTGCGTTGGTGGGGTTGCTTAAGGACAGAATATAAAGCGCTGGTTCTCAACCAGGGGGAGGGAAATTATTATTTGCTCCTCAGGGGATATATGAAAATGTCCAAAGACATTTTTGGTTGTCACAAATGGGGCATCTCACGAAGGGGAGACAGGGATGCTGCTGAACATCCTACAAGACATAAGACAGGCCCCCGCAACAAAGGTTATCTAGACCAAAATGTCAATAGTGTCAAGGCTGAGAAACCCTGACATGTGGTGTGATGAAATAAGGGCTTTTAGGAACTCTGCCTGAAAATGAAGATGGGTCAAGAAGGGAGCCTGAGGAGGAGCAAAAACAGAAGGAGGAGAAACACCAGGAGTGCCTGGTGCCAGGAACATCAAGGCAAGAGAGTTCTCAAAGACACAAGCTTAACACTGTCCAGTGCTAAAATTGTAGAATGAAGTACTGTACTAGCTCAGAGTCTAATTCATGCAGAAAATACTTCTAAAATATTTTCCCCTAGAGTATTGTTCAAGTCTGTACTATTTTTTCAGTAGGCCACAAAACAGGCATCCATTTATAGAAAGAGCAATGGAATTTTGCATCACTTCTCATTAATCCCCATCCCTGGTCCCCTTCCTGAATGTCTCTAGTTCTCAGATGCTTACCTCCCAGGGGAGGGAGCAACTAGTGTTTTAGAAGGAACAAGACTGGGGAGGGAAGGAGGAGGCAGGGAACGGGGGGAGGAGAAAGGATGAAAGGCCTACAGGCTTTCCAAGCAAGCCCCACTTACGAATATGAAGCATTCCAAATGATCATTTCAAGTTTTATTTGGAATTCACATGCATCTTCCCACAGGCGCAATGTTAGAGAAGTCAAGTTTAAGGGGAAACTACAAAAGGCTGATTCGCCTGTGTTATCTGCTACCGCTGATGACAGCCCAAGTGATAGAGGGTTAGAAGGCCAAGGAGTTCAAGGAGGTTCAGGAGGGTATGGGAAAAAAAAATCTCCCGTCTTGTCTTTTCTTGGAACACCCCCAATGCCGGTATTTCAAAAGCTCATTTATTCATCAAATATTAACTGAAAACTTATGTAGTTATTTATTGCATGTCTGTGTCCCCCACTAAATGCTAGGCTCCACAACAGCAAGCACGAGGTCTACTCTACTCATGACTGCAGGCTAAGAAAATGCTGTTAATCCCTGGCATCCACAAAATAATGATTGATGAAGGAATAAGGAAAAAATGAATGAATATATTTCTGTTTTTAAAATGATGTTTGTTTAACGCTAATGTATTTCAAAAGGGTGAATTTTTATGCAGAATTACCATGTAAACGTTTTAGAAAGTAGCCTGGTAGTGTGAAGAATGCTATTTTGATGCAGAAAGGTCACCCATAAATAGGCCAGTCCTGCCTGAGAGCCTACCCTTGAGGTCGGCCTTGTTCAAATGGTATATATATATTTATAGTTATATTTCCCCTCCTCCTTTTCAGATATTAAAACAACTATTTTTGCCCTGGTTGCGGAAGTGATGAGGTAAGCAGAGCTCAAGCTAAGAAACAATTATAAAATTTAGGGAGAAACACTGTATCCCTTTAATAATAGAAGGAAATCTTCAGGAGAGGCAAGTTTTTGAAATGTACAAAAGCTACTAACAGGATTAATGTATTATCGTAAACAATTTTATGCAAAGAAACTTTCAAAGTTTGGACTTCAAAAGGGAATGGAATTAAGACAAGAAAAGTGGATCAGGTGGAGAGGACTTTTCTGATTAGGAAAAGATAGTCATAGGAGAGCATTTTACAGTGAACTCAAGCATGAGGCCTCTGTAACGTGCTTTTCTTATAGCTAAACAGCACCATTTAGACCAAAGCATATTAGAGAACGAAAGCCACTTTTCTACAGAACCCAGGCAAGCAGCAAGAAAAACTGAGAGTACCTCATAGGAAGCCATGCCATGAAGACGTCAGTTAAAGAAGAAAACCAATTAAAAAAAAAAAAAAAAAAAACTGCAAACACACACTTTAATGAGCCAATAAATGTCTAGGCTTCCTGGACTTTCAGATATCCAAGGTACTAATATAAAGGTCCGTCTGAAAACAAAAAGAAGAAAACAATAAGATCCTGATTAAACAACCATGAATATAATTTAGTCAATAACACAATTTTATTCTGGAGTTTGCATTTTATTCAATGTTGCCTTAAATTTTATATCACTTAGTTTACAATGTAATTAGTAGTTGGTAGGTATACCACTTATTTTAATGATTCCCATCCACACACATCCACACACATAACATACACTGGTGCTCCATCAATTCCACCTAGATAACAATCCACCTGGAGAAATCTTCTGTGATTGATCTTAGAAGCTGTAGGCACACATGTTCCAAACTGGAAACATAATAATATAATTTTAAATGGTACTGATAAGAGCTAACAATCACGGAGTGCACACTATATGCTAGAGGCTATACATCGATCTTCTCTAGTCCTCACAACAACCTATGACGGAGGTAGGTATTGCACTTGGGTTCCTTCTGCACATGAAGAAGAGTAAGGCATGAAGTGATTAAGTAACTTACAAGATTGTACCTTCAGAGCTAGAATTTGGACTATGCGTTCTTCTTAAGGTTCTATAAAGTAACAATAAACATAGCAATAAGGATTTCATGGAAGTTTGGGAAAAGCACTAAACTGCTCACTACGTGCTTTGATTTCCTGTTTCCATTTCACTCTCAATATGCCATGTTCTTATCCTAGGTGTCTATACACTCTTCTGGAATGACCGCATCCATTTCCATGTCTTTAGTTTTGTGAGATTCTAACACTAGATTCAGCCCAGAGAGCCCTTCTCTACAGCCACAGACAAGCAGGCATGTCGATGTGAGTATCATTTCTGCCACCTACAGCTAGACCCAAAAACTGACCTAGCTACCTCCAACCAACCCGCCCCCAGTCTACTTTTTCTCCTGTTTTCTGCCTCAGGAAATGATCCTGTCTTTCTTTCAATGCCAGAGGCAGAAACATGGGCATGATCCTGGACTCCCTTCTTAACCCTCAAGCCTTAGGACCTGCCGAACTATAAGTTCTCGTGATTCACCTGCCAAGTAACTCCCACTTCAGTCTATCTTCTGTCCACACCTCCCCCATCTACTTTGGCAGGACCATTCCAACAGCCTCCTAACTGTTATCTCTGCTTGGGGCCGCAAACGTTCTCCACTGTGCTGCCAAAGTGATTTTTTAAAAGAACAAATCATGATTTTACTCATTCATGTATTTAGTGGTTTTGTTTTGTTAACACCTTCTATGTGCCAGGTACGAGTCTAGCTAGTGAAAGCACAACAGTGAGCAAGGGACAAAAAGGCATCATAGAGCTTACATTCTATGGGGAGAGATGGACCTACATTAAAACGAAATGAGAGAGAGTGTGTGTATGTGTGTTTTTATTAGAAAAGAGCTTAATATTCTGGTGCCGAATCTTCCCACTCCCTCATTCACACATGAGGATGTGAAGTCTAGGATGAAGCCTAGACTTCATCCCTTTTGAATTACTTTTGATTTCCCAAATATGCCATGTTCCCATACCCAGGCAACTGCCCATGCTGTTTGACTTAAAATTCTCTCGCCCTGGCCTTTTCACCAGGCTAACTCCCACCCACCTTTAGCAAGTCTTCCCTGATCTCCCTACTTGTGGTTTTGTCACCCATTGTTGGGCTCCCAAAGCAACTTCAGCTTCCCCTTTATCACTTGCTGTACTCTACGGTTATTGTATAGTTACTCATCTGTCTTCCCTTCTACTTTATAAGTGCCCAGAGAGCAGAGAACGTATACTCTGATGATGTCATAGGTATTTGTATCAGAGCTATCATTAGAAAATACCACAGACTGGGTCGCTTAAACAACAGAAACTTATTTCTCACAGTTCTGAAGGCTACAAGTTCAAGTGTCAGTTGGCTTGATTTCTTCTGCAGCCTCTCCTTGGCTTGTAGAAGGGCATCTTCTTGCTATACCCTCATATGGTCTTTCCCCTGCATGCACATGCCTGGTGTTAAATTAGATTAGGGCTCATTTTAACTTAACCACTTCATCGAAGGTCCTATCTCCAAATACAGTGATATTGTGAGGTACTGGAGGTCGAGGCTTCAACAAATGAATTTGAGAAATGGATTTGAGGGGAACACAATTCAGCCTGTAACGGTATTCTATAATCAACTCATGGCCAACCTTGTTTTGCCTATAGCCCTAGCCACTTCCTCCATTCCTGTATTATTTTGAAGCAAATGCAAGATATCGTATCTTTTAATCGGTAAATATCCCTTCAATGTACAATATAGTCTTCTCTTGGGGACAAAAGAGATGAGTCCTACTTAGCTCTCTGATGATTTGCTAACAACTTTTCAGATTTGGAGGAACAATGACATTTCAACAAAAAATTCCCTCTTCCTGGAAAAGTTTTCCCTTTAAATAAATCATGGACAAAAACAAAAAAATGTTTTAAATCCTCAGCACAGTAGATCTCAGTCTATGCTCTCATGGTGGAGGAGGAACTATCTATGGGTGGTTTTAGTTGAGATTTAATTTTTCTACATGCTGCTTTAGGCTACCGAAAAATGAACTATGTGTATACGTACGCGAGTGTGTCCCTAAAACATTGTGCCTAAAATGAAGGTAACAAATGTTCAAGGTGCATTTTTAGAATCCATGCATGCTATTCTTTGCAACTTCAGTGAGATCCAAGCAATGAGGCTGTTTTCTCTTTTCATTATGGATGCTCTTTACAGCATCTCCACTCTCTGAACAGCTGTCATGGCAACATTCTCCTCTGTCAGAATGAGGAAACGGCAAGGCTCATCTTCTTAATGCATGAATGAACCAGGGAGACTTCTGAATAACAGAACTCCCCAGAGTTTGGATGACACCCTTGCAAAATGCAGCTTCTGCCACGCAGTCTGCCTTCAAAGCAATGCCTTCTCCATCCTGGCACTTCATAACACGGTAACAAAATAAGGAAGAGATGAAAGAGATGGACTTTATTTTTCATTTGTGACTCGACATACTTTGTCCTTAAATAGTAAGCTGTGAAGTGACAATGAATAACATGAACACTGGAAAACATTTGGAAGACACAGGATTTTTAACAGCTGAAAGACAATTTTGTCCTTGCAAATGTTCGTAAGGGAAAATAAAAGAACTTCTATATTCCAGAAATAAGCTGAATGTAATACAGAAAGTTTTATCAGCAGAAACTCTTGAAAGTGGAACAAATGGCCTTGGATAAGAGTTCTACAAATGAGACATGTGTAGTATACTTACATTGTTTGTTTGTTTGTTTTAACTAAAATGTATTCTTAGAACAATTTAGATTTACAGAAAAATTGTGAAGATAGGGAGCTTCTATAACCCCAGATTATTAACACCCTACATGTGTATTAGCTATAAAGAATGAGCCAATATTGATACATTATTATTAACCAAAGTCCCTACTTGATTTGGATTTTCTTTGTTTTTACCCAATACCCTTTTCTGTTCAGGATTCCATCCAAGATAACACATTTCATTATTTGTCATGTCTCAGGCTCCTCTTCGCTCTAACAATTTCTTAGACTTCCCCTGTTTTTGTAGAATATCCCTCAACCAAGATTTGTCTGATGATAAGATGGGGGTTGTGGGTTTGGGGGAGGAGATCACGGGAGTAAAGTGCATTTTCATCACATGGCAACAGTAGATAATATCGACACCACTTATCACTGCTGCTGTCAATCTTGATCGCCTAGCTAAAATAGGTTCATAACTACTGCAACCACCGTAAAGTTACTTCTGCCTCCTCTTTGGAGCAAAGCCACTATGCACATCCTACCCTTAAGGAGCGGGGAGTCAGGTTCCACCTTCTTGAGGGTAAAGCATCTACATACGTATCTGCAATTCTGCAGAGCAGATGGTCTCTTCCGCCCCATGATTTTATTTTTTGTATGGCTGTGCCAAAGATTGTTGTCCATTTATCTGCTGAGAGACATCTTTGTTTCAAACAGACAACAGAGTGGGGTGTGTGTTTTTAATCTACTCTGATAATCTCTGTCTTTTAATTAGATAATTGGTATATTTAGACCATTCACATGTAAAGTTGATTATACAGTTGAATTAATATCTACCATGTTTTTGTCTGCTTTCTATTCATTATATATTTTTCTCTTTGTTCCTTTTCCCCTCTCATTCTGCCTTCCATTATTTTAATAAGCATTTTATATGATACTTATCCCCTCTCTTAGCATATCAATTATAATTCTTTTTAAACCTTTTTTTATTTTTTAGTGACTGTGGTAGAGTTTGCAATATGCATTTTAGACTACTCCAAGCCCACTTTCAAATAACACTATACGATTCCACGTGTAGCGTCTGGACCCTATAATAAAATATTGTTGATACCCGCCTCCAGTCCCTATGACACTGCTGTCATTCCTTTCACTTCTCCACATGTTGTAATTATCTAATACATCATGACTAGTATTAAAGAAATGTTTCCTTAATTTTTAAAAACAAAAGATTTCCTTTTACCTTCATTTACTCCTTCTCCGGGGTACTTCCCTTCTTTACATAGATTCAAATTTCCAAATTACATCATTTTTCCTTTGCTCTGAAAAATTTAACATTTCATGAAGGGCAGTTTTGCTGGTAATAAAGTCCCTTAGTTGTGCTTGTCTGAGAAGGTATTTCTCCTTTACTTTTGAAGGATGAGTTCTCTAGATACAGAATTCAAGGTTGGCGGGGCTTTTTTCTTTCAACATTTTAAATATTTCACTCCACCTCTGCAGTTTCTGATGAGAGGTCACTGTAAGTCTTATTCTTGTTCTTCTAAAGGTAAAGTCCCCCTATCCCTACCCTGGTCCCATAGTTTCTTTCAAGATTTTCTCTTTGTCTTTGGTTTTCTGCAGTTTGAATATCGTATACCTAGGTATAGATTTTCTGGTATTTACACTGCTTGGTGTTGTCTGAGCTTCCTGGATTTGAGGTGAGGTGTCTGTCATTAGTTCTAGAAAATTATCAGTCATAATTACTTCAAAGATTTCTTTTGCTCCATTCTCTCTTCTTTCTACCTCTGATATTCTAATTACATTGTACGTTTCACCTTCCAAAATTGTAACAGAGTTCTGGGGTGTTCTGTTCTGGGTTATCTTCATTATCTTTTTGTATTTCAGTGTGAGAAGCTTCTGTTGACCTGTCTTCAAGCTCACTGAGACTTTCTCAGTCTCAGTCCAGTCTACTGAGGAGCCTGTCAGAGATATTCTTAATCTCTGCTACTGTGTTTCCTCCTATTTCTGGCATTTTCTTTTGAGTCTTCCTTATATTTCCCATCTCTCTGCTTTATATTGCCCATCTGTTCTTTCACGTTGTATATAACATACATTTGTAGACAAATTAGTTAATAACCTATGAATCATAGTTCTTTTAACTTCCTTGTCTGATCATTCCAAAATCTGTGTCACATCTAAGTCTGGTTCTGATGCTTGCTTTGTCTCTTCAGATTGCGTTTTTCCTTGCCTTTTGGCATGGCTTATAATTTTTTGTTGAAAGCCAGACATGATCTATTAGATAACAGGACCTGAGGTAAATAGGACGTGGACCTGGCTAGGAGCTACAATGTTTAATGTTTGCTGTAAATACAGGTGCCAGAAGCTTAAAAGTCCTCTAGGGTCCTCATTTTATGTCTCCTATTATCTTTGGGCTTTCCTAGGAACACCTCCTTGGACAGAGTCTGTATTCTGCAGCTCTTTCAGCTGTAACCTACTGTCACAGGAGAGCTCTGTTGGTGTGGTGGTTAAGAAGTAGAAAAGGGGAAGCATTCTAGAATCTTATGATTAAATCTGTCATTTAGTAGGCTTGTGTTGCAGTTTTGTGACCTTAACAAGCGTATCTTAGCTTGTTTCCTTCCCCCTTAGGGGATACAGAAAAGCCAGAGAGGGCTTGAGTCAGAGAAATGTCCTTTCACCAGGTGGTATAACACTGGTAAAGTCATGTCCCCTGGAGAGTAGACCTTTATTCTAGAGAATGCTCTAGGAGTATTTCACAACAGTTATTCTTTTCCCTCTCCTCGCCAGAGCCAAGAGAGTCTTTCTTCGCTCTTTACTGTGACAACTTGATGGGGTTCTTAGAAGCAAAATCCACATAAGTGTGAGACCCCTTCTGAAATTGCCATGACCAGGAATTTCTCACTCTCAAGCTACACTACACTCAGCCTCCAGCGCTTCATCAAAATTACTATTTAAGTAGTCCCCCCACCCCCACCCCAGGTTGTGACTTCTTCTACTTCAGCTTCAGGCAAGCAAATCTTATTTGTGACTGTCTAGATTTGCATTTCTCCAGATTTCAGTGGCATTTATTCTGTGACTACTGATGGATCCAAGAAAAGTCATTGATCTCAATTTGTTCAGCTTTTTCTAATTGTAAGGGCAGGAGTGAGGACTTCCAAGTTCCTTATATATTGGAGTTCCTTACATTCTTTTCATAATCATATTTTAATATTATTATTAGAGAACATAAATCTTTGGCTGGAAAGTATTTACTGAAGATTGATCACAAGCATAGCACAGTACCAGGTACTCTGGAAGATAAAAATTTATTCACGTTGGGGGCCTGGGTGGTACAGTTGGTTAAGCTTCTGACTCTTAGTTTCAGCTCAGGTCATGATCTCAGGATCGCGAGATCAAGCCCTGTGTCAAGCTCCACACTCAGCATGGAGTCTGCTTCAGACTCTCTCTCCCCCTCCCTCAGCCCCTCCCCTGTTCTCTCTCTCTCTCTCTCTAAAATAAATAAATAAATCTTTCCCAAAAATCCATTCATTCAACAAATATTTACTAAGCGCCTATTATGACAGTAGGCCCTGTGCTGAACAATAGGGATATGGTGATGAAGGAAGCTATGGTCCCAGCTCTCAGAGAACTTACGTTCCTGTTAGAGACAGAAAAAGTATATGCACACAAAAATAGTAACCTCAGCCTTTAAGAAACAATCAGAATGACAAACAAAATGTAATAGTCATGAAGAGCATCTGTGTTTGAGTACACTGTAATAAGGTGGTTCAGCAAAGAAAAGGAATGGTGTGAGTTGAAGTATTCTGGGCTTGAGCAGAAGTGGGAGAATGAGTAGAATTCCGGTTGTGAAGAAATGTCCCTTTGATAAAGAGCACAGCAATGGCGCAGACTGGAGAGCAATACTGAGGAGAACATGTTCTAGCACGGCCAGCACAGCACAACAGTGTGGCCCATCACAGCTTGGCCACAGTGTAGCGTTTGTTGCAGAGTAGTACAAAGGAGCAGTAAAAAAGTGGGCTAACACCAAAGTCAGAAACATGTGGTTCAACAAGCTCCATGAGGACCTTGTTCTTGCAACATGAGACAGCGAGTGGAGGGAAAACAAGCACTAGACTGAGACTCATGAGGACACCTAGCCTCTGCCATCAACCAGTCGTAGGTCCTTGGGCAAAATCACTTGGCTCTGAGTCCACTGCTCCCTCTTTACTACAAAAGAAAAAAAAAAAGTTCAATCAGTGAGTCATCTTCCCATCTAATACCCTAAGAGTCTGTGTGGGAATCTCTTCTACATGGTTCCAGGTAAGCAGTAATCTAGTCTCCGTAGTCTCCAGACAAGTCCATCAAATGACAGGAGGCTCGCTGTTCTCTGAGGCGGCCAGTTCAACAGAACCAGCCCTGGACACTTACGTTGACAGAATGCTTTTGTTCATAACGAGTTGAAATCTGCCTTTGCATAATCCACTCTGTCTAAAGCTTAAAATGAGAGCAGCTCTGTGCAAGGCATCTCTCTGCAATGTTGAAACATTCTGTATCCGCACTGCTCAATTCAGTAGCCACGCTCCCCATGCGGCCACTGCTCACTTGAAATGCGGCTGCTATGACTGGAGAGTTGAAATGTTCATTTTATTTAATTTTTATTAAATTATTTATTTTATTTATTTATTTTAATTATTTTAATAATAAATAAAATAAATAAAATATTTAATAAAAACACAGTAATTTATTTTAATTACTTTATTTATTTTTATTAAATTGCTTTATTTTAATTGAATTTAAATGGCCACGTGTGGCCAGTGGCTACAGTATTGGACTGCCTAGCTCTAGAGCAACCCGAATAAACATATTTCTTTCATATGACAGCTCCACAAATACGTGTGAGAGCCCATTGTTGGCCTGTCTCCTAAGCTTTTCTTTTCTGGTTAATCACACTGTGATGCTCTAACCATTGCTCACATGGCATATTTTGTGGCCCCGTGTTCTTACTGACACATTCTAATTCACTCACACTCAGTTGAGGTCCACAGATGGTTTCTAGAAACCGTGAAACACCCCTGAATTTACATGTAAATCTGCTATGGAGGTATGTGCATTTTTGATGGGAGAGCGTCCATGGCTGCCTTCAGAGTCTCAGAGGAATCCCTGACCCCCCCCAAAGGGAGCTACAGGGAGAGGAGAAGATAAAAGAAAATGAGACACAATAGTAGTATTAAAGCTAGCTCTGAAACATCACATAACTATTGAGAGTGAAAGCAGACCTTAGGACCCCCAGAACCCAGTCTTATTTCTATTTCAATACCACCTATGTATTGTCGCACTGCTTCAATTTCTTCCTAAAAACATAGCCCCTCATTCTCCTTCTATAAACGCAGTAACATGTATTTTTTATAAATCTATATGTCATGGAAAACTATGTTATTTTCAGGAGAACTATGGTTGAAAGTATTTTTTAAGGCATTCTTTAACACCACTAACAAAAATAAATAAATAAATACACTTCTTTAGTTTATTCAGTCTTGGGATACTTATTTTATTTATTTATTTTTCTGACTGTGCTGACAACTTTTTAAAAAAGGAAAATGCACTTCAAACCCCTTCTTGCAGTCCGCTGAAGACATCTGCGATTCCCTGGGTTCAGATCCTGCTGCCTCCATATTAGAAGAGCATATTTTAAAAAGATTTTTGAATTCATCTTATTAAATCAAAGGACCTACAGTCTGTCAAGTCATCTGACCTCTACTGACCTAAATCAAAACATCACAGCTATGCCGGTGTTTATCCTACTTTCAAAGAACTCCAGAAAAGATCATCTTATTACCTTGAATGGCAATTCATTCCAATGCCATTCAATAAAAGACCTGGTGTAAAATAACACTAAACTAATTTTATAGATAGCATATTGCCTTTTCCCCGGGTATATATCAAGGACGAGTACATCATCTATTCGGACAGCTGTGGCTTTTCTTTACTATCATCCTAATTTAATCTAGGCATTAGAATTATGTAAGAAGACCCTATAGCATACTGAATATTCAAGTCTAGAGTTTTCCTAGATTCCAGGGTTTGAAGGCATTCTTTTCTCTTTCTCTTCATTTCTTTTCCTCTCTTGTTGAAATATTAAACAAGCAGCTGCACTGGCTACAATATAAAAATTTTAAACAAACAGACAAAAAAGAATATCCCATCCTGACATTACTCCTTACCTGTAAGTTACTTTTGTAACAATTGACTAAAAGAGCATGCAAGATCTGAATCTATCTTCTTGCAATTAGATCTTTCTGCACAAACTTTAGAGCATTTATTTTTGTCTTTCCAGTTCTAAAGAAAGAAATAACCATGAGACATGAGCAGAAGTCCTTCTAACTCATCATGAGTGGCAGCATCCGGAGTCAGTCTGACCACCGGAGTCTAGAGTTGGCTCTTAAGAACTGTGCTGTGACTCTATCTATTAATATTAACAGATGTCTATTTTACTGTGAAAGACCAAACACAGAATCTACTCCATCTCACCAGCTACAACACTGCCTCCCTGGACCATATCTCCATGACTCCCATCAGATCCAAGCTAGCCCATCTCTCTATTCTGTCTGCTCTTGACCTCTTTTATTCTCAACTCAGAAGACAGAGGGATGCTTTCAAAACACTGGTCAGATCATGTTACTCCTCAGCACATCCCAAATGCTTCCCATCGCACTCAAAGAAGCCAAAATCCTTACTACACCCCACAAAGCTTTCCAATTCCTTCAAGTCTTTACTCAAATGTCACCTTCTCCATGCACTGACACATTTAAATCTCAACCCTTACCCCCAAGACACGTACATGTCTTACCTTCTCACCTGCTATACTGTTTTTCTTTAGTCCTTAAAACTATTTAACATATTCGAGACTGGACTTATTCATCATATTTGTTGACTTACTTATGTATCTCCCCCAACCAGAATATAAGCTTCATGAAGGCAGGGACTTGAAGATCTAGAACACTGCTTAGCATTTAATAAGTCGTTGGTTCATAAATCTATAGAACACGTTTATACACAGGATGAAGAAAAAGGTAAAGAAAATATGATCATAATTTCCACACTGTCTAAATGCAAATCCTCATTTAAATACCAGTATTATCCTCTGGAATTCTTAAAAAATAAGAGATATAATTTTTTGTTATAAAGTAGTCAAAATGCTCATTATAAAAAAATCAAAATGAAGTCTTAACAAAGTGTCTGGTACATAGTAAGAATTCAACAATTTGGGGGGTGCCTGAGTGGTGCAGTCAGTTAAGCATCTGACTCTGGGTTTCAACTCAGGTGGAGATCTCAGGGTCATGGTTCTGTGCTGAGCGTAGAATCTGCTTGAGATTTTCTCTCTCCCTCTGCCCCTCCCCACCCCCTTCTCATTTGTGTGCTCTCTCTCTCTCTCTCTCTCCCTCCCTCAAAAAAGAAAAAAAAAGAACTCAACGATTGTTTTCTATTATTGATTCTTAGTACAGACTTTCCTTAGGATAAACTCTTAGAAAGTGCAATCACTGGTCACAGAGAGAGACGTACAGATTAAGTTCCTAATAAAGTGTAATCTTTAGGGCCCATCATTTGCTAGAGCCTTTTCCAAGACATGAGAGAGTCCTCAAATTATATTCATACGGCCATATGTTTTTGTAAAGTTTGTAAAAATAAGACCTTTAACTGCATCTGTTGTGACTGCTGTTGTCTTCCACTCCACTTTTCCTTTCATCAGGTTTTCCCTTATATTGAGTGGCTCTGGGGTAGCCGTGGGCATTTTTGGATTCCAGCAAGGGCAAATTAAATTGGGAATTATATTTTAGTTTACAGTTTACATATGGACTTTGAGGTCCCTTCCAAAGATAGTTAGTGACAGCTATTCCAGACTAGAAATGGCCAGGAATATTCCTACTGTGCATCATTCCAACTCACCCTCCAAAACTAGAGGTCACAGCACAAGAAGGCCTCTTGCCATGCCTGGCACCAGAAGTATGTGGATAGTGGAGGACAAACAAGATTGGAAATGTACAGAACCAAAAGCTAATATGTAGCAAATTCTTCCGATCATCAGGTGTCTAAAATTGTAAGCAAGGGATTCGATTCTGTTTTCATCAGTGCTTAGACTAAATGGGAAGAATCCTGTGTCTGGGCTATATTCAGTAATAGAATTTATTCAATTACAAACACAACAAACCTAGAGCGGTACTACAAACAGCAAATACGTGTGTGAACTTTCAAATTTTATGAATCCCAGCTACTAATGATAAAAAGAAATTTCCATCTACCATGTGAGAAAACTTAATTGTCTTTCTTGTGCCTTTGTTGAAAATAACATGAAATCAGTGTCCTATGAAAAGACAATCAAAAAGTAACCAAAATAATGTAAGGGATAAAATACGACAGAATGTCAGGAAGTTAATTAATAAAAATGTGAATAAACATAATAGGTACATTCTGTTCAAGGGCGAAACACGGAGACCAGTTAGGAGGCTATGCCCGTGACTTGAGAGAGAGAGAGAGAGACAAGATGGAGGTTTAGGCCAGGGCACCAGAAGGGGAGGTGGCAAAAAGCTGCAAAAACATTTCGGTCGTTAGCAGCCAGCGGATGTATATAGTGATGCATTCGGAGGCAGTCATAACAAAGCTGTTATGAGCCAACCCCTGGACTCGGACTGACTCAAGTTTACCACATTGAGATGGATTATGATGTTTATGGTATTTACCAATTTCATAAAAAATTGTTCCTAGGTTTTCCTCATTAAGATTATTTACTTTCATACCCAATTTTGTATTCATAACTTTTGAATCTTTTTTTAAAAGAATCCCCCCCAAAAAAAATACAATACAAAATACCACCCCTCCTTGAGCTCCACAAATCTTACAATCGCCCTGGTTCACAGAGTAGGTACGTTTTAAATTTTGATACCGGCTATTTAATTCCCCACTAGAGAGATTACAGCAACTGACACTCCAGTTTCCTTTAAACATCATCAACATTAGCTATTATTATTCCTTCTAAACTTGGCCACTCTGATAGATGACATTTCAATTTGTGATTCTTTGATTACTAGTAACACTGAACGTATTTCCATATATGTATTGCCCATTTGTAAATCTTTCGTTAAAGATGACCTGATCCAGCCCTTTGCATTTTTCTACCAGAAAGGTAGTCCTCGTCACTTGACTGGCACATGCTCAATAAGTGTCAAATATTGTTACCATGTGTATCTGCACCACTGATGTGGTACATATATTTCATTTAAACATTTTAACTCTAAATGTCTTGCTTCTCTAAGAACTTACAGAATAAGTTCTTAGTAGGCAGGTAAAGTCCTTGATGAGCAGAGACATACTTCCTATATTATATATTATATTTAATATCACTTACCTAGCATAGAACCAATGTATTTTTTAAATTTCAGTATGGTTGGCACATAATATTACATTAGCTTCAGCTGTGCAACATAGTGATTTGACCCCTCTGTACAGTATGCTATGCTCACCACAAATGTGGCCCCCATCTGTCACCATGTAACACTACAATACCACTGACTATACTTCCTGTGCTGTAACTTTCATCCCGATGTCCTATTCATTCCACGACTGGAAGCCTGTACTTCCCACTCCCCTTCAACCAAAGTTCTTCAAATGAGTAGTGTTTGAAAGAAAATCGAAACCCCTTAAACCACTCCACCACCACCACCACCACCATCTTTACCACTATCACCACCATGATCACCACTTCTGTAGTCTGAACAGCTAAATTCATTCCCTCAGTAGGAGTTAAATACAAAGGTCTCACTGGATGTCTCACATGTGTGGCTAAAAGAGTATTCCACTGTCAGGCTTTTAAATGAACATCAGAAGACTTGTGTCTTCATTATTTCTACTCACCCCCACTCTCCTTAAACTCTTCCAAACCTCTTCCAAACCTCCTCCGTATTCTCATAGTTCTCTTTTGTCCAAACCTCAGATTCCTAAAACTCACACACACGTAGATACATTCATGGTTTATGAACCACGAGCTAATGAGAAATCTGAGAAATGAATTCTATGTTTTGAACTGAACATGAATTGTAGCTAATTCTGACCCCCACTGAGGCCTTTGAATACACTTAGATGATGATTGAAAATACAATTTCAGAAACAGAAGCAGGTTGCTAATTACAAGGAACATCAATGGACAGCTCCCAGAGAAAGATTCCTTAATTTTGATACAATTATGAAAAAACAAAATATAAACATGAGCATTCCCAAATCTCCCATGCTTAGGATCAGGTCAAATTTTCATCGAGATACATCCATAAGCCTACAAAATTTAAATTTCTTCAGGAGAAAATTATCTTAAGAAAAGTTCTGAAAGTCCATTAAGTTCTATAACATATCATTTTAATTTTATGTGTAACATAAATGGAGCAGAAAAGTACACAAGTGATTAAGTATAGAGCTTGATGAATTTTTGTAAAATGAGCACTCTCAGATCATCAGTCCCCAAATTATGAGACAGAGCACTACCAGAAGCTGGGGAGACCTCACTTTGCCCATTCCACATCACCACATTTCCCCAAAGTACACCACTATTCTTCCTTTTAACATTATAGGTTAGTTTTGCCTGTGTTTGAACTTTATATAAATGGTAGTTAATCAATATATATTTTTTTGTATCAGGCTTCCTTCTTCTCCTAATTATGTTGTTGCAGATAATAATAATAGTGCAAACACTCAAGTTGTGGAATACACCACTAAAGAATGCTTTCCTTTGGTCGCTATAGTTCTTTCCAGCAATGGGGCTCTTTTTTCAATAAAGTTTTATATTTTAGACTTTAAATCCAAACCCAGAAACTACCTCAACAGAAGTTAATAAGTAGATTCAACTGGGGAAGGGAGGAGAGGAGTGATCAGGATGATTTTCTGGTAAAGTACCTATTCACACACAAAAAAAAGTAACTACCTTTTCTTACTCTAAAAAAGTAATAATAAAGCCCTATATTCTAAGATTTCTGAAAGTCTGGATGCCTGGGTAGCTCAGTTGGTTGAGAGTCCAACTCTTGGTTTCAACTCAGGTCCTGATCTCAGGGTTGTGGGATGGAGCCCCATGTCGTCAGGCTCCATGTTCAGTGGGGAATGTGCCTGAGATTCTCTCCCTTTCCCTCTTCCCCACCTCCCCCCCAATAAATAAATACATCTTTAAAATTTTTGAAAGTTTGATTGAAAAGCAATTCTACACTACCCTATGACCCAGCAATTGCACTACTAGGTATTTATCCAAAGGATACAAACATAGTCATCCAGAAGGGCACTTGTACCCCAATATTTATAGCATCAATGTCCACAACAGCCAAACTGTGGAAAGAACCCCAATGTCCATCAACAGATGAATGGATACAGAAGATGTGATTGATACACACACACACACACACACACACGATGGAATATTATTCAGCCATCGAAAAAATTGAAATCTTGCCATTTGCAACAATGTGGATGGAGCTAGAGTGTATGATGCTAAGTGAAATAAGTCAGTCAGAGAAAGATAAATATCATATGATTTCACTCATATGTGGAATTTAAGAAACAAAACAGATGAATGTAGGAGAAGGAAAGGAAAAATAAAATAAGATGAAAACTGAAAGGGAGACAAACCATAAGAGACTCCTGACCAGAAAGAACAAACTGAGGGTTGCTGGAGGGGATGTGGGCAGGGGATGGGCTAAGTGGGCGATGGGCATTAAGGAGGGCACTTGTAATGAGCGTTACATGTAAGTGATGAATCACTGAACTCTACTCCTGAAACTAATACTCTACTATGGGTTAACTAACCTGAATTTAAGTAAAATCTTGGAAGACAGGTAGATAAATAGATAAGTGGAATTCAACAGAAATGAACTGTAGGAACTTCTGAATTGTAGATCAAATCAATACACATATAGCAAAATCACATCATTCTGATTTACCTATTTTTAGTTATGTAATTTGAAACGACCACTCCCTGTCCCCCATCGACCTCGGTCTTGGGCAATTCTGTTAACAGCTCCAAGCTCCCTCAAACTGGTCATACTTTCCCGAAGAGGCAATGTTTCTGCAAGAGTTTCCGGGCTCCGGGCTTCACACTTCAACATCCCTTTCTTTCATCTGTCTCAGACCAGCTGTCTTCTATTTTCCCCCAACCATTAAATGTTACTAGATTAAAGCCAAAAAGTATTTGCCTCAAAAGCTAAGATAAAAAATAAACAAAAACAACGAAAGAAAAACAAAAATCTCTATTTTTAAAATACCGCATTTCCACCAGATGGCTCATTTTTCTCTTGTGCAATGGCATTTTCATTTTCTTTAACTTGATTTGACTTCTAACCAAGTTCATTCTTAAATTACAGGCAGCTAAGCCTTTGAAAATTTTATCTGCAGCTTTCAGGATCCACGGGGACAAATGGCAAAGTGGTAGACCGTGACAGGGCCACAGCTCAGCCCACAGAAGCCGGCCAAGCTTTATGCCTTCGGCAGCATGTCTCCACTCTTCTGTGCTAGGTCAGTAGCTTTACACCATCTGGGTTGCTGCCCCGGGATATATGATTTACTAAACCCGCTGTGATCCCATGTGTGACTCTTCCCAAGGAATTAAATAGAAAATACATTGCCCTCCCTAAACAGCAATAAATCCCAAACATTTTGATCCCCATTACACCACTTGAAGATTCACGCAAACCCCTAAAGCCACAAAGCTTCTCCTCTATTTAAAAAAAAAAAAAAAAGGAAGCAAACAACAAAAGAAAAATGTGTCATCTTACAGGTACCACTGCTACTAGATAATTCTGGAATTACTTTTGCTTTTATATGAATTCAAACATTTTTGGAAAAGTGGAAAGAAACAATGAGTGGACCCAGGGGTGAAAAGTGACTTGCCAAGCTGGTTTACGTGGCCAGAGCCCATACCTGCCAGCACTACAAAGTTAGTCAGAGCTCTACACTCCAGTCTTCATGAACTCCTAAAAACATGTTCTAAGGCTCCACATCTCAACTTTAAGAGATACCATGTTATGGGCTGAATTGTGTGCCCAAAAAGATATCTACCCGTACCCAGGAATGTGAATATGACTTTATTGGGATACAGGGTCTTTGTAGATATAAATCAAGTTAGAATGAAGTCATAAGGGTAAGCCCTACCCCAATAGGACTTACACGAGAAAACTGCCACGTGAGACACACAGAGATGCCCTTGTAACCACAAAGACAGAGACCAGAGTGATGCAGTGCAAGCCAGAGCTCAGCGCAGAGTCAGCTGAAGTGTCTCTCCCTCTCTCTCTGCTCCTCCCCATCCCAAATTCTCTCTCTCAAATAAATAAATATTTAAAATACATATATGTAATGTCCCCTCTTTTCTAAGAATCCAGACTCCCATGAGAATAGTCACAATCCACTATCACGCACTAAATTTGCTCAACTCTGAGTTCTCCATGATGAGATGAAATACTGAAAACACTTAATCCATTTGCTTTTGCAAAGCATTTTGTACCTATATTTGAATGTGAGTGATTGGCACTCTAGAAATTCATTATACTTCAAAAAATAATAGCTACCTATACTGAATGGTCTACCATGGGCCAGGCACTCCTCTAAGAATGTATACGCATTACCTCATTTAATTAGTACGACCTTATGAAATAGTAATACTATTATCCTTCTTACATAAAGGAGGAAACTGAGGCAAAAAGCAGTGCACTTGCTCAAGGCCACACAATTAGAAAGCAGCACAGCCACGGTTTGAGCCCTAGCAGTCTGACTCCAGAGTTGTGACCAGCTTACAACCATCCCTATTACAAATTCACACTGGATGAAGTTTTGACTCCTTAGCTTATCTACGTTACTATTTCTACTCAGTGTCTTTTGTCTTTCCCGATTCTTCCTGCCTTGCTCTCCAATATCCCACTTTGGTAATTGGCCAAATTACCCCTAGGCAGTGTAAAGGACCTATGCATAGCAAAGCTGAGTCCTTCCTGCAAATGTGCAGTTGCCTACTTTTCCTAGGGCAGAGAGGTTAAGTATTTTGATTTAAAAGGCCTTCTCTCCCAATTGAATTAGAGTCAACAAAACTCCTATTTATGTCCTCCAAGCACTTAAGCAGAGAAGGTGATAATGTCAGCAAGACTTCTTTCCAATGCTTAATGTATGTAATGCCTGATCAGGAGTTGGCCATACACTAGAGTGGTTTTCCCAAATCCACAAGCTGGAAATGGTCCCTTCCTCTCTCTAAATCCCCTTAACCTTTAACCTTTAGTGCTTCTTTTTTTTTTTAAAGATTTTATTTATTTATTTGAGAGAGGTTTTGGGGGGGAGCGGTAAGAGGAAGGAGGAGAGGGAAAGAGAAAAATCTCAAGCAGACTCCACTCAGAGCACGGAGCTGGACACGGGGCGGGGGAGGCTTGATCTCACGACCCTGAGGTCATGAACTGAGCCCAAGCCAAGAGTCGGACACTTAAGCGACTGAGGCCACCCAGGCGCCCCAACTTTTAGTGCTTCTTATGATGTTTAACAGAAACTACCTTCTATTATAATTATTTGTGTTCATGTGTTACTTACCTTTTTGCACTAGAAATTCCTAAACATCAAAACTACATTTTATGTTTGTCTCCCCCACAGCAATTTCCTTGGTGTTTTGCATAAAGTATGAGCTCAAAATACATTTGTTGCATGAATAACTGGATAAATATATAACAACTATAATATTAGGCAAGTGATCCTACTAATAATATGCTGAATTCTAGACATATATTGATTATACAATCCACTGAAAGTGATATAAAGGAATTTCACCTAAAGAATCAGGTTCCTATTTATTATAAAAACTATAAATTAGGGGTGCCTGGGTGGCTCAGTGGGTTAAAGCCTCTGCCTTCGGCTCAGGTCATGATCTCAGGGTCCTGGGATCGAGTCCCGTATCGGACTCTCCGCTTGGCGGGGAGCCTGCTTCCGTCTCTCTCTCTGCCTGCCTCTCTGACTACTTGTAATCTCTCTCTCTGTCAAATAAATAAATAAAATCTTAAAAAAAAAAAAACACTATAAATTAGATTTAAGGTTGAAAAGCAGAAAAGACAAAAATTTAGCTTTGCAGCAAGGTCCTGAGATACCTTTACTAACCCAAAGACAAATTTAAAAAATACTCTGTTTAAAAAGACAAACAAAAAGTTACATTTTTTCAAAGATAAAGGAAGCATACACTTTGATTGATGCAGGTATTCTAATGGCTAAGCCTCTGTCCTGAGCCAGGGAAACGAGGAGATAATAAATGTTTGTGGTTTCAGCTTCTAAGGTAGGATAATTTGTTACACAATAAATAACACCATCCCTTTGAAGTTGGTAGGGACTATACGACCTCTGAGATGTACAGAGAAGTCTAATGAATGGGACTACTGGAAAAGCTAGTGTGCTCATGATAAAAAGAGGCAAACAGCTGTCAAGAGATTTTGGCATTTTTCTCTTCCCCTTCATTCTTCCTGGATTGTAAATGTGATGTCTGAAGTTGTGGCCGTAATCCTGTAACCAGGATCACAAAACCTACATGCTAGGAAAGGCAGAGAAGAAAGAGGGAAAGAACTGGGTCCTTGGTGGCATCATAGAGAGACCATCCCCTTGACATTTTGTTACAAAAGAA
>CM052897.1:43745927-43772212 GCA_028534135.1 Potos flavus | reverse complement strand
AAAATATATAAATATTATCATTAAATTTATTCATATTTAATGACAAAACCAGGTATAATATTACTGACAATATATAGATAATGTTTAATTTTAACTCTTAGTGATATTTTTAAAAACGACATCCTAATAAGTTTTTGAAAACTAAAATAAATTATGTGTAGGTAATTATTTTAATAATTTTATCATAATAAAGGTTTTCATTTAATGTAACTCCATAATAAAGCCAACATGAAGTTTTATATCCCTCCCTTATGTGACATACGGATTTGATGAGGTTGTGTCTATGCTTTCTAAATGATTCACAAAAAATCTGAAACATAAGCCCGATAAGTAGCAAATTAAATTCAATACGTATAGCTCGTCAGCCAGTATCATCAATGTAACTTATAGGTTATTGCGCATGAAATACTTAAACAGTACTGCCCTTGGCTGCTGCTATCAAGGGTATACTTAATGGTGTTACCCAGGAAGTCTCATGGTGTCTGTGTTTTTGCACAATGGGGTATCTATTTTCAAATCAAACTCCAGGCAGGAAGCACCGCTTCCCACCAAGGGAGATTTAAAACCCGCCTCTATCTTTGCAGCACACAGAAGACATCGATTACAGCAAAGAAAACACAGATGGGGATGTTCAGGTTAGAGATACAGCACTATGTGACCACAGCCAGCAATTTGCAGAACAAACTCAAGAGAAGCAAAGCCACACTTAAGAAATCCACAGATAAATCAAATCTCTAGTCTGTACTTAAAGACTGTATTTCAAGACCATAAGAAAAGAGAAAGATGTAGTTATAATGAGCCTACAGCAGAAAGCAGACATCTCAGCTGATGCAAAAGCACGGGGTCCAGACTAGTCTGGACCAAAATGATTTCCAGGTCCCCACTGGTTAAAGGCTCTCGCCAGGGCTCTTTACTAAGGAGAAACCTGGGACTAACATCAAAAGCCATTATATGGCATGTGCACTTTATCGTACATAAGAATATGTAGAAAAATATGAGATAATCACAATCAGTTATAGGTTCAACTGTTGTCAACAAATCTTCGAACTGTCTTCATAAACACTCAGAATGATAATGATGCTGACATCTATCAAGTGCTTACTAAGCACCATGTGTTCTAAGTGCTTCACATGTATGAACTCCTTTAAGCCTCATGACTCTATGAATCAAGTGTATTAGTATCATTCCAAATTAACAGATGACGAAATCAAGTAACCTGCCCATAAACTAGGAGGTGATAGAGCTGTGTAGACAGGCTCACTCTCAGACATCACACTAAGAATACCCCAACGTTGTTACCTGTTAGCTGTTAGCTACGTCACATGGACTCGATCTGGCTGTTACAATCAAGATACTGTTCTCGAGTGTAGGCAGACTAAGGAAGTATCTATCAAACTCTGATAGAAATTAGATTAATAGGACTTATTTAAGTCTGGGTAGGCCAGTCATGTATTCTGGTTCTCTACTGCCCATGAAATAGACTATGTCAAACTATCCCAAACTTAGTGGTTTAAACCAATCATTTTATGTTGCTCCTGAATCTGTAATCTAGGCAGGATATGTCTCTGCTCTACATAGTGTCACCTGAGGGGGCTGAAAGGCTGCTGGGACACAGCATGACTCTACGCCAGCAGGCTGGCATCATCTGAAAACTCACTCACTCATTTAGTTGATTGCCAGCTGTCACACAGGACCTCGGCTTGAGTAGTCAGCCAGCATCTCTACCTACATGTCTCCTCACAGCATGGTAGTTAGATTCCAAGAGTAAGGGTCCTAAGAGAATAAGGTGGAAGTCGATGGCATTTTTATGACTTAGCTTCAGATATCACACAGTATCACTTCCAACTACGGGTCAAGGCAATAATAAAGTTGGCTCAGGTTCAAAGAGAAGAGACATATATCCCACCACTCAATGGAAAGAGCGTCAATGTCATATGCAACAACAGCTTGCAATATGAGATCTATTATGGCAGCCATCTTTGGAAAATGTAATCGTCACCACAAGGCAATTACAGCTTTTCAAAAGCTAAATATGATGGACCTACACGACAAATAAAATAAATAAGTGATAACAATACAGATGGCCAAAAGATACATGAAAAGATGCTCAACTTATCATCGGAGAAATGCAAATCAAAACTACAATGAGACATCACTTCACACCAGTCAGAATGGCTAAAACCAACAACACAAGAAACAACAGGTGGTGGCAAGGATGCAGAGAAAGGGGAACCCTCTCGCACTGTTGGTGGGAACCCAGACTGGTGCAGCCACTCTGGAAAACAGTACGGAGGTTCCTCAAAAAGTTAAAAATAGAGGGGCGCCTGGGTGGCTCAGTCGGTTAAGCACCCGACTCTTGATTTCAGCTCAGATCATGGTCTTAGGGTCATGAGTTCAAGCCCAGTGTCAGGCTCTGTACTAGATGTGGAGCCTGCTTAAGATTCTCTCTCTCCCCTCTCCATCTGCCCCTCTCCCATTCTCTCTCTCTCTCAAAACAATGATAATAATAGTAGTAGTAGTAATAATAATAATAAAAGTTAAAAATAGAACTACCATATGATCCAGCAATTGAACTACTTACCCAAAAATTACAAAAATACTAATTTGAAACGATACATGCACCCTGATGTTTATAGCAGCATTATCTACAAGAGCCAAATTAGGGAAGCAGCCCAAGTGTCCATCAACCCATGAATGGATAAAGAAGAGGGGGTATACTAAGGCACCTGGGTGGCTCAGTTGGTTAAGCATCCAACTCTTGATTTCAGCTCAGATCATTCTCAGGAACATGAGATCGAGCCCCAGGTTAGCCTCCGAGCTCAGTGGGAGTCTGCTTGAGATACTCTCTCTCCTTCTCCCTTCGTACCTCCTGCCATTACTCTCTCTAAAATAATAAACAAATCTTTAAAAAAATAAAAATAAAGAAGAGATCACACACACACACACACACACACACACACACACACACACCAGAATATTATTCAGCCATCAAAAAGAATGAAATCTTGCCATTGGCAACAACATGGATGGAGCTAGAAAGTATGATGCTAAGCAAAATAGGTCAATCATAGAAAGACAAATATCGTATGATTTCACTCATGGAATTTAAGTGAAAAAAATGAGCAAAGGGAAAAGGAGAGAGAGAGGCAAACCAAGAAACAGACTCTTAATTATAGAGAACAAACCGATGGTTACCAAAGGGGAAGTGGGTAAGGGGATGGGTTAATAGGTGATGGGGATTAAGGAGAGCACTTATGATGAGCACCGGGTGTTGTATGGAAGTGTTGAATCACTATAATGTACACTTGAAACTAATATTACACTGCATATTAACTAACTGGAATTTAAATAAAAACTTAAAAAATAAAAAAAAAATAAGTGAATGCAACAACATCCTAATTAAATACCCTATGAACTAGTTTAAAAATAAAATTTTCACTATTTAAATTTCCTTCTATTATAAAGCTTCATTTCACTTTACAACTTAATTGTATGTGAACCAATTTCAACTTCCTGGGGACCAGATGGGAATAGGTAGGGAAATAATGACCGATATCACGAAAAATTGGGATTTTTCTTTCATGTTAAACTGGAAAAATAAGCACTGCCACTCAGGTTTTCCAGGATAAAATGTCATTTTCAGTAACACCTTACTACCTCTGAAACATTTCATCCTGCCTTAAAAAAGCCCTGTAAATCAAAATCTCAATTTGCTTTACCAAGATGGCATGTCATTTGTAGATCCCTCAGTGAGGACACTGGAGAACAACTCCATCGCTGTAACTCATGTGCCCTCGGTCAACAGTCAGCAACAGCTTATTGATTTCATTCTGACTCTAAGTGCTCAGTATTTTCTGTGTCTAAAATTCAGGATCATCTTTTTAAATGTGCCGCTTAGTTTTTCTCTTCATCATCACTTTCACCCTTGAGATACACTGTTTTCCAACCTTAGATGCCCCTCCTCCAGCTGACCTAAATCTCATATATCACGTAATTTGATCACAAATCTTGATTGCTATACTCTTGTGTATTCAACACACACATGAACAATCCATGCATGAGGTACATCTGTATTAGCAACATTCTTATCTGAAGATAAGATAGGATATTGAAGACCTATAGAATTTCCAAGAAGCTCAGAGATACCATGTAAGTGCAGAGACAATATACAAGGGCTTTCCCTATTTAGTGTTTGTTAGGCAAATTAACTAACAGGTTCAGCAAGAGTATTTGAGCCTTATGGCTTCACATCGTGAAGTTTAACAGGGGCAGAAGGAGGTAAAATAAATTGGAATACTGCTGAACTCCTGGATGTTTCCAGGAAAGAGGGAGGAATAAGAACCTATGGGGCAGGATATCAAAGTGAACAGCTTGGGGAGAGGAGAACTATGACTTATTGTGTCCCTCAACCAGAATGTAAGTTCTGTGAAGACAAGGGTGGTTGTGGTTTGTTGACTGGGATGCCTGCAGCAGGAAGAAGAGAACCTGACAAGTAGCAGATACTCAACCGGTATTTGTTGAATGAATAAATGACATTGGTAGATAGTAGTCGTCCCCGAGAAAAATGCAATGAGAGATGAGAATCCAGCTTTCACTCTTTTGATAGCTGATTCTTTTTTAGACCCATGCCTTCTTATCAACCTCCCCATTCCCTCTCCCTCCTCACAAGTCTCAGCCAGAATAGAATGCTAACCTTCTCCCCCGCCTGGAAAGCTGGAGTGTAGGGTTGTGTCTCCCCATTACAATGCAAGGAAAAATCTGCCAAGAGAAAATCTGTCCACATCAACATAATAGGTCATCATTGCAGCCCCACTGCAAGTATTCCCACCTCTTGGAAAGGAGCATTACCTGGAGCTTGGTCTTTTAAGCTGACTTTCCTTTTACAAGGTCAAAAGGTCACAGAGTGGTCACCAAAGAGTGACACTTGCACATTTTGACTCTTCTCAGACTGGCTAAAAATTAGTTAAAAAAAAAAAAAAAAAGAGGTTTCTCCTTCATTTAAAGTCTTCTTAGAAAATTCATCTTTCTTTCAGCTCCCCTTTGCCCATCCTGACAACCATTACTGCTTTCAGAAATGTCCAGTCAATAGCACTAAATGTGTGGTAGGCCACGAAACGGGCTTTTCTCTACCTTTATGCCCGTGGTAAATCTACCCTGATTTCCAAGCCAGCCTCAATCACTAGGTAGCTACCTATGGCCAGGTCACTTAACCCCCAAGATCTCTGTTTCGTCATTTATAAAACTAGAGGTTGGGAATAGGTAAACTTAATGGTCTTTTCTAGACACATATTCTTTGAATCGGTAAGTAATTAACAAAACACTCCAAACGATAATCTTTCTGATGGTGTAAACCAATGGTGTAAGTTAATTCTGTCTTGTAATCTAATGGTACCGCTTACTTCTTTGACCAAAAAATAACTAGGCACTCCTATACACATAGTTTTGTGCTACGTCCCTGTTATTTCAGAACTTGTACTTACGAATGATATCTGCTTGAGTTTTGATCCATGTTTTGGAAATCTAGTTCTTGTTCCAAATTCTGATAAACTGTATGGTTTGTTCACTCATCTAGTTATCTATGAGTCAGTTAAAAAGCTAAGTGCTTACTGATTTTAACTCTCAATAAAGAATGATTGATTTGACTTCCTTATAATGGAAGATGTTTCATTTTTGAGATTTGCTTAACTCTATGAACTCTATGATCAGAACCTTCATTTATAAATGCATAAGCTAAATGTCATCGTAACTACCACCTGATGAGCACTTACTACAGATCAGTGCTTTATATTCTACCTTCAAAACAGCCCTCTGAGAAAGGTATTATTCGTCCCATAGAACTGATTACACAAGAGACAAGAGCTTATAGAAGATTGTACCATGAATCACAAATTCCTGACTCTAATGCTCTCATTCCCAAGAGTCATAAGCAATTTCTAACCAATGTTCTAACATTTCTAAGTCTTTGTTCATCTGATATTCCTGTATGAAAACTTGCTGCCGCTTCACAATTAAAATGCAAACTTATCCACTGGAGACTTCTTTGTTGCTACTCTTGAGTACCTAGTTGTGGCACAGTATAGGAAATTTTTAGAGTAATTGCAGTGAGATTTTTTACCTTGTTGAAAATGATCAAATTTGAGAGTTATCACAGTGAAGATCAGTGTGTCCTTGGGAGGGAGCCAGGGCCATGGAAATCTTCCCCAAGCAATAAGCAATTAAAGGGGTGTCTGATCTGTTTGCCTTCAGGGTTCAGAATAAAACCCATCTGTTTGTGCCCTTATACAAATGGCCTAATGGCAAAATTATCTTCAGTTCCTCAGATGAATACATCTAAATAGGTTATTAATCATCATTAAACAGAAAACTTTTATCTCCTGCTTAGAGAACTTTTTGGCCTAATATGGTCAGATTAAAATACAATGTTTCTAAAGTTAAGCTTCAAGGTTGCTTTGAAACAATAATAAACACTGTCACTACACAAGGAACAAAAGTAATGGAAGGTATTAGCTTGTGAGTGAGAAATGGGATCCCTGGCTCTAGCATGATCTGGCTGGCAGCACCCAAACTTTTCATGGATTTTTTTTTTTAAGAGTTTATTTAGAAAGTATCATAGTGTAAACAAACTGTACCACTTGGATTTTCTTTTAATACAAGACTCATGATGCAAAGCTGAAGCCACTCATGAGGGTTGTGCTTCTCTAGAAAGTTGGGGTTTTTAAAAGAACATCTGTGAATGATACATAATTAATAAAGATTTCCTTTAAGGCAGAGGCTGGCCGAGATCCTGCTCTGTTGTCTTCTGCCACAGACAGCAGAAGTGGTCTTGTTTCTCAGATTCCCACCACCAGTGACTGTGTCTCCACTGACTGCGCCCACCCGAGCATGGGAAGTGGGGCGAAGAGTGTTGAAAATGGAGGGATTATGATGACAAGCAACTTGATGGCAAAGAACATTCAGGTACATATCTTAAGGGAGCCTAGTCCAATAGGTGCTTATTTTCAAGTGTGACAGTATTACTGGTGCTGAACAACCAGGATGGCATGGCTTACAAGGGTGCCGGCTTTGGCGGTACCGTGGCCCCATGTCAGCCCTGACCCAGCCCCGCCTACCTCAGTCTTTGGCCTTGAGGCCATCTGAGTCCCACCCTTCACACACGGAATTTTAGTTACAAGTGGAGAAGTAAATACAATCAGCTCTACTGATTGTGGCACCGCGGGAGGCAGGGCAGAAAAGTGTAAATGATTTCAAAGAAACTACAAATTCCAGGGAAAATGATAAAACTGCAAATATACAGTTAGATTTTTTTTGGTAAGCTTTCATAGAATTAAATGAAAATATTGCTGCTAGTTCTAAGCGCGTTATATTATGCTTATTTCTGACTAGCAGTGTATTGGATATATTTCATTAAAAGGCATGGCCCATAACAAAGATGAGGGAAACACTGCTTCAAATTCTGAAAAGTTCGAAACCTAGGGAGAGGTGGATTTGTTTTGAATATCTGGGGAAATGTTGTTAAAGTTGTAAAAATAATGCATTTAACACAAGTTTCTTCCAGCTCTGGGCCAGGTTTGAAAAATACAGAGGTAATTAATATAAACCTAAAAACATAAAGGACTTTATCTACTACTAGAAAGGAGAACCAAGAAGGAAAAGGAAGTTAACAAGTGTTGAGGATTCTGTATATCAAGCATTATAATAGGCACTTCCAGCCATGAGCTCATTTAACACTCACAACAACTTAGACCATTATTCCCATGTTACATTATTCCCAGAATAATTCCCGTTCTACACAGGCTCACAAAAGCTCAGAAAAACTGGGTATCTTATCCAGAATCAAGTAGCAATGTGGTCAAGCTGGGATTTAAAATCATTGTATCTATTCTTTCCACTACTCAAATTTATCTAAATACAACATACAACAGACTGGGAGGTGAGCGTTGCTTATAAGACAAACCATGCTAGGCAATAATTGGCTTTTCATTTATGTGAACTCTACAAAACATCTGCAATAGACAAAAATCGATTAGTAATGATTAGAGCTGTGGTTTCATTTCCAAATTAGGGAGAATAAGGCATTGGCACAGTAGGCAGGGGAGGAGAGAAATATTTCTTTCTTATAGCTAAGTGAGGGGAAATCAAGATGTTATTCACAATAACCTCAAGTGTCAAAGTAAACTATGGAATTATTAGTTATAATACTTTATTCATTTCTATAAATACTTACTATTTCTGAATGAAAGAGTTTAAAGGAAAACACGAAGGCACTTGAACAAAGCTTGCGCACAACCAACTTTTTCAATAATGGGCAGCATATTCACAGTCATTGTGAGAGCCAAATGATATATTAACAGCAATATTGAAATAGAGCCAGTTTGATTTTTAATGGTGATATAAAAGCTGTGCAAAGCAATTTCATTCATCCCAAAATATACTTAGTGATAATAATAAGTATTTTTTAATCGATACTAACTGCATCGATAAGAACATAGGAATTTGTCAAAGTGAACCATTTTTTTTGACTCTCTAGGGTGTATTTAGCCAGAGCCCATCTCAATTTGGATTCCAAATTAACAGTAATGGGAGCTCTTGGCCTCAATTTCAGCAGTTTCATGAAAGAGAAAATGCTTTCACTGAACAGGACACATTCAAACACAACTCAAAATATCACTGAAATAAATAGAAATCTCATGGTAGTACTAAGATACTTTTAGCCCTATTCAAATTTCCAAGAATGTTGTGGGTACATTTTCTTAGGCATAGATTGAATTCAGTTGAATTTTTTTTTTAAGAGAGAGAGGGAGTGAGGAGCATCTTAAGCAGGCTCCACGCCCAGCATGGAGCCCAATGTGGGGCTAGATCTCACAACCTTAAGATCATGACCTGAGCCAAAATCAAGAGCTGGAAGCTTAAGTGACTAAACAACCCAGACGCCCCAAGAACTCAGTTGAATCTTAAATCCCATGCACACTAAGGGTTAGGGTCTGCTAATGCAGATATTCAGGGACAACGGCAGAAACTTAAAACATGATTCATGTTCATCAAAATCTGTGAATTTCCTCTAGCACTGTGAATGTATTCTCAATGTGTTGCACAATTCCTAAAGAATCGACAATTCTATTAATTTTAAGACAATTCAGTAACAGAACATGAATAAGCAGGCTGCATTTGGCAACCACGTCCTTACAGAAAGCCTAAGGTCTACATCCTAGAACAATAATTTTAAGATTTGTTTTAAATCTTTCCCTTTGTTTGGCTTTTTAATATCATTTCAAATTCAGTGTGTTTGGATATATGTCAGTTCAGAGAGAAAGTGCAACCAAACAGGCAGTTGGCTCTTTCAGAGACATTTAAATACCAAGAAGTCCCAAGTGAAAGCTTGGTATACCTATTCAACAAATGTTTAAGGTGAGACAGGTGCTGTAAACTAACTACACCTACCACACATCTATAGGACACTTCACTCAACAAACAGTAGAATATGCAGTCTTCTCAAGTGCACATGAAACATTCCCCATGATAGACCATGTGACGGGCCATAAAACAAGCCTACAAATAGATTTAAAGGAATAGAAGTTAAACAAACTATGTTTTCTGGCCACAACAGAATGAAACTAAAATTCAATGACACAAAGAAATTTGGAAAATTCAAAAATATGTGGAAATTAAAAACAAAAAAAACAAAAAACACCTCCAATTAATCAATGGATCAAAGAAGAAATCACAAGAGAAATTAGAAAATACTTTAAAAGGAAAGAAAATGAAAATAAACACACCAAACTTACAGGGTACAGCAAGAGCAGTGCATAGAGGGACATTTAAAGCTGGAAACATCTATATCAAAAAGAAAAAACCTCTGCAATCAATAACCTAACCTTCCACTTTAAGATAATGGGAAAAGAAAAGCAAATCACACTGAAAGCAAGCAGAAGGAAGGAAATAAAGATTTGAGCAGAAATTAGTGAAATAAAAAAAGTAAAAAAGGGAGACAAAGAAAATCAATAAAACCAAAAGTTGGCTCTTTGAAAAGATCAATACAATTTACAAATTTTAGCTAGATTGACCAAGGGAAAAAAGAGAAAAGACACAAATTACTAAAATCAAGAATGAAAGCAGGGACATTATTTAACAATGTTACAGAAATAAAAAGGATTGTAAAGGAATACTACCAAAAAAAAAACCTGTACGCCAACAAATTAGAAAATCTAGATGAAATAGATGAATTGTTAGAAATATACAAACTACCAAAACTGATTCAAGACTTTAAAAAAAAAAAAAAATGAATAGACCTATACCAAGACTGAATTAGTAATTTAAAAACCTCCCAAAGGAAAGAAAGCTCAGTCCAAATGTCTTTACTAGTGAATTTTACCAAACATTCAACCAAGAGTTAATATACACAAAAACTTGCACACAAATGTCTAAACTAGCATTATTCATAATAGCTAAACAGTAGAAACAAGCCAAATGTCCATCAACTGATGAGAGGATAAATAAAATGTGGTATATCCATGTAACGGAATATTTTTTTTGGCAATAAAAATGAACAAAATGTTGATACATGTTACAATAGGGATGAACTTAAAAACATTATGCTAAATCAAATAAGTCAGTCACAAAAGACAACATATTGGATGATTTGATTTATATAAAGTGTCCAGAATAGGCAAATCTATAAAGACAGGAAGTAGATTAGGGGTTGCCTAGGGCTGGGAACTTGGTGGGGAGGCAAGGGGCTCATGGCTACTTAATGAGGATGGGATTTTTTTTAGGGGGGACAATGAAAATGTTCTAAAATTGACTGTGGTGACAACTATAAATATAGTTAAGGCCACTGAATTGTACACTTTATTTTTTTTTTAAAGATTTGTTCTTTATTCATTTGAGAGAAAGAGAGAGAGAGAGCACACAAACTGGAGTGGGGGGGCGCTGAAGGAGCAGAGTCACCCAGGCGCCCCTGTACACTTTAAATAAGTGACCTGGTGAATTGTATGTGTGAATTATGCCTCAAAAAACTGTTAAAATGTGAGTTGGTAATCTGAAACCTTCACAATTGAAAAAAAATGAGACCTCTGACTATAAAAAAGTTCTAGAGGCCAGCTGCCACCTAAGCCACAGCAGTTATGAGGGCACCTATGTCATCTAATGGCCTTGGCATCTCCAGAGTAGCCCGGGGAAAACATCTCTTCTACACCGCCATTCCCTCCACCTCACCGATAGCTCCCTCGGTACGTGGATGAATAGAAAAGCCCAGACCAAACTCACTGATTCCCCACTCCTTGACCACAGTGGAGAAAAAAAAAAAAATGGCATGAGGTGGAGGAACAGGTCCCTGGTACATAGAGATTGGCCCATCCTGGAAGATACAGCAGAGTGAAAGTAGGGGGTCACCAAAAATTATATCCTCACAGCTTCTACTATCCCCTCTGTGTGTCTGGATCTCTCTCACTTTCCCACTCCTCTGAGTGAAACTCCACCTACTGAAAGAGGCTCTTGTACCCTCACATTTCACTCCTAACCTGAGAAAAACCTTCACTCCCAGAAAGATGTGTTAATGCCGGCCCAAATGAAAAGAAGGAAGAACCAGCACTGACTTGTCATGCCCCAAGAATTGTGGCGATAGTTCACTACACAGTTTCCAGCTAAAGACCTAAGAAGATACACTTGGCAATCCCTAAACAGAGAGACTGACAGAGAAAAAAAGCATATCCTTAAATCTTAACTCTTCTCCGATACTGGAGTTTGGCCTTTACTCAAAAACTTTTAAAAATGGAACCTTTGCTAGAGTGCCTGGGTGGTTCAGTTGGTTGAACGTCTGCCTTCAGCTCAGGTCATGATCTCGGGGTCCTGGGATCAAGCTCCACGTTGGGCTTTCTGCTTAGCAGGGAGTCGGCTTCCCCCTCCTACTCTACCTCTGTGTGCTCTCGCTCACTCTCAAATAAATAAAATCTTTAAAAAAAAAAAAAATGGAACCTCTGAAAAAATCTGCAGCACAAGAGTGACATTTCTTTAAGAACTGAATGCAAAATCCTCTTCTTGAGTACTTTTACCACCCAGCATATACTACATAAAGCGTATGTAGAGCCGCTCCCACCAAGATTCAAGAAGATGTTTCTATTAAATAAGAGTAGGTAGAATAAGAAAAGTAAGCAGTAAAATAAAAAGTACCTCAGAAGTAAAATTCACACCGCAATCAACGTAAAACAGACTTGACACAACAGAAAATGGAATAAGGATGAAGAACAAACTTGAGCAAGTACTCAAAAAAAGAAATAAAAAGATGAAAAGGATGAATTTGAAGGTAACCATTTGCAAGGTCTGATCACAAAGCCTGTCTGTGAATAATGATAGGTATTCCTGAAGTAGAAAACCAGAGCAAATGAGTTTATCGGGGGGGGGGGGAAGGAGTGACTCCTCTATCTCAACCTGATTTTTCCTTGCAGGAAAATAATTCTGAAGAAAGTTAAGGCATTTTCAGCTGGAATACAAACCCAGGTTTGAATGGCCCCTAAATGTATGTTTTTGTCAATTCACAGCTTCCAAAAGATATACTAAAAGAAAACTTTCAAAACCTGGAAAAGAACTGGCAAATTGCTGTATCCTGAGTAAGTTACAGTTTTAACAGATCTAAAAGCCATATCTATCATTTTGACATTTCAATCTTCCGAAAGAATGATAGGCTGAGTTTGGAATTCTCCTTTGCAATAATAAATGCCAGAAGGCTATGGAGTAATGTCTATAACTAGGCTGTAACCACTAGCCATGGGTGGCTATTTAAATTAATGGAAAGCAAATAAAATGCAAATTTTAGTCCTCCAGTGGCAGTAGCCATATTTCAAGTGTTCAAGAGTCACGTGTGGCTAGTGGCGGCCATCTTGGACAGCAGGGATACCTACCATTTCTATCGCTGCAGACAGTTCTATTGAACAAGCTGGGCCACCAAGTTTTGACTAAAAGTTCTTGACCAAATAATTGCATGAGGAAGTTGGAATTTCTGTTTGAAAGTTAGAGAAAGTATTTTTTAGATCTGATTTTTTCGATCTCAGAAAATATATTACCCCTGCACCTTTCTGAGAAAAATGCTTGTTTATGCATGCAATCCTGCTTACTAGTCTCATTTTAAATTCATGACCACAAATCCCAAATGGACGATAAGAACTACTTGGGACTCCACTGTATATCCCTGAAAAGTTCATTTTACACACTCTTCTTTCAAAATCCACCTCCCCATCCCCTTCCTTTGTCATCTCTCTTCTCCCAATTTCCACAGGTCCCTCTCAACCAAAGACATCACCTTGTTCTCCAAAGAGAAAATACAGCAACTGCATAGGAACCCCCCTGCATCCAGTCTATGTTCATTTACAATAAAGAAGAGTCCCAACTGCTAACAGAGACCTGGCCCTCCATCCATTTCAGGGAGGGTGCTTTTAACATTATTCCTCTCTCCCCAGCAGCATGAATATCTCCTTCTCTATTGGGTTTTGTCCATCAGCATTAAACCATGCTCCAAAACTTTCTTTTAAAAAAAAAATGGTGTTTATGAGCTCACATATACAGAGAACAGATTGGTGGTTGTGAGAGGCACGGGTTGGGGGTGAGTAAAATGGGTAAAAGCGGTCAAAAGGTACAAACTTCCAGTTATAAAATAAATTAGTCCTGGAGACATAAACTACAACATGGCGACCACAGTTAATAATACCATATACCTGAAAGTTGCTCAAAGAGTAAATCTTGAAAGTTCTCATCACACACAAAAAAAATTCTGTAGCTCTATATGGTAACAAATACTAGCTAGACATTGCGGTGATCACTTTGCAATAGATACAAATATCAAATTATTATGTTGTACATCTAAAACTAATATAATGTTGTATGTCAAGTATACCTCAGGGGTTTTTTTTTTTTAAGTAAAAAATGAAAAACAAACAGTGTTTGGACACTAAGTGCTCTTCAGCTATAATCTCATTTTTCCTGCTCTGCTCACTCAGGTCTCAGCTCAAATGATGCCTCCTCGAGGTGCCCTTCACTGACCATCCTATGCAAAGCTGCCCCCACCTCATATGCCCAGAGTCTCTATAACATTAGGATATTTTCTTCATGACACTTATATCAGGAGGAAAAAAATAGTTCCAATACTACAGACCTTATCTGCTGATTTATAACCCACATCTCCAATGGAGCAAATAATAAGCATAATAAAAGAACAATAGTTAGTGTGTCATGGTCCAAGCATGGGTTCTTATTCAATTTTCACAGCTTTAAGGAACATACTATGAACACCTTATTTTATAGCCGAGAAGCTAAGGCCCAAGAAGGTTGTGTGGCTTGCCCAAGGCCACACAGGTAAGGCGACAAGCCAGGTTGGAGCCCAAGCAGCCTTTCCTCACAACGCATGCTCTCAACCACTATATTTTGCTGCCTGTCTATATGATAGGTACACAAACACACTTTTTGTCTGTTTGCTGAATGAAGTTTTTGACCAAGTCATCACAAAACAAAGTTTTAATTCAAGAAGGAGAAGATTAAGGAAGTGAACCTTAAAACCAACTAAAGGTGTGAGATAATGGTAAATGGCATTACCCAACAATAAGGAAAAGTATAGTTCAGAACTACCTGAATAATTAATCCACATATAGGAGCAAAAAAGAGACAGCTTTTTAAAAGGAAAAAAAAATGTGCAAAAGAAAATTCATCATAAAAAGAGCAAGAAATAAAAATATAGACAATCAAGACAAAGTTACGTATCATGGATCCATCTGCTCACAATTTTTGTTAATTTTGGGTCGCAACCTGAGCTGTTCTGACAATAACAGGTGACCACACGTGCCCCGCGGGACACTCGCCGCCCTGCATGTCCGTCCTATCCCTCCCTCCGTCAGTAACTGAAGCCCCGACTTTTTATTTCTTCGCTCCCATTATGTTTTTCTAGATCTAGGAACTCTGAGATTTCTCTCCTTGACTTCAAACACTTGCCACAACTTGCAGGGTATCAAGCCATGTGACGGCACACACTTCTATCCTATGTCACTCTCTCTCTTCCCAACGTGGTTGTCACCTCAAACTAAACTGGAACCAAATTTGGGAGGAGGCCACCCTGTCATCTACATCTTTTTTCCCCCTCAGGGCCTCTCTCAGTATTTTATACATAAATTAGGTAAACAGTAGAAGGCCAGGAGAGTACCATACATGTCCCATTATCTAATATCTAGGACAGTATTATCAAAAAAATTAAAGAATACGTTTCTATAGAGCACACAATGTATAGGAATTAGCTGTATTTCTCTAAATCTTTATTTCTTTCGTAGCCAAATAATAGGAATTAGATATTAGCCATTACTAATACCTAATCACTTCCCATTACTGTGTGTCTGCTAAGATGTCTAACCAATGATTTCTATCAACCTCCAAAGCATCTTTAAAAGTGTCACCTCTTTGGAGAGCCTTTGACCAATGATGGACCAACATCTGAACTGTTTCCTCCCATAAACTTCCACGTTAGCTCCACACACACATAGCTCAGTCTGCCTTCTTGCCTGCAGCAGTTCTAGTAAGGTCATTTTAAAAAATAGCAAGGTCAACTAATGATGTACTATATGTTGGCTAACTGAACATAATAATAAAAAAATAAACAATAAAAACTAGCAATTAAAAAAAAATTTAGCAAGTCCCAAGGACACATTAACATCAGACAATCAGTCCAAATACTATTGAAAGAATTCATTACAGTTCTTCACTATATTCTAGCTTGTGAAGTTTGGATATTCTGGCCCAGACTTTGAATTTTGCCCTGGCTTGCAGCATAGGATTGCCAGATGGAGCAAACATGAACATACAGAAACAAGATGCTAGGTTTGATTTGAATTTTACAGAAAACAACAAAAAATATTTTAGTACAAGGACACCCCTTGCAGTGTTTGGGACATACTTACACTTTTTAAATATTGCATAGGACATATTTAGACCAAAACAGTATTTGTTGTTTATCTGAAATTCAAATTTAACTGGGTATCCTGTATTTTATCTGGCAACTCTACCCTAGAAGACAGAAATCAGACTTCCCATATTTCTGGAACCACCTTCACTTAGCATTGATGTCACATTCCCTAAACTGGTGTTTTCGTAAAATGCTTCCTGGCTAATCCAATCTATCCCTCTCTTACTCTACTTGCTTACCCTAGCTCTGTTAAAATCAGTTCTGATTATCTCTTCAGACTTTGCTCTAGCTCAGCTGTTTGCTTTAAAAGAGCCAAGTCTCCCCCAGTGTTTCCCAACATAAATTATACTGCGAGCTTATAAGCTACCTCAACTCTCTTCCACGGGCTCCAGGAGTAAAAGAGAGAGGAAAAAAATAATCAAGATACATCCTCCATCACAGAGAAGATGTAGGCAGCAGATTCAAGATCCTGTGGCGTTTCTTTGAATTTTTGATTAATAACCCAGATTTTAGATACTCAGGATAGTACCTAAAAATTCTCGGTGTGGTTTCTCTTGGGGGAGAAAAAAAAGACCCAGCAACTCTGAGCCTGCATTGCTGTCTGATAACAGAGACTGGAAGTGAAGAGGTGCCCAAGACCCCCAAACCAAAGACCCCACCACTCCCAACTGTCTCACCTGCATCCCAGCATACACATGACCACACCTGATACTCTCACATACACACTCTTCATTTTTCACATGTCCACACGACCAACCACCCCGGTTTCTACCTTCAATCTTCGGAGGTTTCATGAGCTACACAGGCACGTCACACCTAGCAGGTCCCAGCCTTCTACTGTCCCTACTAGTCATCTGTACAACGTCTGCCTGAACAGAAGAATGGATTTGCCTAGATGTAAAATAAAACGGAATTTGACCCAAGATAGTTTTGCACAAGCGATGAGGAAAAAAAATATCCTAAGGAAAATATGTGCCAAGTTATAAATCAAGAAAGCAATGTAAATCCTGCAAGTACTGCACAAGAAACGAACAGTATTGATTCAAACTCCACTGGAACAAATGCAGTACTTTCCCTATTATTAGAGCAGTGACAAATGCAGCCAATGTGCCCCATTCAGAACAACTGTAGCACAATCCGTTTTCCTGCTCAAAACACAGTGTTTGTGAGTTCCACAATCTGTCAAAAAGTGAAGATGACCTGAAGCAAAGCACTGAAATCAGCAAATCTTCATGTTGAAATTCACTGACCTCAATATTACAAAGAACGTAAATGAGACACTGCCACAGATGACACCAAGAGAACAATCAATAAGCACTGCACACCAGGAACAGAACAGACCGAAACACAGAATCCGGCTGTAGTACACGGTCTCACATTTATCTGGCAATCTTCCTCAACTTGCACCCTCACAAAGGTTCTGTTATCCAACGTGCTAAACAGGGGATGATACCGGCTTTTATCACAAGGCAATGCATGCAACAAACTAAATTAAAATTCTCTAATTGGTTTCAAGAAACGACCTGATTTTATTATAACAACCGTATATAATTAATAAGGTTCATGAATCAAGACCCAGTCTGCAGAGCTACTTTCTTTTCTCACTTTTAGCCATGCAGTCATTTTTAAGAGAACTCAGACATACCTTTTCCTTTTCCAGTAGGAGGGTACCAGACTCATGGTTTTCTACTTGTCTTTTCTTTATTAGTTTCTTTGCCCTCCCTTTCTTTCTTTGCCTCGCCTTTCATCTTTACCTTTAGAGACTTCCCTAAGGCAAAAAGTGCTTTGTCCCTATCAGGGTTGAATTGGAGTTACAATCGGCTTTTTGCCATCAGGAAAAAAATATATGCAGAGAGAATCAGTGACCCGTCATGCCTCCCCCTGCCCACCAGCACCTTGGTTTCTCCTTACCGCTTGCTTTTTTCCCGTCTTTTCACCAACTATTTTAGAATGAAATTATCAAGAGAGAGAGAATAGATGTGTATTAGTTTCCTGAAGTTGCTGTAACAAATTACCACAAACGTGGCCACTTAAAGTGACAGACATTTACTCTCTCCCAGTTGTGGAGACCGGAAGTCTGGCTCCAGCCATGCTTCCTCCAGCGGCTCCGGTGGAGCACCCTTTCTTGCCTCTGCCAGCTCACAGGGGCTGCCCTGATGGTCCTGGGCTGCGGCTGCGTCATTCTACTCCTGGCCTTCCTCTTCACGTCACCTTCTCCTCTGTTCATGTGATCTCCCTCTGCCCTCTCTTACGGGGACACCAGTGATGTCATTTAGGGTTTACCTGAATAATCCAGGGTAATCTCTCCCTCTCAAGATCCTTGACTACATCTCCAAAGACCTTTTATCTAAATAGAGTAATAGTTACAAATTACAGGAATTAGGATTTGATTTCTTTGCATGGCCATGACTCAACTTGCTACAAGATGAGTATGGTACCACATGCAGAATATCGTCATTGGCTGAAAAGCATCAGCCAGCTACGTGTTATCTTTCAATTATACAGCATATTATGAACATTCTTATCAAAAAAGCCCCAGTGGTAGCAGTCAACCTTAGCACTTCGTAGCTGAAAGATTCAAGATTCTTAATCTGGAAAATTACCTGGATGGCAGAGGGAGTTGAGTTAAGTGAAGAAATTATTCAATGGGTAAAACTATACCTCTCATAACTTGACGAAGACCCAATTTAGAAGGCACTCCGTGAACAGGATAACATTCTCTTATTACAAAGCCAACAAGCCTGGATATGGAGAGAACATAATACGTTGAAATGTGATCCACCCATGACTCCTCCCAACTGCATTTGGATGGGAAGGAAGAAGAGAAGCAACAAAATATCCTTTCTGGGATGCCACATGAAAACCCCTGAGTTAAATGTTGAGCACTGCATGACAGCAGATAATATTTTGAGCTTAAAGGGAACGAACAAAAGTATAATAGAGTTGGGAATGGAATTCATTTTTGAGAAAAACGAACAGAGTACATGACTAATTTCACAAAGCTTTATCTAAGATAGGAAAAAACTGTGGATCTATGAAATGTGTGCATAGCGGAAAGAGAGGAATCTAAAGTATTATCAAAGGATTAAAAGCAATGAAAAAAGCCATCTTCAAGTAAAACCATGAGAGCAACCAAAAAAGGGCCTCTGTGTGTGTGTGTGTGTGTGTGTGTGTTCTTATTTACCATGAGAAACTTCATAAAGATAATCCATTACCCTGGTTTGCAGAGTCAAGTACATGCAAGGGGAATGTTTCCCCTAGTTCCGATGAATTCAGAGCTGGGATCAAGTTAGGGCAGCCACTACTCCCCTTTTCAGTTTCCCTTTAATGTCTAGAAGGGGCAACAGAACTCTAGTGAGGAGAGCAAAGTGGTGACAGGCAGGGAGAGGGAAAAATGCCTTAAATTGCTAAATAATTATGATTTTCTTCCCACTATCACACATAAACACACACACACACACACACACACACACACACACACACACGAAATACAAAGTGGGGTGTGGGTGCCTGGGTGGCTCAGTCAGTTAAGTGTCCAACTCTTGTTTCAGCTCAGGTAGTGATCTCAGGGTCATGAGATCAAGCCCCATACCGGGCTCTGCACTCAGCACAGTGTCTGCTTGAGATTCTCTCTCCCTCTGCCCCTCCTGCTTGTGCTCTCTCTCTCTCTAAAATAATAAATAAATCTCAAAAAAAAAAAAAAAAAGAAATAAAAAACGACACTCCATACCAGAGTTCAATATGATTATCTGCCAAAATTCAGGACAATAAGATTCATATGAGAGAAGAAAAGGAATCTACTCAGCATTTATTCAGAAAAGTAATATCCAAAATATGTGTGCCCGGCAGATGCAACTTATCTTCTTCTTTCATAATTTTTCATAATCTATTGCATTTCTTATATGAGCAGAAAGCCATGCAAAGCGGTATCCCTCCCCCCTCCAAAAAAAAGAAGAGTAAGGCCAACAAAAGAACAATGGGCAAATATGATAATTGGTTTCCAGATGCAGACATGTGAATATATGATATTTAAAAGCTTATTAGACAGATGAGTTCACTCACATACCTTATTCCGCTTGTCACTATTATGAGTGACACCTTTTATTTCCAATGCCATCCCCAACATCTCTGCCACCACAGGAAAATTAGGGTCATGGTATGACAGCAGTCTTGCCACATAAATCAAAGATAAGATTTTCTTGTACAATCAATGCCTTTGATATCTATACTATAAACTCATGGAGATTTAACTGAAGTCAACAGTCATCAAGCTTTACAAACAGCTGTGTCCCAACCCTACAAAGTGCATTAACATCTCAGAAATAACACTGCCTATATAAGGATAAATTTAACAAAAAAACAAATCATGCAATATTCAGCCAAGGAAAATGAATAGGAACCCACAGAGTTTTTGCAGAAATAACAATTCATGAATAAAACATCTGCATAGTATATGGCTTCAGAAAGAATCAATCATAATAAAAGCTTCTATGACATAGGATAATATGCATGTATTTAAACTTTTCTTTTTGACGAATGACAGAATATCATCAAACCCTTCTGTCTCCATTGAAAAGATATTGCCAGTCTAAATGCTGACAACATCTACTGCCTCTTCATATAGGTGGTAGGGGATCAGGGAGGGAGTGGGGTAGTTAGGGGTCCTGCCCCATTAATGCTCCAAGTACAGTTGTACACACACACACAAATGAAGTTTAAAAAGTTAAAAAAAAAAAATCTGCAGAGGTAGCCACTCTTTGAGGAAAAATGAGGAGTTTAGATAAGCAAGTCTCACATTCATTCACCATATTGCATATAAAAATTTATCTTAAAGACTTCCCAAATTAAGGCTGTAAGTTCATGTTAACAGAAGGCCACTCAATGCATTATTATTTACATTCTGCTTACTTTCAAAAAGGACTTCGATTGAATGTACAATAAAAGGCCCATCAAATCAGAGATGGTAGGAAGCAGTTTGGCACAGTGGTTCTGAGCCCAGACTCTGGAGGGAGAGAGGATGGGATCACTACAACTTACTGGCTGTGTGACCTTGAGCAAGTTACTTCACATTCCCAGTCCTCAATTTCCTCACCTGCAAAACTAGAATGATAATACCTACGTTTTAGGAGACTATGTAAAGTAACGCACATAACATAACAAAGCGGCAGCTCCGTGAGTGTTCAAATAGCAAATGTTCGAGAGCTATAGATGCTGTTAACTGTAATTAATAAGTACATAAAGATTTTAGAAGGTCTCTCCAAACTGCCAGGTTGTCCTTTTTAGCTATTTTATTTCTTTTAAAGATTTTATCTATTTATTTGAGAGAGAGAGATAGTGAGAGAGAGAACAAGTGGGAGGGATGAGCAGACTCCCCGCTGAGCAGGGAGCCCGATGTGGGATTCGATCCCAGGACCCCAGGATCATGACCTGAGCAGATGCTTAATGACTGAGCCACCCGGATGCCCAGTTATTAGCTATTTTATTTTATTTATTTATTATTTTTAAAAGATGTTATTTATTTATTTGACAGAGAGAGAGAGAGATCACAAGTAGGCAGAGAGAGAGGGGGAAGCTGGCTCTCCGCTGAGCAGAGAGCCCGATGCAGGGCTCAATCCCAGAACCCTGAGATCATGACCTGAGCCGAAGGTGGAGGCTTAACCCACTGAGCCACCCAGGTGCCCCTATTAGCTACTTTAAAAAAGAAAAAAATCCTTATGCTTCCACTAACACAAATGTGCATGCCATATAGTTATAAAAATGACAGAACCTGACCCCTTCCCATCTCCAGAAAAAAAGTCATTTCATCTTGACAAAAAGGTGGCCAATAAGAAAACCTGCAAATGTGAGAGAAAATATGACTGAGGAAGTAATTCTGCATTGGTTTCAAGGGCCCAGTAAATGAGACACTAGAGTTTTACATCATAAAACAGACAGCAGTGACTTTGGTCTGGAATATTTTAAGAGCAGGAACTACCAGCTGGCTACTTGAATTATGATTTCTATTTTTAAAAACTGCATCCTCTTGTATCCCCATACTGAATTAGCTACAAGTCGTTTCCCCTGAGATTTAAACAAAAAAAGTAATTTATTTGATATTGTACCTCTGATCGCTAAAGATTTTGATGGAGAGGATTATTTAGCTTTCTCTTTGAGAGTAATTAGCTGCTGCATTCACCTGCCTTGCTAACAACATGGAGGAAGATGTTTATCTTTCAATTAACTTGGGCAGGAGGGCACGCGCACAGCTCATCTAAAAGCTATAGTGACTTACTTGATGCTGTTGGAAGTCATCAAAATGGTTAAAAGACAATTCTGTTTTTATTATTTAGGATTGGAATTTGATCTACAAAGAGCATACGCTTACCTACTACCATTCTCAGAATGGTTTTATATACACAGACTCTTTAGAAGCAGCAACAGCTCATTATTCACATTGAATTACAGATCTACTCGTGGATTCAAGCCTGACCATGGCTAGATCGATCAATCTGGTGAGAGTCTCCTTCACTGCTCCTGAACATCTAACTGAAATAGACTACAATCTATTAATCCTCATCCAAGAAAGACGGTAAGACTCAGTGAGGGGTACGGAGAAGGCTGTACATTTGGAACGTGCACCTAGCCAAGGGGCAGATCTATAATTGGAGGAACCGAATGCTCCCTAAGTCTACATTTGAGTCCATCCTAAAGAAACTGTAGCTGAAGAACAAATATCAGGATCCATCACTCGGAACAGGATTTCAACACATTCTCATGATACCCTCAGGTAGGGGTGACTTCTCTTTTGACTTTGTTATTTTGACAAATAACATCTCCACATTGAGTTCTGACTAAAGGGAGAGGTGTGAGGAATGCAAGGAGGTATTTCTAGGCTGAGGATTCACCACCTCACAGGGTGTTTTTGAATGGTCTGGTGTCAACCATTCCATGGGTATACCACAGGACTGTCTCCAAACCTTCCTTTTCTATGGTTTTCAACTGTGATTCAGATGAAGATAAAAATATATATATACTTATCAAACTTGTGGATAATGCAAAGATAATATAAAAGAAAAAAAACAGGATTCAAAATAGGGACAAGGGATTAAATAAATGAGCCAAAACATAAAGATTAAATTTAATTCTCCCTTCCTTGTCTCAAAAAATTGATTGTGCAAGTACAGGATTTGACTTAATCTCAATTTGTGTGTGTGTGTTTTTTTAAGATTTTATTTATGTATGTATGTATGTATGTATGTATGTGACAGAGAGAGATCACAAGTAGGCAGAGAGGCAGGCAGAGAGAGAGGAGGAAGCAAGCTCCTCGCCAAGCAGAGAGCCCGATGCTGGGCTCGATCCCAGGACCCTGAGATCATGACCCAAGCCGAAGACAGAGGCTATAACCCACTGAGCCACCCAGGCGCCTCAATTTGTGTTGTTGTTGTTTTTTTTTTTAAAGAAGATATAGGCATTTTACTTGCCTTCAGCTAAATGTGAGACAACAACATTACAGCTGCCCAAAAAGCTAAAGCAATCTGAAATTAAGTTTTAAAAGAATAGTGCCTAAAGCAAGAAAACACAACAGTCCTTTTCTATTATGAACGGCTACAACCACACCAGCAATTGGTGAGTTCAGTTCTGGGTGCTACTCTTAAGGCCACTGACAAGCTGGAACATACCTGCAGAAAGTGATAAGAAAGTTAAGGAGTTTCAAAACCAGATATGAAAAAGGACTAAAGAAAATTAAGATATTAACCAGAAGAAAACACTTTAGAAGAAAGCTGGTGGTGGCGTGTTGACCTCCTCATTGTAGCTAACCCAAGGGCTGTCAACGAGAGCTGAGTGCAGAAATGGGGAACGTGGGACCCCATACCACAACTCCTGAACCTTCAGTCCAGTCCATAGATAAATGAGTCATCTTATGTCCTAGGGAACAAGGACTCCTGGGGACTATCAAAACCAAATCCACCAAGATGCCTTACATTCTCTGCTTTCCTTGGTTACCTTCTACCACGCAGGCCTCCTTTCCCAAATATCACTCCAGTTATCTCTTGTTGCTAACAAACCACCACAAGATTTAGGGGTTAAAACAATCTGGGTTTTTTTTTTATCATGATTATGCAATTTGGGCTAAGCTCGGCTGGACAGTTCTTCTGTTGACCTTGCCGGCGGTCACTCGGGGGCTGTATTCAGCCGGCAGATTGGCTGGGGGCTGGGCTCAGCTAAGATGACTTGGGCTCCTCCCTCTCTCACTCTCTGTCTCTCTCCCCCTTTCTGTCTCTGCAGTGTTAGGTGATCTCCCTCTCCATATGCTCTCCAGGTGGACTCTCCATGTACTCTCTCCAGCAGGGAGCCAGACTTCTTTAATAGCATTTGAGGACTTATAGAAGAGTAAAAGCTTAGTTCCAGAACTGGTGCTACTTCCCTATTGCCATGTTCTATTGGTTAAAGCAAGTCACAGACTCAGACCAAATTCCAGGGAAGGAGATCATACAAGGACCTGATTCAATGAGGCGTGGTCACTGGGACCACGGACGGTGCAGTTGACCACAGCTGCCATCTCCCCAACTACTCGATAATTCTCTCTGCTCTGCCAACCACCCCTTGTCCCATCCTCCTATGCCCTCAACTCCAGAGACCACTGCATCTCCCATATCCTCAGCCTCTTTTCTGAACTTTTTTTTTTTTTTTTTTTTTTTTGCTCCCTTGCCTTCGCCTCCTTACCTGAGCAGAAACCTGGTTATCTCCAGAAGATTCAGGTCTGTTGCAGCTGTCTAGTATCGCGTACCTTGCTTGCTTTTGGACCTGTATTGGGAGTCTGGTCTGCTAAGGCTACCTCTGGACAACTGCTCCTCTAAGATGCATACTGACTTTCCTCTCTTCATTTTTTTCTATCAAATCTTAGACCTTGCCATCACCAAAATTGAAGGCACTAATGTACACATCCCATTCTCTGCCTGTAGTCAACTGTTCTTCCAGGTTGTTAGCTCGAGTGCCAACACAGGGTGAGTATGCATGTGTATGCATGCATATTGGGGTACAGGCATGCATCTCTCAGGCCCCTTTAATCCACTGACTCCTGTACCCCTATCCATGAGTCCCCTTGTGTGTGCATGACCCTCCCTATCCATCTTAGATTCCACAGTCCGTCATTACACTAACTCTCTTTGGGACACCATAAATAGCCTTATCCTCTGCCCTTCCATCTCACCCTTCTGCCTAAACTCCCTATTTGCTTCTCAATTCATGAATTCAAGTATGGCGCTCTCCTGAAGAAAAATCACAAAACCACAGACTAGTTCATGATAAAGTCATAATCATCGCTCTCAACCCATCTGCAATCCTACTTCTTTCTCTGAGTAACATGCTCTCCTCCTCTCAGCAGCAACTACCAACTATGTCAGATGTTCTGCATTTTCATGTTATTTCCTTTCTGATATCTGCCCCCTCCCACTTTTAGCGGGTGACTTGGTTTCATATTTCACCGAGAGACTAGAAGCCACCCATGGACATCCCCCTATTTCCGCTAGCATATGGGCAAACAGACCTGTCTACGCTCCTTCCCATTGTAACGGAGAGAGAGTGCTTCCTCCCACCCAAAGCCAAACCTGCCACATAGATTCAAGATTCCCTACCCTCTAATAATATCAGAGATGTCATCTATTACCCTTTAACTCTCTGTCTCTTCACTCCTCCCACCCTGCTCTTTCCTACTCTTTCCAATGAGGTCCAACATCTTGTAAACAAATAAAACTTCTTCTCTACCTTTCCTCTCCAGCTCTAACAGCTGCCTCTCTCCTGTCCTCCCCAGCTTGAAAAAATGTCTCTTTATCCTTAACTCCTACTCATGTACCTCTCCACCTACCCTAATCTGGTTTCTGCACTCATCACTCGACTGTAATCCACTCCTGCTAAGCTTCCCAGTGCGCTGCATGTTCCCATCCTAATGGCCACTCAATCTTTACCTTACATCGGCAACAGCATGGGGCATATGAAACCCGCCGTCCTGGAAACACACTCCCTGCTTTCCATAAGGATACCAATTCTCCTAGGTTTCTTCCTACTTCTCTGGCTGCTCCTTCTTAGTATTCCTTGGAGGCTCTCTCTCCAGCTACGCCCAAACTATAAATGTTGGCGCCCTCAGGACTTGAACCCGGTACTCTCCTCCCCGTACCCATCTCCCTAGGCAATCTCCCCTGCCGTCGCCGCCTCAAGGAACCCTAAATGCCAATGACTTCCCGGTTATAACTACCACACCCATCTCTTTCCTCTCAGCTCTGCATTTGCACATCCAACCGTCTTCTTGACATATCTACTTAAGGATTTCACTGGCATCTCAAAGTAAACAGCTCCAAAATTCAAATCATTATTATCT
>CM052897.1:43673647-43745427 GCA_028534135.1 Potos flavus | reverse complement strand
CTCAGGCCATACACGCACAGCCTCGCCCGGCCACACCAGTCCCTTCTCAAGCACCATACTTAGATCCCCAAATTAGAGACGTGTCATTCCTAACATGTCCCTCTATATTTAGGGCTGAAAGATAAGCCCTTCAAAAAGCAGCCTCCATCAAATTCATGATAGGGCTCTGAGGGAATGAGAAAGAAATGTGTGTCTCAAAAGTCATTTTTGAAAACAATTTTCCTTTAAGATACGCTGAATAAAGATAACAGCTTTGCAAATAGAAAATAATTTATGCCTAAGAGAAACATTTTCACCTTTGTGAGAAAAACTATTATTTTTCAATCTACATTCCACAGAAGGGAAAACAGATAGCTAAAGTATTAGGTAATACTATAAATTACTACATTGCATAATTTGGGTAACATTTGTTGGGAAAAGAAAATACTAGGTACAGTGCAGAATAAATATTGCTTTTTCTGTTTTTCAAAGACAGAACAGACTTTCCATTTCCATATACGAATGTCTGTATAAAAACAGGCCGTTTTTACTTCAGAAGGAGGTCAAAAACTTATCTTGTTTTGAAGTCAGAGCAATGGGATTACAAATACTCCTTATTATCTTCTAATGGCTTATCTATTTTTCTATATTTTTAATGATGAACCTATATTACCTGGATCATAAAATGGTCAAAAACAATCTGATCAGGAGATGTGTTTCTTAATATTTTCTCCGTGATTTTATTGCCCAAATTCTTCTTAATTACTCCATCTACTCATTTACTTGGCTTCATCTACCTGGAACACAACTGAGAATGAAGAAGGGAGCCAAAACGTCTCTGAACAGCCCCAACAGATGTGACAAATCCAGTGTTCATGCACAGTCATTACAGGGGGACTTTTGAGCCCTTCTTAGTTCACACGGAATTCTCATAAACGTAGATAGCTGGTTGCCAAATCTCTTACAGAGTTGGGGAAACAAATAAAAAGGGATGTGGAGTAGACAACATGGCTATCTCCCCAGCATCCACTCCGTCCGATCTCCACCTGGGTGGGATTGAGTCCCTCCTGCAGCAACATTCTCTGATTGCCATGGTACTATCAGAGTCTACCCATCTCCTTTTCACACTAATCGCTGCATCATATCTCGGGGACTGGTTCAGGAGTTTGACAAGTCAGTGCAAAGCTCAGACTTTCTACTAACAATTCTCGGCAAAGATGTTCTTCTACTCTGCTGGCAAACGGCAACACAAATGACAAAATGCAAAACCTTAAGATACTGCAATTATTTTGCACCATGACACAGGCCAGCCCGAGGATGAACCTCACACAGGGAGTCAGGCCAAGGAAGCCAGATCTCTGATCGAGCCACATCAGAGGCCAACTCAAGCCTCTGAGGGTTTCAGGTACATGAGCCATTAAACCCCTCTATTGTTGAATTAAATTAATTTGCACTGGATTTTGTGTTAGCCGTAACAGTCTTTGTTTTGCCTTGTAGTTTACAGCTATTGTCCTGGTATAACTATTAACGGAGTTCCCTCTCCCTTCCAAAAGTATCCTGGTTTGAATGACCAATTATATGGGCACCCAAATCCTAACTGATGTGAGATGAGTGGAGAGTGTCAGGCAGTTAGGGGAGGTCAAAACACTCACGGTGACACCTGAAAACAGTAAAAAATAAGAATGCACATAAATGTCTTTTAAAGGGAAACATAAAAATTCAGATGCAGCCTGGGGCCATTTGATGTTAGAGTCAAATAACCCCATATATATTGACAGCCCTATTTAGAGGCTATCACACTAAAACAGCACTTTTCCCAAAAGTTCTAAAGATTTTCTTCAGGAACTAAAACAAATGTAACACATAGGAGGTTCTCTGGTCCAGTGTAATTGAGAAAAGCTCCATTCTACTACTCCCCTTGGAGACTTAAAATACTTGAGAAAGTGCTAAGGGCTCTGAGTACTCCTGGAAAAAAAAAAAAAGAAAGAAAATGACTTATTTTGTTTACCCAGTACTTACCCAATTTATCTGATCACAGAGAATTGTTTTTCTAAGATACCTATTAATATGCAGTAGATAACTTTTCTGCTGACACCGATTTGAGAAAAGGCACAGTCAGTAATTAATGACTCCGAGTCATCCAAAAAAAATCATCAAATTACACTCACTGGTTTTGATTTTAAAAGTTGAAAAGTATATTCGAGAAAGATTTCCTTCCAAAATGATTAAAATTTTAAGTATGAATAAATAAATAAATGAGAAAACCTCACCCCTCCTCGTGACTAATTAAATAAGAATGGGAAAAAGAGAATCTCTAGCACATTAGGAAAAAAGAGCACCTTCTAAGGTGCTATGACTTCTCGAAGGTTACCAGTCCTATTATCTAGGAGAGACAAAAAAGCTAGGAAAACATGCACACATACCCATCAGTAATTGGGTCTAACTAGAGAGTTCTACACTGATCAAGAAATGTATAAACGGATATGCTCCAACATTTTAAGATGTGTATTATCCCTGAGGTCATATCAACCACAATGACTTTACAAGGGACTTGAGAAATTGCAATCTTTGCTAGATAAATTCTCAGCAAGCTTCGGGGGCTCTTTCACGCTGAGATATAAACAAGTGCTCAGGAGAAATGTGCCAAAGCATATTTCACTGTCCCCAAGAGGGGTTCTCTTGACTCGGAGTCGAATAAAACAAAAAGCTTCAGAGTTGCCCTAAAATAAATCCTGCTTCCAGCAGGCAGACCAGCATCTTCATGACAACTGGAGCCTGGTGAATTCTTTTTTTTTTTTTTTTTTTTAATAACTGGAGCCTGGTGAATTGCTATAATTCAGGAAGTCCCCAGAGCTTTCAAGAATCACTCTCAAAAGACTTCTTGACAGATATCCCATGTTGGGCATCTGAAATGGAGAGACGGAAGATAGGAGGAGAATGCATGGCTTTACCGGAACATCAAATACCCAAAGCTGGGCGAGGAGGGAAACACATGAGCCTCCGTGAACGCTGAGGGGCGACAATCTGGCTTAAGGGCTTCAACCAAGTTGCAATGGTCAGAGAACAATTTCCCTTCCATTTCTACAGGAGACGGGATCATGATCTAGCCTTCAGAAGAATTCTTAGCAGCTGACAATGCAACCGTTAGCATAAAAACTGGAAAATTCACTGCTGGGCCTCAGAAACAGTATCATCCCCACATGAGAGGCAACAACAAAGTTCTGTCAGAATAGGGCATGAAGTAGAAGTGACCCCGATTGTTAATTACAGTGAGTTCCGGCCACCGGGAATCCCAGCTGTAGCTCGCCACTGCCCCCACCACCAGCACCACTGCTACCGTCATCTGCTTCTGGGGGCCCCTAGGGAAGCTGGAGTGAGGATTTAAGGGCACGAGAGCTTATTCCTTAAACCCGGAACCATGTAATTCTGGTTACCAGGAGGTCTAAGGTCCTCCGCCCCACTTGTACCCACAGTAGTTTTAATTGTCTATATGTTTAAGATGCACATGAGACTATCCCTTGAAAGAGAGAGGAAATTAACACTTTGCTTTAGTTTGCATTTGTATAAATGTAAGAAATTAGGTTAAAATGGTTTCTTTCTCTAATAAAGAAGTTCCAAGTACTTCAAATATTAAAGCATGTAAGACACTCAAAAGCTCCAAATATCTGATAACTCCAAATTCACAGATACACACGTAAGGATGGGTGGATGGATGGATGGATTGATGGATGGATGGTTGGGTGGATGGATAGATGGTTGGATAGATGGATAGATGGATGGATAGACAGATATAGAATGATAGCTAGAGAGCTAGCTAGAAAGATGGACAGATAGATGATCAATAGATACATTGATACAGATACATAGATAATCAAACATAAGGCAGCAAGCCATAAAACAAAGGAGTATTCTGAAACAATCACTAATACTATGATCCTTTACACTTATTTCAGAAAGATTTTCACATACATTTATTTTGAGCCTGTCACTCTCCCCTTGGACAGAGTAGGTGTCATTTCATTTTGAAGATCTGGAAAAGACTCAAAGAAGTTTGCATGCACAACAGCGGATGGAAATGGCCAGGCTAAGACTTGTATCTGGTGACTCCTGACCTGCATCCCCTTCACCTTATTTTAACCAGAGTTAAGAATTTGAGAGGGGGAAGGAATTAATACCCGAGCTTCCGCTAAGAAGAACAACTCAACAACTGACGAAGAGGTTATCTGGACGACTCAACTGGAAACAAATAAACAAACTGGAGTAGGAGTAAGAATATCGCCTTGTATCTATAGAGGCACTTTCACAGAGTATTTCAAAGTGCTCTTGCATACAGCATTTCCTCTGCCCTTAACAATACACCCATAAGGTATGTAGCACAGGTGTAATTTCCCTCACTTTTGAGATGAAAATATAGATACCTCGATATTAAATCACTCACCCAGGGCCATATGAAAGGTTAGTGAAGAGGGCAGAATTCCTAGAACATAGATCTGATGGTGGCTATTCTATCCTTTAAGACATTTTTAGTGACCTGAGAACATCAGTGTGGGTATTTTTCTGCCTTCCACTCTCTTCTTCAGTTCACAACCAAGCACTCCCTATGCACACAGCACTGTGCCAAATGCTCTGGGAAAGGCAAATAAATAAGACAGTGAATCCATGTTCTAGGAATTTACAACTTAAGAAAGCATTGATACTTATTTGCCTCAAAATACCAGGAAGAATGAAATGTATCCCATCAGAGATACAAACAAATTCACCATAAGGGAAAGATCATTCATGAATGGAAAATTGAAGGAGAAGCTCATGAATAGTTATTGTAAGTCCCAATTTGCCAGGAACAATCCCACTTTATGCCTGTTCTCCTTTTAGTGGCCTCTTCCCCTCCAAGGTGCCCCAATCTGCTTGATAGATTATACGATCAGGCTTTGCAAGAAGGCAGTGAAATTTAGATTGGGCCTTAAAGGATGGGGTATATTTTAATGGGTGGAGATCTAGGAAGAGAATATTACTAGAAAGAAGGGAACAAGAAACCCAAAGACAGAGGCAGGAGGGGGGAGAAATGGCAAATTTAGCAGAGTGCATAATCTACAGAGCTGGCTGCCATCGATTCTTTCCCTCCCTGCCTCTGCATACTGCTCTACCCATCAAGAGGTGGCCTGTCTTTCCCTTGAATCTCGGCTGCCCCCCTAACTTGCCCTCACTGGACGTCCCATTGTTCCACTCCAGGTCTAGCCTTCAGGAGGCTGGGCCCCTTCTGCTTCTTTGCTCTTGCAATGAGCAACCAAGAAAGCCAAAGACGGAGGCAGGGGCAGAGCGCATGCCCAGACCAGCCCACAGCAGTTCCAGCAACCCCACAGAGGAGTCAGTTTACGAACGGGGAAGCCACTGTGGCTATTTCGGTGCCAGCAGACCCCACACGGAGCAGAAAAACTGCTCAGACTGCCTGGGTTGCAGAACTGCGAGAGATAATACACGGCTTCTGTGTTAGGCCGTTACATTCTACGGTGCTCCGCTATGCTGCGATAGACGTCAGGAACACTGAATGAGCAGAACGTCAGGATTTGAACTCGGCTAAGGCGTGCTTGGTGAGGTAGGTGCTCTCTTTTGTCCTGTGCAACCTCCAGCTTAGGAAAGCCCCGCGTCCCTGTGTCTCAGCGGTGGGCCTTCTCAGTGATTCTGATCCTCCTCCAGCGGTGGAGGGCCCCCTCTAAGTCTTTGGCCCAAAACAGTTTCCTCTCCTCCTTCAGGGCTACACACCACCAAGAGATTTCTCAGGCCTCCTGCTGTGTCTTCAGTCTTTCTTACGAGCGCCCCGTGAGGCCTGTGGAGGAGAGCCTTCAAAGGGCGGTCAACTCCCCTAGCGTCTAAGACTTTCATGGGTTCTAGGAGCGTCACACTTCAGCTTCTCGAAATTCAGCGGCTGTAGCTGAATTCAGTTTACCTGCTTCTCGGGCAGACCGGCCTTCTTCCTTCCTGGGTTCTGCAAAAGACAAGCCAAAGTCTGCATCCAGTCTCTCCCGGGAGATACCTGCTTGTCCTTGGATTTTATCCTAGTTATTGGCCTGCAACCTCAGCTCTCTGATGGGCTCACGAAAAGTTAGGTCAGGTTTCTACACATCAGGCAGAAGCTAGAAGCACAGAGTTGCTTTTTATATGGTGATCCAGTGAACTCTGGGAGGTCCACAGAAGAGCCTCAGGGCAGCCCCCAGGAATAGGGGAGGGTGAAAAAGTAGCTTCCATCTCCGGCTCAGAGTGGCTCAGCCAGTCAGCTCCATTTGCTTTAAATTCCAGTATACTTAACATACAGTGTTATATTGGTTTCAGGTGTACAATATGGTGATTCAACAATTCTGTACCTGTATTCTTAATCTCCTTCACCTACTTCCCCCACGCCCCCACCAAGCTCCCCTCTGGGAACCATCTGCTTGCTCTCTAGAGTTAAGAGTCTGTTTCAGGGGTTGTCTCTTTTGTTCTCTGTTCATTTGTTTTGTTTCTTAAATTCCACATATGAGTAAAATCATACGGTATTTGTTGTCCTCTGACTTATTTTCACTTAGCATTATACCCTCTAGATCTACCCATGTTGTTGCAAATGTCAAAATTTTGTTCTTTTTCATGGCTAGTCAGCTTCCATTTTTAAAAACCAAGGTTATATACTGAGCTTCGGCAGAAAGGGATGTGTGACTAAAAACACTTGGAAAACCACTGATCCATGGTCAATTTCAGATGCAACAAACAAGCCGTCCCTTCCCCAAACCGCCTTCTCTCTATTTGTTCCCCAAAGCCTGAAATGCTCCTCAAGGGAGCAAAACCTGCACCTTGTACTCAGAGATAAAGTTTATAATGCAAAGACTTCAAGAGAAAGTTGACTTACATTCATATTGAATGGGGTCGATGATAGGATTTTTCCCTAGGTATTAATAAAGACAACAAAGCCTGTGAGCCTGAAAAGAATTAAAAAGCCAGCTGCCAGGGATGCCTGGGTGGCTCAGTTGGTTGGGCGGCTGCCTTTGGCTCAGGTCATGGTCCCAGGGTGCTGGGATCGAGTCCCGCATCGGGCTCCTTGCTCGGCCTCTGCCTACCACTCTGCCTACTTGTGCTCTCTCTCTCTCTCTGACAAATAAATAAATAAAATCTTTGGGGAAAAAAAAAAAGAAGTAAATAAGGGACCCTGAGTTGGGAACAGAGAGATGATTTCAAAAATGATGGTTCAGGTACAAAAGGCAAACTTTCTACTTTACGATTTTGCCCGCAGCTAGCATGCCTACATAAGTCTCTGTGTCTCTCTGTCTGTCTCTCCCCCTCAGGAGAAGCAGGTGGGCCAAGAATCTGCTTAGCTGTCACGCCACATGAGCAGCCATAGTTGATGCCTCAGGAGACCCTAAGCGATGACTAGCTGTGAATACGGACTCTCCCCTCTCGGCCACCTCACCTGGAAGCCGGGATGGGCCCCCAGCAGCTCAGCACCTCCCCTGACCCTGAGGACATAGAGCTGTAATAGTAGAGAATGAAATACAAAGAAAGGAAAGGAGATACATTCGCGATGTACAGCATGAAACAGGGTGACGGTAAAGCCTCCCAAAATAAGGGCAATCAAAAAGGCAGATCTTCTCCAGAAAGTACCTTCAGCTTCCAAGCTTCACAGGGATCAAAGAAGGAAAATCTTCACATGTGGAGAAGTAATGTCTACAAAAATGCTACTATTAATGAATGGCACTGCAGCCATTTCCAACGAGGAGGACTAAGGCAGCAATGGCATGAACAATTTTCATATCAGCTCTTGGATAAATATATTAAAAAGGAAAATAAATGTAGAATTAAATTCTCTTCTAATCCTCAGCTATAATTATTAAAATAAAGACAGGTGGTTCATGATAAAATATATATGCATGAAAGATTAATGTCAAGACCTGAAACATGAGAAAGTGTCATGATTTTCTGCAGAAGAAATCTGGTCTCTCGACCAATACCTGAAAAGGTAAGGATTACAGGAAACGAATGTCAATCACTCTCCTCTAGATCTCAGTGAAAATCTTCCTTTAATGTGCTTACTTGATTATGTACCTAATTCTCATCTTTGCAACCCCTCTAGGGGGGATGAACCCCTCTAGGTCAGTTTTTTTTTTTTGGTGACCTCTTTTTTTTGCACCTTGTGTATAAAACAAATATAAGGAACTTAATAGAGAAATACCTGAGGAATGACTACATTGTACTTCCTATAATGTTATATGGAGAAAGTTTTGATTTAATAAATCATTAATCTTGCTTTATTTCACAGTTTCTCTCATGAAATTTTGGTCCTTCGATGTTTGTCATTTTGAGCCTGTGCATAACATTTAAAATATAAAAACATTTAAATATCACTAACACTAAAGGAATTGTCAACTTAAACTATCCAAGTGTCAACCTAAGACTAGAAACTTTAAAAAAGCACATTTAAACCAATAAGAGTAAACCCACATTAGTGGGTTAAACTTAAGATAGTTCTTTTCTTTTTTTATCAACTTCTAAAGTTTAACTGAAATACAATATGCTGCATATATTTAAAATTCACAATCTTATATATTTTTTAAAGACTTTATTTATTTATTTGACAGAGAGAGAGATCACAAATAGGCAGAGAGGCAGGCAGAGAGAGGGGAGGAAGCAGACTCCCCGCGGAGCAGAGAGCTCCATGCCGAGCTTGATCCCAGGACCCCGAGATCATGCCTGAGCCGAAGGCAGAGGCTTTAACCCACTGAGCCACCCAGGCGCCCCACAATCTGATATGTTTTGACTTACGTATATATCCAAGAAATCCTTACCATAGTGATAATAATGTCACCCCTGAAAGTTTCCTCAAAACATTTTTGTTAGTGCCTTCCTCCCACTTCACCCTGTCTTCCTCCCCTCCCTCTTCCTGTCCCTAGGCAGACAATGATCTACTTGCATTTTTTTTTACATTTATACAAATGACATCACACAGTATGTGCCATTTGGGGGGGAAGTAGCAGGGATGTCTGGCCTCTTTTATTCAACATAATTATTTTGAAATTCATCCATATTGTAGCATGTATCAATAGTGTGTTCCTTTTTTGTTGCTAAGCAGTGTTTGTTATATGGATTTACCAGAGTTTATCCATTCACCTGTTGATAGATATTCCGGTAGTTTGCAGTCTTGACTACTCTAAATAAAGCTGACGTAAAGATTCATGTACAAGTCGTTGAATGTACAGGCCTACTTCAGCAATCCACAAAATACCACAAAAAAGAAAATATCACAATAAAGTGAGTCAAATGAATTTTTTGGTTTCTCTGCGCATGTAAGAGCTGTTTACACTACACCGTAGTTTATTAAGCACGTAATAGCATTAGATCTAAAAATCAATTGAAAAATACTTTATTGCTAAAACATACTAACCAGCATTTGAGCTTTCACCAAGTCTAATCTTTCTGCTGGAGGAGGGTCTTGCTTCAGTGTTGATGACTGCTGACTGACCAGGGTGGTAGTTGCTGAAACTTGGGGTGGCTGTGGCGATTTCTTTTTTTTTTTTTAAGATTTTATTTATTTATTTGAGAGAGAGAGAGAGAGAGAAAAAAGTGAAAGCGAGGGGAGGAGCAAAGGTAGAAGGAGAAGGAAAGGGAGAGAATCTCCAGCTGACTATGCTGAGCTCAAGCCCCATAGGGCTTAATCTCACCGCCTGAGATCACTACCCAAAATCATGACCTGAGGTGAAACCAAGAGTCGATCACTTCACTGACTGAGCTACCCAGGCACCCCTCCTGTGGCAACTTCTTAAAATAAGACAACAATGAGGTCTGCTGCCCGCGTTGACGATTCCTTCCAAACTGATAGTAATTTACCCAACACAGAATTTTTTTTTAATTGGAGTCATCCTCTCAAATCCTGCCACTGTTTTATCAACTAAATTTATATAACATTCTAAATCCTTTGTTGTCATTTCAACAGTCTTCACAGTATATTCGACAAGAGTAGATTTCATCTCAAGAAACCACCTTCTTTGCTCATCCGTAAGAAGCAATTCCTCATCCATTCAAGTCTTATGACAAGATTATAGCAAGTCGGTCCCATTTTCAGCTCTACTACTAATTCTAGTTCTCTTGCTTTTTTACACCACATCTGCAGTTACTTCCTCCACTGAAGTCTTGAACCCCTCAAAGTCACCCATGAGGGCTGCACTCGACTTCTTCCAAATTCCTGTTAATGTGGATATTTTGACCTCTTCCATGAATCATGAATGTTAGTAGCATCTAGAGTGGTGAATCTTTTCCAGAAGCTTTTTTCACTTTGTCCAGATCGACCAGAGAAATTGCTACCTATGGCAGCTACAGCCTTATGGAAGGTATTTCTTAAACCACAAAACCTGAAAGCTGAATTATCCTGTGATCCATCAGCCACAGAATGGATTTTGTGTTAGCAAGCATGAAAACAACATTAACCTCATTGTACATCTCCATCAGAGCTCTTGGGTGACCAGGTGCATTGTCACTGAACAGTGATCTTTTGAAAAGAATCTTTTTTCTTAGCAATAGGTCTCAAAAGTGGGCTTAAAATATTCAGTAAAACGTGTTATAAACAGATGTGCTGTCATTTGGATTTTGTTGTCTTGTTTATAGAGCACAAGCAGAGTAGATTTAGCATAATTCTTCAGGACCCTGGGATTTTCGGAATAGTAAATGAGCACTGGCTTCAATTGAAAGTCACCAGCTGCATTAGCCCCTAACAAGAGACTCAGCCTGTCCTTTGAAGCTTTAAATCCAGGCATTGACTTTCCCTCTCTAATGAAGGTCCTAGCTGGAATCTCCTTCCAATAGAAGGCTGTTTCGTCCACGCTGAAAATCTGTTGTTTAGTGTAGCCACCTTCATGAAAGATCTAGAGCTTCCGGATAACTCGCTGCAGCTTCTACAGCAGCCCTTGCTGCTTCACCTTGCACTTCAGTGTTATACATACAGTTTCTTTCCTTAAACCTCATGAACCAACAACCTCTGCTAGCTCCTAACTTTTCTTCTGTGGCTTTCTCATCTTTTTCAGCCTTCACTGAAGTGAAGAGTTAGGACCTTGGTCTGGATAAGGCTTTGGCTTAAGGGAGTGTTGTGGCTAGACTGATCTTCAATTCAGACCACTCAAACTTTCTCCAAATGGTCAATAAGGCTGTTTTGCTTTCTTATCACTCATGTGTCCACTGGAGTGGCACTTTTAATTTCCCTCAGGATCTTGTCCTTTGCATCCACAGCTTGCCTACCTCTTCGGCACAAGAGGCCCAGCCTTCAGCATATCTCGGCTTTCAACATGCCTTCCTCACTAAGCTGAATCATTTCTAGCTTTTGATTGAGAGTGAGAGACGTGCTACTCTTCCTTTCACTTGAAGACTCAGAGGCCACTGTAAGGTTATCACTCGGCCTAATTTCAATGATGCTATGTCTCAGGAATAGGGAAGCCCAAGGAGAGAGAGAGAGATGGGTGAATAGCCAATCGGTGGTGTAGTCGGAACACATGCAACATATATCAATTAAGTTTTCCATCTTACGTGAGCATGTATGTGGTGCCCCAAGACAATGACAATAGTAATATCAAAGTTCACTGATCACAGATCACCATAATAAATGTAATAATAATTAGGAAGTCTGAAAAAAATAATAATAATTAGGAAATCTGAAATATTGAGAAAATTACAAAAATGTGACACAGAGACATTAAGTAGGCAAATGCTATTTGAAAAATGATGCCCATAGCCTTGCTCAATACAGGTTGACACAAATCTTCAATTTGTAAAAAAGGCAGTATCTGGAAAGCACAATAAAATGAAGCACAATAAAACAAAGTATGCCTGTACACGTGCTTTTATTTCTCTTATACAAACACCTAGGAGTAGAATGGCTTGATTTGGTAGGTGAAATTTTAACTTTTTAAGAAACTGCCCCACTTGTTTTCCACAGTGATTACACCATTTTGCATTCTCATCAGCAGTGTATGAGGGTTCCAGCTCCTCTACTCCCTTGCCACCACTTGGTGTGGTCAGTCTTCTCAGTTTTAACAATTCTAATAGGTGTATATGAAGAAATCACTATGGGTTTAATTTGCTTTTCTAGTGATTATGTTGAGCATCTTTGTATGTGCTTAATTGTAATCCATTTATCTTTGTGTGTCTGTTCAAATCATTTGCCCATTTTTTAAAAATTGGGTTGTTTGCTTTCTTATTATTGAGTTTTGAAAGTTTTATAAATTCTGGATACAAGATCTGACATATGCCTCACAAATATTTCCCCCAGTCTATAGCCCGTCTTTTCATATACTAACAATGTCTTTCAAGAGCAGATATTTTTTTATAAAGTTTAATTTATCAATCTGTTTTCAGATTGTGCTTTTGGTGATGTATCTGAGAAATTTTTATCTAAACTGAAGTCATAAATGATTTCTCCTGTGTTTTCTTACAGAAGTATTACAGTTTTAGGTTTTACATTTAGGACTATAACACACTTCAAGTAGATTTTTTTAATATGATATAAGGTGTGGACTGAAGCCCATTATTTAAAATATAGATATCCAATTTTTTCTGCATCATTTGTTGAAGACTCTCCTTTCTGTACATAACTGCCTTTGCATCTTCATCAAAAAGAAGCTTTCCATATATGTATAGATCTATTTCTGGATGCTCCATTCTCTTCCATTGATTTATCCATCTAACTTGATACCAATACCACACTGCCTTGATTACGATAGCATTATAATAAATGCTAAAATCAGTTAACTAATCATATAACCTTATTCTTTTTTATTTTTGGTTGTTTTGGGCTATACTAAGTCCTATGCATTTCCAAAGGAATTTTAGAATCAGTTCGTCATTTTCTATTTTAAAAAACGTCTACTAGGATTTTGATGGAAATTGCATTGAATCTATAGCTCAATCTGGGGAGAAGTAATCTAAGGTGGTAGAATCCTCAATTTCTGCCCTCATCCTTTCCTCTCTCCCTCACTTTCAGCCTCCCATCCATGGGGTACTATGTATAGAGGGTAAAGAACAGAGATCTAACCAGAGGTAAGGTGTCTCCTACTAGTATGTCTCTATGGTGATCCAAAGGCTAGTTCCCTCTTCTGCCTTTTCTCTCCTTTTCCTTGGCTTTCTTTTCTTTAATTTTTTCTCTTTTTCCCTTCCCTCCCTTCTTCTCTCTCCTTCCTTCCTCCAATAGATTAGCTCCCCTGCTTCCCTTCCCATTGTTAACACCAGCACTTTCCAATCAAGGCTGGAAATGAGCTTCACAACATTTCCCAACTCTCGGGTCCCTGAAGCAAGCAAATGGCCCTTTCAAGAATGTCCACATTTGGGGATCTTTGGGTCCTTTCTAAATAAATCATGAAAAATAGATTTTCCTCCCATCGCTCACCACTGTCCCTTTCTTTGCTTTCCATGATTCTAGAGAAAGATGAAATACAAAGGATGATGGCCATGATGGCCCAAAGAACTGAAGAGTCATGTGCATTTCTGAGGAGGAAACTGTCTCAAAGGAATTCTGGCTGGGGCAACATTGGGTCAAACACAAGAAAGAACAGAAGAAAGAGGGACAGACCTACAGCCATAGAAACTAGAAGGGGAAAGCAACAAAACCACTGGGGAAGACAAGGAAGAGTGTTTTAACCCAGAGCCATGAAGAGGAAGTGAAGGAGTAAGGGAGGAAATCCTGGCAGAGGCAATGTATCTGAAACAGGACATACTGGGGCACCGCTGCTAGAGATCCTTTGGCCAACACAAGACTTATCCATAGGTCAGGGGCTGCCTCTATAATAAAACAACCATTACAGAGAAAATCTCACCACTTTATTTACTTCGTGTTCTAAGTGCAAAGTATAAATTACAAATGATGGAGAAGAAAAGTATAACCCTGATCACATCACATATGGAATTTTTAAAATCTCTTTATCACCTTTTTTATTTTTATTTAAATTTTAGTTCGTTAACATACAATATAATATCGATTTCAGGAATAGAATTCAGTGACTCATCACTTACATACAACACTCAGTGCTCATCACAACAACTGCCCTCTTTAATACCCATCACCCAGCTAGTCTATCCCCTACTCACCTCCCTCCATCAACCCTCAGCCTGCTCTGTATCATTAAGAGTCTTTTATGGTTTATTTCTCTCTCTCCTTTTTTATATTCCCTCCCTTCCCATATGTTCATCTGTTTTGTTTCTTAAATTCCACACATGAGTGAAATCATATGGTATTTGTCTTTCTCTGACTGCCTTATTTCACTTAGCATCATACACTAGCTCCAACCACATTGTTGCAAATGACAAGATTTTTGATGACTAATATTCCAGTGTGTGTGTGTGTGTGTGTGTGTGTGTGTACCACCTCTTCTTTATTCATTCATTAGTCATGGACATTTGGGCTCTCTCCACAGTTTGGCTATTGTTGATAGTGCTGCTAAGAACATCAGAGTGCATGTACCCCTTCGAATCTATGGAAGTCTCTATACCTCTTAGAAACTTACAGAAGATCAGAAATACAAATGGCTACTCTTCCACATTTAATTTGACTTCATTCCTGAGATGATCAAAGAAAATGACTGATTGCTACACATGTATTTTAATCAACAGATCTTTAGAATAATATGTTTGTCCTAATTATTTTTAGTCACTGGTTCTCCTACCAAGACTATTCATAAACTCATTTCAATTTGAAGCAATTATGACAGTCTCCTCACTGCCATTTTTTTTTATTTAATTTAGTCCAGGATATTCCTCCAAAAGGTGTAGTTGAGAACCTATGCCAATTTCTGATAGAACCCATCTCTACATGACTGGTAGAAAGCACAAAATCCCCTCTACAAGAATAAGAGAAAAGAGTGATCACCTGGCCTGTAAAAAAAGTTCTGCAGTTCAAAAAACAGAAGACTACTAAGAGAAACTGAGAAAATAAGGAATTCTAAATTCCATATCTATTTGTTATAATTATTTTTTCTTTTAGGCAAGCTTACACTTTAGCCTCCTATTTCCATAGAAATATGGGACAGAATAAATAAATGTACATTATAAAGACAGCACTAGCACTTTCAAATGTTCCTCACCTTTAGGTTCACTTCATGGGTTTGCATTTCTAAGGCTGGCCCCTCCCAGCTTTGTGTCCCCCCAGGGCTTTACCTTGCAATTTCTACACCTGCCACCAGGTGGTATCGTGGGTCATGATGACAAGGGTCAGATGGAGAGGGTTATAGGCCAGGTGTGGATAAGTGAAGGAACACATAATCCAGGCAATTATGCACATCCTATTTTTTAAATAAATAAATCATTAAAATTACAAGCATAAATTATTAACCAGCTTCTAATTATCATGTACAGCAGTGCTTTCTCAGCACTCTAATCTGAATTCTCAAAATGCTCTTAACTAGCCAGCGCTGGGCTTCCTCCTTGTTTGTTCAGTTGGGAGAACGACTGCCACAGTCACGGTGCCTCCTCGGCAGGAGGAGTCTCTCTGGTTTCTTTCCCCAATTAGGACGTTCACTTCCTACCTGGGCTGCTTTACTCTTGCCTAACTCCCTCAACACTGCCTCAAATGCCATTTAATTTTCATTGAATTTCTTAAGTTTATTTATTGAAAGCCTTAGATGCTCTCTGCCAACTTTCCTCTCTGTTAAAAGAACAGTGTCCTTTTTAGAGCTCCTGCTAAAAAAAATATTGAAAAGTATAAGGGACAAAAAAAAAATCCCTAATCTCACTACCCAACGATAACACCACGAAAAGCAACAAAGCAACTGCAGATGTCCCTATGCTTCTTATGTTTCTACATTTCCGTCCCTTCTCCCTAATGTATGAAATTTTTTCTCAAGGTTGTTTTCTACCTCGCTGCTTGTGATATTCCTACCGATTCCCCTACACAGGTTTTCCAAGTGGGCTTAATAACTGCATGTCGTTCATAGGGTTGTTTCAAGGATTAAATGAGGTACAACACATAGGCCCTTAGACCAATGCCTGGCCCCTAGCAAGTGCTCAGTAAATGCTAGCTCCTGTCGTTATTTCCAGTGAGGCTGGCTTTTACATCTTGCAGCTCTGTGTAACCCTGCCTCTTCTTCCTTTACCTGACGGCCTGCTTAGCGGTCATTTCACACATGTGGCATCCTCTCAAGTGTTGCTGAAGGCAAAAAATAAGTTTTCTAAGATTATCTCATATCTCATGGTCAATCTGTGATAGAGAAAATAATTCCTCTGAAGCCTTAGGAAAACAGTGATTACTTTCTTTTGAATAACAAATAATAATCTCTTAAAAGAATCCATGAGAGAGCCTTATTTTCTGATAAAATAATCTTCCGATAGGAGTTCTGACAAAATTCGTTGTAGATCCCCACTCATATCTTTCTTAGAGATACATCTTTGTCTGGATTGAAGGAAAGTGGTCTGGAGCAGGTGAAGGAGGAAGAAGACAGTGTTTTATCAGTAAGGACATCTGGCAATCCCTGCAAAGGGAAAGTAAAGTGAACATCTCTGCATCTCCAGTATGGATTTTATTCCATGGGAAACACCCCATTTTCTAAAACTACCGCCTGATGTGGCAGCCACACCAACAGAAACCAGAAGAGCTTTCGTATCACCAGGCCTGGTCCTTTGCTTGCGGCAGTTGTCTGTGTAGGGAGCAAAGGACAGGGGCTTCCTGGATAGCTGCTGAAATCCAAATGCCACCATCCACCAATCCATCCATTCATTCCAATAAATAGTTACTGAATAATATGTGCCAAGTGCTGAGCTAAACGCCAGAGATGCAATGGTGTATGAAAACAGATACCACCTGTGCCCTCATGGAGCTCGTCGTCTAATGGGGCAAATACTATATGAATGATTATGAAAATGACTCTACAATTAGAATCACAAAGTGCCATGAGAGCACAGATCTCTCATGATCCCTAAGGAAGTAACAATGGAGAAGGCCTGAAGGATGATTAGGAATTAACTAGGAAAGAGGAGCAAAAAGGATGTTGAAGCAGTGAAACTAGTTAAGGGTCGGTGCAAAGACCCAGGGCCAATGGTGCCTGAGAGGTCAGTGTGGCTGCAGCACAAAGCATGGTGGCCATGAGCCTGGGTGGCCGGAATGATCCATGTTCCGCATGTCTGCCTTGATCCTAAAAACAGGCAAAACATGACAGACCTGATCCTCTTGAAGGATCATGCACGTCCAGTGAGAAGAAGAAATTGGAAGAGGGCAAGATGGCTGCAGGCAGATAAGCAGAGCCCATTTCGATCTCAAGATGCTGTGGCACCCTGTTCACCAGTTGTCCCCCAACCTGTCCTCACCCCTGAACACCTGCTCATTCAGGTCACCTGGTTCTTTTCTCAACCCAGTGGGGGGAAGAGGCTCTGGGATACCCTTCAATCCAGATCCACTGAGGAACCCCAAACAAAAATTCCCCTGACTTTCTGCCACAGGGACTGTGTCCTTTACTGGTTTCTCTTGTTAATGCTGATGTCCCCCTATTTCTTGATCTTTTCAGCCATTCCACTAGGAATCTGGGGAGAACTGGGGTCTGTACCTACACCAACCACCAAACACAGAGGTTTCAAATACCACCTTCTGAAAATTCAACATTCCAATTAAAGAACTGTATTTGAACAGAACCACTTTTAAATAGATGTATTTTTAGTAGTCTCTTCACAAGCATATTTTGGATCAAATGGATAGCTGTAATTATATCAGCAATTTTCAGCACTCATATAAGTAGAAATTGTTGGGAAAGATTGCTGAAAAAGGAAACATCACCCATATCCCTATTATCTGGTATCCTACAGAATACAGCTTGTGTGCCTGATGGACATTTATGAATAATTGTTAAGAACTCTTTTTCTTCAATAGTTTCCACTTCTTTCACATCTTTTACCAAGAAGATTAAATGCCATGACTCCCTCTTCCTTTTTCTCCATACCATGTTTTTAACGTCAATAATTTAGGAGGCAATATATCCCAAATGTAGAGAGCAAGGAGTACTAGGAATAATCCCCAGGGAGTTTATTACAGTCCAAGCAAATGAACTTTTAAAATTTTACAGTACCAGTACTTTACAAGTCAATACCATTTGTGGAGAACATTGGTTACAGAATTTCTCAAATTATTTTAATTGTTCTTTTTTGCAGTACCTAAGATAGCACTGCAGACTTCCTCACCAGGGACCTCATAATGAGATTCACTGGTATTCTCATTCTATAAACGTAGAGTCTTGGCCTTAAATATTAAATAGGTTTATATAAAATTTAATCAAGGCCTCATAACGAAGCCTTAGCAAATCCAGAAGTAAAGCTGATATATTTTGATTACCAAACTGAAATTCTGGCAACCACGTAACGTTGCTTTGACTTTTCCATCTATTTTTAGAATAAAAGTTCCTCAAAAGCAGTCACTGACGTGTGCCAGTCATGCTGACTGAAGCCTTGACTGCACTGCTGGCAGTTTCTAGCAACCGCGTTTCTATTCTTGCATTTTTCAGTAGTTTCGTACTTTAAGACATTCGAGCTCTTCAAATGTGAATTACTTACATTTTTATCCACTGGTTCCCCATAAAAATAACAGAGAAGAAACCAAACTCTTACCTAAAGTTTTACTCTAAGCTTTCCTTAAGACATCAAGATTATTGCTGTGGGGAGGAAGTACGTGCTGGCCACACGCACAGCTGTAACCCTGAAGAGGAGGATCAGATGCGCCCCTGCCCCGCCCAGATGGAGAGACATCCATCTCTTCGTACTACCTTAAATGACGTTCATGTAGAAAAGCACAAAATTAGCCATGTAACATGTTTTTATATATATATATATTCAAATGGCAAAAAGTTCCCTGTTTGCAACTATACTATTTTCTCTCTCTGATTCATAAAAATCTATGCCGCTATCTCCTATATCCCCCTCAGTAATAACTAGTACAATGAAGCAGTCAGGCCTCCATTTTCATCAAACCTGAGAACAACAGATAATAATAAGTCAAACTACTTCTAACTGTGAAAAGGCGATCCATGCTGGGGTAAGTTTACCTATTTTTAAATGCCCCCTGGACCCCCCTCACCACCAGCTAATCATTTCGATTTTATGCGAAACGTTCTCCTTAGCCAAAGCTCCATAAGGGCAAGTAGAATTAGACATCTAATTATTACTAGATCTCTTATTTAGGATGTCAACTCCTAAGACGGTCAAGAGCTTTGATAGGGAAGAAATATGGACAACTACGAAGTTCTGGGACTTAAGAGCCTAATTACTAAAAATTTCTTTCTGTCATTTTTCTCAAACAATGACCTTGTTCGCTCTGTTTTCTTGAGCCCAGAGGTGGAGACTATAGAGATTACATCTTACTTTTCTTTATATATACCTACTCCCACTCCCCATGGTAGGTAAAATAATAAGTACATGCTCAATGAATATCTGCTGAAGGCATGAATGACCCAAGAGAAAAAAATATCACAAAACTAGCATGTACCTTTCTCCCACCAGAGGCTCTGGGACAGCCTGGACCCGCGGAAGCAACGTGCCCCCTCCCTCCTTCGTTCCATACCATCTGCTTCCTGTCCCCCTGTCCCGTTACTGGAAGGCTACCGACAGCCTTCTGACGGTGAAACTCAAGTCCTAAACATGTATTCAGTTTCATCCTCCATTCCGTGCTCTGTCAGTACTGTCCAATACTGTGGGACATGCCCACTTGAAACTTCTCTTAACTTCTATGATGCTAAATTACACAAAGTCCTTCTTCTGTGTCTTCTGCCTCATCTGTTATGTCCTCCACTGACTTTTCTTCCTCATTTCATCATCTCAAGACAGTCCCACCTAAGAGTGTATCAGGTCCTTGTCACTGGCCACTACCTTCCTAGAGTACTCTTATCCATCCTCAAAATCTCAGTGATTGCTCTACTTGAGATGATTCTAAAATCTCTCTTTCTAGTCCTTATTACTCTCGCAGACTCCAGATCTGATTCTTGGGGGCTTCCTCTCCACCATCTGGATAATGTACTATTACCTCAAACTCAACAAGGTGATTCTGAACTCATCATCATTCCATTTTTGTTAAGCCAACCCATTCTTTTGGCCTCTATTCCAACCAAAGTCCCCAGACACTCAAGCTTAAAACCCCAGGATCATCTTTGACTCTTCCTCTCCTTCACCTACAGCCAGTCAATGGCCTACTCCGATACACTTTGCCTCTATTCGCCTCCCTCATCTGCCTGTTTTTTCACCTTGCCAATCTGTTAGACATGACCTCACTCTCATTTGTGCTTGTTTCTTTTGTTGAGGGTTTTCATTTTTCTCATCTTATTTCCAACTGCGGGAATTCTGAGTCAACTTGACAACTGACTACTCCCCAAACACACCCCATCTGTCCCTTCCCCCTTGCCATGGACCATGCTTTCCCTCTGTTGTGTATGCCTTTCCACCTCTCCATGGGTTGTTATCCTGCCCACTGAGGGCACATTTTAAACAGAACCTTTTCCATGAAGCTTTGCCTGATTTCCCCAACCAAACATGGTATATTTTCCTTTGAAACCCATAATTTGTATTGTTGTTGTTGTTTTTCCCATCTCTCTTCCGACATCATATGCTGCCTTAAAGACAGTGTACTTCTCATGCCACCCCTTACTAATCTAAAGGCTTTTTATTTTTTAAAGATTTTATTTATTTGTCAGAGAGAGAGAGCGTGAGCTCAAGCAGGGGGTGAGGTAGGCAGAGGGAGAGCTCCTTCACCACTGAGCAAGGAGCCCGATGCAGCCAGCACTCGATCCCAAGACCCTGGGATCATGAGCCAAAATCAAGAGTCAGACGCCTAAAGGACTAAGTCACCCAGGCGCCCCTAATATAAAGGCCTTTTAAAGGCAGGAATCATAACTCTATTTAACTTCATTTTCTCTTTAGAAGCTTTGGAAACAATCAAAATACAATATTTGTATATGTTTGTATATATGTATTTAATCTTCTCTCATCTTGTTCCCAAAACAATTTGTAGTCACTCAATAAATATTTGTTGAAATACTTAACGAAATTTGTTGCTTTTCTGCTTACACTCTAACCATTTCCAATTTCTTTACTCTTTCCTACAATAGCAGTCCTTCTTTAATGCTTCTAAGTACTTATTCATTATAATATTTTTAATTAAATTATCCTAAAAGCAGTTTTCGTTCCCAATCTTTTTTTCTCTACTTCTCTTTCTGAACCCTCTATACCAGAAGTTCTTAACCCCAGCACTACTGATGTTTTTGACCAGATAATCCTTATTGGAGAGTGAGAAGAGGGTCTGCCCCATATACCACAGGACATTTAGCTGCACCTCTGGCCAGTACTCCCTCACTAGGTGCAACAGCATGCCCAGTTGTGACAACCAATAGTGTCTCTAAATATTGCTAAACATACCCTGGAGGGGGGTGGGTGTGGGTGGAGGAGGATTCTCTGTGGTTGGGAATCACCAATCTCAACCAGTACTATCAGATAGAAATATAATCAAAGTTCTAAATGCAAACTATATATGCAATTCCAAATATTCTAGGAGCTACATTTAAAAATAAAAACAAACAGGGCGCCTGGATGGCTCAATCCGTTAAGCGTCCAACTCTTGATTTTGGCTCAGGCCATGATCTCAGGGTTGGGAGATCAAGCCCCGAGTTGGGCTCTGCTCTGGTTGTGGGGCCTGCTTAAGATTCTCCCGTTCCCTCTCCCCCGCCCAAATGTCCCTCTCTCTCTCTCCCTCTCTAAAAAAATAAAATTTTTTTTTAAAAATGAAAAGAAACAGATTAAATTTTTTGTAATACATCTTACTTATTAACCCAACATATTCAAAATATTACCATTGCAACACATAATCCACATTAAAAAGTTACTGATATAACATTCAATGTTCTTTTTTCTCACTAGACTTCAAGTCGCAATATGTCTTTTATATTTACAGCACATATTAGTTCAGACTAGTCATACTTCATTTGCTTCACAGCCATATGTGGCTAGTGACTACTGTGTTAGCTCAGATCTAGACAGTTTCCTCTACACCGAGAACTCATTTTTCAAGAACAAAGAAATCTTCTCTTTGCTTGCCTCCTAATTATTCATAGCTATAACTGACTATAGCATAGTTAAGGATCAGTCATAAACTCAGAAAATTTCAAAGGAGATAGATGATAGGGGACCTGGGGAAGGAAAGTAGTTGTGAAAAAAGAAAAGGAAAATCAAGAAATGGCTGTAACAGAATTCTACTCCACTAAGCTATGCATTCGATCACAGAGAGGTCACAGAGAGATGCCAGTTTCTTTGTGCCTTCCACACCCCAAATTCCCACCCCAGAAGTAATATCTTTATTATTATATAACATATATCTCTGTGCCCTACACAAGAGGCTCTCGCGGTGCTTGCAAAAACCTGTTCATTAAGTATTGATCTCTCTCGTTTCCCCCAGGTCATACATTACAGAAGAGGGAAAGAAACTTATTCCAAATCTTCTCATCCCAAACCCTTCACTCTACAAATAAAGAAACAAGGGTCTATACAGGCCTAGAAATTGGCTTGAGATCTCAGAGTTCATTAACGGAAGTGTAAGGCAGAACCCAAGTTCACAGTCCTGGTTCTGAGCCCTTAACCCATCCTTTCCTAGATGTGCAATTTTTAATGAGTGACTTCACCTCTTAGACTGTTGGTTTCATTACATCTGCAAAGGAAATGATGATATCTATTTTGCATGTCTTTGAGAGCATTACCTCAAATGAATTAATATATGTGAAAATATCAGGCACAGTGTTCCTGTGATCCTAAGTACTTGCTGAATCCAAAAAGTATCACATATAATAGAATCAGAAGGTAAGAAGCCACTTGGAGATTAATTTTAATCCATTCTTGCCCTTCAGGAGTATTATGCCTAATCTATCAAGGCTGATGAAAATTTAAATTGTTATTTAACAGCTTTAAGAAAAGGTTTTAAGACCTCTCTCCACATTACATTCCAATGAGGGACAGCTCTTACAATCCGAAAAGTCTTCCTAGACGCCTACATTTTTCAGTCAACGTTTCAAAAACCAAAAAAGAGCTTAATCATTAGCTTCAATCCACCTGGGCGAATGAATCCTGCCAAAGGATACCTGTCAGCCCTGGAGGAAGAATCCCCCACTACCTGACAGGGTCAGGGTCATAACCTGCTTCCTGCGCCGAAATTTACCATGAAAGGATTGATCTCTATTTCCTAAATACTCTGTCTTTACTTGGTTTGGCTGATAGAAAGTTTTACTGTGCCAATACATACAGAACCAAATTTGCTCTCTCTCAGTACAAACATAAACCCAGTCACTCATGGCAAAGAGAGCTTGCCGTGGTTTCTCTGTGATAACAGCATGACTTCTTCAAATATCTGAAAGGCGTGATTAAATTGTCCCTCAGCCTTCTTTCCTCGGAAATTTTAAATAATAACTCTCCGGGTCTGCAGAAAGGTGGGCACATGAATAACACCTTATACCAGTATTCCATTGTGTTTCGGTCCCATTTGAATTTGGTTGCAGTCCTCATCTGGGTAAAAGGAAAGAAAGCCCCCTTTTTCCCTCCATGCAGTTCCAGAAAGCTCCGGTTCCATGCAGGCTCTTTTATCTAAGGACATCCCTTTGAATTCGATACTGCCTGCCTAAGCCTTCCCTCAGCAGGGTGTTCCGAAGGAGGGCTTGCAGTTTGGAATTCAGGGCCTCCAGTGAGGGAACAAAGTCTGAATGTGCCTGTCCTTCAGGACACAATGCAACAGCCAGCTGTTTGCTTAGACATTTGTCTGAGTAGTATTTTATCAGGCTATTATTAGTTTTAATGTTGTAATTAGATGTGCAAATGTACCCTGAGGTATGTTTGGATGGGAACATCATACAAATCTGAATTGACAATGATGAACACAGCTGCATTGCTGCCAGTGATTAGGCATTTAAATAAGTGCTCGTGGTGTGTTTGCTGGAAAATGTGATCCCATGGAGTGGAGAGGTTAGCAATGACGTGAGGCTGCCAAGGGGACATCAAAATATCATAAAAACAAGCGAGAGCAAATAAACTGGATTCCACTTGGAAATTGGAAACTAACTTCTCTAACCACCTTGTCTAAAATAACTCACTTCTCTAACCCTGACACGTTATATATAAAAGTGGGTTTCCTCACTTGCCAATAGAATGTAAGTTCTAAAACAGCAGAGACAATGTTAGATCCTCAACACAAGAACAGTGCCCCATTCTCCACGTAGTAGAGCCTCAAAAAATATTTGCTAAAGTTGCATGTCAACTATTGTTCAATTAAAAAAACTAGATAAATAAAAATAATTTGCTGAAGAAATAAATGGATAGAAATAAATGACAACATATACTGACAAAAGCTGGTATAAGTGACTTTTCTTCATGTTAAATTTTCATAAAAATCATTTAATGTTTAAATACATAGGAATGATATCACATTCAACTCCAGCACTAGAACTGGAGGCTGGGTTGGCTAAGTGACTTGCCAAAGGCTTATAATGAATTAGCCTGGACTCAGCCCTCAAAATTGAGAAGCCAACTTTGCATTTGAACTTTATAGTTCCATCAGAGTAATCATCATGAGAACAGATGAGTGTTCTCTCCTGCTTACCTTATATTCTACTAAATGAGTATAATCACAATAATAGAGAATAAAGATGTCAGCCCTTCTGTACCTTCACAGCAGTTGGCTGTGACATCATAATTAAATCTCTTTTATAAACTGCTGGCCTCTAAATCCATGGCTCCCAATATCTTTTCTACTTATCATTTCAAGTCCTAAAGCCTTGACTTCTTTCAACAAGTTATCTCCCTACCACCTCCTGCCCTATTCTTCCTAACCCCACAAGAATATGAACCCAAAGATATAAACACACAAAATAAACATTATATCTATTTCTAGAGGCATGAAAACCCTGCAGTCTTTAATAACCACGTAAGCCACATTGGTGGAGGATATGAACACACAGTTAAATACTGTACCAATATTCTATGAATAAGAATAAAATACCTTAATGCTGATGCTATACCAAATAATGTAATCTTCCTTTGGAGACTTGGAAGCCAATTCTTGCACTGCCTGGAGGGTACTATTTTTAACATCGATTCTCTCTATACATCGCCATAGAAAGAAAATATGATTATTTGAGCTCTTGGATGCTGAATAAATGGAACTTTATAGCATTTTGACAAAGAGGAATTATGATGTTCTTCATACGAAGCAAAAGCAGATAAAGAAAATGAGCTATATTTCAAACAAAAACAGTCAAAATAGATGTTTATCATTTCTTTAAATGTAAAAGACTAAATCTAGGTCCTAAATTATTAAAGTATAATTGTATTTACCATGCATTATGACCAGAAAATTCTACTCAAACTTTTGTCCTCAAGCAAAATGTTAAAATCATAAATTTTATTTCATATTATATTTCTGCCTGGTAGTAGGATTTTGACCTACACTCTAGCATATTTGATCTAGATTGCTAAATATTGGGTCATCTACAACTTCACACAGGTTTTTCTTTAAATAACTTTTCAAAGAGGAGATTTAATATGACTAAAGCTACTTTATGCATTATCCTCAATATACTGAAATTGGCAAAAGCTTTTTATCAACTTTAAATATTCAGGTTTATGAGACACATAAACTCATCAATACAATTCACGTTGACCATCTTGTATCTGTCACTGTTGTCTGACTACCCAGTACTAACCTAGTTAACAAAAGACTAATCAATGACTTTTTTAAAGCCTCCTACATTGTTTTAAAAGCAGAAGGACTTCTAAGGAGAGTCACCACAAAAGGCTAACAGTGGAGACAGGGAAGAAAAAGAGCAGAGGCACTAAAAGAAGCAAAAATAAGGACATGGGGAGAGGCTCCTGAAGGTTTTCCAGACCATTCTTGTGATCCAGCTCCATTCCCACTTCACAATCCGTGAGACATCTCTGAGTCCTTATGATAAACTCTCTCTCTCTTTTAGATTTACTTCTGGTTGGTGTCTGTGGCTTGGGATAAATATCTTTAATTATTAAAAGAGTATACTCCCTCCTTAGCGTTTAAAGGAATATACTCCCTCCTTAGAGTTTTACAATGTCCATTAATCTAAAGCATCAGAGAACTCCCACAGTATTTCTGAAACTTAGTACACCAGTAAAACTTTTTTCCTAATATCTACTAACAACCTTTGAGCTAGTGCCTCACAGAACCTATTTTGAAAAACAATGACATGGGGCTCCTGGGTGGCTCAGTCAGTTAAGTGTCTGCCTTGGGCTCAGGTCACAATCCCAGGGTCCTGGAACCAAGTCCCGAAACAGGCTCCCTGCTCAGCGGGGAGTCTGCTTCTCCCTCTGCCCCTCACTCCGCTTGTGCTCTCTCACTCTGTCTCTCTCTCAAATAAATAAATAAAATCTTTTAAAAAAAGAAAAACAATGACGTATACATTAGTATAAACTTGTACAATGTGTTTTCTCAACCAAGGCTTTTCAAATTAAACCTCAAACTATGGTTGTGAAAAGGAAGGTTTGAGAAAGAAATCCCAGAAATAATATCACACAGGCATTTGCCCATTCCATCTCAGCAAAGGCAAATTCTGTACAAATCGAAAGGGCATTTCTCCCCTCAGAATTAGTTCAATTACCACAAATACATATTTTAACTCAGATGATCCACTATTGACTTTTAAAAATATGATCAATCCATACTTTAACATAAGCATGACTCTATATTTGCTACAAATCAATACTACACATATATCCTAAAGTCCTAGGCAAGGCCCTAATATGCGCAACAGGAATATGATCAAACTCATCCCCAAATCTCTATAAATATGTGACAAGAAAAAGCCACAAACCACATACACATACATATGCTCTTCGCATTTATCCCCAAAACAATTTTACAATGAAAAATCGAGGTCTTGAAAACTTAAAGTCATAAACAACCTTACTGAAAATCAAGAGTTACATAAGATTTACATTTGGGTCAGGTGGGACATCATATTTTTAACTGTTTGGGAAGTTCCCCCAAAGCACAACTGGTAAACACTATCACAATTCAATTACTGCCTAAATGCCATGCTTATTCTCGGACATCTGAAAAACATGTTCGGATAAAAGGAAGCAGGCCCTGGCTCTTTTTTTACATGCTACATTCTACCAGACATGGGCAGAAAAAAATAAACTCTAAATAGTGACTCTTCTACTATAAGCATATAAAACGAAAATAAATTTGTTTCAGACAGGCGAAAAGGCAGTCAGGCTAGCCGCACAGTCAGTAGGAATTTGAGTTCTAACACTGGAAAAGAGTTCTGCACAGCTGGGCTCTCTAACTCTATTTAAACTACAGCCAACACGGGTGCTAGTCAAAAGTCAATTAAGGCCGAGAGCTCCATTTCCAAAACAGCATTGCAACACTGGTTCTGGACCAGCAGGAGGAATTCAAAGGAGTCTCATAAAAATGATTATCATTTCATAAAGATATCTATCCAGTACCCTAGGACCATGAAATATTATGGAGAAACTTATTTCTTGATAATTGAAGGCTTGTTCCTTTAAGCACTAAAACATCTTACCAATTTTCCGAAGGATCCTTCTAGAATATACTGCATACCTTGAGGCCTTCTAAACGAGAGTGTTGAAAACCTGATTTGAACTCCTAGCGACTCACTATGAATGACAATTAATATCAATGGTTTTTGGTGTAAAAGGATATTTTAATTTATACTACCTGGCCCCTGGTTATGGTATATTTCAGATTTATGTTTGCTTTTTTTTTTTTTAAGGTTTATTTTATTTATTTTAGAGAGAGAGCAGTGGGGGGGAGGGAGTAGTGGGAGGTACAAAGGGAAAGGGAGAAAATCTCAAGCAGACTCCCTGCTGAGCACAGAGGCCAGGACCTGAGCTGAAATTAAGAGCCAGACGCTTAACCAACTGAGCCACCCAAGTGCCTCTATATGCTTTCATTAAGGTTTTCTCATCTGCTCAGTTAACTCAACCAGCTATTTGTTTCTTCCCACTCTCTAGCTGTTGGCCCACTGCAAAGCCCCTCCTCCCTCCTTTCAGACAGACAGGCTCTTGGCTCCACGGTAACTTTAGAAACCATCCAGAGAGCAAATGGGTAAGAGCAAAGCAGGCTTACTCGAGGCCCAGGTTACAATCCATGATTTTTATGGCATCTACGAGCCTTTTTCACATGCTTTCTGGTTATTAGCCAAGTTCCAGATAATTGCAAAGTAATTACAGCCAAGGTGGATTCTAGCCCACACACCGTTCCTCTTCAGCAAGGTATAATGCGTGAGCTCCAATAGTGCATGGCGAGTCCCTACTTCAGCAAGCTGAAATAATCCTTGATTCAATATAACTAGAGAAAGCACCTGCCTCAACCTCAGACATAAAATACACCCTAACTCAAAAAAAAAAAAAAAAAATACACCCTAACTTGTGCTCCTTAGTCTGTCAATAACATTTTCAAATGACCTTTCTGGGTTTCGCCCTAGACTCCATTCCACAAAGTCGTAAATCCCTATTTTCCAATCACTCTTGTGGAAACAAGTCACAATCTCAGTAAGTGAACAATTTGAACAGATTGCTCTTTGTACCTCAATTCAGATGTCCCTTCACAGGACCCCCCAAAATTTCTCAGCCCACCTGTCATTTTCATGTTGAAACTGAGATGAAAACATGGGCTCTAACTCCATCACCACTAGCTGCATGACCTTGAGCAGGTAACTGACCCACTTCATCCCTTAGGCTTCCTCAGCTGTGAAATGGAGACACCAGATTGATAGAGCTAATAAAAGACTTGAATGGGATAATGTTCAGAAAGAGGTGGCACTGAAAATGTGTTCAGTAAAGATTAGTTATTGTGATGGTTAATTTTACATGTCAGCTTGGCTTGGCCATGGTCCCCAGATATGTGGTCAAACTTATTTTGGATGTTTCTATGAAGTTGTTTTTTGACTGACAAAATAATAAATTGGTGGGCTTTGAGTAAAGCAGGTTACCCTCCATAATGTGTGTGGGCCTCACGCAATCAGTTGAAGATCTTAAGAGAACAAAGACTGACTCCCCGCAAGCAAGAGGAAATTCTGCTAGCAGACTTCCTTTGGACTCGAACTGCGACTCTTCCCTGTCTATAGCCTGCCAGACAACACTGAACTCATCACACTTCCAAAATTTCACAACCCAATTCCTTAAAATCTCTCCCTCCCCCACCAATCAGTCAATCTCTCTCTTTCTCTCTCTCCATACATACAGGGAAAACCCTAATACGGTTGCTATTATAATATGTGTAATCACCATCATTATTATATTATTAAACCAAACACACTGGATAGCCTCCAGGCTCAACTCTAAAGGAGATGGAAAGAAAAGCACAATGTCCTCAAACTTCTTCAAATAAAAAAAGGATGGGATAACCCTCAGCCAAACCAAATCTCTAAATAAGTGTCCCAAAATAGTTCACCTAGTACACAAGCATGTCTTGGTACCAAAATATCACTTTAAACCCATTTGCAAATAAATCTAACAATTTTAATACTTCTGTCTCTTTTTTACAAGAAATTTTAAAGAGGAAAGCCACAGTAAAAGATTTTCAATTAGTAAATTAATTGTTTTATGTTTTACTGTTGTACTTGTGTGACACTGTAAGCCCCTTAAGGGCACATACAATGCCTGTATCTTTCTAGCAAAAACACAGTAATGTTAACATGATAATTCACTTAGTGCCTACTGGTTTTGCAGGCATATGCTTCTATGACCTAGGTTTTGCTCAAGAAACCATCAAAAAATGAAACCCCTTTGTCTATGAAAGGTAATAAAATAAACTGGCTTCATGTCTTTGAAGTATGAAATTTTTCACAATCTCTTTTCATATTTTTTTCTTTAGCAGAGGGTCAGAGGATATCCCAAAACCCTGTAATTTCATTCTATTGCAACTCACAGGATATAAATATCTTTATTTCTCTGCCAGGCATTTCATTTCTTTACTTGTTCATTTCTCATAGCTGTGTGTCCTAAATTTCTAGTTTCCTACTTCGTTCTTGGCTTTAAATACCTTTACTCCTTTAATCATCAGAAGCACAACTCTGCGAGCAAGCAGGTGGCAAGTGCTCGGGAGCCCAGGACTGATGCCAAGTTAATGGTGAAAGTAATTAGGAAGGTACCAGGCTGGAAGACTGAAGTGTCCCGGACAGTTCTGATGGGCAGAGGTGTGTCATGACTATGAATCGTGGGAGTGAGCGAAGTCAGAGCAACGGGAGCAGAGATAGAGTGAAGGCAGGGTTAGACTCTAAGTATGAATGAGAAGGGTCAGTGTCCAGGGGACAACCTGGACAGGAACAGAATACATCTTTCAGGCAAGTTGTAAGGAAACAGGCAGAGAAGAGCCTCGCGTGGGACAAATGGACTTGTCCACAGGACAGCACAATTTGGAATGACAAAGGATCCCAGGGCAGAGTCATCTGCCTGCTGTCTTGGCTTTAAATGGCCTCACCAGTGTGGGGAGATAAAGGCTAGCAGGTGTGTGCTGTTCCCGGACAGAGGCCAAGGCTGGCTCGGCAGGTGCCAGTGAGTGCAGCTGAGAGGGAGGTCCTCTGGGGAGCCCTGGTAGTTCCACTGCCATCCCTGAAATTGCTAAAGCATAGATTCTTCCTTTGGTTTTCATCCTCTTCAAAGCTAAGAATCACGTATTCATTTTTATTACATAGAGTTATTTTCTGGAGCCTGAAAGGAGGCTTTCTGCTCTATTTTCTGAGCAGAGAGGAGGAATGGCTCACCTCTGGAAAAAGTCCCAAAAGCTGCAAGGAGAACTTGGAAAGAATCTGAAAATCTTCCCACTTTCCCTAAAACCATTATTGTTTGGTACCCAAATATCTTCTTTCCTTTCAGAGAACAAGAGACTGATCCCAAGCTCTTAATCAAAAGCAAATTATATCCGCCCCTCTTAAAGATACAACTAAAAGTGCTGAGACATAAAGTTAAGAGATTTTTTGTTTGTTTACTCAAAGATCAAAAAAGAAGGCCTAGGGGCACCTGGGTGGCTCAGTGGGTTAAAGCCTCTGCCTTCAGCTCGGGTCACGATCTCAGGCTCCTGGGATCGAGCCCCGCATCGGGCTCTCTGCTCAGAGGGGAGCCTGCTTCCTCCTCTCTCTCTGCCTGCCTCTCTGCCTACTTGTGATCTCTCTGTCAAATAAATAAATAAAATCTTTAAAAAAAAAAAAAAAAAAGAAGGCCTAGCCCAGAGCAAAAGGAGGGAGCAGGTGACATTTGGCTTCCTGTCACCTAGCTTTTCTTTTATGTGCCCCATCGCTCATTTTCACAGTAGAGGCATCATCCTCTTACTCTTTCCCCCTTCCCCCAACAACCAGGAATCATGATGTTCCCTCCTTACTCACTACTAGTTAAGGCCAAACAAAACACCCAGGATCCAGAAAAGAGGTTTTGGTTTGTTGTTGTTGTTGTTGTTGTTGTTGTTGTTGTTGTCGTTGCTATTTGGTTGGTTGGTTGGATTTTTTTGACGGGGGGGGGGGGCAGGGTAATCAGGAGGGGCAGAGGGAAAGGGAGAGAAAGAATCTTAAGCAGCCTCCAAATCCAGCACTGAGCAATCTCACAACCCCAAGATCATGACCTTAGCCCAAACGAAGAAGAATGAGATGCTTCATCAACTGAGCCAACCACTCATCCCCAGAAAGGAGTTTCTAAGGGGCACCTGGGTGGCTCAGACCTGCTTCAGCTAAGGTCATGATCCCAAGGTCCTGGGATAGAGCCCTGCACTGGGATCCCTGCTCAGTGGGGAGTCTGCTTCTCCCTCTGCTTGCCGCTCCCCCTGCTTGTGCTGTCCATCTGTCTGTCTCTCTCTCTCTGTTAAATAAATAAAATCTTAAAAAAAAAAAGTTTCTAAAGTCACAAGCATATTACTGTAAGGCTGAGCATGTTATTCCTTAGATATGCCTGCAATATCTGCATTTCCAAAAGACATAAAGCTTGAAGTTAGGGGGAAAAAAAAGCAAAGATAGAAGAATCTCTAATGTGGAATTTCAAACAGCGAATAGATAAGCTATTTGGAGGGAATTCAAAGGCATTTCTCAGCCTGAAATGAAACAACTTATTTAGGGCCCACTCCACCCACGGGTAAGACTGACCCTGTGAGAACCCTTTATAAAAGAGCAATGAGTTTGTAATCTTAAGTGATTCGCCCATAAATTCTGAAGAGTCAACTCTAAAAGAACTGGAAATTTCCCCAAGAGTTACTTCTGTCAGTTCGTTCCCGAGGGGTTGTGGGTTGGTGGGTGGAGGGTTGGTAGGGCATTTCTTTCACCGGTTAAATATCTCTGCCGAAGGAAACCATGTTACATTCTTTTAAGAAATTTAATCCAAAGAACTTTTCTCCTAAATTTCACATGCAAATTGCTCCCATCTTGAGAGAACAAGGATTTGTAGATACTAAAGAAGTAAATCAGAATTTAAGCTGCTTGGATTTACCCCTGATCGATCTGGTATTATTCCCCAGGTAAACCCCGCAACCATTTTCTTGCTCAAATTCACCTTCTATACAAAATTAAAGTGATTAAAAATTTTTTCATACGGATTTTTCTAAGTGGCTGCTTAGAAAAATTTCCCTTGAAAATCTTTGAAATAAAAAGCTCCTGTGAAAATCTAGTAAAACTGTTGTCATAATCATAATGACTGTAAAATTCCCGTTGATTCCCAGGATGTGTTATGTATCACGACTGCTCTTTATCTCATTCTGCTGTGTGCAAGCTGACACTAGCTACTTCTAATTCTCCTCTAGTGACTGTCATAATGTTTCTGTTTTAGAATTTAAACAGATTCCAATCCAGAGTCATGTAATATACTATTCTGCAGAAAAAAATTTAAAAAAACTCAAAGAATTCAACAAAAAAATCTATGCCCTAAGGACATATTTTTAAACACATTTTGCATTGTATTAATCCCGAAGGAGACACTGAGGTGCTAGGCGCCATAGTAATTCTGGGTACTTACTATGTGCGAAGTGTTCTATGCATGTTAGTTCATTTAGTCCTCATAATAACCAGATGAGAAAGAAACCATAATTATCTCCATTTTAACTATTCACCAAACTGAGGCATGGAGGCATTCAGAGACTGGCCTCTATGATCATACAGCTAATAAATGGCAGAGGCAGGATTTGAATGGAAGCAGACCGTCTCCAGGGTCCATGCTCTCAACCCTACCTTAGCTCTGCTGATGGAGAACATCAAACAGTGCAGAGGAGACAGAATTTAAAATCTTGTTTCAGGGGAAAAAAATCAAGATGTGTCTAATTACACTGGCAAGAGTGGGCCATTTTATTCTCAAATTTTATTTATTTTTTTTAATAAGGAAGCAAAACACTGTTGATTCTGTGTCAGGGGACAGAGACGGGAATAAGGATAAGGATGGGGATGGAGAAAGTGAGCGATAGAGGAAGACAGAGAACCTACATCAACTTTTGCATGGCTTTGAGGAAGCAGGAAAATCCTGATCACTCTACCACTTAGATCCCAAATAAGGAAAGGTTGTCTTCTTTGAGAACATTTTCTTCCTGCTGTGCCGCTCTTCCAATCCCACAGCAAGTCTGCAGCTTTCCGGTAATGGCCATTATGAATGTCATCCTTGCATTTTAGTTCCCTGAGGGGAAAGGGAGGCACCTGTACACGTCTGGGCCTGGGCCGGCAAACTCAACACTGCGAGCAGGCCGCTGAGGAAGCCAGTGTGAGACTAAGGGCAGAAACCCTTAGTGAGCACACTAAGGAATCGGTCTCATGTTTCAGTGCACAGTGTAGCTACATTAAGAGAAAGGGCTGAATGACGTCTCTAGTGGCGGTGGGGTTAGTCTGGACCACTCTATTTGTTGGCTGGGCTCGCACATGTGACCCTCACACGAGGGGAGAGCTTTGACCGTGATCACCGGCACCGTCAAACACTGGTGGCTGTCGACATTTCAGTCACAGCCAAGACAGCCACCAGACCTGCACCAATGAGAGGGGTGACTGTGCTCGCATTGGCCAGGCCTGAGGAGGTGGGCTCCTCAGAAGGTGGACATTAACCCGAAACCCAGACAACAAACTTTGCAATTCTAGGATACACATTTCCGTGTCTGAAGCGCACCCCTGTGGTGAGGCTGTCTTTACTAAGCTCTTCAGGGAGAAAAGCGGTCCACAGAGAAGACATGGAGGTAGGGGGCAGCTGCCATTTTATTTCTTGATAAGACTGGGGGAGAAAACAACTTGAGCCTTCTCCTCCCAAATGAGGTCAGCCTCATAGTCAAAGCCAGGAACTCTTCACCTCCTGTCACAGAAAGGGTAGGAAGGTGTGCAGGAAGGTGGTGCGAAGAGCAGGGGCTGCAGAGAGGGGCTGCCTCCTCCAAGGCCACACGACCTTGTGAAAATCCAAGAACAGAATGTCCATGATGGAATCTCATGTGAAGAAACGATGCTGCTGTACCCTGTTCACAGGCGTCTCATCTACCCCAGATTCTGAATACCGCTCAACCCTCTAGCAAGGGTTTGGGTAAAGCAAAGGGTTCTGCTTTACCACTGACTCTTACCTGACTGAATTTCATGCTAATTTTAATAATTTTGGGAGCTGAATTGTATTTTTAATTAATTAATTTTTTATTTAAATTCAATTTAATTAGCACATAGCATATTATTAGTTTCAGAGGTAGAATTTAGTGATTGATCAGATGCATATAACACCCAGTGCTCATTCCATCCCGTGCCCTCCTTAATGCCCATCACCCAGTTATCCCATCCCTCCACCCACCTCCCCTCCAGCAACCCTCAGTTTGTTTCCTAGAGTTAAGTCTCTCATGGTTTGTTTCCCTCTCGGTTTTCATCATATTTTTCCTGTGCCTCCCCATGTTTATCTGTTCTGTTGCTTAAATTCCACGTATGAATGAAATCATATGGTAGTTGTCTTTCTCTGACTGACATTTCGCTTAGCATAATACCCTCGAGTTCCATCCATGTCGTTGCAAATGTGAGCCCTGGATTTTAAATCTTACTGTACTATATAAGACATAACAAATTCTGATACAACCAAAATACAGAGTTTTCTGACCTACGTTCAACACCTTAAGCTGTTAGTAAACTCTTTCATCACTTTAAATTTAAAATATCTTTATTTTCAATTCAAAGCAATTTTCAAACACCAAGTACAAAAACAACGCCTAAACTTAAGGGAATCTATCTAAAACATTTCAAAACACAAACCAATTACACAAAATAAATTTACACATAAGTATGGAACGTAATTAAAGTTTACTTAGAACCACAGTAGCAGGATCCTTCACTACAGGAAATAATGCTTGAGTGGAAATGTAAATTCCCTCATCTTACTTTAAAGGAGGAAAAGGGAAAAACAACCATTATCCTAAACAGCCATTTTCAGAATTTTAATTATATTATCCCACTCTTCATGGCATGTAAAATAAGAAGACTAAAGAATTACTAGGCTGTTAAATTTGCATTTACCTAATCAAATTGACATTGTGTTGGACTTTTTGATCTGTTGAATGTAAGTTTTTATCTATTCAATACACAATTACCATTTACTACAGAAGTGTTTTAATGAAAGCAGCATCTTAAAGGCTTTAAACATATCAGTAAAACCAAAGATGTTTTAGGAGCTCAATAAAATCACAAGTTCTGGTAGTCTTAATTAGATCTATTAAATTCCCATCATTGCTCAAATACTAGTTCCTATTTTCCTACTTAAAAAAGATATTACAAACATAATAAATAATGGCAATTAAATTTTATGTCTATTTTGTTAACTTAAAAAATATGTTTTTATTGTAGAAATATTGGGACATACTGAAAAATATTTAAAAAATTCATCCATAATACAATGACAAAATAACTGTCAATATTTTCATGTACTTTTTTTGTTTATTTTTCATACTGTTGAGGTCCATACATTTACAATTTAATATCTTACTTCTTATACCTAACATTTACAAATGTTATGGAAAACCTCTTTTTAAAAACTATTGGGGTAAATTTTGTTCACTGCTGTGTCCTTGGTACAGTGTGTCCTGAAGACAGTGGCTGGCACATTATAGGCAACCAGTGGTTATTTGTTAAATAAGTTAATCAATAAATGATTTATTCTATCATTTGTACCCCCTGACTGTAGTGCTACATATGCACTTAGGTTGTTTCCCATTTTTCCCTATTCTGGGGAATGCCACATATCTTCGTGCACAAAGATTTTTCAGTATTTAGGATTATTTACCTAAGATCAAATTCTAGGAGTTGATCACTGACTGGGTCAAGGTTTGTATAAACAATTTTAAGGGGCGCCTGGGTGGCTCAGTGGGTTAAAGCCTCTGCCTTCAGCTCAGGTCATGATCTCAGGGTCCTGGGATCAAGCAGCGCATTGGGCTCTCTGCTCAGCAGGGAGCCTGCTTCCCCCTCTCTCTCTGCCTGCCTCTCTGCCTACTTGTGAGCTTGCGTGCTCTCTCTCTGTCAATTAAATAAAGAAAATCTCAAAAAAAAAAAATTTTAAGACTTCTTCTTGCATCAGATTGCTTTCTCCAAAGCAGTACCTTTAGAGTAGCTGTTTCGGAACTCTTTGAAAAAGCTGTCCTGCCCTCTCCGTGAAAATAGTGATCTCACGATGGTTTTATGTAAGTCTTTAATTACCAGTATTGACTATTTCTCCAAATATGTAGCAGACATTTGTGCTTCTTATTCTCTGAGTTGTTTAGTCACACCATTTATCAATTTACTCATTCATTCTGTATGCACATATTCTTCCATTCCCTGGTTATGCTTTCCCTTTATTCTTCTTTTGGGGAAAAAGCTGGGTGTGTTAACTCTTTCTTATTAACTTCAAAAATATATTGTCATGTTCACACACAGACACGGACACACACACACAAATTTGGTAAGGCTTTTAAACTACTATTGCTTATAACACAATATATACACACTGTAGAAAAATTAGAAAGTATAAGCGAAAAGAAAAGTCATAGATAAGCACTATTCACAATTTGTTATACACCTTTCCAAATTTTGCTTTTTGTGATGCCATTTTTAAAAGAACATATGTGGGATCATAGGTGCAAACTGTTTTGTAATTATTTTTTTACTTAACTCTTTCATAAACAACTTTCTACATCATCAAATACCCTTGATGATATTATTAATGCCAACAGAATACTATAGTAAATAAGAGCATGGATCTTAGACACATACAGGTATGAGTTCAAGTGTTGCCTCCAAAATCCTAACTATACTACTATAAGACTTAACTTCTTTAAGCCCTTTGCTCATTGGTACAATGAGGATAACAATACCAATTTCAGATGTACTGCTGTCTAAATTAAATGAAATAATGTAACTTACAAAGCAATTTAATGGTATGGTGATAACAGGTGCTTAATAAGCACTATCAAATTAATGAGGGATAGATTAAAAGGTTACTTTGTTTTAATCTGCATTTCTTTATTTTTGATACTTGAATTTGTACTTTTGTATGTGTATATGCATGTGTGCCATAAGCGCATGCGAGCGGGCGTGTGTGTGTGTGTGTGTGTGTGTGTGTGTGTGTGTGTGTGAGAAAGAGAGAGAGAGAAAGAGAGAGAGAGAGAGAAAGAGAGAGGGGTGCTATGACCCCCTTCACATCTTTTTCTGATTTCTATTAGCGTGATTTTTTTCCTTACAGCTTTGCATTCATTCATTCACTCATTCATTCCTTCAACAATGACTTTAAAAAGGTATTATGTGCTCATTTTACTAAGGATAGTAAACTTGTGTCTTCTATGTTGCAAATGTCCTCCTAGTTTACTATTTGCTTCTTAATTTTGTTTATGGTAGGTTCTGACATATAGAAATATTAAATTTTCATGCAACTCATTCTCCTTTCTTTTTTTTGTAACATGCTAAGAAATTCCTTTTCTGCCCTAAGGGGATCCTTTATCATCTGGAGTAGAAAGAGAATAAAGCCCTGTTAAATAAGTCTTGGGCCTGAAAGAAAGAAAAACAAAATAATTGGCTTAATGCAGAACCAGCTTTATAAAATGTTCATTTTACACTACAATTTGTTTTTAAGGGCACACCTAACTTATATTTGTGTTTCTGGCGACTAGTACAACATATGACACACAGTAAGTTCTCAACAAATGCTGAATTTGCTCATTCAGAGAGAAGAGAGCAATCAGTAAGGGCAAACTCAGTAACCAAACATCAAAATTGAGAAGAAAGCTTTTAATCAGAGTGACACCGCAGTACTACACAGAAAACATCAAGAAAGTTCAAAATCAAATATTCTACAGCACTGATATTCTTCTATGGTTGAGGGAATAACACTTGCTCTTAACATTTTTTTTCAAGCCCCAAATATCTCTACTTACTGTGTTTGGCAGCCTTTCTCCAAGTGTGTTCTGAACTACACCCACCAAGATGCTCCAACAGCAAGTGTCCCACAGTCAATCAAATTTGGCAACCACTGTACACAGCTTTACACCCTTCTCCTCAACTCACCCCCACACCAGACTTTTGGACTTCTGCAGAAATAAACACTCTGAGAAATTCCTGCAAGTACTGGTTTCCAAAGGATACAAAGAGGAAACTAAGTTCAGAGTTAGTCTAGAGTGCTCAGACAGAAAGGAGAGAACCAGGGAAACACTGGGTTCTATCTAGTAAAAAGCTAAAATCAGTGTTCTGGGATCTGGGAGATCCTGGACAACACAGACACTTGAGACCCAGGAAAAGACCAATGACTGGAGGAGACACATACCAGGCAGGAGTCCTTCAGGGATATTGGCAGGACTCAGGCCATGTGGTGGTGTGGGCAAGAAGGAAGCATCATGAAACAGAGACCCTGGAAGAGCCTGAAGATGGAATGAAGGGATTTGGCAGTAATGTCAAGCCCAATCACCAAGAGCTGGGCTGGACCACAACATGCGGTGGGATTCCTATGGAGGCCAATCATTTGCTTCCCAGGCAGGCCGGTTATTCAACATCCATTTACTAGGGGCAGAGCCAATACACTCTACAGAGATTTTTAAAAATTTCCACTCTAGGGTCTGTCTACTATGGTAGAAGGAGTATTGTGTGAAGGCTTGAGCTAACTTGCACCATGCTCCTGATTTATTTCAGCATCCATTTAGACTGGTACCCTTGCAGCAGATCCCTTAAGTCTCCTGTCCCTGGGACTGAGTACCAAGTGAGAAGAGCCATCAGCACTGATTTCAATAACAAACCAAGTTCCCCCAGGCAGCGGTTCCCCTGGAAGACTTGAACTGAGCTAGACAATGAACAAGGCGGAGTCATCGGTCTGCCTAGTCAACGGTGGAAAGCCAGGCAGCTCTGAATAAGTACAAAGAATGCAGGGTTCTGGGGGCAGAAGAGGCCTGAGGAGGCATCCCCTCAGCTCCCAGGTTAGGCTGGACACAACCTCAAGTCAGAGAGCATCTCTGCAGGGGTTTTTTTGCTTGGTTTTGTTCTGTATTTATCTGTAAGTCATTAATTGAAGTGTTGAAACAAAATCCAAATCATCGTATCTCTGTAGGTTCCCTACACTGAAAGATAATAGTCTGGTTGGTATGTCTAGTTTACCGTCTTGGTTTAACATGTACCGAAAGCCTTACACTGAACAAAGCTATTGTTCAAATGAAGTCACTGTCAGGAAGAGAACTGAAAAAATGTGATTCAAGAGCTTGATGTCTCTGAACCACCTATCAGCCACAGAATAAAATGGAGGCAGGTGATTTTATAATCAATCCTTTTATCCAGATAGGTATAATTCCACAGTGACTTTGGGGCCCGCCCTTAAATCTGATGCAGATTAGCCTAGGTAAATTTCTAGGCTATGTTGATAATTATTTTTTCAAATATTTGTAACCAATTGTTAACATTAGCAAATATTTATTTTAGCATGAGAAATCTGTGAACACCCCCTCTTCTCCTCATGAGATACAGGGATCTCCAAACATCCTGGAACCCACCTTCTAATCAATCCTCAGGTAACCGCTTCTCCCACAATAACTGGAAAAGCTCAACTTCTCTTGTATGTGATCTTGTAATTAGTATACTCACCTAGATTTCACATTCTAAATATAGCTGCCATCACAGTTCTATATATAGCTAACAGTTGCTTTTACAGAAACTCTTAAAATCTACTATCACCATGCCAAATAGGGTTTTGTTTTTTTTTTTTTTAAGATTTTATTTATTTATTTGACAGAGAGAGAGATCACAAGTAGGCAGAGAGGCAGGCAGAGAGAGAGGGGGAAGCAGGCTTCCTGCTGAGCAGAGAGCCCGATGCGGGGCTTGATCCCAGGACCCTGAGATCATGACCTGAGCCGAAGGCAGAGGCTTTAACCCACTGAGCTACCCAGGTGCCCCAGAAGTAGGTGTTAGTATGGGTCCTTTGAAACTGAGAGGTCAAATAGTTTGCCTAAAGCCGAAGAGCCAGTTAAGATGGGAGTTAGCATTTAAATCCATTTCTGATTCTAGAAACTAACATCTCTAATTATCCTGCAGTAAAATCAAGTCGCCCAAATTGCTTTTCCATAATAGAAAGCATTATTTTGATCACCAAATATTTTTTCCACACCTACCGCATACATTCCAAACCTAACTAACAAGACAAGGAATCCATGGGGCCTTTGATTCATTCAGTCTTCCTTAGGTTAAACTCCAGGAGGAGTAGGGGTTTAGATCAATCAATCAACAAGTGTTTATTGAACGCCTGAGATTTTTCATACTAGGCATTATAAAAAAAATCCCGGAGTATCAGAATTTATTGTTATTTTCCTATTCCAACGTTGGGGGAGAAGGGAGGAAATCAAGCAGATACCTTGGGAATTTAGGAAGAAATAGAGAATGTATCTTAGAAGGACAGAGAAGCACTGATAAACAGTCAAATGACAGTTTACATGAAATAGGAGTCTGGGAAAATTAGTTGTTAAAGAGATGCTTTCGGGGGAAAAACTATTGCATTAAACCAATGGCCTTAATCTAAGTATGATTCATGATTATGCTGAAATTTGAGATTATCTACCATGCAATCAACCGTATCTAAAGAAAAAAATGATGTAGTTAAGAATGCATGCATACATGAAATGCAGCCTTAGAACAAAGAACAATGCTATATAATAACATTATAAATGTTTTCCTAAAAAACATATAAGCACTCCCTAATAGGTTTGCCATCTAACTATGCAGCCTTTCGGTTTCAGTAATAAGCAAGGAAATTGATTAAGTACTACTTCCTGTATTTGATATTAAGAAAAAACAAACGGCATAATAAATTATTCAATTAAAGGCCATTTTTTATTTCATTCCATTAGAAGGCAATGAATTGGCTTAGGAAAAAATCGGGCAAAATATACTAATCTTCATTTTACTGGCATGCTATTACACACTAGTAAAACCAATTGGACTCATTTAGGGCCAGAAGGAGGCTGTTAAAATGACGTTGCCTTCAGTAGTTTTTTAAGAATCAAGAACGAAAAAAAAAATAGTATAGACAAGAAAATGTGTAAACTATTCATATTTATTTTAAAAAACCATCTTGTCTTTGGCACAACTTCTTCAAATGCCACACATAACAAAACAAAAGTTTTGTGAGATATAATTCAGTGGTATATCCTGGTACTAAGTGCTAATACACTCTACTGTAGGCCTATCTCTTTCCCATCACGATTTTTCATAATGCCAACCCATTGGTTCCCTTTATTCATTCAACAAATATTAAGTATCTGCCCAGTGCCTTGTGCCATGGTAGGCAGTGTGAACACAAATAAGAAGACTATCACACAGGTGATGATACAACAACCATTGAATTTCAAAATATCAAGAAAAAGATTTTCACTGTAAAATATTCCTCTATCACTTCTGCTTTAAAACCATCTACTATATCATCAACAAAGGTACATTTAAGCAGAAAATATTTGTAGCCTCAGACATGAAAGGGCACTTTTCAAGGACAGCCCACAGATGGCCAATGACAGAAGAGAAGCTCCCTTGTCATCTGCCAGCTACCTTTCTCAGGGTGGGAGTAGTCTATTTAGGTCCCCAATTCTTCTTCAACCCCATAGGGGAGATCAGGAAAAATATGGTACCAAATGGTTCCCAGTTCTTCTTCCCCTAGAATCAAAATCCTTAATTTCAAACATAAGCTGTGAAAAGCAATGGAAAACATACATGTGAACACAACTACTCCATCATCTGAAAATCATTTCTCTTGCTCTCTTAGTAACACTGCCTCTGAACCTCAATTCATGAGGACCTACTTTGAGCCAAGCCCTCTTCTGTGTGTTAGGGATATAGCAGTAACCAAACAGACAAAAATCCCTGCCTTCTGGGAGCCTCCATTAACATAAACAGTAGGAATATACGGTATACAAATAAATAAGTACAATGAATAGTCTGTCATATCATCCTACGGAAAAAATTAAAGCAAGAAAGAGAAGGAGTGTTGAGGAGGTTGCAATTTGAAATAAGGTAGTAAGGGAAGGCCTCACTAGGACAATGACATTGTGCAAAGACTTGAAGAAGGTGAGAGAGGAAGTCGTACAAGCAGAGGGAGGAGCAGGTGCAAAGAAAGACCCTGAGACAGGAAAAAATTGGGTGTCTAAGGCCAGTGTGACTGCAGTAGATTAAAGGAGGGGGCTGGGACAGGGAAATAAGGACGAGTGGGTAACAGAGACTATGCAGGGCCTGGTTATGTAGGGTCTTCTTTGATTTTCACTCTGGCTGAGACAGGGTGCCACTCAAGTGTTTTGAGCAGATCTGACACATTTTGAAAGTATCACTCTGGCTGTCCGGCAGTGACTTGTTATAAGAACAATGGACAAGGGGACAAACAGAAATCCAGTTAGGAGGAAAACGCAATAATCTAGGTAAACACAGATGATGGTGGCTAACTGCGTTGGACATGGTAGAGGAAGGTGATGATGATCAGATTCTAGATATATTTTGAAGAAGGAGCCAACAAGATTTTCTCGCACACTAGATGTGAAGTATGAAGAAGCAGAGGAATCCAGAGAGATACCTGAGGCTTTGCCGTGAGCAAGCAGCAAGATGGACCTGCCACTTACAAAATGAGCAACACCGGAGAGGAGCAAGCTTGAAGGAGAAAGTCAGGAGCTTGATTCTGGGTATTTTAGGTCTAAGATGCCTGCCTGTGAGACATTCAAATGGAGATGCTGAGAGTCAGGGAATCTGGAAGCCTGGGGTGAAGAGAAAGGAGTAGGTTGAAGATACAAATTGGGGAAGTGCCAGCATATCAATGAGACTGGATAAAAGCACAAAAGAACAGGAGGTACAAGGACCAAATGTTGGTACGCTCCAATATTTAGACATCAAGGACCTGAGGAAAAAAAAACACCAAAAGAGACCAAGAAGGAATGGCTAAGAAGGGAAGAGGAAAAGTAGGACAATGTGAAAGCCCTACAACCCCATGAATAAACTGTTTCCAGAACAGGAGGAGTTCATTACCTCAGATTCTGCCGACTGGTCCAGTGATACGTGACTGAGAATTGGCTACTAGATTTAACACTATGGAGGTCATTGCTTATCTTGGTAGAAGATGGACTAGGGCACAAAAATTGGCTTGGACTCGGTTCAAGAGAGAATAAAGAACTATTACAGAGTGAAAATAGGGACATCTCTCAGGAGATTTTGCTATTAAGGGGAGGAGAAAATTGTAGAGGTAACTGGAGGGACCGAGGGCGAAAAGAGGTGAAATAACATCACGGGATCTATGCGGAAGGACAATAACCCAGTAGAGGGGACACTGATAACACTGGAGAGAGGGGAGAATATGCTGGAGCCACGTGCTGGGGGGGTAAGAGGGAATGGGAGCCTGAGCACAGGGAGAGCCCTGGCCTTGCCTGGGAGCAGAGAGTTCAACCACAGTAACAGGAGGGAAGACAGAATATATGGGCAGAGACACAGACAGAAATTCTCTTCTAATTGCTTCTATTTTCTAAGTGCAAGAGGAATAGGAAGCAAAGTTTTCAGCTGAGGGTGAGAATGGAAGAGGAGGTGTTGAAGACTCGAGGAAACAGGGAAGAGTGGGAGGCATCAGTCATCTAGGAGGGCAGAGGCAGAAATGAACTGACCAAGAAAATGCAGCCTGATAAGCTGGCAGCGCAAAGGGCCCCCTGGGGATTAGTGATCCCAAAACTCAAGTGAAACCAGTCAGCTTGACGCAGCGTTTCTCTCCAACCACATTAATTGGCTCAGGAAGAAATGAGAGTGGCAGCGAGTGGAGTTTAACCAGGCTTTCCAGATGAGCTCTACAAAATGGGAGAGGGAGGAGGAAAGTAAGAACCCACCTGAGAGCCTGCTTATGTGAGGTAAGAGGAATTTCAGTTGGGAAGAAGCGAAATGAGGACATGGGAGGGGCATGGCTAGTACGTCTAAAGAGGGGACAGTCAGCGGATTTTAGGCTCTCCTGGGACTGAAGGTCACTGGAGTCAGGGTAACAGTAAGACAAGTGCCACGTAGAGAGCAGAAGCCTGCAAATAAGGTCATGGGGGGTGGCAGTCACGGTTCATGACACATTTCAGGGCACCTAATCTCAAACATGTTGGTCTCAGGATGGCTTTACCTTCCGAGATATGAGTGAGGGTCCCAAAAAGTTACTGGTTATGTGAGCTATGTCTCCTAGTATTAACCTATCAATATTAAAACAGGAAATTTTTAAACACAAGAGTATGCAAGCATGCATTCCATGCAGCTTCTGGAAAAGAACACTGTGCTTTTAGTTTAGTTTCTAAGACAAGGAAACTAAAAAGGCAAACAAGGTCTTTGTGTTATCATGGAAATAGACCTCACAGACCCTCTGAAAGTGTCTTTCAGCCCCCAGAGGCCACTGGACCTCACTCGGGGAACTGCCGGTCGAAGACGTGGCCCCAGAAGCGAGAAGTTGAGAGCTACGGGAGCTACGACCCCTGAAAGAGAGAGAGAGAGACACAGGATGGAGAAACCAAGAAACCAGAGGCACAATTTACACGAACAGTGAACTCACAAGAACTGTGACAGAAAGAGTAGGGTACAAGTGGCAGAGAGCCAGGAGGGAAAACGGTCACACGCTGCAGGGAAGTGTCCAGAGCAGGGAGAGCGGCTTGTAGGGGGCAATGGCCTGAGATTCAAAAGGAGGCATTTTTAGAAAGGAGGGAAGGACAACAGAAGGGAAATAGCAAAGAACAAAAAAGACCTCCTACCCCGCCTCCAGGAGAAGGTGAAAGAATACAAAGGAAGAAGTGCCCTGACGGCAAGCCACGGGTCAGATCCAGCAAGCAAAGGGGAAGTTTACGGAGGAGCCTGAGGATATAAAGGACTTTGCTGATGACAAACAATGTGTTCCAGGGAGCGCCATAGAACAGGAGGTAAGGGACCCAAAAAGGGGCCACGCAGCATCTGTTCCACTTACTACCGCCATGTCACGAATTACCCCGAAACTTAGCTGCTCTTTAAGAACCATTTAATTATGGTAATAGTGTCTGTAGGTCAGGAATTCAGACAGGACACAGAGAGAATGGCTTGTATCCATTCCACGATGGTCTGGGGCCCCAGCTAGGAAGACTCAAAGGCCAGAGCACTCAACGACTGCGGGCTGAAATTACCTAAAGGCTCATTTACGCACATGTCTGGGGCCTGCGCCGGGAAGAATGAACACCAGGATTGCCAGCCAGAGCACCTACATGTGGCCTCTCCAACGGAACTCACATCCTCGTCAGAAGCAGGAGAGCCAGGCGGTGGCTCAGAGCTCCAAACACAAGTGCTCCAGCCAACAAGGGGACAGCCACATCGTCTGCTGGACCCCAGCCTCAGAAGGCACATGGCATCCGGTCCAGGGGACCCTGTTGGTTAAAGCAGCCACATGCCTGCCCAGATTCAAATGGAGGGGACGCAGATACTCAATGGGCAACCTGTCAAAAACTTTGGAGGCTGTATTTTAAAATCATCTTCTACGTACATCATCTTCTGTCCCAAAGGAGCAGTTTCCAGATGCTGAAAGATGAAATATATACGAACGTGATATAAACCATTGACTAATTTTCTGTTCCCGCCTGTTATGGACTGAATGTTTGTGTCCCTATGTTGAAACCCTTACCCCCAGCATGGCTGTACCTGGAGATGGGCCTCTAAGGAAGTAATTCAGGTTAAATGGCATCATGAGAGTGGGGCCCCGATCCCACAGGATTAGTGTCCTTATATGAAGAGACAGTCTTCTCCACCCCCGCCCTCTCCCCCTCATGCATACTCCACGGAAAGGCTATGTGAGCACACACAGCGAGAAGACAGCTGTTGGCCACCCAAGGAGAGAGCTGCCACCAGAAACTGACATGACCTGACTTGATCAAGGACTTCCAGCCTCCAGAGCAGTGAGAGAATAAATTTCTGTTGTTTAAGCCACCCAGTCTGTGGTATTTTATGAAATCCCAAGAAGACTAAGACACCGTCCCCCTTCCTTTTTCAGTATGATCAGTAGAGACTGACAGGGTAGGGTTTTGAGTAAATGAAGTCATTGAATGGAGAGCCCGGATCACACCCAATAATATTATATATTGTTGATGAGAAAACAAGACTACTCTTCATGGGTAGGGCTTTTACACACACACACACACACACACACACACACACACACGGGCATCATATATCAGTTCAAGTTCACGAACAAAGCCAGATGAGGTGCTTTCTCAGCAGATGCAGCAACACTACAGGTGTCTGATTCTAGCCTGGCAAATTTTCATTCTCCTAACTAAAATTATAGTGGGGGAAAAAAGGGAAACAGTAACAAAAAAACTAAATTTATATTGCCTTGTTCAAGGTTTTCATTTTAATGAAAATGTGCCCTGCACATACTAGAAAATTATACATTTAAAAAAAAACACTTGAATTCATCTGAAAAATCTATCTTAGATGCCATTCGCTTTTGGTCAACAATCTGGACACTTCTGAGGAGGGCAGTGTAGAAATCCTTCTGACTGTTGAAGTGTGACTTCAAGAGCATGTTAGCGTACTCTGCTTAGTCTTTGTCATGGAATTTATGAATATCAGTAAGAGGAGCTATAAATACTTGACGTCAGAAGATATCAAGAAAGAAAACTATTCCTAGATTATGTATTCCAATAAACAATCCAATAAATACTACATTATTATCTGAATATTCACCTATGTTATGTTCTACAATTTTGTTGTTGTTTAATGTACTAACAGGTAAAATCTGTATTCCTATACTTTTTTCTCAAATGATGAACTGTACCATAGACTGCTTATTTATGCTGTCAAACTCTGAATCAAATTTGCATATTGTCTGCTATATTCAACAATCGTGAAAACAAAGTAAACACTTAGTAAAATAATAATTCTAACATCAATTCACACAAGAAGTCTTAAGTATATAGCGATCTTTTCTAAACATCTTTATTCAAAATACAAAGTAAACCTTTAAAACACATCAATATCTAATAGCTAATGCACATTGCAATTACGCTCCCAGTCGTGAGAAGAAATATGTCAGTTCTCGTGTTCACACATTTGCTGATGCAATATAAAGGGCGGATTTCTAGTAAAGCTATTGAGAGAGGTGTACCAACAGAAGGTACTGGTCAAAATGACTCGCCACTTTCCAGCTACATCATCTCTGGGTTGTTTTGTTTCTTTCCTCTGTGACATTCAGATCTTAGGGAAAGACGCCCATCTGAAATGGGAATGGGACTCTTCCCTGTGATCATTCACTCACCCTTCTGCATCTTGTCCCTTCTAGTTTTAAGTTTTCAAGTCACTGAAGCCACTCCAGATAGCTGGTACCGCAGAGAATGGAAAAAAAAAACAGGAAGGGGCAGGGGGACAAATGATCAGATGTAAGTGTCCAATACTCTGCAAGGACTCAATACTCTTTGACAAGTGCCAAAGGAAAGAAAAACTAACACCGGTGGAGCTTTGTGGGCATTGGTGCACATTTTGACCAATGACCCTCATCACCTAGCATGATGGTTATTTGGCAGCACTCAACACGCATGGCATCGGAGCAGTACAATGGTGTATCTACAAGAGGTGCTGTAGGACAGGTGCAGATGAGGGGCCTCCTGAGATCCCACAAACTCCATCATGATTCAAGGGAGAGAGTTAAGTGCTTACTGGCTCCCAGGAGGGACACAGAAATCCTTGCAGGACTGGTACCTAGAAAAGACCTAGTTTTGACAAGAAGGTCACAGGCTACAAGGATCTCACAAGTAAAGACAATGGCAAGGTCCAGGAAGGCCAAATCAGCTGCCAGGGTGACATTCAGAGACCAAACAGGAACAGTCTCATTTCAGTGGAGACCAGGGCACAACGCCCAGTCACGAAGCATGCCAAGTCCAGAGCAGTGGACACAGTGAGGGTCACACAATGAATAAAGTGCGCTTCGCCTAGTGCCACGAAGATACGAAGCTTTCCCCTTCAGAGAATGAGGGAAGAGAAAACCCTTGAGAAATGAGACCAATGACGAAAAAGCTTTTAAACTGAAGACTTATTAATTAATAAGACCAGATGTTTTCCATCTTCGATTTGAATGGGATCTCAAAGGCAAGGTGCAAGCCTCTATAGAAAATAAATCATTTCATCTGTATATCTTAAAACTAGTGTGTACATTTTTACACACGCACCTTTCTTCCATCTTTCTGAACCTTCCTCCCTGACCCCAGCTACATAAACATATTCAAAATCAGTACTCTTCAAAGTGTGGTCTGTGGTCAGTGTCAATCAGGAAACCTTTTATTACTTGTCCATGGTTACATAAATACTGAAAATGAAGACAGGTGTTCACAAATTCGTATAGCAATCTGGCATTGCCCCAACATCCAAGTCTGGGATTAATGAGCCCCTTTGTCTATAACGGGGTGTAGACAAATACAGGTGTGGTCAGACTCAGATGATGCCGGTGAGACACAGTATGCTCCCTGAGCTATATAGGATCACATATCAGATTGGGATAAAAAGAGCCCTTCCAGGAGTAATGTAAGAAGCACTAATGTAGGGGGTGCCTGGATGGCTCAGGTGGGTAAGTATATGATTCTTGGCTTTGGCTCAGGTCATGATTTCAGGGTCATGAGATTAGCTCGCGCTCTCTCTCTCTCTCTCTCCCTCCGCCCCTCCACCCGCTTGTGTGCAAGCACTCTCTCTCTCTCAAATAAACAAATAAATCTTTAAAAAAAAAAAAAAGTAGATCAGCATGCAGCCTAACACTGCTACCAACTGCAATGCCAACAGTGGGTTTTGTATTTAGGATTACTTTGATACAAAACAGACCAATAAGAATGGAGGACTTCACATGTAAACGATGCGTTCATGCCCAGGAAAGATCAAGTGACAACAGATTGTTAAAACCAAGGTTCCAAAGGAGTTCAGCCAGGGAAAAAAAAAAAGTGATATAACTCTCGAAAGCAGCATGTGACAGTTTGCTTTCCACAGCGGCAAGGACCATATTCACACTCCAAGAGCCAATTTAGTTTCAGGCAAATAATATTAAGTCACATGAAATAAATGTCATTAATTTGAAAGTTATTGATTTTTTACTAGTTTTGTTTGCATTTCATCTGTAAAAATCTGTTTTGGTTCTGTGGTTGTACCAGAGCTACAAGCATCAGGAGCTTACATATTTAAGTAGCATAATAAAAATGAAGTCAGCTATAGAGATCTGCAAGACATTTTTTCTCCTGTAAAAAGGTTCCATACACGATTTTGCTGTGAGAAGTAATGGTCCCTTGGACACTGGGTTGAGATCAGAAGCCCGCACTGGAGGGAGGCAGAAACCCAATGACAAGGTGCAGGTGGCCTGGTCCACTTGGCATCTGAGCTGGACTTTTCCAGGGGCATCAGGAAAGACACTATCTTGACTGTGCAGCTTTGTATGTGTTGTCATTTAGTTGCATCATTTGAGTTGTTCTGTAACAAACAGGAGCCTAATGGAGAAACCTCATAACATAGCCCGAACTTCATTTTGGAAGACTGAATTAAGATTTTTTTTAAGATTTTTTTTTTTTATTTTTAAGTAATCTCTATACCCAACTTGGGGCTCAAACTTACAACACTAAGATCAAGAGTCATATGCTCTACCAACTAAGCCAACAAGGTGCCCTGAGAATTAAGATTTTTACTTTTTACTTCTCCCCTTTGTAATATAACAGCTTTTACCCCCACAACATAACCCCAGAAGGTCAGTATGCCAAGAATCATCCTAGTTTCAGAGATGAGAAAAGGGAGGTTCAGAGGGGAGTCTGTGGCTCAAACAATCAGGAATATGGCTGAGAGAGGACCTGAACCCCAGTTTTCTAATTTTGAGTCCCGTATAAGAAGCATTTTTTTTTTTTAAGATTTTTGTTTATTTGACAGAGAGAGAGATCACAAGTAGGCAGAGAGGCAGGCAGAGAGAGAGGGGGAAGCAGGCTCCCTGCTGAGCAGAGAGCCCAATGCGGGGTGATCCCAGGACCCTGAGATCATGACCTGAGCCGAAGGCAGAGGCTTTAACCCACTGAGCCACCCAGGCACCCCATAAGAAGCATTTTTAAACTTTATCCACAGAGCACTTAGCTGTTTTCAGAAAACAATAATATTAAAAACTCTACCCAATTCTATTACTAGGAAAGACATTTCCACAACATAATTACTACTTTTCTCTTTCAATTAAAAAAAAACACTTAAAATTCCATATTAGTTATGGAAGGTTAATGCACAGAATAATTATTTTTCCTTTAGGATTAGACAGTATATGACTTTTACATAATTAAAAAAAAAAACTAGTGCACATTAAGCTATCGCCATGATCCAATCACTTTGGTAACCCTCTATTTTCACATTGTTCTATCAGATCGCGTTTACATTTTTTCCCCCTACTTAAGCTTGGTGAAGACAAAATAAAGGCAATATGAGGTAGAAAGAATACCAGTCTCTGTATCAAGGCACTGGGTTTTAAGATACGACTTGGATTCTAATCGTGACCTAAAGCAGAGACCTACACAGCCCCCCACCCCACCCCCGCCATGTTTTCCCACATTCACCTGTGTACCAAGTCCTCCTCCTAAGGACATCTGCATGGCCTGAAACAGGGCATAGCCTCCTAGTGACCCCACCCCTCCAGCCCCTCCCTTTTCGAGTATTTTCTCCTTGCCTCCAGGGTTACCTTTCCAAGATATAAATATGATCCCTTCACTTCTCTATCAGAAAACCTTCACTCAACCCAATGCCTGATGGAGACAACTGGAACTCTTCAATCTGATATATAAAGTCCTTCCAAATCTGGCCCTCTTTAGTCTCATCTTCTCCACCCAACTTCCCCACCTCACAGGGAAATGCATATTCATATTCTACACTCCATATGTATGGTCATATTCTACATTTCAGCCCCTTAAGAAACCAATAGTGGTTCCTGGCATAGTTTATTCTACAATGCTTTGGAGCACACCATGCCTGTTGTCAGAAATTTCTACCCTCATATTCCCGCCTAACCTCCTAAGTTCCTCTCCTTCCTTCAAGTCTTTTAAGGCTTCCTCTGTACCACCTCCTCAGACAGGCAATCCCTCTTCTCTGCTCCCTCAGCACTAATCTTTACAGAAGAGAGGCTGTATTGCGTTATTTGTCAGATCCATGACTCTCTAACTATATATAATAATCTCCTTGAATATGGGAACCATGATTTTCTCATCCCCAGTACCCATCATGGCAGTTAGTGGTTAATAAAAGTTTGCTAAATGTATGAAAAGAATGGCTTTAAGAGTTTCTTCATCTTCATGTCAGTGGGACTAGAATGTATCAATGACCTCGCCTCCATAACGTTCTGTGTTTTAGTATAGCTTTTCACAAAACGCTGGACTGTTTTTTTTACTAGTTTATGAAGGGTTTGTTTTGTTTTATAATTTTTTTTAAGATTTTATTTATTTATTTGACAGAGAGAGATCACAAGCAGGCAGAGAGGCAGGCAGAGAGAGAGGAGGAAGCAGGCTCCCCGCTGAGCAGAGAGCCGGATGCGGAGCTTGATCCCAGGACCCTGAGATCGTGACCTGAGCCGAAGGCAGAGGCTTTAACCCACTAAGCCACCCAGGTGCCCTAGTTTATGAAATTTTTAAAGAATAAAAATTCATCATTTCATCAGCAGGACACCTTGAGGCATTAAGTTTACAGATCTATATCAAGATATCATAAAAATAATGAGTTGCTCTTACTGAGCCCGGAACTATATGAAAGGTACTGTCATAAATTCCACATTTGTTAATTTCATTTAATCCTCCCATGATGTAGATGTTATTTGTCCTCATCTTCAAGAAGAGAATACAAGGAATTAAAGAATTTAAAAGACCACAGAGCTAGGAAGTGCTGAAGGGATTTAAACCCACTGTTGTTTGACTTCAAGTACCTTGCTGTCCACCACCTCTCTGGGTGGAGCTAAAGAATCCCGCTAGGATACTAACCCCCTCTTCACATTCTTTTCAACACCTGATTTGCTGCTTAAAGTTTAATCACTGTCGGAATGAAAGGCGGTAAGAAAGTCAATCAGGTGCATTTTAATTGGCAGATATATTTAAAGAACATTAACTTTCCCATAAAACTGACAGTACCCTTTGGTCACTGACATGCCTAAACAAGTAGGTTTCTTGACTAAGGAAATTTGTATTGATAGGTTTTTATATTTATATTTAGGCAACCTTTGAATTTATAAAGAAATACACTTTGATAAAAGATAAGAGATTCAAACCCAGCTTTTGCTTTTGCATTTGAATATCATTCCGTTAGACATGTTACTTTGTATTACTATTACTTTTGTACTTTGTATTACTAAACTACCATTATAATTTAACTGAAAATAAGCTGGTGGGATCGTAAGTGCCTTAAGCCATCAGCCATTGTACAACATTTATTATAACAGTTTTTAAAACGATGATATTCAATTCTCAATATCCTTTACCAGCTTAAGTTGATACTTCTTTTTCTTGGTGAAAAAAAACCAATCAGGTTACTGCAGAAGAAAGTATTATCTGAAGTCCCTTTGTTTGGCTACTGAGCCTTCTGATAGATAGCTAGGCTGAGAGTTCAGATGGATGGCTTTAATTAAATAAAATGTTGGCAAAAGAGCAAATGCACAATGGCTATTAACGATACAGTAGTTTCCCAGTTTGCTGCAGTGAGGAAAAATACCTAATTCTTGTTAATTCTTGCCTTCATGGCAAATACTCTTTGAAAAGAAAGAATACTATGGAATTATATATATCAAATCTTTGGTGGAAAAGCCATTCTCTTAAATGATTATCTTTAAGTGTAGTCAAATAATTCTTAAAAATATGTTGATATTTTAATCCTCATTGTTAAAGTTAAAAAACCTATCTGGACAGTTTGTTAAAAGCCCAAAATATACTTTGGAAGTTTTGTCTCACCATATATAACTAAAAACTCTTCTGATGAATTCTTGATGAAAGATTTAGTGTCAGTTTATTAGATCCAAAAAAAAAAAAAAAAGCATGTTTTATCTGTGTGTGTGTCTGTGTGTGTCTGTGTGTGTCTGTGTACATACAAAATGCTAAAAATTTCATCTCAAGAAATGTAACTTAACTACTTGTTTTGCATTATCTCTTTAGAAATTGGTGCCCTGAGTCTTGGCTTTTTAACTTCAGGCATTTTTTTTTTCATTCTGTGAGCATCAGTTTCTTCATCTGTCAGGGGAAATAATAACACCTACCTTACAGGCATGTGGTAAGGCTTCTACCAAAAAATGCATGTGAAGTGTCCAACACCATGCCCAATGCATAGCAGACTCTCCATGCATTTTGATTTCTTCTCTTTTCCCCACAGCACTCCCCAGTCAAATGTCAAATTTCAAACTGGAATTTTTGATAAGTAGGTTGTATAGAATAGGGTCGCCAGATCTCCTTGAGGCGTGGAAAATGAAATGGACCAAAGATATAATAAAGGCACACTACTTAAGCTGCCTGTGCTTTCTCATAGATATTTCATAAAAACTAAATTCTTTGTAAAGAGATCCAAATACTCTCAGTCAATAAAACAGAAGCAAAACCCCAGACATGATCATTTCTACAGAATTCCAAAGGGAAGTTCTCAAGTTTACTTGTATACCTCCAAAACTCAAGAACAGAAACACAAGGAGAACGGGAGCTATACAAAATGCATACATTTTCCCCTGGTGAATACACACACAAACATTTACTAACCAAAGCCACATAAATCAGAAGGGAAGCTACAAGGCAAAGGAAGCATCCTTAATTACTGAGATTGTCCTTAACAGCTGTATTTCTATTACACATGATAAACTAATAAGTAGATTAAAACAACTAATACATTACTTAATTTAATTCGAGTGGCATATTAAACAGTTTTCAGAATCATTTCTCTTCTTCTAAAACATTAACCCAAAAGTGTATTAGGTGACTTCTCAATGGATTGGGTTTATCAGCTCCAGAGAAAATCGGGGGAGGGGGAAGACAGAGAAATGTGTCCTGAATTTTAATAGTATGTCATTGTATGTGGGTGAATCTTAGCATATCATTGTGGAAGTGACTGCATTAACTGCCACAACCCATATGTTACAGTTTCTCTGCTCAGCACTGCATGCAGTAGCAATAGTTTACTCAATATCATCTTGACAGAAGCCTTCGAGATGAACCCAAGTTATGAACGGTGTGTAGGTATGGCATGAAATTATACAGATTGGCCAACTCTCTCTTTGTATGTGATAATACTAAGAAGGCAGTTTCCCTAAATCTTGGAATTGAGATTAACATTTTTTATAAAAAGAATAATGCTAAGAAATACTTGTTCAAATATGTGGTCCTTAATGAAGCTAGCAGTCTGTATTAATTTGCATTAAATTTCAGGAAGAGATTTAGCTAAACAAAATCTACATGAAAAAATGTTATGCTAGAGTAGTCTCCATAATGAGTTTTAGGATGTTTAAATGTAAATTGCAGTTGGGGGTGGGGGGAGGATGTGGAAAAACAATGGTTATATGAGCGCAACCAACCTTAGAATTTAATGATATTAGAAATTGGCATTTTGGCCAAAGTTATCCCCAGACAAAATTTAAAACGTACTTATTCCCTCTATGTTCATTATTTTCCTGACCAACCTGATAGTTCAATATTTTTGTTTATATTTAACAAGAACTAATTCAAAACTGTTTGAATCGTTTCAACTTATAAATTCCAAGGGAAAAAAAACTAAATACAAGCTGATTACAAATGCAAATAGAAAACATTGCTCATTACAATAATATTCACCCAAAAAAATAAGTAAGCCAATTACAAGCAGTATCCTTTGACATGCACTAAAAATCATGCAGGCAGCTCAATTAATTTAAATATGTGTGTCTATATGGGCACACACACACACACAACTGAAACACAAACACCAGGTAGGAGATTTTAAAAGAAACAAACTACATATATTTGTGCATTCCCAATGGATCAGGACCTCAAAAAGAAATGCGACAATCAAATTGAAAACAATACTAATTAGAAAAGCAATAATATAAGCAAGAAGAAATCCTTAAGGTGTAAAAAGACACCAAGTAACAAACATCCCTGGTTCTCCTATTGGAAAAGATAACGTAGAATACCCAATTTCTGACTCAGATTTTTATGTTCCGCAGGAAATTCAGTCTTATCTCCACCAAGCAGATTAGGTGATCATTTTTCAAAGTTACCATATACTTCTAAAAGACATACAAGTACATTTTGTCACAACCCAAAAATCTACCCATTTCAGCATTCAGATAAAGCTTGTTGGCGGAACTGCAATTTTTTTTTAGCAAACAGATCCATTTAGCACCAAGTTCATCGTGACATTTAGTTGATAGGACAGACACTCTGTGCTTGACAGAATGCTTTCATTTAGCACTTTTACCTGGTTATAAATTATTGGTACCACCATTTGCAACTTTTAATATATGATTTACTAAAAGGAAAAGCAGGGGCATTTCTAAAGCAGGGGTGCTTTTTGAGTGGGTAAACATAAGGCCACCTGCCAAAAAGAGTGCTGGAAAATGAATGCACATATCTAATAAGGAAGTGGTTAAAAAGGGATGAATTCCCTGAGTCATTAAACAGGATATAAACCAAAGACAGGTTGTGCCACCTAGAGAAAAACTGGAAATCGTACATTGGCTCTTTAGTAGTAAGCATTATTTCAAAAGCCTGAAACTTTTGGCATGCCCACTAACCAAACCACCCTCCATACCAACCCATCAAGCTGCTGAAATTTAAGCTCTCCCTTCTCCACACACCAGATTTGCAGCCTCCTGCTTTCCTCACTCACCCACCCACACAGCACCATTTAACCTCAGCACCGACTGTTGCCACAGCCCATGCGGACCCAGCATCCTGAAACACATCCAATTCTAAAGCGTTTTCCTCGAAGCCAGGGCCGGCAGGGGTGAGACGAGCAGGGGAATAAAGCCTGGTGGACCCTGCCAGCCAGGGTCCCTCTGGATGCTACCCAACCACGGCGCACACCTCCTTAGCCCCCGGGGCGGGGCCATATAGGAAATTCTGGTGCACTCGACACATCATATCCAGGTTACCGAGCTGAACTCCCTGGCCAACCTCTGCACAACCCAAACGGCATGGAATGACCTCAACAGAACCAAGCCTCTGAGGTGCAAAGGGCCTTCAACTTTCCTCTTCTCGACTCACTTATAAGCAACGTGCCCAGCACACTTTGTCAGGCAGAAGCACAAAAGGTCTACAAGCAACCTGGCACGGACAGCCGCCTTTACAAAAGAAAATAGACAGTAATTATGAAAAGCCCGCAGTCCTGCGGTATTAACTTGACCGCGGGGACTGCGCTAGGGCATAACTCATCTCCCAGGCATCACTCCGCGCCCCAGACCCTCAGCCTAGGGACAGCATTCCCCTCCTCCCCTCCCCCCCCCCCCCCGAGACCTGCGGCAGCGCCCACTTCCCGCCCCCAAGCTCTTCCTCCTCCTGCTCCTCCTCCTCACTGAATCTCCAGCAACTTTGGGCACCGTAGCACCATCGAAGCCCAGCCAGAGGCGGGGACACCGCGAAGGCGGCCGCGGGAGAAGGAAAGTTTGAAAAGTCACTTAAAACACTGCAGGACCCCCCACCACCAGCAGCACCCACCCCATAAACAGGCGCGCAGGGCTCCACGTGCGAGCGGGCCCTGGAGAAGCTAGAGTATCCCCTACGTACCCCCTCCCCAGCAAAATCTTTCCCCAAGCGAAAAGTTCCCTGCTGCTGCACCCTCCCTCTTTCCCCTTCTTCCCCCACCCCCGCCCCCACCCCTCACGACCACCAGAGAAATCTCTTCCAGTTCGCACGGCGCCGCCTCTCTCCGCCCGCCGCCCGGGAGGGCGCGGCGCCCCTCCCCCGTCGGCCGGTGGACAGGTCGGGGGGAGCTGGGGGAGAGGGAGGCACCGGGGGCGGCCCCTGGCCCGGACCCCCCTTCCCTGCCTTCCCCCGCCCCGTCGCCTCACTCACCTCTCTCCTGCTCTTCCGCCTGCAAGCAGATGGGGATATTCTTCTTCCAGCCCGGCATGGTGTCTGCTCCCTGCGCTCGCTCTCGGGCTCGCTCTTCCTCGCTCGCTCGCCCCCTCTCTCCGGGGCTCGCCGCGCCTCCTCGCTCGCCCTCTCGGGCCGGCCGCGGCGCGCTCGGGGCTGCTCAGCGGGGCTGGGGCGCCGAGGCGGCTCCCGGGCACATTGAGGCGGCGCCGCGCGCCCCGCGCTCGCCTCAAACTCGCCGGCGGCTCGGGGGTGGCGGCGGCCGGGCCGGGCCGGGCTGCCTGGGCTGCAGCAGCGGGCGCCGCGGCGTGGACGGCAGGCCGGGCCGGGCCGAGCCGGGCCGGGGGCGGGGGCCGCGTGCAGGCCGAGGGCTGGGGACTGCGGAGCCCCCAGGAGGTGGGCGCCGGCGGGAGGAGTGGGCTCGCGCCGCCGCCTCCTGCCCCTCCTCCTTCTTCTTCCCCTTCCTTGTCTCTCCGCCGCCAGCAGGTGGGACTCGTAGCTGCCGCCGCCGCCGCCTCACAAAGCTTCGCCGGCGGCAGGACTGAGGCTGCGGGCTCCCCGGGCGCCTGTCGGCGGAGCCTCCCCCGAGACGCGCGCGAGGCTGAGCGGGCACGGAGGGGGCGCGCGCGCTCACACCCTCCGCGCCCCGGGCGCCCGGCCTGCGAGGCGCGCCCGGCCCGCCAGGTACCGAACTGGCCCCGAGCCGCGGGTGCGGAGCCCACGCCGCTCCGCCGCGGCCGCCACTCCTCCCTCCCAAAACCCCAACCCGCGGCTCGGGCGGCTTAGGCAACGACCTCGAGGAAGTAGGGGGCAGTGTCCTTCCCTCTAGTCCCTCCTCCTCCTCGCCGCTCTCCCCCGCCCTGGCGGTCGCCCCCTCCCGCGAGTGGAGACTTCGCCGCCACGGATTCGCTAACTTCGCCCTCAACTAAGGGAAATAGCAACTTTCGGGATGGCCAGCACAGGTTCCAGAAATGCGTCTTCTGGTGGAGTGGGAAGGGCGTGAGTGAAGAACCTCTTTTGTTTTCAATGAAGCAAGGAGACCTTGGCTAAGTGAATATTTAATCGCTGTCTTCAAGTATAAAAAGGGTTTTATGATCAGGTTTTATGATTAGTTTCTTTCCCTTGTCATAGGCTCGTAGAATATCGGGGGAAGAATGGGTATGGGGGAGGGGGACAGCTTTACTGTAGCCTGGAAGATGCTGCCCAGACATGGGGGCGCTTGCTTGTGATTTCAAAAGGATAATGCTAGGAAGGGCTCCTAACAGTCTTCCAAATGACACTTGGCAACTGTCTGCCCTGTGGGGTTATGACATCCATCTGCCTCAAAGCTGGGGGCCCGGCTAGATAATACCTATGTCTCCTGAGTGCTTGGTGTGGACTGAAGAATTTTGCCCCTGAGGCTGTAACTACTGGTTTGTAGTTGTTGGGAACCAACCACCGCACTGTTAATGACTCTCTCTATCCTGCTGTTTATTTTGGCCTCTGAAGGAATTGCAGTTTCTCTCCCAAACTGAGGACATTGGTTCTTGCCAGCCTTCTCACTCTCTTCTCTTGGAAACATAATTGCACAGCCAGAGAAATACAGCAATTACAAAAAACAGAAAGAGGATTTTTTTTTTTTCCGTTGCCACTGCAAAATCAGTCTTATCAGGCTGGGATGTTTGCTCCTGCCACTGTCCCTTGGCTGGGTGGCCAGCTGTCATTCCAGAACTGTCCAGCTGCCAAAGACAAGTGGCAGTCTCTCCTAAGGGAAGGAGAGGCCCAGGCCCAGGAGCTTCAAAGGTAAAGGAATTGAGGGCTGAAGGGAGAGCAGAGTCAAGTCATCCCAACGGGTTATCAATAGAAATCCAGTCTGAGCTGCTCAAATCTTCTTTCCAGACTCTGAGAAGTAAAATCCAGAAAATCAATATAAATATAGCACCTGTTATTCTTAAATGGTTCACCCTCCATCCTGAAATAAACAAGACTGCTTGATACTTTTGTCTTGTCTTAATCTTATTTCAGGATCTGGTCCCACCAATCTTATGTAGAGGAAGGCATTTGTCATTGATTCCCCCAAAGGAGCAGGGCAAATCCAGCTATCACCAGGATAGCTGGTATATATACAGGCAAAGATCTAGGTTTTGACGACAGAGAAATGACCACAACATTGGCTATACTTGCTTTTTGTTTTAATGGCATCTTATGTAGCATTTTATATGTATGTGGTTGTTCTAACAAGCATAACCCAGAAGACCTGTACACTAAGGTGTGGATTGAATCATGCTCATATAATTACATCGCAGTCAGTGGTATAATTGTCCTCCTAAAATGAATGATAGATTATAGCTGATAAGGAATTCCAGCTCACAACTGTTAAAATGATAATATTTTAACTCAAGGAGACAAAATTCCTACTGTGTGTTAGACTTTGGACTAAGGCTAGAGATACAAGAAGAAAATTATAGTTTAGTAGTGGAAGATCAATTTAATACATTCTACTGTATGTTAGGGTCAGATTTTTACAGATTCTACAACTGAGACTGGTAAATAAAAACTCTTAAGGATGGATTCATATCTATCCCACCTCAAAGTACTTATTGTTCAACAGTTATTCATCAATATCCAGTGTCTGGTATCATCTTGATATGTACATGTAAGTCATCAATGAGGCTCTAAGCTCTGCCAGGGGTACATATGGCTTATCTCTTTAAATCCCCAGATCCAAGGACAGTAAGCTCTTGTCAGTGATGGTTGATGATGATGGTATTTAAACTCACTTCGGCTATGTCTAGCACATCATCCCACACCCCCTAATGAATCCTTTTCATGACACTATGAGATCACTCACTAATATCAAACCAGAAAAAAAACCTAAATCATTTAAAACTTAGTTCCATTGCCTGAAGTCATCTCATATTCCAAGCATTATATATAAAAATCTATTCCAAGGAAATTGTAGTGCTATTGGGACCTTTATGAGGAAGAAATCTACCAGCTAGTAGGATATGAACTATAGTATTTTTCTCCTTCATTAAATTTGAAAATCAATGCCTCTTAAAAACTGCAACTACAATGCAATGTCTGTTTCTAGACATCAATTTACTTACATAAAGAATTTGTGGGAGTGCCTGATTTGGCTCAGCTGGTAGAGCATGTGACTCTTAATCTCGGAGTCTTGAATTCAAGCCCCATGTTGGGTGTGGAGCCTACTTTAAAAAAAGAATCTGTGCTCCTTTTTGAACATAAATTTGTCTAACCAAGTTATCTGTGCAGTTTGAATGGCTTTACAGTCTGGGTGTTGTTTTTTTTCAAAGATTTTATCTATTTATTTATTGAGAGATAGAGAAAGTGCACACATGCCCAAGCAGAAGGGGTGGGCAGAGGGATAGAGAGGATCCCCAGCAGACCCCACACCAAGTGGGGAGCCCAGTGCAGGGCTTGATCCCACGACCCCAAGATCATGACCTGAGCTGAAACCAAGAGCCAGATGCTCAAGCGGCTGCATCATCCAGGGTCTCCCAGAATTCAGTTTAATTTAATTGTTTTACTTTAACTGGTTAGTGCGCATAGTCGATTATACAGGCCATAGGACTCACTTCTAAAGGTGGTCTCACTTTATCTACTCTTCTATTTATCATCTTCAAAATAAAATGAAGAAAAGATATGTTCTCTTACTACTAGTACCTCCTTCCCCTGATAGAAAAGGGGGAAAAACCCTGTAAGCCCAAAGCTTTAATTTTAGCGTTTGATCACCTTTCAAGCTTATGTGGATCCACCCAGGCCGTTAAAGAATTGAAAGTGTATGTGATGGACAGAAAGAGCAGCTTCCCTTTCATTTCCTTTGTGCTCTGACAAGTGAGCTGCTGGTCCCCTGGGCCTTCACTCTAACAATGTTATGACTTCTTGGGACTGAATTTCATGAGTTTGAGGAGTCCCCTGGGAGATATAAAATCCTAGCTGTTATTTTGGATTTGCTCCGCGGCCTAAAAACATGCACAATATATTTCTTTTAATCGTGCATTGACTTTTACGAACACACACCCTGCATACTAAGCAGACACCTGAAAGTTTCAATCCCGCTACCAAAAAACAGCACTTCTTTTCTATTGCATGCAGTGAATTTGAAAACTCTTTTAACACCTGTTATGCACCTCTAGTGGGTACCCATGGAGTCTTTTAGATGCTGTTAACTCACTTTTAGCAGCAAAAACCTTTTTGAACCTTTAACATGAAAGAAGCTTCCTTGGATGGTTTATCTTCTTGGGGGAAGAAAAGAGCAGAAAGCAAACAGAATGAATCCAAATGTTTTTTACTTTAACATCTTCGGTTAGGGGAACGTAACTGGGGAACGGGAAAACATGGGAGAAGAAGCTCTAACATGAATAATTTAAGCAAGGCATGTGTGGAAGCAAAAAAAAAAAAAAAGAGAGAGAGTTCATCTAAGAAAAAGAGAGTATGTTTTAAAATGACAAAGTAGGGGCACCTGGGTGGCTCAGTGGGTTAAAGCCTCTGCCTTCGGCTCAGGTCATGATCTCAGGGTCCTGGGATCGAGCCCCGCATTGGACTCTCTGTTCAGCAGGGAGCCTGCCTCCCCCTCTCTCTCTGCCTGCCTCTCTGCCTGCTTGTGATCTCTCTCTCTCTCTCTCTGTCAAATAAATAAATAAATAATAATAAAAAATAAAATGACAAAGTAGTTGGAGTCAAAGAGACAACAATGGTTTTTATGTTTCAATTTGACTGGGCTACTAGGTGCCCAGATCCTTCCGTCAAACATTACTCTAGGCATTTCTGGGAGGGTGTTTTGGGATGAGACTAACATTTAAATCAGTAGACTGAGTAAAGCAGATTGCTCTCCCTAATGTGGGTGGCCCTCACCCAGCCAGTTGAAGGTCTGAATAGAACAAAAAAGCTGACTCTTCTAAGAGTGAGAGACAATTCCACCTCCTGTCTGGCTGCCTTTGAACCACGACATCAGCTTTTTCCTGCCTTTGGACTTAAACCCAAACATCACCCCACCCTGTGTCTCAAGGCTGACAGCCTTTGAACAGGAACCCTGCCACTGGATCTCCTGGGATCTCAGGCCTTGGGACTTACACTGGAACTGAAACCACAGCTGTCCTCAGTGACCAGCCTTCTGACTGCAAATGGTGGGGCTCATCAGCCTCCGAAATCACATGAGCCACATCAGTAGAACCAAGCTCTTGATACACACATGCCCTATTGGTTCTGTTTCTCCTAGAAACCTGACTAATACAGAGACCGATCCAAACCCTGCCTTCAGCACCCACTAACTTTGTAACTCTGGGCAATTTATTTAACTTAAGCCTGTGTTCCCCTTGTTTGAAATGTAATACCTATATGGAGATATATGAGCCGATGTAGGTAAGGCCCTTAGCACAATGCCTGACCCGTGGTTAATTATAGTTGGAAAAAATATGAATGCATTGGTTAAAAAAAAAAAAAAAAAAGTTATGCAGAGCAGGTTCTTGGGTTTCTTGGGTCGGGCCTCAAAAAATATAAGAACTCCCTAAAACTGTATGCAAAATTGTGTATGTATGTTTATCAGTCTCCCCTGCCGGCACCCCCCCCTCACATGCACATACACTCTTGGGGATACAAGAAAGTCTACAGTCTTCATTAAGTTCTCAAAGGAATGCCTCATCCAAAAAGAGAATAAAAGTCCCTGATAAGAATGAAAAGAAGACTCCATAGTATATAATTAATTTTTGGTTTTGCTAAATAAAAGTTTTAATCCAAAAGAGTTTTACCTTCCGAAATTAGCTTTAGGATTACTGGCATTCAAAGTTCCAACTTTCTCCTTCCCCTTGCATTCAGATTCTGCAAAGTCATCTATACTGCTGACACCCAAGTTTTCAACTCTGATTCATTCCTCAACTAACCGCAATTTCTCTCTGTAAAAGGCATTATCATCATTTCAGGCCTCTGGGGCGAAAATCTGAGGAACATTTTGACTCAATCCCAAATCCCCAATTGGTTACCAAGTTTTTTCAAATCCACCTTTGAAATTATTCTGGAATCTCTCTCCTTCTTTTCCATGAAACTTGCCTTGACTCATGCCTTTATTATCTCTCACCCAGGCAATACCAATAGCGTCCTCTGGATTCACTTTCTCAGCCTGTCCTTACTCCAAATCACACCACCACCAACTTTGTTCTCTTTCTGTCTTAGTTAAATGGTGACAAGTTATCTTTCTTCTGTCTCAAATCTTCCAACAATTCCTGATATCTACTTCATTTGTCTTCAGCTACAACTGCTCCCCACAAATGCCTACCCTTCCTTCCCTCCCTCACTCATTGAACTATCCCAAGACCCCTTGAACTCCCTCTACCTTTCACTATTTTCATACCCTAAACATATCATATGCTTCCAAATATATAACTTTGTTCATTAAATCCAAAAGAAGTTGAGAGCCTGAGGCTAGAAGTTGTCTTATAACTAAGAGGTACTGTAGTCAGAATTTGAATCCAGGGGTATGGGGTTCTAGAGTGTATCTTTCCACCCCATGCTAAACCATCCACTTTTATTTCTATCCCAGACCATATTGTTTCCATCTTTCAAGGCCCATTCATATCCTCCCTCTTCCTTGCATGATTTCTCTCATCTCCCCAACCCCCTGCACTACCATATCTTCTTGTTTGTAGTATTTTATTGCAACTTATGTGTGAGTCTGATCTATTTTACTATACTCTGTTTTTATATAAAGGAAAGCATGTGCTAAACAAGCCAATACTGAAGAAAAATATTTTAGGTTCAAATCCATCTGTATGATCCTGGGCAATCAAATGCTTCTTGCTGCTTTGTTTCCTCATCTATAAAATACAGATATTAATAAGACCAATCTCATATCATTGTTGAGTGTATTAAATGTATTAGCATACATCAAGCACTGAGACCAGTGCCTGGCACACAGGAAGAATCTAATAGATTTTATATATTATTATCACATTATTTTATATATACGTGTGTGTGTGTGTGTGTGTATGCATGTGTGTGTATCACAGGCCCAGGAAGGTCTCGTATGCTTCTTGGCATTGCCACAGTCATCGAGCATTGCATGTTATAGCGTGTGTTCAATGGAGGCTTGCTGAAAGGATGAATATTAAGAATGGTTTTCATTTCTGAATAAATATCCAATGGTCATGAAGACGTGGCCCATAAATGTGCTAGTGATGGATGACTTTATCTAGCTTATTTCAACAAGGTTTGACAATGCTTCATAAAGAAACTTTTTAGGTCAGGATAGAGAGCAGTGATTTTTATTAGTAGTATTAATATTAGTATTATGAACAAGAGCAAAAATGACTAATTGAATAGAATTCTAGACATAAATAAGCATTTCATCAAGAAAATTAAATAGATGGTTCCTACCTTCATAAAAAAAAAGTTTCTAATAATGAATTTAGGTTTAGCCCCTTGAGAATCTAAAAAATTAGAGCAGTGAAGTGATTAAGGAAGCTGAGTTCAGAGGGAAAATTAAGGTAGCTAGCTTCCTTTAGTATAGATTGGCTAAGCAATGACTAAGAGCTTTCTGGTTGAGATTCAGAGGATCACTAAAGTTATAAATACTAAAAAGGGAAAGGAATTATTTATCATGTTGGCAGGTGATAAAAATAAAGGAAGAAAGGAAAGGAAAGGGTAGGTTGGTCAAGAGGCAAGATTTAACCTATATGTACTGTTGGCGAATAGTGAAAAACATCAGTTAGGTAACACTGTGTGCCCACATATACTACTGGTTAGCATACAGATTGATACAACCATTTTGGAAAGCAATTTGGCAATATACACAGAGTGCGAACTGCATATAATTTTACCTAGTTATGTTATTTTTAGAACTCTTTCTTAAGGAAATTATCAAAGATGTAGGCAAAGGTTTATATTTGAAGATGTTTGGTACATCTTTATTTGTGATGGCAAAAAATTGAAAAGGTCCTAAATGTCCAATAATAAGGAATTGTTTACATAAATTGTTTACATAAACAATTTACATAAAATTGTTTACATAAAACCCTTAAATATCATGAATTTAAAAGACAACAGTAGGGGCGCCTGGGTGGCTCAGTCGTTAAGCAGCTGCATTCAGCTCAGGTCATGATCCCAGGGTTCTGGGATCGAGTCTCGCATCAGGCTCCCTGCTCAGCAGGAAGTCTGCTTCTCCCTCTCCCACTCTCCCTGCTTGTGTTCAGTCTCTTGCTGTCTCTCTCTCTCTCTGTCAAATAAATAAGTAAAAAATCTTAAAATAAATAAATAAATAAATAAATAAAAGACAACAGTAAATTCTCATGATACAAAGTTCAGGGAAAAAGAAGTTCATATGCGATATTTCAGAGATTCTAAGATGCATAGTTTTTCATATTTTTACATATCTAAAATCATATTTCTTGTAGTTTCACATGTATTAAAACTTGCAGATGGGGGAAATCAACTGCAAGGCAAATTCTGGAGACAATAGCAGAATAGTTTCAAGAAATGCTGCGTCACCAACACCTTAGTGGAGACAGAAGATAACTGTGTAGAAAAACATACACATTGAAAAATCTGAATCACAGAGTGAATCGTAAGTGTTGAAGTTTGAATATGAAAAAATTTTAGGAAAGCCTGACCAATTAGTGTCACTTAATTTTTATTTATATAAACTCAAGAGATTTGATAAACCTATGTTTAAAGAATTTCTTTCAACAAGTATAAGATAATGATTCTAAATGGTTAAGCATTGTGTCATAGTATTGGCAGTTTTTCTTTCTTGTTTCCTAATGGTACATAAAATAATGTAGATGTTAATATAGATAACATATTAGATTAATGGAAACAATATATATGTATGTATTTTTTTTTTAGAAGGGAAGAGATACATCAAAATATGTTCTTTCTGGGTATTAACATTATGAACTTTATTCTTGTTTTTTCATACATTTTTACATTTTTCACTTTTTCTAGAAAGCAGTATTATGTTTTTAATTGGAAGATCTTAGTAAATGTTGTTTTTAAAAACAATAGTGAAAACCAATGTTGAAGACTTGAGATTTTTTTTCCCCAACTACTCTGGAGTTAGAATATATATCAGCAATTGTGAAGTAAAAGGCTGAAAAATTAAATTTGAGAAGTTTGAGCTTCATTCTTGCTTCTACCAGCCTAGCTATTTGTGAGTGATTTGAGTTTTCTAGAATTTTCGCATTCCCGTGTGTAAGAAATACAAGATAATGCTCACTGGCCTACTTCAACATAACGGTAAGTGCACATCTGAGATGAAATAAATAGATTATATCATAATCTCAGGGAGTCCCAGCAAAGAGCTTGAACAAAGCATTTTGTAAAGACAAATCTCTCTCCCCTTTAACTTATCACTAAGCAGCATTCATTTCTACATAGCTGTGGGGCCCAGACCAGCCAATCTATTGAAATCCCAGGAACACCAACCTCAGAGCAGTTTCTGTCTGATGTACCAAAAGATTAAAAAAAAAAAAAAGTCCCTTCAGGATTTGTAAGTTTATTTTTACAGCTTGAAACAGCATTGAACACAAAGTGCCTGACACATATGTATTATGCATGTATGAGCATTTGTTTATATTCTCTTTGACTTTAAAAAATCTGTTCAATGAGCCTTTTTATTCCACACTTACTATATATGATGTTTCATTAAGATCCATGGATAGAGTCACTCCTGGTTTATATTTACATTACTTAAGCACTACAGTGATATTTGCTACCAGTTATGTAAATGGAAAATAACTTATGAGATTTATGACGTGATTTTCCTTCTTGCACTCGGTGACTGGGTTGCCTCCTGATTTTTATTTATGCCCTGAATGATAATCAGCACCTTCCATTTGCCCACCCACATAGTAGCTTAAGCTTTAAGAAACTATGTGGCTGGAAATGAAGGTGGGGGAGAAATAACCACCCTTATTTGAGAATGACAATAGCTTGCTCCTCCTCGAAACCCTGAGGCAGGTCAGCTTCCAAGAAGAAATACCAACCCATTTTCTGTAAAGGGGAAACAGGAAGTGCTTCCTAGAAGCTACCCTCACACCAGGAAACCTGAAAAGACCTGTACTCCGGAAGTGCCTAGAGATGATTAACAGGTGGACGAAGGAATTACTTCAGAGTTTTAATACACAATGGAATAGATGAGGAAAACCAGAACTGTGACCATCCACGGCCACTCTGAAATCTAACCGGAAGTAGGCCAAATTGCAAATTAGTCTGTCTAACGGTTGTGTGTGAGAGAAAGTGCCTCCTCCTTGTGAAGGAACTGTAGCAGATCCAGTCTCCTGAAAAGAGGAAATTATAAACCAGTTAGGCTCCTCAAAACAGCCTCCCTATATTCATCAAGTTATTAAATGAGATTTACATTATAACCCAAGTGAAAAAGGAAACAAACAAATAAAGAAGAACAAAAAAGTCTGCACAGCCCCCAGATGAAACACCGTGATGGCATCGTCTCAGGATCACAGAAAATGTCCTCATGCCCAAAACAAAGTGAATTTTGTCAAGCAATCAACATCACTGCCCTTGTACTCTAGCAAAGTACGGTCCATATTCTCCCAATGAAACGAGCTAGGATCTCCCATCAGCCTGTAATTTAGTCCTATTTTTAACTCATTTCACAATTCCAATGACTCTTTTAGTGTTTTTATCTTAGTCATAGTCAGAGCAGCCTGGAAGAGACTGGACTCCGAGGCGGCGCACAGCCTTTTCAAATCCTGACCCTTCTCAGCATCATCTCGTTTCCATCACTACTCTTGGTTGTCATTTGCCAGGGAGCTGTCCATATTGTCCCTTCGAGACAGAGACCTGCTCACCTCCTCTCCACCATCCCCACCCTGCACCTGACTCCATCTCTGTAATCTCTGCTTTCTCAGCGACACTTACCTAATCTGATAAACGAATCCACGCTGATGTCCTATGAGTCGCTATTATGCAAATGAAAGCATGTTAGCTCCCTCACCTCTTTCCCTTCCAGGAATTTTTACTGTGGCCTTGAAAAAATGCCTTGTGTCCTAGAGGTGGTGTTAGCAGTGGGAACTCGAGAAAGATATGCACCTGTGGGAGAAAGTAGGACAGCCCTTTTTATTATTCTTCAAATCACAACACAGAGGAATGATGTCCCAGGGGTAATACCTGATGTATTCGATTATTATATTATGGATGATTCTGCAACAGTTCTGTTTGGAGCTGCTGTAGACTCAGTATTAGGTTAAACCCTAGAAAAATGCCATGTAAAGCCACTTGCATTTTCGTGTCTATAATAAAGGTTAAAACATTTGAACTCTCTATTTAATTGGTATGTATTTAAACTTTTCTTGCCACAGTAAAAGAAAGCCTTTTTGGCATTAAACTGCTGCTGTGTAGATCCTAAATGTCTGAAAAATTCATTAAAATAGCACTTTAATTTTGACAGAGTTGAACTACTGGGAAAATTAATTGATTGTTTCTCACTTGAGCTTTGGAGAAGCCATTAAGGTTTTTATGGTTTATGGAAAATTGAGAATTGAAGTACACTAAAATCAATATGCTATCTGATGTACAGAGAAAATGGCACTTCAGATGAAAGAAAGCATAAACAACTCCTCCGAGCCTTTTCTTTCTTTCTCCTGATTCGACAAGCGTATTTACATAGAGCTTCTATATTTACTTGTATTCAAAGTCCTTAGTCAGTCATTTCATTGTGATGCACATCATGAGGACAGAATAATGAGGTCTGAGAGATGAACCACTGCATTTTAGAATCTTTTCTTTCCTGGTAATTTCAAAAAAATATTAAGGACATAAAACCCCAAACATATTGATCTAGGTCTGCGTGTTTCATAATGACTTTTAACAAGAAATTAGTAATTGGGCTTACATGTTAGGAGCAATGGGAAATACCTCTGTGTTCTGTATTGTGCCTACAGATATCCTGGAGAAAACCATCACGCCTTGAGGAAATAATGGACAATGAATTAGGTCCTGGCTGATGCCACCAGCAAGATTTAGGAGCCCATCCTGTCAGATTAAACGAGGCTAAAGAGAGGGGGGCAAAAAAAAGAGAGCACTGGTAAGAGAAAAGATCGCCGTGTAATTTGTCTTTAGTCTTCTGGATATGTCCCCTCTGATATACACACCAATAATCCTGGGGAGATTTGGCCTTGTTCAGTTTTTGCAAACACTGATTGGATTGGGGATTTTAAGAATAGCCACTTCTGCATTTATTTACTCCCACTACTTCTATTCCAGAAAGAGATATTTTCCTTTTTGAGCATTCATTCATTGCTGCTTCCAAACTCCGATAGCTTCAGACTGACCCTTTCCTTCCTCACGCGGTTAAGATCACTTCCAATTCACCATCCTCCTACATGGTTACATCCATGAAGCATGGGCTATGGGGAGATCAGTAGGAGTTGGTTAGTGATAAAATATTTGCTACCATAAGCCTTATCTCAGAAACACTAAGTAAATAAAGCAGCTTTATATAGGTAGCAGATGGGTTATCTTGGGTAACTCTGCATACTTGAAACCCGGGATGGCTGTCTAGTAAGAATTTACTCTAGACCAGGTATTTTGGGTAATTAAGTGATTGCATAAGGAAACAAGAGCAAGCCCATTAAGTTTGCACTTAATACTTGATATCGTCGCTATTCACTTCCTGTAGTCTCAGACTTTATCCAAAGGAGTTAATCATTGTTTCCTTCGCTGGGAAATTAATAATCCCTAAGGAATGTGCCATGAATAGAGAAACTCTTTAAAGTCTCCCTTTTAAATTATATTTTAAAGTTCTTTCTTCTGCAGCTTCATTAACAAAGTCTATGGAACACTCATTAATTCATGAAGAAATAAGTGCCCACCCAAACCGGGGCGGGGTGCCAGGTCACCTCCCGATTGCCAGGTTGGTGTGCAGCTCTTTACCTGGTCTTTACGCTGCCAACCTGGGAGTGACTAATCCCTGCCTTCTTCTCCCACAGTCAATTTATCCTATTATACGTTCCCATGATAGGCATCTCTGAACATGTTCTAACAACTTGTTCAGAGGAAGGCTTTCAGTTGGAATGGAAGACTAGCAATTTTTCCTGCTTCAAGGGGCACTCATAAGAACATGATTTATTAAGCTAAATCTATTAAACCAAGAGTAAGAGTTTCTTGTTCATGATTATACTATACCTATAGATTTATTGAGATACCAAAAAGGAAAAAATTTTCTTTCAAAAGGCTCACTATAGCATGCATTCTTTAGAGGGGGAAAATTGTTAAAGAAAGTATAGTTGGGGTCGGAAGATTGAAGTGTTGTTACTGCTTTTCCACCGTTCTGTTCAATGATCCCAATCATTTGACATACGTACCCCACAGTGCACTTTTCTGAGCAATAATCCTTTTTTTCTGCCTCTAAATTTAATTCTACAGGCTGTGAGGCCTGCGGTGTTATTCTGTTTTCTATTACTGAGATTACACTTCCCACTCCTGGAAAGAGAATCTTTGGGTCAAATGATGGTCTCATGAAGTCCACACTGAAACATATCTGGGGCGTGCCACACATTCACTTCTTAGTATCAATCATGACATAATCTCAGAGATTGATTTATGGCATTTTTCACCAACTAGCAATCAGCTGAGCAGGTAAAAGTTGCCAGGAGACTAGGGAGACAGCAGAAACCAGACCTGGAGTTGTTCTTCAGTAGGCAAATTTACAACGAAGGGTTGAAGAAGATTCCTGAAGAGGCAGCAGGAGGAAGCCGCCCAACAGGGGAATGCGGGATCAGCTAATATTGAAAGGGCCCTACAGAGACTAACCCCATTCCTCACAATTCTTCTGAGGCTGCTGTTTTCCAATCCGTTCTTTAAATAGAATGTTCAAAATCTGCAGCAAAAAGGACAAAATGTTATCAGTTACAACTTGACAACATTTCTGTCGGTTTTTTTTAAAGTCCTATTTACAAGTTTGGAATTGCATCGAATTCTGGTATCAACTTATCAGTAGACTGCTGGACTTTTAATCCGATGAAAATCATCGGTATTTACGAGGCCCCAGATCCTGCTGAAAAATCTGCAACCTGATCTTTCTTGATACACGCTGATGTCACTGATGAGTAGGCTTTATATTCACGGCTCCTTTAAAGTACAGTCACAAAGACGGAAAACACTTCAAACACGATCAGATAAATTTAAGGGATCAAGGGCCACTGATAGCCACTTCACTCCTTCACCATATGAAATCCTTTCCCACCACAGTTCATCCTTTATTTTTTTTTAATTGGAAAAATTTAAAGTTGAGAAATAGAACTATGTTAAATGTGTAAACATGGAGGGAAGAATAGCTTAGCCGTTAACAGCATAGAATCCAACAAGAACTGCA
>CM052897.1:43638531-43673147 GCA_028534135.1 Potos flavus | reverse complement strand
TGCCTACTTGTGATCTCTCTCTCTCTCAAATAAATAAATAAATAAAATCTTTAAAAAAATCATTCCCGAGAGCATTTTTTTTTAAGATTTTATTTATTTATTTGACAGAGAGAGAGATCACAAGTAGGCAGAGAGGCAGGCAGAGAGAGAGGGGGAAGCAGGCTTCCTACTGAGCGGAGTGCCCAATGTAGGGCTCCATCCCAGGACCCTGAGATCATGACCTGAGCCGAACGCAGAGGCTTAACCCACTGAGCCACCCAGGCGCCCCAATAAACATCTTTTAAAAACATAAAATTTCTCAAAAGAAAAAAAAAGTTGGGCGTCGGGGATGCGTCTGGCTGACTCAGTCAGTAGAACACGCAACTCTCGATCTCACGGCAGTGACGTCAAGCCCCACATTGGGCGTGGAGCCTACTTAAAAAATAATAAAAAAAATAATAGGGGCACCTGGGTGGCTCAGTGGGTTAAAGCCTCTGCTTTCGGCTCAGGTCATGATCTCAGGGTCCTGGGATCAAGCCCCGCATCGGGTTTTCCGCTCAGCGGGGAGCCTGCTTCCCCCTCTCTCTCTCTGCCTGCCTCTCTGCCTACTTGTGATCTCTCTCTCTTTGTCAAATAAATAAATAAAATCTTTAAAGAAATAATAATAATAAAAACACAACATTTCTCTCTTTTAGTTAAGGGTAGATTATTGAAGCTACGTTTAATACAAAGAAAAATATCAAGTAGCTGTAATCTTACCCAGATTCATGTTTGATTTTCTATTTCTGTTCAAAATACTTCTGTATTCATGCTAAATCCTGGACTCGATATTAATATTTTGTAGAGTGGCTTGAAACTGATTCTAAAAGGCAAATCATGTAGGCAATCTGCAATTTCATAAAACATGAGAATACCTCTTGCAAAAAAATGTACAATAGTTGTGAGTTATGTTTGTTTTTCCTGTTACCTTTTATTATTAAAACTCTTTCATAAAGCTGTTATTTCTTCTATGCCCAGAAGGCAAGAGCTTGGCCCTCTGTTGAATTAGTTCATCTAAATGTCAACTGTTTTTCTTTTTAATGGAATGAGAATTTTGTCTTAATATTCTCATTCAGGACTACAACTATCTGACCTTTAAGATCCTTTCCTACACTATGATTTCTGATGATTTTATTATAACTTTCCTTAAAATTAGTGGTAAAAATTTTTATCATAGTTGTTAAGGATAATTCACTGTTATATTAACTTCTATGAATATGAATATGAAAATATTTATGTCAACTATGGCTTTCTGTTGGGATTAATATAGATCCTAAGCAATCTCTAAAGAATTTTCCTAGCATTTTTGGGCTGCTGCCTGAGAAAAAGGAAGTACCGAAAAATTTCTCTTCCAAAGATTGTATTCTTGAACTCCGTTCCTCCTCCTTGTGTTGCCCGCCTCCCCTCCCCCACTATAATATCTCCGAGGTGTGACACGTGCCCAGCAAGCCTGTGTAACCACAGAAACAAACACATCTTCACTCACGCACTATATTGGTTGGTCGATGTACAGACGCACAGTTGCTTTTAATAAATTAGGTTTTGTAGTTTAACCCCTTGCTCTCATTCAAAAGCTCCCTCTCAAGGTCCCCTGTAGGCTTTGCTGGCTCACATTCTTCCCTTTGATCCCACATTTAATCAAGACTTTCTCACTGGCTCCCAGCCCTCCCTCTCTAGTTTCAGTTTCGAAGTACTCTCCCTGCGGTCACCCCAAGGCTGACTCAGCGGCTCTACCTTCTCTTCAGTTTGCTCCTCACCTGTCAGATCTCCCCTGCTCCCTGAACCGTCTCCCTGCTTCCTCCGATTGTAGCCTCAGGTGGTTCTACACAGTCCAGTCTGTTCTGCCTCACTTCTTTCAGGGTTTGCTGGTGGTTGTTGTTGACGACTTTCCATAGTTTGAACACATTTCTGCCAGAAGTCCTTTTCACAGAGCTTCCCAATTTAAATTAGCATATAGCCCTTGCCTTTCCATGGTCTGTCATGGAAAGAGTGGATGAGGGAAAGTTTGTTTTGTTTTGTTTTCACACATTGCAGCTAATAAATGCGGAAAGGACAATAGCATCCAAATATTAACATTGTGTGATCTCTAATAAAATAAAGAATCTGAGCAAGGACCCTCAGTAGTTTCTAAACCATTAAGTGAAAAACTAATGGGGAACTTTATGAAGATTGGATCACGTTGATAATACTAGAATCCACTGATCAAGGTTAACATTACAAAAAGGGAAACAATCACACACTCTGTGCCTCCTCAGATGACACACACACACACACTAAATATATATATACAGCTCTCTTCTTCCCTGGCTGCTTGAAGCTTGGCCATCATCATGAATGACACAGTAACTACCCAGACCAGGAAGTTCATGACCAACTGACTACTTCGGCAGAAACAAATGATCTTTGATGTTCTTCACCCTGGAAGGGCAATAGTACCCAAGAAAGAAATTCGGGAAAAACTAGCCAAAATGAACAAGACCACACCGGATGTCATCTTTGTATTTGGATTTAGAACCCATTTTGTGGTGGCAAGACAACTGGCTTTGGCATGATTTATGATTCCTTGGATAATATAAAGAAAAATGAACTCAAACATAAATATGAGAAGAAAAATATCTCAAGAAAACAGTGAAAGAAGGAGCGCCTGGGTGGCTCAGTTGTTAAGCGTCTGCCTTCAGCTCAGGTCATGATCCCAGGGTCCTGGGATGGAGCCTCACATCGGGCTCCCTACTCAGCGGGGAGCCTGCTTCTCCCTCTGCCTGCAGCTCCCCCTGCTTGTGTTCCCTCTCTCGCTCTGTCTCTCTCTGTCAAATAAATAAATAAAATCTTAAAAAAAAAGAAAAGAAAACAGTGAAAGAACACAAGAACAAATGAAGAAAGTCGGGGAACTGCAAAAGCCAATGTTAGTGCTAACAAAAAGTGAGCTGGACATTGGAGAGCAGAGGAATAAAGATTCTGCAGTGACTTTATGTGTGGTGATTGTGCAGATTTTTCAGGAGAGGATTAATAAGCTCAGAACATTTATACACACACATAACACTAAAGTACTCTTGTAAAAAGTTGGAAGAGATTCTTATCAAGGCCTCTAGATCTAACTGCCAATTTTATAGGAAACACAGGAGACAAGATATCACACAAAGGCCATCAGTAAAACCCAGAATGTGAAAAATTCTACAGGGAAAATTATCTACTTTCTTCAATAAATTGCAAGAAAAACAAAAAAGGAAAGGAGACACATACATTACAAAAAAATGTGAGAGACATATTGACATGTAATGTATACATTTTGGCTCCTGATTTGAACAAAGCCAAGTAATTGTAAACAAATGATCTCTTAGGAAATTATCAGAGAAATAAATCCAAAGACTGGGTATTTGATAATATTAGGGAACTATTATTAACTTCTAGGTATAATAAGAGTAGTTTGTTTTTTTCTTTTCAGAAGAATACTTATCTTTAAAAGATATATTATAAAACATTCATAGATATAGTGATATAAACTCTTGGATTTGTATAAAAATAACCCAGGAGATGGAAGATATGGCTAGGGTAAAGATGAAAGGAGATTGGCTATGAATTGACAAGTATTGAAACTGGTGATGGTAGTTCATCATACTATTTTTATATACTTTGGTATATGCTTAACATTTTTCATAATAAAAAAGTTTTAAAAGATTCAGCAAATAATACATTTCTCTGCAGATGCGATAGGAACTCTAGTGTCAAGAGAGAAGCTTATTCTAGAAATTATAGCCTATCAAATGGAATCTATTCTGTAGGAGTGTAGTGATACTCTCAACCCACTTTCTTCTCCTTTTCCTCCAAAAAGCTTCAGAAAAGATGATACTGTCTGTTAAAATGTAGACGTTGAGTGACTGGTGGGTGGAAGGAAAGGTGTTCACTAGGGAAGTAGCAGGTTTATCTGTTAATTTTGGAGACTCTCTGCTTTGTCCTCACCACGGTAAAAAGGAATGTGGTGATCCAGGTTGGAGGCAAATTGTGCAAATCCCCAGTGAGTGCAAGTCCCCTTAAATATCCAGTGCAACCCAGTGTGTGTCCCAGGGCTACCTCAGAAATGATTCGGGGAGCCACAGCCTTGTAGCTGGTAGTTCCTTGCTGGAGCTGGGAGGAGAGAGAAAGCCGCTGCTAAAGTAGCAGGGTTAGAGAAAACTGAGAACAAAGGGGCTGGGATAGTCCTAGGGAGGAATCTACAGTCCAAATCAGGAAGTTCAAGCCATGACAAGTCCAATCCTAATTCTGGCTAAAAATGAAAGGCTGAAAACTAGGGAGGTTGGGTGTAAGATGCCAGAACAAAGACTTCTCAGTCCTGGAAGGAGTAGGAAAGAGGCGTTGGAGCCCACTGGTTACCAACCTAGTAAGCAGGAGATGCTCAGCCTTAAGGTTGAATTAGAGTGGAGACCAGGACGGGACGCCTGGGTGGCTCAGTCAGTTAAGCCTCTGCCTTCGGCTCAGGTCATGATCCCGGGGTCCTGGGATCGAGTCCCACATCGGGCTCCTTGCTCGGCGGGGAGCCTGCTTCTCCCTCTGTCTCTGCCTGCCACTCTGCCTGCTTGTACTCTCTCTCTCTGACAAATAAATAAATAAAATCTTTAAAAAAAAAAGAGTGGAGACCAGGAGTCAGAATCATGCCCTTCGGAGGGACAGGTTGATGAAGTAGATTTAGTGGAGAGGCTGTGGTCCATTGATTATGTGGTCTCCCAGGAGTCTAGTGTCACATGTAACTGATTCCAGGTAGGAGCTATCACTCAGGAATAGCAGAGAAGGAATTCGAACGCTGTTCTGAGTTCAAACACCCCAGTTGTTTCCCCATTGCCCACTCTGCCTCTCAGCTCCTTGAGCAGCCTGAGCATCCAGGGCGCGCCTCCAACGAGCAGCTCTATTCTGTCCACTAGACGTTGTTCTTGTCTTGGCATCCCTCCCACCCCCTTGTTAGATGGCAGCCCTCAGCTTAGGCCGTAGAGAGAGCCAACACGACACAAAAGGAGGAAGACGGAAGGGCAGGGGGAAAGCTTGGGACGCTAGAGGCAAACCCACCTGGATCAAATCCTGATTTTCTTTCTTTCCAGCTCATTAGCCTCCGGCAAGTTTCTTGTCCTTTGGTGCTTGCTTTATCATCTGGAAGATGAGCAGAGTATGATCTATTTTGAAGGATTGTTGTGAAAATGAAATTTAAAATGGACCATAAAATGTAACATTAAAGTAGCCAAGAGCCCCTCTTTCCCTTTTAAAACTATTTTTGACCCTTCAGGGTCCTGGAATAAATGGAAACCAGACAGACTGGGGGACAGCAGAAACTCAGGAAGTTTTATTAGCGTGTGGCAGCCCCACACCAAGAAAGTCACATACTCAACCTGTCCACACTTGTTTGGGGAAGAATTGTTCTTGTGAAAATTTTATGAGTCAAAATAGTACAATACCTTGCCCAATGTCTTCCCAGTAGCAGCCCATCCCATCATCACAGAAGTAAAGGCGCTGGAAGGGAGTTTCCTGCCAGTGTCATCTTGTCCAAAAGATTTATGTCTTTTTCTATTTCATGATTTTCAACACTGCCAATAGACTGGGCATGGACCTCCACGAAGCAAGTAACCCAAGTCATACATATCGAAAGGTTGATTCCCTTTGGCAGGGCAAGGCTATCATTCTAAAGCAATTAGCTAGAGCATTGCATCAGGTAAAGTCTAAGATGCTTTTTCAAAGAGATCCAAAAATACAGAGGATTAGGAGCACCTGGCTGGCTCAGTCGGTGGAGTGTACAACTCTTGATCTCAGGGTCATGAATTCAAGCCCCACGTTGGGTGTAGAGCTCACTTAACAATGAAATCTTAAAAACAAACAAAAATCCACAAAAAAACAAAAATACAGAGGATTAGAAGAATGTAATGTATGAGGAGTTTATTTCCCTCATACACTGTAATCCTTAAACGAGAAAGCCAGGTTGAGGAATAGCTCTGCTCTGCGTGGGCTACGGTATGCAAAAATAGCGGCAGATAATGGAGGAAGAGAATAGATTGCAAAATTTTTGCTTATGTATCATAAAGGTCTTTATCTTTTTTAATATTCTTTCTCAATATATAGCTATTGCTCACTAAATGTTAACTCCTTTCTTCTTTCCATATCATTTATATCAAGTATGTTGGAGATGGCCAAATCCTTCGCAGATAATTTTAATGAAAATTTTTTTAAGATTTATTTATTTATTTTGAGAGAGAGACAGAGACAGAGTGTGTGGTGGGGAGGGGCAGATGCAGATAGAGAGAGATAATCTCAAGCAGACTCCCACTGAGCATGGAGCTAGACATGGTCAATCCCATGACCCCAAGTTCATAACCTGAGTGCAAACCGAGAGTTGGATGCTAAACCGACTGAGTCTCCCAGGTGCCCCTTAATTAAATTTTAATTAAGTTTGCAAATAAAGTTCCACTTTGACTCTGTAAAGAAATAGCCCTATTTTTCACAAGAAAATTCTCTAGAATTGTTATTGACTTTGATTCATGAGCTTTTACGCTTATTTTTAAAAGGATCATCTGACTAATGTTTAATAGAATAGAACTTTATTTTGTATTTAATTTTTAATGTCTTTCTGGGTTAGCTGTTGACAACTCTAAATTTTGGCTGATTTTTTAAAAAAGACATCGATCATAATGATACAGAATTTAAGGAATAGGGAAGACAAATGTTTAACTCAGGAACCCCTTTAACACTTTTTCAAGATCCTCTTTGATCAATAGCCATCCAATCAAGACCAAGTCTCCAGGAGAATGCTGTAATTTTGTTCATTTCAAGCTAAGTCATCAAAGATGTTCCTACTGTATATGTTGTCTCCATTTTATAAATCCTTTTGGGTTACCAGAAGACCATTATAGAACTTTCCCTAACATTAATCTTCTAAAGCCATTCTCTGGCACAAATAATTAAAACTTTTCTTTTTCCTAGACTCATGGGACTTATTTTAGATCTGCTGAACAACTTCTATTATGATTAGATTGGAAGAGTTTATACTACTATTCTTTAACTGGTGATAAAACCTTAACAAACATATTTTTTCCATTGTTTACATGACCCCCAAATATCCAAATGAATAAAGAAATTCATTGATTAGCTGGGCTTCTTGTTTTACACACACACGCACACACACACACACACACGAAGTAAAACCAGGTAAAGACTATCATCTGGAACACTAAAATTTTTTTTCCCCACCTCTAACCTGGTAGTTTATCCCTGTAGACAGAGTCTCAGACGATATGTGGAATGAAAAGCCAGACTGGAAGGATCATGCTCATTTTCTTGAATTCCAGGCAATATCCCAACATTAAAATGAATTGTTCTCAGAGCTATGGGGAGTGGATATCTGAAATCACTCCTTTACAAGCTGCAGGAGGCTTGGGAACTACGAAATGGTAAAATGTCAGCTGGAAGGAAATTAAAGCTTTCAAATCCTGAACTTGACCTTAGAGAAAAGGTTGATCCTTGAGTAACCACAGGGGGAAACACAGCCACAATGGATCTAAGTGACAATTATCTAGAGCACAAACTTCAGTAGAATGCTGAAATAAGAAAGGAACCCATCAAACAAGTCTTGGTTCCAATGCCGCTGGTTACTGGTTGCTTGTGTTCTCTAAAAGTCAAGGAGTCATTGGTGCAAGTGGTTTAGCATCTGAGCCTTGGAGCCAGACTGTCTAGGTTCACAGAGCTGATCCTTTCTCTTACCAAAGGGTAAACTTTGGGAATCTCAACCTCTCTAAGCCGCATCTGTAAAATGGGACTAATGATAGAACCTAACTCTGAGGAGTGTCATGAAGAGTCCCTGAGTGAGGACGTGTACACTCGGCACACAGTAAATGCTCAGTTACAGAGCTCTGTTTATTATCACTCCCGTGAGCTGCCGAAAGGAGCGTCTGCGATAAAAGATGTGAAATTTTGTGAAGATTGCAAATGGCCATGCTAATTCAAGGCATTGTTAGTTTGTCAGTTCTCCATCAGACCTGCCTCAGTAACTCATCAGGGCTGGATGAAATCTCAAACCGTAATGGGAACGAGTACTTCTTCTACGTCCAGCTAAGAACATACAGCTCGTGTTTGCAGGAACTTGGAAGAGAAAGTCATTTCTTTTTTGTATGTGTCTGGTCAAGTAGAGACCTTACACTGCTGGCAGCCACGTCCCCACCTGGATGATTGCCTATTATTTTAATAAAGTGGAGAAACATCCCTTGCCCTTGGAATTGAGAAATGCTGGGAAAGAGATGGGAATAGGAGTCAGACTTCTTCTTTCTTCTTTATCCTGCCCTAGACAGCCCCCTTCTTAGGTTTTCTGGCCAGTAGATTCACCATACTTTAAGTTATCCCATAGGTTCATGATCTCCCTTCATATATGAGACTGCCCTAGTCAGGAATTACAAGGTTCTGCCTCTGCATAGATTGAATTTAGTGTACGGAGAATTGGACCATTAATTGGGATGAGTTACCTTGAAATGAAATGTATTCTGCTGCTTGAGAAATATTCTTGGAAGAAAAAAATGATTAAATGTTGCTATGTAAATGTTCCTAACGGGGTGCCTGGGTGGCTCAGGCAGTTCAATGTCTGCCTTCGGCTCAGGTCATGATCCTGGGGTCCTGGGATCGAGCCCCACTTTGGCACCCTGCTCAAGAGGAGGTCTCCTTCTCCCTCTCCTTCTATCCCTCCCCCTTGCTCTTGCTCTCCCTCTCTCTCTCTCAAACAAATAAACAAAAATCCTTTTTAAAAAATGTTGCTGATACCTTAAGTTGCCTGTTTGCTGTGGGATCATAGAATGGACTAAGAGAAGGGGCTTATCATTTGGGGAGCTACTTTGAGTTCCTTTATAAGAGATGTTATCAGAATCCTAGAACTTTTGCTAGCTGATAACAATCCTATCAGAAGACCAACTTTTCCTCAAGGCCTGGTGGTATCATCAACTTAGAGCCCAGAGAAAAAAGCATTAGAGACAAGTTTTATGGATGAAATAACACAGGGAGCTCTATACGGTTTGCAAAATACAAGGTATTTTGAAAAATAACTCTGAAGCCATGCTCCAGCTTCAGAAAAAAGGAGATCAACCATTAATAAGATTCTGTGATAGGAATTCTGAAAATCTGTGAGACAATTTCCCCTTTCCTTTAAAATGGATGAGATTGGTATATACGCTATGATGGATATCATTACCATTTATTGGGTGACTATCCAGTCAACCAAATAAAATTTACTCTCTCCATCTCTCTGCAAAACACGCATCCTCTTGCCATGCCTGGAGGAGTCTCAGGAAAGGGGTATTTTGATCAGCCTAATCATCAAAAAAAAAAAATCTGAAGCTGCCTTCATGGTCTTTCTCACCACAAGTGAAAAACTGTCCAGCAGTACACCCTCTTAGCCCGTTGACTAAATCACAGTAAAATGGCCCGAATCTTTTGTAATTCCTCTTCCTATAATCCTCTAAAGGGGGAAGAGATGACGGGTAGGGGAATGCCAGGCTGTGGCAGGGGCTATCTGCATTCTGTTCTTTAATCACCACTACCCCTAGCAGCATGTCACAGATGAGGATGGGAAGGTAGATAAAGCCTATTGATGGGAACATGTCTGTTTCAGTTTGCAAAGCACCAAGAAAAGTACATTCGATTGTGAATTGCTACCAAAGGTGAGCAGTACAGTCGTTGTTCATGTTCGAGCTACTTCTATTCCAGGCAGAGGTCAACATTGCCACAAGAATGAGTGACTCAGCATTACAAAACTGGGAGATATCTCCTCTGCAATCAAATTTGGCTCTCTCTGAAGCAATCCAATCAAAGTGCCCAGCAGGAGCAAGGCTGGAGAGGAATGTGGCAGTGTAGTGTAGTGATTGCTATGATTTTATCATATTTGTGGTGGAAACTATTCATTGGTGCTGACCAAAATCCACTCCCCTCTTCTTCTGGACATAGCCCCATCCAACCCCAAGATTGCATTTCCCGATCTCCCTTGACATGAGTTGTGGCCACAGGACTAAATTCTCAAAAATGGAATGGGAGCATGAGTGATGCGTACGGCACGCGCATCATTTGCTTAAAAAGAAATTGATGCACTCAGCACTTCCCCATGTGCCTGGGACTTATCTCTGACCCTGCCAATGAGGACAGGGCTCTTTCTAGGGATCGCCGGGGGCACAGGATGAGAGAAACACAAGCACCTGAAGGCAGGTGCAGAGCAGAGCTGCCCAGGACCGGCCCGGCTCACTCAGGACCGCCATGTGTGAGGACAATAAACTCCTGTGTTCTCAAATCCTCTGTCTTTTTGGATCTCTTTGAAAAGGCCTCTGACACTTTATCCTGATACGATATACACAATACATCCTTCTAGAAAATATATGTACATTTATATTCGTTTTCTACAGCTACAGAAACAATTGCCATAAACTTAGTACCATAAAACAAGAGAAATGTATTATGTCATAGGTCTTTAGGTCATGCTTAGGTAGGGTCGCTGCTTAGGATCTCTCCAGGCTGAAATGAAGGCGTTGGCTGGGGTTGCTGTCTCATCGAAGCTTCGGGTCCTCTTCCAAGCATGTGTGTTGTTGACAGAATGCATTTCCTTTCTGCTATAGACTGAGGTCCCTGTTTTCTTGCTGGCTGTGGGCCAGAGACCCTCTCAGTTCCTGGAGGCTGGTTGTAGTTCCTTGCCACGTGGGCCCCATAGGTAGTTTATAGATAATTGTCACTGCTGCTTTCAGGCCATTGGGAGCACATCTCTCTAACCTCTTGCTCAGACATTTGCAGTCTGGAGAAAACTTGGCTACAGGAGGGCTCACCTGATTAGGTCAGGCCCACCCTGATAACCTTCCTTTATCAAGGCTGTATTAGATAATATAATCACAGGAATGATACATCATCCAATTCACAAGTTCTGTCCACACTCGGGAGGGAGACTATATAGGGCTTGTACATCAAAGAGTGGGGCATTTTAAAATTCTGCATACCACAGTCATATTTCATATATCTATGTAATATCAATATGCATGTGGTATCTAATAACATAACAATATAATAATGATTACTTACACTAATAATTATGCTTACTATGTGTCAAGAACTTACAAACGAGCTTTTGTGCATTTTATCATTTCATCCTCAAACAACAAACCTATGAGAGAGAATATTATATTCACCATTTCACAGATTACAGAAGGAACTGTGGTTTAGGAAGGTTAAGTAACTTGCCCAAAGTTATATAGCTAGTAAGCAGCAGAATCTACAATATGCCCTGTTCTGTTCCTAGACAACATAGACTCTGGAAATGGACAGATCTGTTATACGTGCTCCTAGAGCCCTATAACGCTCCTTCATAGCACTTGTCACGATGCCAATTAAATAATTGTTGTGGTATAGATTGGTTATGTCCGTCTCTCCAGATAAAGTATAAACTTCATCAAGGAAGTTGTATCTGTTTTGGAGTACATTCAGGGACAAGAAAACCTAACAGTGGCTTAAACAAATAGGGATTGACCTTCGTCTAAAAAGAAGCGCAGAGGTAGTGGCTGCTGGTAATGTGCCAAAGGCTCAACAGTATCGGGACATCTCTGACTTTTTTGTTCTTCACTCCATGGGTTCAAAATGGCTGTTGCTGCGCCAGCCATCACATTCAAATCAAGGCTGGAAGAAAGGGAAAGAGATGAAGATAATCACATCTGTCTCATTTTAGTGGGAAAGCAAACTTTCCATTCTTGAGCTTGATCATAACTGGGTGCTTAGAACTCCAAACTGCAAGGGAGGCTGGGAGAGAGAGGTTTTGCGTGGTGTAAATTGGGGCAAAAGGTGTAGCGGATATTTGGTAAGCAAAAAATAGTTTCTGCCATAGGCAGGGATTGAATTGGTCTTATTCATCATTTTACCTCCTGCACCCAGTTTAATGATTGGCACATAGTAGTCTCTTACTCATTGTTGAATGAATGTTTGCTAAATAATGCATACAAAATGCTTAGCACGGTCTTGGCATAAGCAAGGTAATGGGTAAACAATGTATACTAGTAACTACATTGTTTAGAGATCTCAAGTGTGTGTGTCTGTGTGTGTGTGTGTCTGTGTCTGTGTCTGTGTGTCTGTGTGCACGCGCAGGCGCACACGCAGCAGATGGATGCTTTCCAACGCTACTTTGGTTGATTAAGAATAAGCACCAACAGCTGAGGATTCTGCTAGGCGCATTAGCCACAGAAGGGCCCTGGATGGGGTGGGGGAAATGGGGAGTGTTGAATCTCCTTCTAGCCCTCCTGGGGTTTCAGAGGCTAAGACTGGCCTATAAGGGATTGCCCTGAAGCAATCCCTCAGCTGCTGCTGGGAGAGCTCAATTTACACTGCTCCCTCCTGCAAAGAAGTGAATGCTTCAAGCTTTCTTTTGGTAAAGAGAAAAAAATCCCCACCTTCAGGGTGGCAAGATTTCTCTGCCTGAAGGCCAGGCCAGGAAAGAACTTTAAGACTTCTGTGCCTCCACAACTTTATAACAACCTTGCTGATCTTCAACCTAACTTCTTTTGCTCTCCAGCGGGAGGCCAGGCAACAAGGTAAATGTAGATTGCCAGATATACACCCCAAGCTCTGCTCGCCCTCCCAGAACTAGCAGACGAGCACACTGCTGTAGCAACAATGCAGAGAATGGCACCTGAGCTACTTCCCTCTTTCCTCCCCAGCTACTGTGTGACCTGGGGGACTAGATCAGCGTGGGGGGAGGGGGGGAGGGCCTATTGTTACAAGGTACCAGGAACCTGTGGCTTCAAAAACAGAAATTTAGTATCTCCTGGTTCTGGAGGCTAGAAATCAGAGAAGAAGGTGGTCAGTAGACTTGTTCCTTTCTGGGCTGTGAGCGAGACACTGTTGCAGGCATCTCCCCTGGCTTCTGGCATTTCGTTGGCAGTCGCTGGCATTCCTTGGCTTGTCTTCCTTGGCTTGTAGAAGCATCACCCTGATCTCTACCTTCATTTTCAAATGGTCTTCTCTCTGTGGGCCTCCGTCTCTGGGTCCAAATTTCCCCTTTCTATAAGGACACAGTCATATTGAATTAGGCCTACCCTAATGACCTCATCTTCACTTGATTGTCTGCAAAGGCTCTGTTTCCAAATAAGGTCGCATTCACAGGTACTGGGGTTTAGAACTCGAACATCTTCAGGGGGACATAATTCAATGCATAACAGTGAGGAACTGGTACAGATGTATGTCCCTTTGCTTAAACAAAGAGAAATAATGATCTCTGGGCCTCCTAAAACGCTGAAATAACTTCCAGGGTCTTGGGCAAGAATCAGGACCTGAAAAGACAGTGATTCTGGATTTTTAGGATAACACTGACCCCCTGTAATGTTTTCAATGAAAACAATTGGTTAAACATACGTAAAAGATTTATGTTTTGTGCCTATGTAACATTCCTCAAATAAATAGATGGTCAAGTTCGGGCAAATTAATGATTATGATTATAATTCATGGTACATAGCCCCCACATCCAGACACTATTGGAAGTTTAACCTTAGTGATACGGCAAAGTAGGTGTGAGTAGATTCATTTTATGGATGAAGAAAGTGAGTCTCACGACAGGGCGAGAACCTACCGAGGGTCAGGCCCAGCCTGGGAGGTGGTAAATCCAGAAGACTAATCACTGTGTGTTTGATTCCCCAAACTGCAACAGCATGCTTCTGTTTCAGAAAATATGGTCTCTGTACATTAGTGGCTCAAATCATCTGTGCAAATTATAATGGCCGAACATGAAAAAATGGGAGTCGAGACAAACTCAACTTTTAATAAAAAGAGAAAATTGTGACCAGCAATGCTGAAATGGCCCCTCACTGATTTACTAATTTAATTCCATCAGATAGATCATGGTTAGATCTAAAGTTAGCAGGCAGTGGTATGTTTCTAATGTTGTTAAGAAAAATGTGGATTGCTGTTTAAGTAACTCTTCAAATCTTTAGAAATATTTTTACCCTTTGGGGGCACAGGCAGGTGAAAATTGAGGTAAACATTCAACTCTTGCCTATATCACTACTAAGAACACTGCAGAAAGAGACAGGCATGGTTGAGAGTTTCCTGAGAGCGGAGCTTAAGAAGTGCCATTTGTTTAATTCTTTTGGTTTCAAGTCTTTATTTAAATTACAGTTAGTTAACATACAGTATATTAGTTTCAGGTGTACAATATAGTGGTGCTTCACTTACATACAACACCCAAGCTCATCACAAGTGCCCTCCTTAATCCCCATCGCCTATTTCCCCCTTCCCCCCACCCCCCTCCCTCCATCAACCCTCAGTTTGTTCTCTGTAGTTAAGAGCCTCTGGTTTGCCTCCCTCTCTTAGTGCCATTTGTTTTAAATTACTCTTATGGTCTATAAAATGTAGATTCCTCATCAGACTATTTAATTGAAGTCTTCTTAATACCCAGGTTAAGTTACATTAAAGAGAAGATGAAGAATCTCTTTAAATCACTTTACTGTAATAGGATTTTGTGGATAAGAACCTAATTTAAAATAAATGGGCCACTGGCTAGATTTAGACGTTTCTGTCGTACAAATTTCTGTTCCAAATATATTTGCAGTAATGGATTTTGATCTACTATAAAAATGACCAATTGTTTTGGACATTGTACCTCGCTTCCCAGGCATGTAGCAACTGAGGAGCAACTTCCGGAAATTTTGCTAATTACCAGTGGCCTGTTTTTATGGTGATAAAGTTAAAGAATTTAGCAGAGCACAGATGTAAGACCTGCATTAAACCAATGAGTACCCCTCCAACTATTTCTGCCCAGAGATTTCAGAGGTAGAATCCTCACATATTCATTCAGCATATTCATTAAACACTGTGGGCCAGACGCTGTTCTATGGGATTGGGAGGCATCAGCGGACAGTCTGAGAAAGATCCTCCTAGTGGTGGGGGTGGTGGGGAGAGCAGGAAAGCAGGCCACAAACAATAAGATGCTAAGAGAGGGCATCAGAATAAAAGTCGGAATAAAATAGCTAGAATAAAAAAGTGAGAAGGTGATAGTCCCATGAGAAAAAAGGAAAAAGGACAATAAGGCAAGAGGCGCTGGGAATGTTGACAAGTGACTTCCGCATTTCACTTTTTAATTTTTTTTATTATTATTTTTAAAGATTTTATTTATTTATTTGACACAGAGAGAGAGAGAGACAGTGAGAGAGGTAACAGAAGCAGAGGGAGTGGGAGAGGGGGAAACAGGCTTCCCGATGAGCAGGGAGCCTGATGCAGGGCTTGATCCCAGGACCCCGGGATCATGACCTGAGCCGAAGGCAGACGCTTAACGTCTGAGCCACCCAGGCGCCCCTCCATTTCATTTTTTAAAAAAAGATTTTATTTACTTACTAGAGAGAGAGAGAGTGCATGAGTGCAGGGGGGCCTGGGAGGCAGAGGGAGAAGTTGACTCCCCACTGAGCAGGGAGCCTGACTCGGGGCTCGATCCTAGAACCCTGGGATCATGACCTGAGCTGAAGGCAGATGCTTAACTGACTGAGCCACCCAGGCACCCCAATATCCCTGTTTTAAAGAGCTTGCTGAGGGCAGGCCTCACAGCAAAAGTGACACCAGAGTCTCAGACTGGAGAAGTTGGAATCAGAGTTTCCATTAGATGAAATTCAGCAGGACCACGAAGAATATAGCACATAGATATCATAAACAAGGGCCCAGGTTTGGACGGCATGGCCGAACCAAGGCCTGGCTGAGGAGAGCTCTGGAGACAAATCACATTCCACCCTTCCCTGTCTCCCTCCAACTTGGCCTCCTATTTTCAATCAAGTATATCTGGAATGGAGAAGAGAAATCACAGATCTTCCCTTTGAAGTGATGGGAGCAGGGACGGAGGTAAACAGAATGAGATGACTGTAGGCCAGAATAGCAAATTACTCAGAGGTGGCATCTGAAAACAGCTCAAGACCTAATGAAAATGTTGAAAATTATCCTTGAAAATTCCTCTGCGAAGTGCCCACGGGAGACCAGCAGACCATCTCTCATGAACTCGGCACGGCCAGGTTTGCTCTGGCATTTGAGTAGATTTCTGTTTCTTTCGTTGAGCTACAGATAAAATGATTAATTTGCATCCTGGGGCCACTGGAAGTATTTAAACATGGTGAGAGGAGCACAGGGGAATGGAGTAGACGACATCATGGCAGGTTCATGCCTCTTGTCTCACTCTGGGGAGGCTGATCCCCCAGCGGACAGCAGATAAGTGCTATTTTCATGTCTCTCTCTTTTAAACAAGCATGGTTGAATTTGCATAAATTATTTAAAAATAATTATTTAATGTAGCAACCGTCTACCTATCAGCCTCAGGTCTGGTGTCGATCAGCTGTTATCAGTGTGTCTGTATCTCTCTCTGCCGCCCTGAAAGAATGACCTTCATTTGCCCGTTTTCTACAGGTTTACGAAGCCACCAGAGTTCACAGTCATGTGGCATTTATCCTTTTTTACTGTCCAGCAGGATTATCTTTACTGAGCTACTGAAACAAACACATCACCTGTATATTTTTCTCTTTGTTTCATTTAGTTCAATAACAACGTGAAAGAAAAAACTTAGGCAAAATGCCACAATTCAGTTCTACACACTTACTTCATACAGACAAGATCCAAATTAAGAGAACTGCTGGAGACAGTGAAACAATTTAGGACAAGTTCACAATATCATGAAGCTTGAAGACCCTTCATTTAATTATTAGTCAGGATTATTCTAATTACATATGCATAAACTTCTCCTTGGGGATAAGAAATAAGAAGATTAAGTTGTCTTTTTCTAAGCAACACATTACAAGCTTAACCAAGATTAGCCACATTATAACAACTGAGATTATACCTTCAAGATTCCAGTTACATAATTTAAATATTTCAAAAATTGAAGTTGACTCCTTGAAATGACCAAACTAAAGAAGGAGGAGAAGGAGGAGGAGGAAAAAGGTTTTTTTTGTGTGTGTGTGTGATTATTTTGTGTATTGTGATTGTGGTTTAATCCATTAAACACAATTCTAAGTAAGTTTTCTCATTTTGTGGGGGGAGGCGTGGGAAGGAATATTACAATTATAGGATAAGCAATTAAAATTTAGTTTTCCTTTTGGTAGTATTCCTAATGTGGAGACTTTTTCAAAATTCTCCAAGATAATTATGCTTCTCCAATTTTAATCTTGGCCTCAATAGGAATACCATTAATCCCTTTTAGTAGACTTTTGAGAACTGCCGAGTTTAGACCCTATTCCAAAGGAAAAGAAATAAAGGCTTGAAGTGTACTGCTCCCTCCTGGGTGACTGCCAAGTTTCCAGTTTTCAGGAAATTTTTCATAGATGGCACAACCCTTACTAATATCAAATTTCACATGTATTTAGGATGAAATACTTAAACAAGTCCAGTGAGCTTAATATCATGAATCAGTTGCTTAAATCATTTAGGGACTACTTTTTAAAATAGAAATTTAGGAATGAAATCGTTTTCTAAACAGGAGTCCTATGATAGAACCTGAAAAAATTCCAAACCCACTTATAATTCTCACATGAGCAGAGGGAGTGAGGAGTGATCTTTGAGAGAGCAGCACCCCTGGGCACACAGAAACCTTTAGAATTCACCGTTCAAAATGGCCAAAGGAAGCCGAAGTCTAGCAGAATTCCAGAGTGAGACGTGGGGTCTCGGAAGCCACTGCAAATCCTGTATTCCACAAACAGGCCTGGAGGGTCAGCAGGGCAGTCCTGCCTCCCAGGGAGTTATTAACAAGAGGAAGCACTGAGCCTTGTGGGAAGGATATCACCAGAGGAAGTAGAGGTATGCAAGCTCTGTCCAAGGACAATGGGTCATTGTCAGAGGGGAGGAGCGGTCTGCGGTTTACAAGGTTTGTGTGGCTCCTCTTTCCCTCTGGCTCTTTGCACCCGGAGACCAGTGCCCACGACCCAGGAGGAAGAGTGTCTGCTAAGAAGCGGATCAGCAACATCACTGTAACTTACAGGTTGGGCAGCATGGCTCTGTGACGGGTAACAGACGTTAACCCAGGTGAAGGGGGAGGTGAATTCCTCAGTTTAGCAGGAAGGCGGTGGGCACAGGTTGCAGCAGTTCCGTGCTGGGAATGCCATTCGATCAGTCACCTGGGATCCCCTTGGCCATATTGTCTGACTGGAAGAGCAAGGACCACAGTCACCCGGTTGCCGGATAGGGGCGCGACAACCTGACTCCTAAGCCAGTACTGCCGGGAAGGAGGAGGGCAGAGTCTCCTGCATCCCGGCCAGGAGGACTCACCGTGGGAGTCCATGAAGTGACACAATCTCTAAGAATTTCCCTGGCCCCTCCAGCAGGCCTGAGATGGGGCTGGGGCTTCCTAGGAGTCACCTGGGTGGACCAAACGGATACTTTTTGGTAAAAAATCTCTTGATCCTGTCACCTTGCTAGACTGCCCAAGGCTGGTGGGACCCGGAGAGATACGGGTTATGTATGGAAGTGGCTTTTATTCAACAATCCCAGCTCCTCTCACTGCTTGCTCCCCTCCATCCCCCACCGCCACCCTCGACACGCCCACGGAGCTCCGGAAGTGCTGATATTTAATGAGCACCTACAGAATTCAGTGGATACCAACAAACCTGAAAAACGACTTTGACTTCTAGAGTTGTTGAATCTAGTTTGGGAGTCGCCATATGTTTAAAAATATGAAGCAAAATGAAACAAGGAGGACGAATGAAGATAAAGCATTCCACAGAGCCATTAAAACGAATGACCCAGTGGCTTCACTCAGGACAAGTTGCTTGGAAGAAGCGAGGGGATAAAGACATTGGAGAGGAATATTGCCGTTTCTACTTGTGATTGTGAAATCCCAGTCCCCTCTGTGCAATGTTAGTTCAGGCGGTAGTACACACACACACACACACACACACACACACACACACACACAGGAAGGACTTAGCTGAAGTGGAGAAAGGTCAGAGAGCCGCACTTTGAGCAATTCTCCACGGTACAATCCACAGTTCCGTGGCCCTCCTCAGGACACGATGAAGGAAGTAATAGCCATGAAAACTTGAAGTGCTCATGTTTGAATCTCTTTGGCACTGCGAAGAGGGAGGCAGGCCCAAGATTCATTCAAAATGCACACCATAAAAGCCGAGAACCTACAACGTGGGAGCGAGAAGCAGCCTGGCTGTGGCAGTCAGAGTCCCAAAAAGGCACTTATCTTCTCTCTGAGCGTGGGCTTCTCATCTGTAAAATGGGCATAACACTCACCTTAAAGATTTGCGAAGATGGAATGTATATATATATATGTAGATAGATAGATAATCTAGTAAGGTGTACGGCATGTAGAAAGCAAGCCCTCAATACATTAGGATCGTGTTTCTGCCCATGGGAGTAGACCTCTTCTCAGCCGCAAAACTGGGGAAAGACAGTAGTGTGTGGGTATCAGAATGTAAGAATTTAGTGCAACTAATAGTTTCTGACAATGCCCAAAGAATCCTACTGGCCTCCAGCTATTGTCCTGTACTCTTAATCCTAGAGCCCTTTGTCTCTTTCTGAACCAAGAACCAGGTCATCGGCTCCACCTGCCGAAGCTGAGAGCTGACGTCAACATCATGGTCATGCTCACTGCACTGAGTGCTGGAAGTTGGGATCTGAGGAATACTGCTCTATCTTCAGAATCTTCAGGACCTGGGTGTTCTTGGCAGTGCTGGTGCTGCGGGCAGCTCTCACTGCTTGTCTTTGATGCTTCTCCCCATCATGGTCACTGTCAAGTGCTAGCCACAGCTGCTAGCTCTGCGCCTGAGGTCTGACGTGGGGAAGGAGGTGGAAGGAATAGGACTGTGTTTCCTCCCAGTGCTGGGCTGGGGTCTGGCATTGCAACCACTTCCCTTGTCTTCTGCACTGCTCAGTAGCTGCTTTTCATTCCCTTGAAGGGAAAAGGTGTATTTCCAATGGAAACAGAGAAAACCCTGGGATGTTGGCATGCCCTCACCTTCCCTTCCTGAATCCACCATTCAGTGATGCTTTGAAAATAGTATCATTCAATCAAAACAGGAACATTAGAGAACATAGATATTGTTTCCCCATTTTACATATGAAAAAAACTAAAGAACTTCAGGTAAACCCCTTCACAGCTGGTTTGAGATAGAGCCAGGATACAAACCCAACTTTCCTGGCTCAAAGCCCCTCTGCTTTCTGAAACTCTATAATTCACACAGAACTGTTGGTCAGGAAAGACCCAATCCTATAAATTGTACTCCAGGATCTTAATAGTCCCTAATACCTATGAAGTACTCCATTGCAGTTTGTTGAATAAATGAATGCATAAATGAATATTGAATGCGAACACAAGGCAATAATCAAACAACTCGCTTGGGGATAATAGGCTGCCCTCATTTCAATAAACAGTGTTCAGAGATATATAACACGGGGAGCATGTTGTTTATGAATGATGGAGGCTCCAGTTAATTTCGCAGTGCACAGCAGAAGGTGATGGACAGGCAATTTCTGGGCATAGTAGTGCCTCCATTCTGGGACACTACATCAAAGCCCTGAGCAAAGACAGGTATGGATTGTGCAAGCCTGCTTGGAACCAACGATGAGGACGAATAGGAATAACAGCAGCAGGCAGGCCTGAGATGTGACATCTGAACTTAAGCACATTGAGACTAATCAGTGCAAGGAGAGTCGAAACTTCGAGAAAGCACTAATGTGCTAAATATGAGAGAGGAAATGAAATAGGCCATGGAGGGAGGGCAAAAAGGCAGAAAAAAAGCTCACTGTGTATGAAGGAAAGGAAGTTAATAGATTGCTGAATAGATCAGGAAATGAAATTTTTTTTTCCAGAGGCTCTATTCCTTTATCCACAATACAAAGAAATGAAAAGTTTCCCCTGAGCATTGTGGACCCAACATTCTTTTCTTCTTTCTTCCCCCCACCCCCCATAAATTACTTGTTCGAAAAGATACCTTAACAACAGCTTAAGAAAATAAAAGTGTTTCTCCACCAACAGAAGGCCTGCCATACAAACTGGATTACAGGCACAAAAGAGCTCAGGAAAAGGCCTAGAAATCTAAGTAACAAGATAAAAGAGAGGAAGCACCATACTCTCTCTGGTTATTGGCAACTATAGGTCTTAAACTGTTACCATACCATGCGACACTGCAACTCATTCATAAAGTCATCGGTCACCCAATATTTACTAAATCTTCCTGAGTGACAGGTATAAGGCTGGGAGCTGGGGACAATGTGGAACCATCTTGCCTTCAAAGAGCTCGTTTCTATTAGGGGATATAATTATCTGTCTTATTACAAATGAGATATATAAATCTTCTATGAAAGCACTCTGCCTGGGAGGTAGCTAGGAGTGGAGGCTGATGGGTTTCACAGAGTAGGTTATATGTGAGTTACATCTTGAATAATAAATAACAAAAGGAGGTGGAGGCAGGCCCAGCCACAAGAAACAGCATGAGCTCAGGCTTGGAAGCCTACTGGAAATACTATAAATTCTATAAGGGGCAGATCCAGACCTGGAGTGGGACCTGGAGATTATTTATTTGGGAAATCCTCTTTAATCAAACTAATAAAACTTATGAATATGAAATAAAATATTAGAATGCAGATTTATTTAGAATGGAAAGGTAGATGACAACAATTTACATATGTAAGAGCTGGCAAATTTCACTAACCTCACAAAATCTGGGAAAATAAAGTAATATTGAATTAATTCACGTAACTCTGTAATACTTTCCACTATCATTTAGTGAGGGGTGGGGTGCTTATAATATTTGACAGGCTCTTCATATAGCAACAATTTTATAATATAGTTGTATGGAAAAGGAAAGATAATTCATTAATTTTTCTAAGGTGGTTGATAAACTTGAATTTTATTGTTACCAATTTAGAAAAAAATGTTTCAATTTCATAACTCTTTGTTGTTAATACCATGTTGACTTTCTAAGGCTGTACTGAATTTGGGAAAACACTGTCCAGTTTCTTTTATACATGAGCTGTAAGATTTTAGGGTGTTTCAATTTCTTTTTCGCAGTGACTTGTCTTTAATTCTTTTTGAATTAATTTATCATTATTAATTATCATCCTGTTGTCATTAATGTTTTCATTATGGTGGTATATCATGGGTTTTATTTTATCTTCCTCGATGTCAGTTATTTTATGTCAAATCAGCAAGAAATGTGACATTTTTTTCACTGTATTCACATGCTCATTCCACTTCATTAATTGGATTATCAAACAATTATCCATGAGGGGTTTTTTTATTCTTTTTATTCAAAATTTATTTCTTCCTATGAATGACTTTCCGGTGTCAAAACAATTTCTATAGATTTTTATCACTCATCTTTATCACATTTCATATTCTATTAATCTCATCTAAATTTATACTTTTCTTTCATAAATAAATATAAAGGGAGGTACTGTTCATATATATTTAAATCAGGAATCTATCAATTCTTACTCGTTCTATCGAGATGTCTGTAAAACGACTACCACATTACAGTTAAGTTGTATTTTTGAGTTTTACTTTTATTTAATTTATTTTTTAAAGATTTTACTTTTTACGTATATTGAGAGAGTGTGCATCCGAGCATAGGGGAGGGGCAGAGGGAGAGAGAGAATCCCAAGCCAACTCCCGGCTCAGCACAGAGCCCCACGTGGAGCTGGATACCCCCACCCCGAGTTCATGACCTGAGCCAAAATAAAGTCAAAGTTCAATCAGCTGAGCCATCCAGGCGCCCTGAGTTCTACTAACTTTTAAATAAACTTTTTGCATCTTCTTTGGGTCCATGTTGCAAGTCTTAAACAGCTTTATAAGGGGAGGGTCAAACAAATTGTTACATCTAGACTAAAGAAAAAGCCCAATGAGTATGTGGGTTTAAATACTCTATCTAGGAGATGAACCAGAAAACAGAGAACTTTTACCAAATATCAGAGCAATCACCAACCTCGGGAACTGCGGGGTCAGTCGTTTTTTATCCCAGTAAGCTTAAGGTGTGAGTTGCATGAGGCATATATCCTGCAAACTTATTAATGACCAACAAGGAGATCTTCCCGCTCACCTTTTATCGCAGCCGTGTTGTTACAATGTCTGCTTGTAAATGTTGCCTCGCGTCAGGTTACAATCAGACCGACTTGTTTCACTTTGTTAAAGTCACACATAAACGCTTTTCAGGCGGCAAAGTAAAGCTAAATATAAATATCTAATATTTATTCTACACAAATATATTCTGCTATATCCAAACTAAGTATAACTCCAGGTCAAGTTCTCCTTCGCTAAATCCCAAAAATGCTTATGCCTGCGCCTGGTACCACGAAGCCCTGGGGGGTCACGTGCCAGAGGGAAGCTGCAGGAGGAAGAGACGGTGTTCGTAACTGATATTGGTTAAAAATATCTTTTCCAAATTTATGAAGACCATTTATAAAAAAGTCTTATTTTATAAAAACATTGGAAATCCTCCTCCCTTCCACCCATCTTTTCTGAACAATTGAGTCCAAAAAGCATTAATTGGGACCAAAGTGGGTGTCTGTCAGGAGCGGTAGGGACAGGGGTGGCAGCTGGAGGTATGGAAGACCACATGGTGGGGGGTTGGGAAGGTGGCATCTAAGGGGGAGGGAATGGGTAGATGTGAGCTGCCAGAGCCCCAAAAGACTGAGGAGGTTGTCCAGAAGCCCCTGGAGGACTTTGAAGTTCAATAGGTGCAAAGGGGAAATCTGAACTCAGGGTGAGGGGGTGTCCGCGGGTAGAGGCAGCCCAGAGAAGGGCTTATTTGGGTGAGGAGAAAGCCAGGGCACAGTCCGATGGTGTGTGGCATGGGGTAGGCTGGGGGGAGGGGCATCCATGTGGCAGCTATTGGGGAGAAGATTGATTTTTTTTAAAGATTTTATTTATTTATTTGACATAAAGAGAGAGAGGTCACAAGCAGGCAGAGAGACAGGGAGAGAGAGGGGGGGGAAGCAGGCTCCCTGCTGAGCAGAGAGCCCGATGTGGGGCTCGATGTGGGGCTCGATGTGGGGCTCGATGTGGGGCTCGATCCCACCACCCTGAGATGACCTGAGCCAAAGGCAGAGGCTTTAACCCACTGAGCCACTCAGGCGCCCTGGGGAGAAGATTGATTATAGAAAAGGGAGATGGATCCAATAGGTAAATAAACTGAGGTTTTGGTAGCCAGGCTTCTCACTGTCAGAGAGCAGAGTTCTAAATATGTGAAGGTAAATCATGGGTTTTATTTTATCTTCCTTTATGTCAGTTATTTTATGTCAAATCAGCAAGAAATGTAGTATTTTTTTCACTGTATTCATGTACTTCATTCCACATCATTAATTGGATTATCACACAACTATCCATGAGGTGTTTTTTTTTATTATTACTTTTATTCAAAATTAATCTCTTCCTATGAATGACTTTTCGGTGTCAAAACAATTCCTGTAGATTTTTATCACTCATCTTTATCACATTTCATATTTTATTAATCTTATCTAAATTTTTACTTTTCTTTCATAAATAAACTTAAATATAAAAGGAGGTACTGTTCACTTACATTTAAATCGAGAATCTATCAATTCTTACTTGTTCTATTGAGATGTTTATAAAACGACTACCAAATTATAGATAAATTGTAAAATGAGCCTTGTGTTGGATTGCTATAGGTGGTATCTGTGCGAATTCATATATAGAAAGATATAAAAATAGGGGCCCCTGGGTGGTCATGATTCCGAGATCCTGTAATTTCGAACTGCACATCAGGCTATCTGCTCAGCAGGGAGTCTGCTTCTCCTTCTCCCTCTGCCCCCTCTCCCTGACCCCCTGTGCTCTCTCTCATTCTCACACTCTCTCTTTCAAATAAATAAATAAAAATAAAAAATAAAAATCTAATAGAAAGGTATAAAAATAAATATAGTAAGACCCCAAAGCAGTGAGCACCCCTAGCGCTCAGATTTTGGTCTGTCAATACTATAGCAGGTTTGGACCAGGGAAATTATAAGATAAGCTTAGAAATGTTTTAGAAAGCAAGAGATACTCAAAAAATGATGGCAGTGTGTCCAAATTCACAGAAGCCAGCTTAAAGGGGTTCCCGCTGGCCAAATCAGGGACTTGAGGTTAAAATAAAGGATGCTAATAATAGATTATTGCTCATCAAATAAAATAATGATCATGAATTCACACAACTCTAAGTTAATTTGTGAATAATAAATGGAGAGAAGAAAAAGCTTTTACTTACAGTAGAATGCCAACTAATAAATGTAGAAGGAATGAGGGAATTCGAAAATCATCTGTTGGCAACCATTATAGTAATAATTCAAGTCATTAATGCATGCTAAGACTAGTGAGTGAAATTCACAAAGTCTCAAAATACCTCCCCCGAATACCTTCATTATAAAGGGAAAAGATAACATTAGAGACACCCAGCAAACACCACCTCAATCGTGATTGAAGTTAACATTACCACTAACTGAACAAATGGAAATCCTGTCCCACCGGAAGAGATGCAATGAGAAGAACAGAGAATTACTTCTGTAATGTTCTTACTAGAGATGGATAAGCTGAATCTAACTATGAGGAAACATCAGATGAACCAGAATGGAGAGACATTTTACGAAATATCTGGCCTACGATTTTCGAAAGCATCCCGGTCATGAATGTCAAGGAAAAACTAAAGAAGAGCTCCAGATTGAAGGAGTCTAATGCAATATAGAATCATAAAGTGAATCACTTTGCTATAAGGCACATTACTGGGGCAATTGGCAAAACGCAAATTGGGTCTCTGGATAGTGGTAATGCATCTATCTTTGCAATTTTCCTGTCACTTTTAAATTATTTTTAAAAATACCGATACAGCCCCATGAACATATGGGTATGGCCCTGTCACGGAACCTCAGAAAAGACCTGTCCTAGTGGAGGTCCTTATACTTAAGATTCATTGGCCTCAGGATAAATCTACTTTTGCCTCTAAGTATCCGAGGATGGGATGCACTCCTAGAAATAAAATTATGTTGTTATTGCCTGAAGTTGGGAAAATTATTTTCCAGTATCACCTACCAGCTACTTCTCTTTGTCTTCGATTCCCTGGAGTCATGATGTGTCTCCAACCTAAGCATCTTCCAACTTAAATAATAGATGGTTATGGTTAATCCTTCTGGTCTGCAGTAATATTATAGTGCTTCTGAGATGTCAAAGAACTTTCACCCATCCCTAGTTATCTAAAGACTGCTATTTTTTTTTTCATTATCTCTTTCTTCAAAGAGTGTCTTGACCCTCCTTGGAATCTGCATGTATACCATATGATCTCACATTTTGAATCTAAAACAAATGAATGAACTCATCAAAAGATAGTGGGTTGGCAGTTGCCAGGGGCTGGAGGGTGGGGGAACTGGGGAGAGTTTGGCCAAAGGGTAAAAATTTCCTGTTATAAGAAGAGTGAGTTCTGGGGGTTTAACACAAAACAAGGTGACTATAGCTAACAAAACTGTATTGAATACTTGAATGTTGCTGAGAGATCTTAAATCTTCTCAGCACAACAACAACAAAATAGTAATTAAAAAATACTTTAAAATACTATATCATATACTTGAAATTTTCTGAGGGTAGATCTTGAGTGTTCTCACCACAAAACTTACAATGATGTGAGTGGATGGATATGTTTATTAGCTCAAGTATGGTAATCATTTCACTACATGTACAAGTATCAAAACATTATGTTGTACACCTTAAATACATATAATTTGTATTTGTCAATAAAGCTTGGGAAAAAACATTAAAAAAAGGAACCTACATTTTCAGTTCAGGTAGTTATTTTTCCTTTGCTCCATCACAATCTGTTCAAGAATATAACATGCAGGGCGCCTGTGTGACTCAGTTGGTTAAGCAACTGCCTTCGGCTCAGGTCATGATCCTGGAGTCCCGGGATCGAATCCCGCATTGGGCTCCCTCCTCGGCAGGGAGTCTGCTTCTCCATCTGACCTCTCCCCTCTCATGCTCCCTCTCTCTCTCTCTCTCTCTCTCTCAAATAAATAAATAAATAAAATCTTAAAAAAAAAAAAAAAGAATATAACATGCATAGCTTTAGTTATATTCTAATATAACTAAGCCATTATGGATCCAAATGCTTTGCTACATCATGAAAATAGATGTCCAAGAGCCCAGAGTGGAATAAACCATCCACACGATAGAATAGATAAAACTTAGGAAAGCACGTTGGAATCTCATTGGCTGAAAGGTTTTGGCAGTCTGTGGAGCAAGAGGAAAATGAAAACTATATATTAACCACATACTGTAATATGTTAGCAAAACAAATATCACTAAACGAATCAGTGACACCTGGATGGCTCTGTAAGGAGTTGGTCTGGTTTGAGGAAAGCGCAGGGAGTAGTGGGAGATTGGCTGGGGCCACTGTATTGAGTTTTGCTTGACATACTGGGCAATTTAACTTCATTTGGTGAGCAACAGAGTGCTATTGGAGTTATTTTAGTAAATTAGAGTTGTGTTCAGGAAGAATCTGAAGATAGCATCAGGAATAGACTGAAATAAGAGTCTAGATACAGATGGGGGTGGAAGGAAGCTATTGCAAGAGTCCAGACATCGTGAAGATCTGATCTAACACAGAGGGAGTGGGAATTGAGATAAAAGAAAAGGTTTGTTAAGTCTGTTGCAGACAGAATCATCCTGGCTCATATCATATGTCAAATGATGTGAGACAATTAAAGAAGGTGCTTGGTTTCCAGCTTGGATGACTTGAGGGAAAGAATGGTGACAGTAACAGACACCTGTATGATCACTCACCCCATAGGTGATTTGCTGGTTGCCTCCCAATAGACCTGTTTCCTTCCTTAGTAACAAAGCCCTGGACAATGTATCAAGCTAAATATGACATTTACCACCTTCCTTTGCAACATAAGAATAAATCTTATCTGAGAAGTCTCCTTAGAAAAGAGAGAGATGGGGCTCTTCTCTTTCATTTGTGGAACACAACTGCCTAGACTCAGGAGGCCGGCAGGACTCTGCCATAGCAAACTCATCCGGAAAAGCAGAAAACTTACAAAGAGCCTGGATCCCTCATCCCTTCATGGAGCTGACCCAAGTGTCCCGGATTTTCTGCCTCTGGATTTCTTTATATATGTAAACCACTGTTGAATTGGGAGTTTGTTAATAGCAATCGAACCTAATTACAATTGGGGCACGTGCATGGCAGAGTCGGCTAAGTGTCTGACTCTTGGTTTTGACTCATGTCTGATCTCAGGGTCCTGTGCTGGGCTCTGTGCTCAGTGAGGAGTCCACTTGAGTTCCTCTCTCCCTCTTCCTCTGCCCCTCCCCCCTGCTCTCTCTCTCTCTCACTGAAATAAATAAATAAATAAATAAATACGCTAATTGTAATTGATTCAACTATCTTCTCTTTTTTCTAACAGAGCTCTGACTATTCACATACCCACCATCCTCAAGGCAACATTATGGTACAAGAGAGGTTGGCCTACCACAGTGGCCCCTCTCCATCCATTTTATAGTAGATGATTTCGGAAAGTGCATGTAGGACAATTCTGGCCAATGAGAAGAGGAGAGGTCTTCTACAGGCCTTCTGGTCAAGGTTTCCTTTGTTGCTATGAAGACTCACAGGAGAAGAAATAATTCCTGTCTTCTTCCAACAGCCACTACTTGTCTTGATACGATGTCTGACACCACTGCAGTGATCTCAATGAGAGACCAGCCTGGGGATAAACCAATGGGCTGAAAATGGCAGGAAGTAAAAATAGGAGGAGTTGGGTCTTGCTTGATGTCACTTAGCCTCTGAGTGAACCAATCAAGGGACTGATCTATCTTTAGAATTCTCATTATGTGAAACAATACATGTTCCTTATTATTCCAGCCAACCGAGTCTGAGTTTTCTGTTACTTAAATTTGAAAGCATCCTTACTGATATTAAATCAAAAATGGAGAAACGGGTTTGAGAGGAGGGAGATTATGAAGAGGATTCTATTTTTTAAATGGTGACTTTGATGATTCACCATGACTACTGGAAGACTGAAATAGAGGTGGAGCCGAATATGGATATTGGAGATCATATATAGATGATTCCTGGAGCCACGATTTAGAAAAATTCCTTAGGGAGTACATGTATCATGAGAAAAGGGTCATGGATGAACATCTGAGAAACAATTTCATTTACAACATGAGCAAATAGAGTCTGGGGGAAGGACAGAGAAAGAGGAGACAAAAGTAAAGAGGGAAATCACCAAAGGGTGGTGATTTCAGAAAACAAGAGGATAGAACTTTAAGAAGGGGTGATTGTTGCAGAGTATTGAGAGTTTTAGTAACAAAGTGGGGTGGAATCTGCTTACAGTGGACTCAGGAGACTGGGAGTATTGGCTACTTCAGTGGTTCTCTAATGTTAGAGCAGCTTTATTTTAAAAGAAAAAACAAAACAAAACAGTAGGTTGCTGCACAGATTTTGATTCGTTACTTCTGGAGTCAGAGCCCAGAAGGCTGCATTTTAAACAAGGACTTGGGTGACTCTGGTTTGAGTTGTTCATGAACCATACCTTAAGGAACATTGGGCTGCTCTCACTACGGATTACTTGGAAGGAAGAAGAAGGATAGAAACTTGAAGCTAGGCGAGGGTCGATGGAAGCCATTTCCATTGGGAAAGACTCAAATATTATTTTTTAAAAAGATTTTATTTATTTATTTGAGGGAGAGAGAGAGAGTGAGAGAGCATAAACAGGGGGAGGGGCAGAGGGAAAGGCAGAAGCAGACTCCCCGCTGAGCAGGGAGCCCGATGCAGGACTGGATCCCAGGACACTGGGATCATGACCCGAGCCAAAGGCAGACACTTAACTGACTGAGCCACCCAGGTGCCCCCTTTCCTGTATATTCTTCTTCTTTTGTAAAAGATTTTATTTATTTATTTGACCGAGAGAGACATAGTGAGAGAGGGAACACAAGCAGGAGGAGTGGGAGAGGGAGAAGCAGGCTCCCTGCCAAGCAGGGAGCCCAATTTGGGGCTTGATTCCAGGACCCTGGGATCATGAACTGAGCCGAAGGCAGATGTTTAACCAACTGAGACACCCAGGCACCCCTTGAACATTATTGAAAGGCTGTAGGAGAGACAAAGATACCAAAGAAAAGGAGATGCTATCCGGTAGTACGAGGTCCTAGAGAGAGATGTAGTCAGTAATGGATGAAGTATTGTTCAAGACCTAAAAGAAACAGACAAAGAGATAGTGAAGATGGTAAAGCCATCTACCCCCAAATTGCTTGCAGCTTGTCTCTCTATACTTTTTCACATACTGCTCTTTCTGCTTTCTCTGTCCACCTGGAGGTATGGACCCCCTCTTCTTCTGGAAGCCCTTAGAGTTACCTGTAAAGATTCTGCCCAATTGTTCCCTCCTCAATATATCAACGAATGAGTAAAATGCTGCAAGTAGAAACTAACAGAGGATTTTTGGTTCAATGGGAAACTTGTTTTTAATCAATCAGATTAAAAGTTAATCTTTTACGATGAAAGGGGCTACTACCTTCTCATTTTAGGAGATCTTAAGCAGAGGCTGGAAAATATGCTGGCAAATGTCATAGGCAGGATTAATGCACTGGATAGAGGTTTGAACCAGATAAGTTTGTATTCTCTTCTATCACTGAGATTCTAAGATTCTAGGTGATATTGGAATCAAAGAGCCTTCTCAGGGGAAGAGAAAAAAGCAAGTGGGGCATAGAGCTAGGAGGAAATCAGGAACTATGGACAGCATAATATTGAGATAGAATAAAACCAGAAGGTAGGAGGGCAGCATTCGAAGGTTTTATCTTGTATATGATTTTGGGCTCCATCTTTCCCTGGCCCCCAACTAAGTGATGGTGCCAACGTTGGATGTAAATTCCAAGTTCAAAATCTGAAACTGCCTCAGGCTATGTCTATGTCTCAGTTTTGTGCTGAAGAGTATTTGCAGTCCATCACTGAGGCCAACCCTAAGTTTTCAGGGCAAATGAGCTGTTGCATAAGGCATGAAAAAGATGACTGAAGGCTGTGGGCTTTCAGAGTCACAGCTTTTTATGGGCAGAAATGGCAAGAACAATGATCAGCATCCATGGTACTGAAGCATGGCAGAGAGTAGAGATTGTTTGGGGGGGGGATTTTTTTTTTCTCAAAAATCAAGGAATTTATTTAATGACTGCTGATGACTAATGTGTTACTTTTTCTGTGAGCGAAGTATATATAGTTGATTACTGTCAAGTAAAAGGTTAAATGCAAATAAGAAAACAACAAGAATAAGGACAAAAGAGGTGTTGTGCTCATTGTGAAAGACAAAGTTGAGTCCTACTAATTATATTAATTAATTGACATGAATAATGCATCAGGAAAAGAGGCTGATTAATATCAGTAGTGATGAACTTCAATTATGTAATAGTCTCTTCAAAGCATTCCATGGATTTCACTGACACTCTTTTAGGCACATCCCTCAAGCCATCAATTTCTAGACCATTAAGGTGTGAGTGGTCAAGTGTCTTGGGATAGTCATGCAGCAAATGGCTGGCAGAACCCAAGCAAAGCACAGAGTTCAACCACTGTCCTGTCTAATCCTTCAAATGCCAATTTGTATCTTAAACTCTTTCCAGAAAGGCTTGGAAGAATTTCAAACATTTGGCTGAAATGGGAGCAGTGGAAGTACTTGAAATGACTTCACAGTGCCTGATTGACTGAGGGAAATGATTTCCTGGTGGAATGGCTTGTTGAGGTAGTGCTGGAAATGCCCGGTTTGATTTCTTGCCCATCATTAACGGTGTGAACCACAAGTACATAATGGGCACAGTTGGACTCAATCTATTTTATGCACCCATGCCTGACATTACAACAAGGGACCTAGATGCTATTCTTAGAATATGTTTCTAAGTCTCCAGGATACTTCTCTCGCTCTCATTGGATTTCAAATATCCCCAGAATCCTTGAGGGGGCCATTGATGAACTTCCTTGGAGCAAATGATTGTACACTAGAAAACAAGTCCAGTAAGTTATTTTGTAGATTATAGACTGCTGTGCAGTGGTAGCTTAACAGCAAAGTCTGAAATGAGTTTTAAAAAGACAAACCAGTTAGAAAATCAGCCCAGAAAAATATGGTCCTCAAACTTTGTTGTTAGGCTAGAATGAAAAGCTCCCTATGTCTGAAATATTGCTAGGAAATATCGATGGCTCAGTAATAGGAAGGAGAAAGGGATTCCAAGATACGTATTGTTCTAATCTAGAAGAAGACAGAGGTTTTATAACCATGTACAGTGTATTCGGCACAGAGTGGGTAACCCATCTCGGTTAGAGAGGAGGGTGTGCAAGGGGGAGTAGCAAATATAAAGTAAAACAAAACAAAACAAAAACAAAAATAAATTTGTTATTTGAACATGAGGAGTTTGGGAGAAAAGAAGTTTGGACTTTCTTTCCTCAGGTAATTTTTCTCTGATCTTCCCGGACTAGGGTAAAAGACCCTATTAAGTGTGAGGCTGGGCAGCTCCCAGTCAGCCAGCCAACTTAAGGCAGACAACAGATCACCTGGAACCATTCCGTACTCATACAATCATTCTGTTTTTCTCTTCCAGTATAGTATTCAATCGATTACACGAGCTATTCAACACTTTATTTTAAAGTAGGCTTTGCTTTAGATGCTTTTGCCCAACTATAGGCTAATGTCAGTGTTCTGAGCATGTTTAAGGTGGGCTAGGTTAACCTGTCATGTTTACCTGAACACAACCCCATTCTAAGTCAAGGAAAATCTGTATATGTGGCCATGTTTAGTTTAATGCAATTTTGTGGTAGGTGGTTTTTAAAATGGTTCCCAATGGTCCCTTTTGCAATTGCCTCCTCTCAAGAATGACCTGGGCCTTCTAATGAATGGAATATGACAAAAATAAAAAAATTAGGTCCAAGATTAGGTTACAAAGAGACTATGGCTTCCATCTTGTGGTGCCCTCTCACACTCTTTGGCTCTGAGGGAAGCCAGTTGCCATATTGTAATCTGCTCTACAGAGAGACTCATGGCCAGAAATTGACGTCCCCAGCCAACAGCTAGCAAGGACTTGAGGCCAGTCAACAGCTTCATAAGAGATCTCAGAAGCATATCCTTCTGAGGTAAGCCTTCAGATGACTTAGACCCAGCCAACACTTTCATTGCAGCCTTGTGAGAAATCCTGAGCCAGAAGTACTCAGCTCAATTGCACATGGATTCCCGACCCACAGAAACTTTGAGACAATACACGTTTGTTGTTTAAAGCTGCAAAGTTTCGGCAGTATTTGTTATACACAAAAAGTTAACTAACACAGGTATTAAGGAAGTGCCATGAGGTATGCACAGAAAGTCTCCTAATGAAGCATAGCCATCATGTGTCATGCTGCTTGGAAGGTGACTGCGCAGGTCGGAGCTCCACCAGCTATCTTGGATCATGAGTCAAGGACACCCTAGGAGTGCGGATAATACCGACTCCATTTTGGCGCTCCATCTTGCTCGTGCCGATGCAGTGACCATCCTTGGGGTCCCACCAAGGCTCCGTGGAGGTTAACATATGCCCTGACCGGAATGCGGGAAGGCTTGTTCTGATTTTCCCTAAAGTGGTGCACAGAAGATGCCACTTGAGGTAGCTAGTAGAGATCACTGTCGCACAGCTGACACTGCTTCAGATAACTAGGAGAGAGGACTGGTGCACAGACGGTATCACTTTAGGTAACTATCCTTTGACCTCACCACAATGCCTCCCACCCTATTAATGCTGTGGATCAAGGTTTGGATGTGGAGGGTAGAGGACGGCTGCGTGATGCCCGGATCCTCAGCTCGCCCCCCTGTCGGTAAGTTACCATGAATGAAACTGAATGAAACTGTAAATATATGGAGTGGCTTGCTTCATTTTTCTGTCTCAAGGTGCCTTCCCAGTTTGGAGGATCCTTTACTGACCCTCCTTCACCTTCTAATAGACACCCTTCTGGGATGGCAGAAAGTTGAGTTGGAAGAACCTTGTGAATGTTTCTGAAAGCACTGTGGGACTCCCTTACTGTTCACAAACTGCCTGCCTTTCGTTTCCTTAACTTAAACTTCCCGAAATAGGCAGTGCGACTTTGTGTTGTGTTTCCTTTTATACTGGACCAAACCTAATCCCGAGTGATGTATGTGGATAGTGATAAGAACAGGTACCGTATCAGTGATAAGAAATATGAGCCAAGCCTGAGAGAATAAGTCGTGGAGACAGGGACTTTTGTGCAATGAGCAGAAAATGCAGGGATAGTTATTATAAAGGGGAGAAAAAGTGTCACGAACTGCTATTGTCAAGGACACCCTAGCACTAGCCCAGTGACAGGATTAAAATATAGGTCCCCAAGTCCCCTAGGCAAAAGTTTCACAGAAGTCTTCTGTCAAAAAAATGGTAAAATACACAATATCTCTAAAAGTTAAGGACAATATAACAAGCTCAATATGAATATTTTGTAAGTGGCTGGTAACTATTTTGGTTCTATTTTATAAAAAAAAAAATTTGTTGATCATCTATTATGTGCCTGGCACTTAAAATATTATCATTTTATTATTATCAGCACTATTTTATATTTATTGTTTAGGCAAATTAGTTAATATTAAAATGTGCAAGTAGATGCTGTGTTGGATTTATTTCT
>CM052897.1:43579351-43638031 GCA_028534135.1 Potos flavus | reverse complement strand
AAAAAAATGAAAACACTACTTTAAATGTGACATTAAATCAGCTATTACCAGGAATATACATTCTTGACATGCCTTCCTGATAATTCTATCTGCCAAATGACAAGGAAAGCAGTGAAGGGAAAATGCTGCTTTGGATCTAAACATAGCCTACAAGAAAGAATTTGTTGATAAAGTGTAAGTGCTAGAACTTCAGAAGAATAGAATGATGTTGCATAATATTTTGTGATAGTCAAGGAGAAGAAAGCTGGACATATTCAGCCATGTATCAGATCATATTTTTATTTATGATTATTTTTATTACAAAATAGGTGTTCATTACAGAGGAATGCAGAAAATGTAGAAAATTACCAAGGGAAAAATAATGTAGTAACCTAGAGATAACACTGTTAACATTTTCATGTACATTCCCGGCTTTTTAATATCTGTATTATGCTTCTATTGTTATACAATTTGTTTTAGAGTTTATATAAAATTTTATACTCTTCTTTCTCCCATTAATGATTCATCATAGACACTTTCCCATTTTATTACAAGGCCAACTGAGACATTATTTTTATGTCTACATAATAATCTATTAAGAGAAAATATGAAATTAATTTTCATTGGTGTTATGTGCTAAACACTATATAAAGGGTGCATCGTTGGATTATCTCATTTCATGCTCTTTTCAATCATTATGTTAAGCACTTTTAGGATCCCCCTTTATACTGACATTTAGGAAAAATAAATATCTTTTCAACAGCTGTAAAGGTAAGAATTATAAAATTCAGATTTTAATCCCACTCATTTAAAACTAGAATCTATGCCCTTAACTACTGCATTATGGTATTTCTTTTATTGTAGGAATTTATCAAAATTGGTTTAACCCCATCTTCTATTGTATTTCTAAAGAGTTTACCTTTTTAGGCTATTATGGATAATGCTGTCATTAACAACCTTGGCCATACACTTTTATGAATATCTATTTTTACTGCCTTAAAGTAAAGCTATAGAAATAAAATTGCTGAATTAAAGAGTATACAATAATTCTAAGACATTATATAGTTAAAAATATTTGCCAATTTGACAAAAAATCACTTTTTCTTTAAATTTATATTTCTTAGATTACTAATGGGGTAATAAATTTGTCAGCTACTTAGGTTTATTTTTTAAATACCTGATACTATTTTTAGCATAATTTCTTCTGGCTTTAAAATTTTTTCTTATTGATTTGTAAGAATTCTTCATATATTAGTGATAGGCAAAATTTATGCTGAATTTTTCAAATTTTTCTTCTAAAATTGGCCTTAAAATTCTCTTCATGGTGCCATTATGAGATTTAAAATTTTAGGTAATAATGAAATATTTTCTTTTTTTTTATTTCATTTGCTGTTATGTTAAGACACTGTTCCCTGAGTTCAGGCAAATATTTAGCCTTATTTGAGCAAATTTAAAAGACTTTCTTTTGAAAATTGAATTCCTTTTTTAGCTAAGTGTATCTTACATATATTTAAGTACTATAGATCATTGATCAACACAACTTTGAACTGTGTGGGTCCATTTATACACGGATTTTTTTTTGGTAGATACAGTACAGTATTGTAAATGTATTTTCTCTTCCTTATGATTTTCTTAATAACATTTTCTTTTCTCTAGCTCACTTTATTGTAAGGATACAGTAGATAACACATATAACATACAAAATACGTAATTGACTGTTTATGCTATCAGTAAGGCTTCCAGTCCATAGTAGACTATTAGTAGTTAAACTCTGGGGAAGCCAAAGTTATATATGGATTTTCGGCTGCACAGGGTGTCAGTGCCCCTTATCCTCCGTGTTGTTCAAGGTCAATTGCAAATGACCTGCAAATCAAATCATACACAGCAATCTAGGCAAGAAATAATTGACTTGTATGTTATGACCTCACTGGACTTTTGAACTTTTTCTTAAAAGATTTTATTTATTTGGCAGAGAGAGAGACAGCGAGAGAGGGAACACAAGCAGGGGGAGTGGGAGAGGAAGAAGCAGGCTTCCCGCTGGGCAGAGAGCCCGATTCTGGACTCGATCTCAGGATCCCGAGATCATGACCTGAACCTAAGGCAGCTGCTTAACCGACTGAGCCACTCAGGCATCCTATCCTTTGAACTTTTTATTAGTGGTTGTTGAAACACAATTAAGTTTATGTTATTTTTTAGGTTTATAAGGTTATTTCATTTGGTTCTGAGCAATACCATGGAATACCCCTGGAAAGATTGTTTGTAAGACGACTCTAACTTTGTGCTATGTAGAGCCGATGTCTCCACGAGTGACACGCCATTTTCTTTAGCAAAATCTCTTGCTTTATCTATTGGGACTGCCTGGAGAGGAAGTAAATAATTCCTGTTCCTCATACGCATTATGATGTTTCTATTGTCATAATCTTTTCATTCTTTCAGCTACCATTCCATATTTTCATATACGATACGTTTTGCATTACTCTAAACCACAAGGCTCCTATTTCCCCCGGGGTGCTATGCTGATGTCATAGGCCTGCGGTGTTGTTATCCTCCTGCACGTTCCTATCTGCACCTTTATTGTTTTCCCATGAACCCGGATGTGTCTTGTTGAAACTTTCCTCCAGTGGAGTTCTTAATTTCCATAGTAAGCTCCTTCAAGTGAATTGAAAGAGGACTCCTCTCTCTATCAGAGTCCTGCTTGGTGTCAGAGAAGCTAGCAAGGGGGGGTGATGCTGGGGACTGTGCCGCCTTGATGGCACCAGGAAGAATTGATGTAATAATAAATAAAGGAGCAAGCTTCCCTAACTTTAATCTTTTAGTACATCTGACATTTATTTTTGTTTGTGGTATGAAATAAAAATCTAGCCTTATGCCAATTTTCTTAATGCTAATTTTCCCTAATAATTTGAAATGCTACCTCTTTCATACATTAAATGTATATATTTATGTATATGCACATAACTATTTCTGAGCCTTTTACTCTCTTAGTCTCTTCCATTAATCAGTTTCTTAGTCTCGTGCCACTCTCATATTGTTTTCATTATTACAGTTTTAAAGCATATTTTAATATGAAATAGTGACAATCCAAATCATCTCCTCCCAGTAATCAATTTACTGCTTCTCAACTCCAAATTCACCCTTCATTGAATGCTCTGGGAAAATAGAGTGGAGTCCTTTAAATATTTCCCTTTGCCAGAGCGCATGACATTAATCTCTCGTCAGTAGAGGGCGGTAAAGAGACATTGCAGGAGGAAGAGGTCCTCCTCCATTCTGGAGAGCTGCTTAGCTCAGTCTGCAGCAGGCATGGGCTTTCTAGTGCCTACTTCCCCCAGTGCACAGGGGTCTGGGGGACCCAGCAACCAATAAATGTCTCCACTCCCCTTGGGAGTTTTGTGGTAAAATGCTTTTAGCAGGCCACCCTAGAACCCTAGAAAGCAAATTTCAAGCAAGTTCCATGGATAGCTATAGGACTGTTGTAACTTCTTTGCCATTGAGTAAGCCACAGCCTGGCCTTCAACAAAGTCTAGATCTCAGCCATTGCGAAAGGTCCTTTCTTCTGCAGCCCTGGTATTAGTGGCTATATGCTATTATATTCTTTAGCTCTCTTTACTTCTTACTAGCTAAACCATCATTACTCCAATCCTCTCTCAGACTTAATAATTATTAATACTAAACGTTCCTGTTTGAATTATTGTTTTGTTTCTGTCTCCTGATTGGACCCTGAATGATACCACTCTTTTTCAACAATTTCTTTTTTTTTATTTTTTTGAAAGATTTTATTTATTTATTTGACAGAGAGAGATCACAAGTAGGCAGAGAGGCAGGTGAGAGAGAGGGGGAAGCAGGCTCCCCACTGAGCAGAGAGCCCGATGCGAGTCTCGATCCCAGGACGCTAGGATCATGACCTGAGCCAAAGGCAGAGGCTTTAACCCACTGAGCCACCCAGGCTCCCTTTTTTTCAACAATTTCATAAATCCTCCTTTTATTTTTCCAGATGAATTTTAGAATTAATATGTAAAATTTAGGAAAAACACTTTCAGATTTTCCATTATAATTACATTAATCCTATATATTAATTTGTGAACATTAACATATTTTCAACATTAAATGTTTCCTTCCAGATAAACCAGTCTCTATGTTTTTCGAAAGAAAAGTTGTTTCCTTTATTGAGGCCCTACAAATATCTTGCTATTTCCTAGATATTTTGTTGCCATTAGTATGAATGTGATCTTTTCCCATACTATTTTCTACCTGGCTTGGAGGTCATGGTTATCTTGACTGATACCCTGAAATTTGGCTCCCAGAAAATTGGCTTTCTACAGAACTCCATGGAACCTGGATAACGCCAAGTGTTAAAGCAATCAATTCTGGTATAACATCCAGGTGGTGGATCAGGCCACTGGTCATGTAAGCTACACATGTGAGACTTAAACTTTTGTGCCTGTTCTAGTTCCTATGGTTGTATGACAAATTACCCCAACATTTGGTGGCACAAAGCAACCATTTTGACACTCGGGGATCAGAAATTTGGGCAGGACACAGTGAGTACAGCTTTCCTCTGCTCTTTTTTTTTTTTTTTTTTTTTTAAGATTTTATTTATTTGACAGAGAGAAAGAGATCACAAGTAGGCAGAGAGGCAGGCAGAGGGAGAGGGGGAAGCAGACTCCCTGCCCAGCAGAGAGCCTGATGTGGGGCTCAATCCCAGGACCCTGAGATTGTGACCTGAGCCGAAGGCAGAGGCTTAACCCACTGAGCCACCCAGGTGCCCCTTTCCTCTGCTCTTGATGTCTGAGGCTCAGCTGCAATACTTGAAGATTAGACCTGAAAGCGTCTGAAGTCTTATTAACTCCCATGTCTGGCAGTTAATGATTGGTTGCAAGGGGTGGAGAGGGGGGCTCAGTTCTTCTCCACATTGGCCTCTCCACGTGGTTGCTCCATAAAGGCTAGTTTTTGGACTTTCTCATGGCGTAGTGGCTGGTTTCCCCAATGCAAGCCTCTCAGAAAGAAAGCACCAGTTGGAAGCGGTGTCCTACTGTGGCACCAGCCTTGAAAGTCACATAATATCACTTCCTCCTTATTCTATTGGTCAGAGAAGTCACATGCATACTCTAGCTCAGGGAGATGTTAGATAGACCCTACACTTGATGGAGTATGGCAATTTTCCCTAAGAGCATCTAGAATCAGAAATACTGCTGTGGCTATTTTTGGAAAATCCACCGCAGTCCCCAAATAACATCAAAGGAAGGACTGGTGCTTCCCAAACAGTGACAACTAAAGTGGCAGCGTGGTGATAGGGAATAAGCTTCTGTCAGCATCTTGGCCATGCTTGCCAAGGGGTTGGGGTTTCCCCAAGTAAGCGGTTTATAAGCCCCCTCTCCCTAGGGCCAGGTCCCTCTCCTAGTATCTGACACCTGACCCTGTTGGACCTCTCAGCACTTTCTCAGATTGTGAAGAGCAATGTTAAGCCCACGGACCATGCTAGTGCTTCCGTCTCTGGGAGTTTCCTTAGTAAATGTTGTTGCAGGGCCTTGTTTGTGTGCTTTCTGGCAATCTGCCTTTGTTCAGAGTTGGATTTTGCTGGCATATAAAAATCCAACTTTTGTTTATGTATAGTCATATTGCTAAACTTTTTCATTGCTTCTAAAATCTTTTCAGTCGACTCTCTTGAGTTTTCTAGGTAACAGATTCTGACCGTTTTGTTTTCTTGCTTTTATTGTTTTATAATGGCGAACATTTGCAGAAAAATGGTAAATAAGAGTGCTGATAGAGGAAGCCTTTGTCTTTCATAATTTCAAAATAAGAAATGTCTGTGTTGAATCAGTAAGCATGATATTGGTAGTTGGTTTGGGATAGAATTTTCATCATAATTTTAAAGAACCACCTTCTTAATCTTCATTTGCTAACAGTTTTTTTTTAATAAAATTAGAGTTTTCTGTTTAGCATTTTTGAGATTATTGTTCTTCTTTAACCTTTTGGTGTGGATGCTTTATATTTCCTCATATTAATCATGCTTGGAATATACATATTGGGTCATTTGCATTTTTTAGTATTAAATTCAATCAGCTATTATTAATTCTTTGCGTATAGGATTTATTAGATGTTCTCATAGTCATTATTTCCTAAGTAGTTTGAAATAACATTTTGTTTGCTCCAAAATTATATAGGATATATATATAATATATTAAATATATAAATATATAAAATATGTAATATATAATGCAATTATATATTACATATTTTATATATTTATATATAAAATATATTTTATATTTTATATATTTCTATTTTATATAATATAATTATATTATATATTTTATATATTTAATATTATACATAATGTTAAATATATAATTATATTATATATTTTATATATAATATAAAATATATAAAATATATTATTGCTATTTCCAAGTAGTTGAGATTTTTCTGAAATTCTGTTATAAATTCTGAAATTTATAAATTCTGAAATTCTGTTATATATATTTATATATATATAAATTCTGTTATAACAACTTAGATATTAAGAAAATATATTTGTTTGTAGAAAAGATGTATATTATTTTAGAGTGTGTTATTCACATTAGGCCATATTTACTGCGTTAACAAGTTAACTCCCAGATCCTAGTGGTTTTACGCAACATACATTCATCCTTAGTCACACTACATGTTGAATGGTAGTTTGGTAAGGAGCTCTACTCCAAGCACTGAGACTGATCGATATCCATCTCTTGGTACTGGTATCTCAACTTGTGATTTCAGCCTTCCCTGTACCACTGAAGAGAGTGAATGGAGAACTCACTCTTTCTTTTGACCTTTTAACCCAAAACAACACATGTCACTTCCAGTCATCACCCATTTATTAGAAGTAGTCTCATGACGCACCCTAACTACAAAGTTATCTGGCCAAGCAAATGGAAATTCAGAGAACAGTAAATGTCTGTCAAAATATCTAGGACTTGAAAAGGATATATCTCAGGGTATTATACTGAAATTATAATTATAATTATAATTATAATGAAGTTACGTTAAATGTTAGAGTATTTGCAGAAATATTTTACTCTAAATGAGGAAGACAGGTGAGAGGCATCTAAAAGGCCAATGTGGGGTGCCTGGGTGGCTCAGTGGGTTAAAGCCTCTGCCTTCGGCTCAGGTCATGATCTCAGGGTCCTGGGATCGAGCCCCGCATCGGGCTTTCTGCTCAGCAGGGAGCCTGCTTCCCTCTCTCTCTCTGCCTGCCTCTCTGCCTACTTGTGATCTCTCTCTCTCTCTGTCAAATAAATAAATAAAATCTTAAAAAAAAAAGGCCAATGCAACTACAAAAAAAGTTCCCTGATGAATTATCAGACATTTTAAAATATGAAAGAAAGGATGGAATAACAATGACTGGAGTTGTTCTCTCACCTGAAACAAAGCAAATGGACAAAATACATGAAAAAGTGATTTTTAAGAAATTGGACATCAGGCAACTAAAGATAAGAGTTTTTTTTGTTTTTTTTTTTGAAGGGAAGAAATGAGAAGAAAGGTTTATTTATTTATTTTATTCTTTAAAAAATTTTTTTATTAAAATACAATATATTATTTGCTTCGAGGGTACAGGTCTGTGAATCATCAGTCTTACACAATTCACCGCACTCACCATAGCACATACCCTCCCCAGTGTCCATCACCCAGCCATCCTATCCCTCCCCACCCCCCTCCACTCCGGCAACCCCCAGTTTGTTTCCTGAGATTAAGAGTCTCTTATGGTTTGTCTCTCTCCACGGTCCCATCTTGTTTCACTTTTCCCTCCCTTCCCCCCACAACCCCCACGCTGCCTCTCAAATTCCTCGTATCAGAGAGATCATATGATAATTGTCTTTCTCTGATTGACTTATTTCGCTTAGCATAATACCCTCTAGTTCCATCTACGTCGTTGCAAATGGCAAGATTTCATTTTTTGATGGCTGCATAGTATTCCATTGTATATATATACCACACCTTCTTTATCCATTCATCTGTTGATGGACATCTAGGCTCTTTCCATAGTTTGGCTACTGTGGACATTGCTGCTATAAACATTGGGGTGCACATGCCCCTTTGGATCACTACATTTGTATCTTTAAGGTAAATATCCAATAGTGTGATTGCTGGGTTGAAGTGTAGCTCTATTTTCAACTTTTTGAGGAACCTCCGTACTGTTTTCCAGATTGGCTGCACCAGCTTGCATTCCCACCAACAGTGTAGGAGGGTTCCCCTTTTTCCACATTCTCGCCAACACCTGTCGTTTTCTGACTTGTTAATTTTAGCCATTCTGACTGGTGTGAGGTGGTATCTCACTGTGGTTTCAATTTGTATTTCCCCGATGGCAAATGATGTTGAACACTTTTGCATGTGTCTGTTGGCCATTTGGATGTTTTCTTTGGAGAAATGTCTGTTCATGTCTTCTGCCCATTTCTTGATTGGATTATTTGTTCTTTGGGTGTTGAGTTTGATAAGTTCTTTATAGATTTTGAATACTAGCCCTTTATCTGATATGTCATCTGCAAATATCTTCTTCCATTCTGTCGGTTGTCTTTTGGTTTTGTTGACTATTTTCTTTGGTGTGCAAAAGCTTTTGATCTTGATGAAGTCCCAATAGCTCATTTTTGCCCTTGTTTCCCTTGCCTCTGGCGATGTTTCTAGGAAGAAGTTGCTGAGGCTGAGGTCAAAGAGGTTGCTGCCTGTGTTCTTCTCAAGGATTTTGATGGATTCCTCTCTCACATTTAGGTCTTTCATCCATTTTGAGTCTATTTTCGTGTGTGGTGTAAGGAAATGGTCCAGTTTCATTCTTCTGCATGTGGCTGTCCAATTTTTCCAACACCATCTTTTTTGCATTGGACATTCTTTCCTGCTTTGTCAAAGATTAGTTGACCATAGAGTTGAGGTGCCATTTCTGGGCTCTCTATTCTGTGCCATTTATCTATGTGTCTGTTTTTGTGCCAGTACCATGCTGTCTTGATGATTACAGCTTTGTAATAGAGCTTGAAGGCTGGAATTGTGATACTGCCAACTTTGGTTTTCTTTTTCAACATTCCTCTGGCTATTTGGGTTCTCTTCTGATCCCATATAAATTTTAGGATTATTTGTCCCATTTTTTGAAAAAAGTTGATGGTATTTTGATAGGGATTGCATTATGGGCCCAGCACGCTTCCGCTGCGCCACTCTGCTCCCTGATGGGGATTGCATTAAATGTGTAGATTGCTCTAGGTAGCATAGACATTTTCACAATATTTGTTCTTCCAGTCCATGATCATGGAACATTTTCCCATTTCTTTGTATCTTCCTCAATTTCTTTTATGAGTAGTTTATAATTTTCTGAGTCCAGATTCTTTGCCTCTTCGATTAGATTTATTCCTAGGTATCTTACGGTTTTCGTGCAATTGTAAATGGGATCGACTCCTTAATTTCTCTTTCTTCTGTCTTGTTGGTGTATAGAATGCAAGTGATTTCTGTGCATTGCTTTTATATCCTGACACTTTACTGAATTCCTGTATGAGTTCTAGTAGTTTTGGAGTAGAGTCTTTTGGGTTTTCCATATAAAGTAGGATAGAGTTGGTTCTACTTTATATTCTCTGTGATGATGATTGATGGCCTGACTAGAAGTGTAGATTAAACATTGGTAGGAAAGAACTGAAATCCTACTGAGATTATCAGAGATTACTTTCAAATAAGTTTAGCCTTTTGGGACTCATTGAATTAATTGCCAAAGTACTAGTACTATGGATTAGAACTGATCTTTAAAAAATCTTGCAGAATAGGAGAGATTCTGCATACCTGGAAACTGGTAAATGTTGCCTTGAGTTTTATGAAAGGAAAAAAGAAAGGTAGAATTTGCATGATATACTAGCAATAAAGGAGGTAGGTAGATTCCCACCTGATTAAATGAGTGTCCCCAAATTTTCATGATGTAATGGTGATAAAGGAGATATACGGTTTCGCATATGGTTAAATGAGTGATCCCAAATGTTGGTCTCTGGAGGATTGCTATAGGACTCAGTCTTCAATTTATCCTGTTCAAAATATGAGTTACAAGCTAACATAATGAAATTTAATGAGAATATATGTGCTAATGGAAAGAAATCATCTAAATAATATAAATCACTTAGGTACAGGACTGGGGATGGAAGTATAAACCACAGAATGCTTTAGAAAAATTAGTGTTTCTTATTAAAATTTAAGTGTGATAGGGCGGAGATTGTTTAAATAGCAAGAAAAATCATTTTAGAAATCTATCTTAGAGTTACAAATAAACAATTCCGACTTAGAATGGGAAAGGGACTGCAAGAATATCTTGTCTAAGCCTTCATTGTACACTTGTCAAAACAGACATCAAGAGAGGTAATGTGCCTTCCCAGCCTCCCCAAGTGAGCTGCATGATTTAATTCTGCATCATCTGTCATTGGTCTCTCTCTCTCTCATCATCTCTCATGATGTACCTACCCTTCAGGGAAAGGCTGAGGTTTCCTCTGCTAAACATAATGGGTTCTTCAGAGGAAAAATATTGTGAATGTCTTAGATTGAAACGTGGATTTCTACCATTTAGACTTCCAATTGGATTTAGGATTTCTATAAGAGACCTAAATCAAAGATTGGCCCTGCTGGTCTGACAGTCCGTGTTACTTGAGCCCACATTTGTGACACTTTTGGCTCTTCCCAAGGAGAAAGACCACTATTCTTGTCTCGTGCAGAAAAGGTGTTCTCCTTTTCAGATAGACTCATCATCTGCCCAACTCACCTCTCTTACCTCAGGTCCAATAAGTCTCCCATGAGTCATTACACAGCAATAACTCTGGCCTTCCATCTTTTTCTCCAACATTTTAGGCCATCTTGGAAAACCTTTCTTTACACATGCCTCGAAGCACTGCGGCCAGATCTTTGTATGACTGGCCAGAAGACTCAGTTTAGCTGTGAGCTCCCCAAAGAAGCCTTGTTTGACTATTCATTTTAAAGCACCTGCTCATGGGCACCTGGGTGGCTCAGATGGTTGAGCATCTGCCTTCAGCTTGGGTCATGATCCTGGGGTCCTGGGATCGAGTCCCGCATGGAGCTCACTGCTCAGTGGTGAGCCTGCTTCTCCCTCTGCCTCTGACTCTCTCTTTCTGTCTCTCATGAATAAATAGATAAAATCTAATAATAATAAAGTACCTTTTCATTTTCCTGGCTCCTTTCCATCCCATTTTTCTCGGTTTTTTTCTTCATTGTATCTGTCACCATTCGAAATTGTGTTTTTCCTTTAATATCTTTATGTGTTTATTGTTTGTCCTCCACACTTACTAAAATGGAAGCTTCTGTAGAACAGTGTCCTTGAACATTCTTGTTAGCTGTTGGATCTGCAATGCCTAGGAGAATAACTGACTCATGGAGATATCTCAATAAATATTTGATGAATAAGTGAATGAAGTTCCCATGTGGACTCCCTGCCCCACTTCCTAAATGGAGTCAGAATATTCAGCTTTATTTGGACACCATATTTATGTGTATACAGATGTATATCAGAATCAGGCAGAATGGGCTGATTACTCATATTAAACTGATTACTGTTAAACTAGTATGTACCTTTATACTTGAAACAGAAACCAGAATTTCAGAGCTCGAATAACTTCGAGGAGGAGGAGGAGGAGGAGGAGGAGGAGGAGGAGGAGGAGGAGGATGGTGATGGTGGTGGTGAAGGATAATTGAAACCCAGAGAAGTGACTGCCACAAAGTGACACAGATATTTCTAAATAAAGTGGAAACACAATCCAGGTTCTTCTGTCTCCCAATACTAAGCTTTTCCTGTTGAAATACATTCCTTCTGTAAGCTATGATACTACATACGAACTAATTATGGGGAGGGAGGGCATTTGGGAAGGATGATGAATAGTAGGAAAAAGTCAGAAAACAAAATCAATTAACAATGGCTGCCACAGAATCAGGAAGTAGTGATACCCATGACCTATAGTCTAAATGGGTGGAATAATAGTCAACGGCTTATAATACCATAAACCAGGAAATCGTAAAAGAGCACAGCTATGTCAATTATAAAGGATATGAGGTGGGTTTTTTTTTTCCTCAGAGGGGGCCATACATCTCCTGTAAGCTAAGCTACTCTGTATAAGAAGCTCTGAGATGTTTTGTAGCTGCCCCATTATTTAAGTAAATCAAATCAGTTTTCTACACTCATGGGAGATCTCCTCTTAGGAGAAATGTACTGCAGGTATAAGAAGCAATGGTTTTTCACAACTGTCACATAAAGTTCTATCTTTCATATACATATCAAGGTTATAAACTAGAAGTGAACATGGATATAGGACCAAATTAATTCAACATGATTTGTGTAGAGATAATGACATTAGATAAGAGATACAGGTACGCTCTATAATGACATGATGCTCTAAAATTATTATTTCCAAATATCTGTGACTATTTTTAAGAAGGAACATTTTCGTAAGCTGGATTTTTGGCTGGGATTCCTTAAGTTCATAAATGATTCAACATGGAATCTTTCTGATAAGATCTTGTGAAGATGTGGACTGTCTGCATTTCCATTTATGCTATATTTTCATTAGCTCTGGAGTGGTTTAACTGTCTTCAAAATGATGGACTTTGATATATTACTTGTTTACCACACTATTTTGGACAAAAACTAAGGAGGAAAAACTATATTATTCATTACGAGCTTAGAGATAAAACAGCTGTTTTCTCACCCATCACATGTGAAGGTGTGGGTTAACCTGGGAATTAAGTAGTCATATAGATGTGAAGGGAACTCTTGACTTCCTTGTACATTACCTGTACTGAAGAAATGTCTTGCCACGTTCAAGGACCAATGAACCTTCCTGTGTGGAAAGAGATGTGTAAAGGAAATAACATTAGACTTGGGATTCCGCCCTTATTAACAATGTGATGTGAAGTAGTCACTTAACTTTTAAGAGATTTAATTTTCTCATCTACAAATTGATGATAATGATATTTCTCTGGCTCTATCAGAGGGCAGTTATGAGGATCAAGGGAGATAATGTCCATGAAAGTGTCTCATAAAGTACAAAGAATTATATAATTGCATTTGTGTATGATGGGAAGACTTGACTGGATATACTAGGGGCGAGGTTAGGAATTCAGAAGTCAGGAAGCAATAGAACTGACAGGAAGCCCTGTTTGTTTATTCAGTTACGCTCTCTCACCTCCAAGTATCCGTGGATGTGTGTGTGCACACATGTGTGTATATACATCTTTATCTTATCCTCAAAAGGGCCAGAAGTAAGGTACCCTAGTAACAATCACCACACCTGGGACCCAAATTTTGGTTTCTAATACCATTTTTCCACTGAGAGCAACCAAAGTACCTTGGAGAAAGACTGATTTCAGGGCTGGGGCAGAGAAAATAAAATATGAGCCTAGTACATCTTGTGTGAGAAGTTAAGGGAGTGCTCAAAAATTATGGAGCATGGAAAAAGACACAAAAGCAGTTTAAAGGCCTTCCACTGGCCAAATCTGGGGAAACTGAGCATCAAAATAATTAAGGATAATGATGAATTATTAGTCATTGAAAACTCATGAGTTCATACTACTAATAGGTAAATAGATAAGCGGAGAAGAAGGAAGGAAAATGGTATAAAGCCCTTTATTGAGAAAATTGATAAAATATAAATTGTGGCTAAATAAAAATCTTGTATTCATGTTAAATTTCTATAATTTGGTAACCACTGTGGTTTATATAAGAATCTATTTTCTTAGAAAAAACACTTGGGAGTAGGGAGGGATAGAAGGGCATGCTGTGTACAATCTACTTTCTAATAGTCCAGAAACATATATAAGAGCCTGAAGTCTTATATTAGACAATTATGGGACATGGAATTGCTTCCTGGGTTTAGCACTTATTATCTGTTTTAATTTTTTCCCTATCACTTTCTTCTTTTATACCCTAAGTACAAAAGGACAGGTGAGTTGAATCTAACCATAAAAGGTTTAGAGAGGTTATATGGAGGAAATATTGTCTTTAAGTAAACCTTTTAGTTAAAGTATAACATTCATATAGAAAAAAAGGACACACATAATGTGTAACTCGATGAATTACTACAAAATGAACACACTTGTGTATCACAGCATCCGTATCAAGGGATAGAATATTGCTGGCTCCTGGAAGCACATCTCATGTTCCCTTCTAGTCACTACCCCACCAGAATAATCACTACACTGATTTCTAATAGTGTAGGTTAGTGTTGCCTGTTCTCAGGCTTTATATAAACCATCAGCTTTTTTCCTCTCCACATTATGTTTGCAAATTCCATGTTGTGTGTATTTGTAGTTCATTTATTTTCATTGCTATAGAGTGTTCTATTTAAGAACAAACCACAATTTATTCTTTCATTTTCCTAACCATGGATATTTGGATTGTTTCCAGTTTGAGACTGTTATAAATAATGTGACTCAAGACATTATTGGACATGTCCTTTGGTAAACATGCATTTATTCCAGTTACATATCTAGGAATGAAATTGCTGAGTCATAGGATACATATATATTCAGTTTTAAGAGAAGCTGCCAAACAATTTTCTAAAGTAGCTTAACCAATTTACACTCTCTCCAATAGGATATGAAAATTCCAATTGCTCCAAATCCTTGTCAATACTTGGTATTTTCTATATTATGTTTTTGCCATTTTGGTGGGTATATTACTTTTCTATAACTGCGTAACAAATTATCACAAATTTAGTACCTTAAAACAATACAAATTTATTTTATCACAGTTTCTGTGCATTAAGAGTACAATTTAACTGAGTGCTCAGAGTTTCATAAGGCTGCAATCAAGACATCAGCCAAGCTGCATTCTCATCTGGAGGTTTGACTGGACCAGAATCTGCTTCCAAGCTTATTCAACTTATTGGCAGAATTCCTTTCCTTCTTGCAGTATGACTGAGAGCCCTAGTTTTTTTGTTGGCTGTGGTCTGGAGGCTGCTTTCAAGCCCTAGAAGTTGTTCACAATAACTAGATGCACCCCTCGATTCCTTGCTACATAGGCTCCTCTAACTCGGCTACTTACTTTATTAAGTTCCCAACATTACTTCCAGTATTCTAATACAGGCTTACTTTGAAGATATTGTAGGTTCAGTTCTAGACCACTGCAATAAAGTGAATATTGCAATAAAGTGAGTCAAAGGACTTTTTGGTTTCCCAGTGCATGTAAACCTTATGTTTATACTGTAGTGTAGGTGATTAAGTGTGCAATAGCATTAGGCCTAAAAAAATGTACAAATCTTAATTAGAAAATATTTTGTTACTAAAAAATGCTAACCATCATCTGAGCTTTCAGCAAGATATAATCTTTTTGGTGGTGGAGGGTCTTCCCCTCATGTTGATGGCTGCTGATCCATCATGATGCTGAGGGTTGGGGTGTCTATGGCAATTTCTTAGAATATGACAATGAAGCATTCTGCATTGACTGACTCTTTCACAATTTCTCTGTAACCTGTCATGCTGTTTGATAGCATTTTATCCACTGTAGAACTTCTTTGAAAATTGGAGTGAATCCTCTCAAACTCTGCCTCTGCTTTATCAATTAAGCTTATGTAAGATCATAAATCATTTGTTGTCATTTTGACAATCTTCACATCATTTCACCAAGTATAGATTCCATCTCAGGAAACCACTTTCTTTGCTCATCCATGAGAAGCAATTCCTCGTCCATTCAAGTTTTGTCATGAGATGTAGCAACTCAGTTATATCTTCAGGCTCCACTTCTATTTGTAGTTCTCTTGTTATCTCTGCCAAATCTGCAGTTACTTCCTCCACTGAGGTCTTAAACCCCTCAAAGTCATCCAACTTTTTCAAAACTCCTATTCATGTGGATATTTTGACCTCTTCCCATGAATCAAAAATGTTCTTGGTGGCTTCTAGAGTGGTGAGTCTTTTCCAGAAGGTTTTCAATTTCCCCAGATCCATCAGAGGAATCACTCTCTATGGCAGCTATAGCCTTACTAAATGTATTTCTTCAATAATAAGACTTACAGGGACGCCTGGGTGGCTCAGTTGGTTAAGTGGCTGCCTTCGGCTCAGGTCATGATCCCAGGGTCCTGGGATCGAGTCCCACATTGGGCTCTTTGCTCAGCAGGGAGCCTGCTTCTCCCTCTGCCTCTGCCTGCCTCTCTGCCTACTTGTGATCTCTCTCTCACTCTCTATCTGACAAATAAATAAATTCTTTAAAAAAAAAAAATAATAAGACTTACAAGTTGAATTACTCCTTGGTCCATGGGCTACAGGATGTTGTGTTAGCAGCATGAAAACAGCATTCATCTTTTTTCCATCTCCATCAAAGCTCTTGGGTGACCAGGTACATTGTCCATGAAACAGTAATCTTTTGAAAGCAATCTTTTTTTCTGAGCAGTAGGTCTCAACAGTGGGCTTAAAATATTCAATAATCCATGCTATAAACATATGTGCTGTCTTTGAGGTGTTGTTCCATTTCCTAATTCTCGGGAGCCCTAGGATCTTCAGAATGGTAAATGAACATGGGCTTCAACTTACAGTCATTAGTTGCATTAACCCCTAACAAGAGACTCGGCCTGTCCTTTGAAGCTTTGAAGCCAGGCACTGACTTCTCTCTCGCTATGAAAGTCCTAGATGGCATCTCCTTCCAACAGAAGCCTGTTTCATCTACATTGAAAATCTCTTGTTTAGTGTAGCCAACTTCGTTGATTATTCTAGCTAGAGCTTCCGGATAACTCGCTGCAGCTTCTACAGCAGCCCTTACTGCTTCACCTTGCACTTCTGTGTTATGTATACGTCTTCTTTCCTTAAACCTCATGAACCAACCTCTGCTAGCTTCAAACTTCTCTTCTGCGGCTTCCTCACCTCTCACAACCTTCGTAGTCTTGAAGAGAGTGAGAGCCTTGCTCTGGATTAGGTTTTGGCTTAAGGGAGTGTTGTGGCTGGCTTGATCTTCTATCCAGACCACTCAAACTGTCTCCAAATCATCAATAAGGCTGTTTTACTTTCTTATTGCTCATGTGTTTATTGGAGTAGCACTTTTAATTTCCTTCAGGAACTTGTCCTTTGCATTCACAACTTGGCTAACTCTTCAGCACAAGAGGCCCAGCTTTCAGCCTGTCTCAGTGTCCAACGTAACAAATATAATAATAATGAAAAGTTTGAAATATTGTGAGAATTACCAAAGTGTGACACAAAGATACAAATTGAGCAAATGCTGTTGGAAAAATAGTGCTGATGCACCCGCTTAACACAGGGTTGCCGCAAATCTTCAACTTGTAAAAAAAAAAAAAATGCAGTGTCTGCAAAGCACAACAAAATGAAATAATAAAATGAGGCATATCTATACAGGGTCTTATAAAACATCGTGGAATAACAGGAATGATATCCCACCATCTTTGCCATATTCTATCAGTTAGAAGCATATCATGAGTCCTTTTTGCAGTCAAGCGCAAAGAGTTTTACAATGGTGTACACACAAGGAGGTCAGGATCATCGGGGGTCATCTTAAAGTCTATCGGCCACAGTGAGTATATTGGGGTATTACACTATAATTTCATTTTCTTTCTTTCTATTTATTTATTTATTTATTTATTTATTTATTTATTTATTTATTTATTTATTACAGACAGACAGAGAGAGGCAGAGGCAGAGGGAGAAGCAGAGCCCAATGCAGGACTCGATCCCAGGACCCTGGGATCATGACCTGACCCGAAGGCGGATGCTCAACCGACTGAGCCACCCAGGCGCCCTATAATTTCATTCTCATTGAAAGATAATTTTCTCTCTAAAACTAACAGAATAAGAAAACAATGTTTCCTTAAGAAGTTTATTCTAAAATATCCAAATAATTTTTCCTGTCCGTCTTATGAATTAAATGCTCCATCTGACTCTGCCAGTTTAGAAATGGGCTCAAAGCATAGACTTCAGCTTTATTTGTTAGGTAAAGCCTAGCTTTAATGCAGGTTTGACATTCTGCCTGCTCTGATATCCATACCATTTCAATTGGACACAAAGGACAGAAACCTGAGTCATAGCCTGAGATACTCCAAAGATTTTGGATACATTACTGAAATATAAGGAATTCTTATTCAGTTGTCTGGAAATAGGACTTGGCCTCTTCTCTCTTGCTTGCTTCCTCTAAACAGCATGAAACATCACTCTGCACTATTAAGCAGTGGCAATTTCACTCTAGGGGAGATATTTCAGGAATGAGTGCTGTGATCTCTGAGATTTGTTTATCACTTCTTTAACTTTAGAAAGCAGTTGGAACCTTCCCCAGGAGGAACATACTGATTAACTATCAAACATCATTATGGTTAATATGCTTGCCGAATCACCTATAACGGAATCATCAACATTGACCACAAAGAAAAAAAGAGGATCATTACACCTTTAAGATTAAGAATTTATAAATCACCCAGCTAATGAGAACTGCATTTTTAAATGTTTCATTCACTGTAGAGAACACTGTCACAGATGAGTTTTTGAATGAAATTATACCAAAGAGATTTGAGAAAATAATTGAGTGAGCTGAAAGACTCAATACTTTCCTCAATCCAGAAAGAAAAAAAGTTCCTCTATCTTACTGATTTTCTTTTTTTTACCTCAATGGTATTTTAATCTTTTGGAAACTTACTAACTGAAATATATAGAAGGAAATTGACAATGTTGGGAAAAATCCCCCCAAATACAGCAATATATCCATAGGAGAGCGATTGCATCTAACATGGAAAATGTTTCAGAGATAATTCCACCGGGAGCTGGCTCTGAGTCATCTTCATAAGACTAAAGAGAAATACATACAGATTTGAATTCCCTTGAAAGAAAGCAAAAAATGTATGCCAAAATATTCAGAACTCTGAAACACCTGAAAATTATTTATAATGAATAAAATTCAACTATCATGAGCACTGAATTAGAATTTCTGCTGAATAGAGAAACTTTTATTCTTTAAATCTAATTTTAAAAGTAAAAGGCAGTGGTTTATCCATGCAACAACTGGAAGAGTGGCATGGGTGATGCAAGTTCTGCTCTATTTATTTTAAAACTCACGTAGCCAATCCATTCTAGATTGTGTATTTATAGTGTTTTACTTTTTTAAAAAACTTTTTTGAAGAAAGGTCCTTGGAAATAATTTTTTCAATGCATTTATTCTGTCTGTTAGGATATGCAAAAGCTAAAATTTCTTCTTGAAATAAAACTCTTAAGCAAGACTACAGTGGTAAAGCAAACAATTTTGACTTAACTGGAAAAAGTCACATCTCTCGGGAATAAGATAAAGACCAAATAACCAAATATAAATATCTCTTTTAAAATAATGATGATTTTTATTAACCCTGGCTTAGTATACTAAGCATTTTTCTCTGATATGGTGTCAGAAAATAGAGCCTGGGAATTTGAAACCTCTCGTTTTCTCGCTGAAGGCAAACTAATGTTGTAGATGACCCAATATGCCAGGATTATACATATTCTCATCTATTTAAAAAATATATATATAAAATAAATATATTTCTAAAATGTATATATATTATGTATACTCATCCAATCTTATCAAGAATTTTGCAAGATAAATATTATCACCATTTCCCAGATGAAGAAACCAAGATTTGTGAAGTACCAGAGTCACATCCCAGTCGATGCTAGAGTTAGAATTCAAACCCAGCTGTGCATGATTCTAAAGCACATTGCATCCTCCTGCTCAGAAAAGTCTTTATTTTATTGGCGTGCATCACGCGAGGCCCCGTAGAGGTAATCCTCCCCCACCAACCTGTCTATCATCATCCTATTACCAGAATCCCCTGCGATTGGCTTAGACCAATGAGTTTAAATTCCAACATTGTTACTGAACTATACTCAGGGTGAGGTCAAGTTTGCAAGGTCCTTGAGGCTGGGCTATGCCAGAAGATACGTGCCAACCTGGCTTTGAGAAGGCTCTTTTCGTTCTGCTCCAATTTCTCTTACCTCTCTTTAAATATGGTGTGAGATCATGGAAAATACGTATTTTCCTCTTTGCCCCAGGTTGCTGGCACAGTGCTCCTGAAGCTCGTAATTTCCTGGATGATACGACTGTCTTTTGTTTTAAAAGGCTCCTGAACATCTCCTGGATGATGACTGGTCACCAGAATGACCAAGCCATGATTAGCGGCTTGGAATTTTTAAGCCACCCCCACCTCCAACTTCAGCCACATTCTCTTGAGAAAGGAAAAGGCCTGAAAATTGAGATAGTGACTGATCATGCCTATGTGATGAAGCCTCCATAAAATCCCAAAAATATAGGATTTGAGAGCTTCCAGGTGGGTAAATACATGATGCACGCTGGAAGGGTGCTATACCCCAACTCCATGGGGACAGAAGCTCTTGGGCTCAGGACCCTCCCACACCTCACCTTGTGTATTTCTTCATCTGGCTGTTTATCTGTATCCTTTAATAAGCTGGTAAACATGTTTCCCTGAGTTCTATGAGCCACTCTAGCAAATTAATCAAACCTGAGGAGGGGGGTCATTGGACTATCCAATTTATAGTCAGCTGGTCAGAAACACAAGCGATCACGTGGGCTTTCAACTGGCATTTGAAGTGGGGGTAGGAAGACAGTCTTGTGAGTCTGAGCCCGTACCTTCGACACAATCCAAGTAGACTGTGTCAGAATTGAGTGGAATTGTAGGACAACCAGCGGCTTGTGCTGTGGGGGGAAAAACCCACACGTTTGGTGACCAGAGTACCAGAAGCAAAGTGTCCTGTGTGAATTGTAAAGGGGACACCTAGGATAAAGAACCACAGTAGAGAAGAACTTGGCTTTTCCTACATAGGAGTTGGAAAACTGCAGGTTTTTCTTTACATCAGCTTCTTCATCAATCATGAGAAGAATGTCATCACTTGGTCCGGCCTCTCTCAACACTTCCCTCTCTCGCTTCCACTTCTTCTAGAACCAATGTGTGAAATTCAGGTAAGAGAGATTCTAATATTCTTAAGTATTTTTTTTATCTTTGGATTTTAGCAGTTTATGATGTGCCAAACATAAACATCTTTGTATTTGTGTTGCTTTGGATTTGCTGCAATTCTTGAGTCTGCAGATTAATATTTTTAATAGTTTCACAAAATGCACAAATATTTCTCCAAATATTGCTACTGCCAGCTTCTCTTTGTTAAGTCTTCTGGCCTAGTCCTGCATATCTCTTTTACTCTCTTTGCTATCTTTTTTTAAAAAATTGCCCTTTGTACTTAATTTTGGACATGTTCTATTCACTGGTCTTTTTGAGTTTGCGAATTTTGTCTTTTGCTGTAGACAATATGCTTATAAAAAAAACTTTATGGAGCTATAATTCACATACCACAAAATTCACCCATTCAAAATGAGATGAGTTAGGGAGAGAATGTCATTTGAAAGAGTGTCCAGGACCAAGCCATGTTCATAGGCATAGCTGGAGGCCTGGATCAGCAAGTGATTCATGCCCAGTGACCCATCCCTGTTCCCATGTACAGAGTTGACATGGTTTTTGTGCCTTTCCTAGTACCTTTACCTTTCTGATCCACCAAACTTCTCCTTTCCAGACAATGCCTGCTTTTACTCTAAATTGATCCCTACGTCTGCCTTTCACTTCAACAAAAGATATTTTCCCAGATCCTTTTCCACCAAGGATCTTAAATGACTAGCAAAGCTGATAATTGCTTGACATTAATGTATAATGTGTTACTCTGCTCTGGAGTGTTTAGAACTCCACAGAAGATCCCTAGAGATGAAATAACATAACCTACATTTTTTCAGAGAGAGATTCATAGACCATTTTCACTGAGTGCATGTAAAGATGCAGATGCCTGGCTCTTATTCTTACCCTATTAAATTAGACCCTTTACCTTTATAAACTCTCCAGCTGTTTCTTATGGACCCTAGAATCTGAAAATGAATGCCTTCACCCATTAGTGTGAATCTCAAATATCATGAACTTCAAGTCCAGAGCAGACTGGCACAATGTCATTGTCCAGTGTTTCTGAGTGTCTCAGCTGTGCCTTTCCAGTTACACTATGGTACCTTCACCAATTTCAACTTTAAGCAAAACCAACCTAGTTTTAAGTAAGGAAATATTTATATAGAATGTGCACAAAATCCAACTTTATGTGGACTCCTGAGTGAGAGATATGCAAGCAAATGAAGACAGTCATTTTTATTTGAGTGGTAGAAAGAGTCTGCAACACCAGGCTTCTATTCTGGGCCAAAACAGATATGGGAAGAAGCTTGGAAGTGATTAATTTAAAATGACACAATCCATTCCAAGCCTGAGTCAAGAGCACTGATGCAGTGGCTAGAGGACATCATGCTCTCCATGAGTGGAGCGGGAGCAAGGCTGTTGGCGGCTTTGGGCCTCCAAAGATTTTTCTGTGCTGCTCCTTCATGCTGTTTTTCACCCTGCAGCCCAGAATTCCCTTAGGAGAAATGAAACTGAATCTTAGCATGACATAAGCACTATCTCCTGATTTGCTGACCTCTAGTTAGATATATCTAAAACATGTGTGAGGTGTGCTCGCCTGTAATTGGAAGGGCTTTTCAAAAGATAAGGCCCCAAAAAACTAAACTCTCATCAGCTCATACGATCAGTCTTCCCCATTACTCTGCCTCTTTGCGTCCTGGGTCTTAAAGATGCAATTTCTTTCTTTCTTTTTTTTAAAAAGATGCAATTTCTGAACAGACAATTCTGCTGCACTCATTGATAAGCTAGCAGCTGAGAAATAATGGAAAGTTATTGCTATAACCTTTTTCATAATTTATTTTTAAAAATCATGGTCATTATAGTATAAACACTGAAACATAAAAAAAATAGAGAATGCTTTCAATCTCTTAGAAAAAAATAGGATAATATATTTATGACCTCAGGATAGGAAAGAATTTCAATGAGGCACAAAAAGCCTAACTGATAAAAGAAAAGCTTAATAAATCGGATCACATCAAAATTTAAAACTTCAGCATGATAAAAGACACTATAAACAAAGTTAAGGGCAAGTGACAGACTGGAGATGATATTTGCAATACATAAAGCAAAAGTTTAGTATCCAGGATATATAAAGACAGCCTACAGTTCAATAAGAAAAAGAACCCAATAGAAAATGCACAAAAACTACTAACAGGCGATTCGCAGATGAAATTCAAACGACCGATAAACACGAGGAAAAGAAAAAACCAGCTTAGATCCACTAGCATTGAGGAAAATGTGATAAAATCCATTAAGATATGATTTCTCATCTGTCAAATTAGAAAAAATAAAAACATCTGAATAGATCACACATGGTTTTGTAATTGCAAACTATGGAAACCAGCAGTTAGTTTAAGCAGAAAAAGAAGGTATTGAAGTAGCGGACAGTTCCTGGTTCCTCACTACGTGCAAGCGCAATTCTAAATGACTTATATGTGTTTACTCATTAAATCCTCACAACAACTCTTTAAGATAGGTACAATTATTTCTCACCTGTTACGGAACAGGAAGCAGGGACTCTGAGAGGTTCATTTACCTCAGGTTCCACAGATCATCAAAAAAGAATGGTTTTTACATAGGCAGTCTATTTCCAAGGCCTGCCCTGTTTGGAGATGCATTCAATTACCTATTTAAAAACTCAGGGTCTGGGGCACCTGAGTGGCTCAGTGGGTTAAAGCCTCTGCCTTCGGCTCAGGTCATGATCTCAGGGTCTTGGGATCGAGCCCCGCATCAGGCTCCCAACTCAGCGGGGAGCCTGCTTCCCCCTCTCTCTCTGCCTGCCTCTCTGCCTACTTGTGATCTCTCTCTCTCTCTCTGTCAAATAAATAAATAAAATCTTTTAAAAAAATAAATAAATAAAAAATAAAAACTCAGGGTTTAAGGGAGGACCAGAAGCCATGCCCCAGATCACATGGCTCTGGGCCCCTGAAACTCCACAACTGTTACAAATCCTAAATACTGACCACTGTTTGTGTCACCAATGCCAGTACAGAATGTTGCTTCTAGAACCTCTGTTTCTGAGGCCTCTGCAAAATGGATGTAGCTGCTTCCAACAAGAGTGACGTTAAAAAGAAACAGGTCCAAAATGGAGTCACTTACGCTAAGCCCCAATAAGACTAATAACTAATCTGATTGCAGTTTCCACTTTACCCAGAAGTGGGACTTCGAACCAATCAGTCTGGAATTTTCTGATCAGCATTGTGAGGTAAGCTACATGATAAGGCCTCCCTCCCTTCCTTCTAAGGGAAAGTGATCTTGCCTGAAACAATTTTTTCTTTCTGTTTGCTAAGAACTTCCTTACCCTACCCCCCACCATTTCTGCCTGTAAAAGCCTCCCATTTTGCACAAGCCCTCAGAACACCCTTCTATTTGTTGGATGCTGCCTAATTCATGAATAAAGCCAATATCTTTAAATTTACTCAGTAGAGTAAATTTATTTACTTTGTTCCTTAACAGTGGATTCCAAAGAGCACCTATTTCCTGTTAAGTCCCTGGCTTTCCATTCCATTCCTGGTCTGGTGTAGATGAGTCTGAATAGCAATGTCTAGGAAGATGGAAAAGAGAGTATTGATGTTTATTGTGGGAGGTAGAGATTCCTGATTGGAGATTCTCCAAATATAGAAGCATGTTCGGGGTGCTGGGTAGCCAAAAATTATGACACATGTTCACTACATTGACAATACCATATGCTGGAGAGTATGCAGAGAAACAAGAATTCTGGGTTGGAACTGTAATTGGTACAGTTGGTATGGAGAGCATTTTGGTAATTGCACCCACCTAACAGTATATTTTTTGAAAGACTTCAGCACATGTGCACAAGAAGGCATATGAAAGATGTCACACGCAGCACTGCTTAAAATAGCAACATATTAGAAATGTCCTAAGTTCCCATTAGTGAATAAATGAATTGTGTGAGGAAATGAAATGTTACACAGCATTTAAAGTGAATGACCTAGACCAATACTAGTCAACATGGATGGTTCTCAATAACAGGATGCCAAAAAAAAAAAAAAAAAGTTTAAGAAATGATAGCTACCATAGGAGAGCATTTGTGTAAATTAAAAACAAATAAAAAGAGTACATAAATGTAGTGAGTATAAAAACGTGGACTAAAGGATACACATCACATTCTTGGTCAGTGAGGTAGAAATTGCCTCTGGGAAGGAAAAGTAGAGATTGGAACTTGGGGAGGGGAAGGAAGAGACAAAGGGAATTTTAACGTCATTTGAAATACTTTATTTCCTTTACCAAATTTAAAAATCTGAAGCAAAAATGTTAAAATGTTAATAGCATCTGTTAATTTTTCAGTGATGAATACATAGAGGTTGGGTTTTTTTCTATTTTTTAAAAGATTTTAGTCATTCTGGAGAGCTAAAGCAAGCAGGTGGGCTGGAGGAACCAGAAGGAGAGGGACAAACAGACTCCACTCTGAGCACGGAGCCCAATGTGGGGCTCCATCCAAGGACCCTGAGATCATGACCAAGAGTTGAAAGCTTAACTGACTGAGCCACTCAGGTGCCCCATGTTTTTTCTATATTTTAATAACTTCCAAAAAATAGAAAAATCATGATTATCCAACTATATTATTTGAGTTTTGGGGGTCCTACAAATTTAATCCATTTTCTTCAGAAATGTTTTATTCTCTTTCATAGGCTTCTCTTTTGGACAAATAAAGGGCACAACTTTATTAGTAATGCTGAAGCTATATAATTCATTTGATTAGCATTTCACTTTGATGACTACAGAGATTTGTACATTTTCCAGGTTATTTAATATTAAAGGTTCAGATATAATCTTTCTCAAGGGTATAAACTATATTTAACTCCTCTCTTTTTGTATAATCTGCCAAAAGTGATTTGTCTGCTGCCTTCTAGCTAATGAAGATAGAATCCATTTGGTAACAGAAACTAAAGCCATTTTTCTTTAATATGGAAAAAAAAAAACTTTTTGGAATTAGTTTTATTTCAATTGCAACAGCATCTAAATCAAACCTTAAATCATTGAAGAGTCTATTTTAAACAGCAGAAAGTAAAAAAAATTTTCTTCTAAAATATATATTCAGAATATCCTTGAAGCTACAGTGTTAAAGACAGATCTTAAGCTGTTTATCACTTCCCTAGCTATTCTATTTTACTGACCAACTCATTTGAAGAATGTGAGATTTCAGTATAATCAACAGTCCCTAAATATAGAGAAATTTAGTCAATTGCTACTAGCTTTGGAACAGACAATATGTTATACATGCAATCACTTAAGTTCTTTCAGGAAACTCACAGATATATGCTAGATCCAGCTTGAAGATTAACCTATTGATGACTTACAGGACCACAGAGATATAGGAGGAAATCTAATCTTCCCAAGAGAGGCTCAGACTACCAAACTAATATCACCTTGATAAAGGGAAGTGATTACAGTTTTCGTGGCTCAAATTTTGAGAAGAAAACACAAAGTGGCCTTATTTAATACCTACCCAGATTTGTTAACAGATATTTGCACAGAAGATTTAAAACATGTCTTCAAATGATATGAAAAGATTACATCAGAAGATGGAGAACACGTGTTCTCCATTTCTGCTGTTGTCAGTTCTAGATTTAATTGTTTTAACTGATAATGGTAAGAATTTAAGTTGAACATTAAAAAAATCATTGGTAGGAATGATAATGAAAAGCTGGGAGCACAGATAAAGAGCTATTGCTTATACTAACTCTCTTCTGGAAGGTTCATAAAAACAAGATTGATAGTTATTAGTTTGAGATGTCATGAGCCACAGAAAGGATAATTTAAAATGATTTTTAGCATAAAAATGCATTGGATTGGTAAACAGTGATTATCATTCTGTTTCTGATAATGGTGATATCCTCCAACGATTACCTCTGGAGGATAAGAGGAGGTTGAAGGGAAGGTTATATAGGAGGCTTCTTCTATTCAATAATATTCTGTTTAAACTTGATGATAGTACATAGGTGCTATTTATAATATCCTTTATGCATTTCGTCTCAAATATTTTCATAATCTTCTAAAAGAAAGATGGGTTTCAAGTTCCCGGAGAATCATGTGCTATTCTGGATGCCGTACTTAAAGAGAGATTTAGGCAAACAGGAGAGTAGTTAGAAGGTAATGACCCAAATAGTGATGAGACTGGAGACCCGATATAAGGAAAAGTTGAATGGACTGGGGAGGTTTAGCCAGATTGAGAAGACTTGGAGGTGGGAAGAGTAGGACTTGGCACAACAAAGAACCTGACAGATGATAAAAATATTTGAGTAACAGTACTATGAAAAAGGAATAGATTTGGTTCTGTACAATGACAAAGAGTTAAAAATAACAGTGACAACAGCAATAACAACAATATCACAGGACAGATTTAGTGGAATCCCAGTATATGTTAGTGTTGTCTACAAATGAAGTGGCCCACATCTCCACACTGGTCATGTAAAACATGTCTTGGAAGACAACTTAAGATGATTGTCGCCATGTTAAATGCAAGCAAAGTCGAACGACTCCAGAGTTTTCCAATATAATTAGGTTTTTTTTAAATGGTAAGTTATGTAAGTTTCTCATCTGATCAGCACCTTCCCTGGTGGGGAAATTGTTCAGAGTTGGTCAGGCTCATTGGTCATTTCCACAGTACTGAGTGTCTAGAAATATGACTTACCCACCAGCAAGGTGCTAGGTGACTGAGGACAAATGCCAAGATCTGAGGGAATATGCTGGTCTAGCCAAATTAGATTACTCAAAGGGGTTGATATAGAATCAAACAGAAGCTGGGGAGTAAAATTAGTTGAGTTGTTGATCCAAATAGATGACATAAGACTAAGTCTAAAAAGTTCCATCCGTATTAGTCAATGAGCTCTTCTTGCTCATCTAATACTTACACAGCTGACTCAAACTCATTTAGAGGGCTCATGATAGGAAGGAGTAACTATTCTGGAGAGAGAAGCTGAACTAATTCACTAAATCACGAAAAAATGGAATGACTTTATAAAAGCAGCCAATGCAGTATTTTATGGTATTTATGAGTCTTAACCTCAGTTTGAATCCAGAGTCCTCCAATTACCAGCTGTTTGACCTTGGGAACATTTCTTTATTCATCTGAGCATTAACTGCCCTATCTGTAAAGCAAAGATATGAATTTTACATGCCTCATCTGTTATTTGAGAAAATGTATATAAGCCATCTTATATACCAGGCCTAGTGCCTGGTACATAGTAAGTGCTCAATAAAGGGATTCAAAACTAAGGTAGGGCAAGAAGGCATAATAAGCTTTATTTATTATTATATTCTCAGTGCTGGGTAAATACTAGGTGTTTAACCAATATTTGTAAAGTAAATTAGCACTGGGCACCTCGGTGGCTCAGTTGGTTAAGCGTCTGACTTTGGTTCAGGTCATGATCCCAGGGTCCTGGGACTGAGCCCCACATCAGGCTCCCTGCTCAGTGAGGAGTCTACTTCTCTCTCTCTCTCTGCCCATCCCCCGACTCGTGTGCTCACTCTCTCTCTCACTCTCTCTCAAATAAATAAAATCTTAAAAAAATAATAATACTGAGAAGACAGAGAGCCGCAGATGTGACCCAGATATCTGAGCACCAAGAGACAGAAAATAACCAAAATGGCAATAGTGTTCTGGGGTTATCAGGTGGGGGAGGTAATGCAGAAAAAAACTGACATTTTTATAGAAGGGTACCCCATCTATAGGATGAAGAGTGGCTAGGGAAAAGCCTAAAGTTGAAGATGAAGGATGATGATGTTGCAGGAATATTTGTGTTTGTGAGCAAGTCCAGTGGTCGCTTGACTCATGGCAGATATGGCAGGGAGCGAAATGCTGGAGGGTTTCAAATCAAGTGAGAGGTTGCCAAACATCCTGGTGGACTGCATTATAAATCTGAAGTGGTTTTTATGTACTAGATATATTTAGTATGGATGTAGGGGTTTACCAATACTCTATGGCCTAAGGACCATTCCCAACGTAGAATTGGATTTCTGCCTCCTTAGTCACATTATCTTCACTGGTTGCCATGGTGTCAGAGGATTGACTGGGGTTGGGTCTTTCTTCTGTCCCCTGATATTCTAGCTTTCATAGTGAAGTCAGGCAGGCCTATTTGTATAGCATGTAATGCAGATATCAGCATAAAGTGGTCCATTTGAATTGGCATGAACTGAGTTTACAAGTGTGCCTCAGTTATTCATGTTTGTCTAGGAGCATCATTCAGGTCCCTTAGAAGAAGACCCCAAATACCACTTGTCCCCACCCAGAGTAATTGGCTCAGGCTGAGGTCAACTTCTAGAAGAATCATAGAGCAGAGGCCACCAGAGCTTGGATCTGTTTCTGAAATAATATGCTTTCCTCCAAATAATGTTTGATGTATCATGAAGGTTAATGAAGAACAAGTGTAGGTAAGGTTTAAAGCTGAGATGAGTAAGATTTTAAATGACCCTGAGACCACGACCACCTCTAAGTACCAAGAAAACCCTTTTCCCCATGTAGAGAACTCCCAAGAATAGTCAGGTTAGAGCAGTGGTTCTCAAATTGGAGCGTCTACCTGGATCATCTGCAGGACTTGTTAAATACAGATTGGTAGGCCCTGCCCACTAGTTTTTGATTAAATAGGTCTGAGGTGGGGCCTGAGAATGTGAATTTCTAGTGGATTCCTAAATGATGGTGTTATTGTGGGAATACACTTTGACAAACATTGGATTAAAGAAATGAGAGCTAAGCGACCAGGAAACCCTAGAAAACATGTATAGCCAGAAAAAACTTGAAATAACCTGGAGTTCTTGATTTTGTAGGGTACCAACATATTAAATTGGTATTCACTTTCTCTGGCATCACTGGATGCCAGATATGACCTAGCCACACACTAAACCAAGACTCCTTTGAAAGCCATATTCATAAAGAAACCTTCTCATCCAGAAGCTCATGGAGTATCCCCTTTACGACTCACTGGAAAGCAGGGCTGTCATAACATCTCAACAGTATCAACAAATATGTGAACTAGTTGAGATGTTCTTGCAAAACTCTCATCACTTATTCTTCCTGTTTTGCCCAAACCTATAGATTCCATAAAAGTCTTAACTTTGTCAAGCCCAAGTTTTCACGGAGCTGGTCTATAATAGGGATTAGTAAGAGTAATTTACTACCTCAAATGGTATTGTTAGGCATTCGTAATCCTAACAAAAGTCCAATGAGCTTATAGAAGTTGAACTGAGGGACCATTATAAGAGTCAGTGCCTCGGAACTTGCAGAAGGCCTTCATTTTGAGCAATGAGAGTAAATCTGTCTGCTCTGCTGGAACCTAGGTACTAGATCTAAGGTTCTTACTGCACATTAGAACTCACTACACAAGAGCAAGTGCCCTGCATCTTAGTTTGTTGCAAACTTAGAAAACTTTAGTGAATAGGGAGGAGGTGAAGTTGAGACTTAATAAAGGTATTACTAGTGCTGGTGGCAGATTTCAAGGTAAAGAAAAGGATGTACGGGGCCACAAAGCATGGGTGTTTAGTTACTTATTTAACAAATATTTACATGCTAAGCTCTTTTCTAGGAATTTAGAATATAGGAGCAAACAAGGCAAAGTCCCTGTCCTCAAGTGGCTAACATCTTTAAGCAGGAGAGTTTAGAGATAAAGGAGAATTTTGGTTATGGTTAAAGGACCCCATTAGTTTCCTGATATCTTGACAGGCTTTCCAGTATGCAGCTCATGTGGGGGGATGGCATTTAGTAATGCACAGTAATAGCATTTAGTCAAGTGTGCTTCTTAGCTTCCTGGGTAAGGACATGATTCATGAAGCTACACAATATCCTTGAATCTATCAGTCTTCAACTAAATGAAAGTGGAAGCCACTTTTAAATCCATGGATCACAAAAATCTCCTTTTCTAGAAGGGTTCACTGTGGATATGGAGAGTGGGACTAGAGGGTTGGACAGAGCCAGAAGTGCAAGTGAATGGTGCCGGAGGGCAAATATCATTGCTGTGTCCAACAGACTGAATGTATATCCAGCAAGAAAGATCAGAATTTGAACTAAAAATCAAGAATGGGCAGCATAGTATCCAGTGGGGGTTTATGGTGAGGTAATGTGACTATAAATATTTATGCATAAGAATGAATATGCTGGGGTGCCTGGGTGTCTCAGTCATTAAGCGTCTGCCTTCGGCTCAGGTCATGATCCCGGGGTCTTGGATTCGAGCCCCGCATCGGGCTCGCTGCTCGGCGGGAAACCTGCTTCTCCCTCTCCCACTCCCCCTGCTTGTATTCCCTGTCTTGCTGTCTCTTTCTCTGTCAAATAAATAAATAAAATCTTAAAAAAAAAAAAAAAAAGAATGAATATGCTAGGATATGTTCTGGATGAATTCCAGAGACCAAAGATAATACCCAAGACTAGTTTTATAAGCTTTTAGTGCATTCTTAGATGGGCAGGGAAGAGTCCTTTAAATAGGCTGGAATGGAGCAAGTATTCTCTGCCATATACACTAGAAATAAAAACAAACAGAACCGAGGTAGCAGAAAAGAAAATAGGGTTTAATTGCTGCACTTAGAAATAGAATGAATGTATATTTTTTGAACAGTTAATATATGTAATAGGATTCTTCAGAGAAACAGAAACCAACAGGATATACACGCACACACATGTAAAGAGATTTATTGGCTCACACAATTATGGAGATGGGGACGTCTCAAGATCTGCAGTCAACAAGCTGGAGATCCAGGAGAGCCAATGGTACAAGCCCAAAGGCTCGAGACCAGGAGAGCTGATGGTGTCAACTCCAGTCCAAAAGCCAGCCAGCCTGAGATGGAAGAAAAGCCAATGTTTCGGTTCAAGTCCAAAGGCAGGAAAAGACCAATTTCATGGTTAAGTATTTAGGCAGGTTGAGTTCCCTCTTGCTGCTGGGAGGGTCAGCCCTTTTCTTCTATTCAAATCTTCACCTGATTGGATGAGGCCTACACACATTTAGGGAGAACAATCTGCTTTACTTGGTCTACCCATTCAAATATTAATCTCCCTTACAGACAGACCCAGGAAAACATATCTCACAAGTATCTAGGCACCCTGTGGCCCATCAAGTTGACACAGAAGGTTAACCATCATAATACACCAGGACTGCTTTATCTCATTTAATCCTCCCAATATATAGACTCTTAGAATTACTACAATTTCTGTAATAGAGTAACACCAGGCATCATAAGAAATAGACTTAAAAATTTAAAATAGCTTAAATACTAAAGAAGTTAGTTTCTCACTCGTGTATCAATACAAGGCAGAGTTCCTGATCAGCAGGCAGTTGTCCCTATCTTGGGGTTCTGTCACCCTCTAAATCCTCACTGTTACTATCTGCATCTAGACAACAGAAGGGAAAAAGAAGGTACATCCACTTCTTAGAAGCCCTGGCCCAGAATGATCCATATAATTTTTACAATTATTTCTTTGGGGAGAACTAGTCATCTACCCACACTTTTGATATAAGAGGGACAGAGAAATGCTGTCCCTTTCTAGGGACAACTCCATGCTCCAAAAAGGGGAAGCTCAAACTTGTGTGCACCTAGCTTTTGGCACAGTCTGCCCCTCTAGCACTAAATATGCTCACCTTTCTTTGCACCCAGAGGACATGCTTACTCCTCCCCAAGGAAATTATACATTGGTACCATGCACTTTCTGCAACAAGCTCAAACTTCATGATCTCTTGGTGATACATAGTCCTCTTCCCTAGGTCTGATGATGGTCTGCTTTTGGTCTGGCAATCTATAAATTGGAAAAGAAAATATGCAATGGTAGAGCAAGGGTGGGATACCTGCAACTGAAGTTCTCATTTGGATAAAGAAAGAATGGGAAACACACAGCAGTGATAGACCCATAGCGGAGAGAGAATCCTACTGGGGACGCACTGTGAAGAACTCCTACCTTGGGAATGGGGAAAGTTCCTTAGTTAGATCTTAGTTCTGCTCTCAAGGAACAGAGGCTTTCACCTTTGGCTCTTCCCTGTCTGTTATCCTCTATGCCCACAACTGAAATAAATGTTGGGGAATATGCCATTCTTGGGAGTTGGGGAGTTGTCCAGATTTCACAGTCTTCTTCCTGTCCATGCAATTTTGGAATCTGGCATTCATTTTTAAAGCTCGAATGGTCTTAGATTTGGGGCTAAGGTTACCATCTCTTTCTTTTTTCTTTTCTTTTCTTTTTTTTTTTTTAGATTTTGTTTATTTGAGAGAGAAAGAGAGCACAAGCAGGAGGAGAGGAAGAGGAAGAAGGAAAGGGAGAGGGAAAAGCACTCCCCACTAACCAGGGAGCCCGACATGGGGCTCAGTCCCAGGACCCTGAGACCATGGCTTGAGCCAAAGTCAGATGCTTAAGCAACTGAGCCATAGGGTTACCATTTCTTTACGTGAAAGTCAGCTATTGCTAAGTTTTGTTGTGGTAATAAGCAAAACTCAGTAACTGTCAACAATAAAAATTTATTTTTTGCTGATATTAAATGTCAACTCTAGTTTGGCAGAATTTTGTTCTGTTACTTCATTCTAGGACCCAGGTTAGGGGATCAGCTCTGGAATTAACAGAACCATGTAATGGTTCCTAAGGCATATGACAGAACATGCTGACATTCATTATTTCTTTTTACATTCCAATGGCCAAAGTCTGATATTGACGAGATAGGGAAATATATTCCTCCCTCAGGGAGGCACTGCCAGTCTTAAGGCAGTAGGAAGAGCCATAAAATCTTGTTAGAAGGTGGGGACAATAATACAATCTAGCAGGTCCCCCAGAAACTTAGTAGGCTTCAATCTATTTGCTTCCAGTTAGTTCCAAGTGTAACCACACCCAAGTTCTTTCCCGCATGTAGCTCTCAACTCTGTTTTGTTTCTTAGCTCCCTGTCCTGGAAGGCTTTCTCACTCAATTTGATGAGCATTATCTTGAGGCCTCTGAAGCCATAGGCTTAAGTAAGGGTCAGTACCCTCAGTGGTATCGTTGCTGTAGAGCTGAGTCACTATTTGACTGAGGATTCTTATTGGACCTTTGTCATCCAAGATCTGTTTCCAACTGACCTCCTTTTAAGGTCTGGAAACATTCTTTAACACTGGAAAGCCTCATATTTTATCTTTTACTTCTTGCTCTCTAATCAAACATTCTTTGCTGGAGCTCATAACTTTCTTGCAATATCTTACCAAAGGTAGCAATCAAGCAACTAATGCAACTGTCAATACACACTAAGATTCTGGCTTTTTCCAATCCTCTCCTTTCCCTGCCACCCGCCCACACACTGAGAGCTGTAGACTCAGTAGGCACTTCATCTTCTTTCCAAGCTTTTGCAAATGACAGTTTTACCAAATGTTTTGCCACTTCATATCTCCATTATTCATCCTAGTATTATGCATCTGTTTCCTCGGTGCCCACCACCTGCCCTTTAAGCTGGTACCATACATTTTTAGGGTTTTGTTTTTTGGTTTGGGTTTTGGTAATGGTAACCTTGCACTTCAATTCATCAGTTTTTGTTTGATAGGATGATAGGTGCTGCTACAAATAGATCCCCCTAAAAAAAATATCAACTCAAACTAAATAGAAATTTATTTTTCACTCAAGTATTTCTCTCTCAAATCCAAAGTGGGTTTCCCATTAGGAGACTCTCTTCGCGCAGGGATTACAGGGATTTAAATTCCTTCAATATTGTGGCTCCATAATCCTCCAGGACAGGAGTTAGCAAACTATAGCCAGTGGACCATGTGTGAACCGCTGCCTGTGTTTGTAAATAAAATGTTGTTGGAACACAGCCCTGCCCATTCACTTACATACAGTCTATGGTTGCTTGCACATTGTAATGTTAGAGTTGAATAGTTGTCACAGAAATATTATGGCCTGCAAAGCCCTGATAATTTACTATCTGGACTTTGAGAGAAAAAGTTTGCTGATGCCTGCCTTAGGATTTAATCACCATCATCTGGATCTAGCTGGGAGAAGATACAATGCTCCTTAAAACCCTGTCCCAGGAGTGCCACACAAATCTTGCACTCATGGACCACTCTCACATAGCCTAATGGAGATGTAAATGGGACTGAGAAATGTCCTCTGTGTCTGGGCAGTCCATTTGTCCCTTTCCAGCAACTCTATATGGTGCAAAGGGGCATCAGAATTTTGGTAGACAGCTGGTCAACTCCACCATAATGCCCACCTTGTGGATTTTTAAAAATTAGGTATTTATAAGTTAGTAACTTGACTAATGTCTTTTAAAACCTGTTTGGAGGTACAATATCAAAATGGTTAACAATGCTGTCTCTAAAATCAGAAAGACTTGGGTTTGAAGAGTAAATGCTCAATGAATGTTGTCAAATATTCTCGCCTCTTGCTTCCATAATACAGCAGAAGTTTTGCTAGACAGGTAAAAATTTACCTCCTGATCTGTAGCTTGAAAGTTGTGAAACACTGACCTAGGAGTCTTTAAGGTTTCTTCTAATGCAGAAATTCTTTCATCCCATATGTTTTACTTGAGCTCTACTGTGTCCCTGGAATTGAGGTAGTGAAGGGACAGAGTTGAATAAGGCTGTGTTTCAGCTCTTGAGGAGCTAACAGTCTAAACAGGGAAACAGACACAGTATTAGTGCCTATCTTTAGGGGGTGGAAATACTGAACTAGAAATGTCCACAGAGATCTCACAGCCCTGCTGACTCCTTGTCTGACAGCATTCCGGCTGAACTCCTAAGTACCTAGACCCTGCTGGTTTATCTATTAATTCCTCCATCAGTTGGGTCTTTCCTTTGGAACATATTATTGGTCTTCAGCTCTTGACTTCCTCTTTGTTTATAGTCTTTGCCCTAGGAACCTGTCTTTTCCCATATTTTTATTTTCCATGCTTATTTTATCCCAATTTTGTTCTTTTCCCTCCCCCATTTGAAAGTGATTAACAACAGATGCTTTATTCTAGAAAGTTTGTGAGTACTTGAAATCCTTTTAATTTCATTGGTCTTCTTCCCTTCACTATGCCCGGGACCAGAGTTTTGAAAACTACTCTTTGGAACTCTGGGAAATTATGGATATGTTCTGTGGAATCTCAGTTTTTGGCAAAAGATTTTTAACTTTATTTTTTTGTTTCATTGATAAATTAAAAAATTAAGCATATTCTGGCTTATCAATCTGACAGCATCCTAACTAATTAATGCCCTGTAATTCTAGTGCCTGGGTTTGTGTTTGTATTTATGATTGTGTTTGTATCAAATGGCATCAGAGTGCTGACTTTCTGAAGGTTTCAGAGTCATAAAAATAGAGAGAAGTGGTAGAATTTGGTCACTGCATGGAATATGATGGTGTAGCCATGCGGAATTAAAAAAAGAAAATCTATATTGTAGCATCTGGTGTCATGCTTATTTTACAAGTGGGTATATTGTTGGGATACTAACTAGGAAAATTTCATTAACAACAAATGTGCTATGAAGTATTCATTATTTCCATAGGTGGATTAAATATCCGTACACAGATTTTTAAATGCCACAATGTTAAAATTATCTTAAACAATTTACAGAGTTGACACATTATGGAAATTATTCTAGGACCATTATTCCCTGGAAGAGTTTTGGTCCTACAAGAAGATTGTTCATCCTAAACTAAGAAACAAAATCATACCAAGGAAAACACACATTTTTTTCTTGCACTAGTATTATTGAAATCAAAATATAAAAATTGACTATATATAAAATCCGACCTGAGTCTACATCCTTATATATTAAAGCCTACATCAGCAATGCATTTCCAGTAAGACATCATGTATTATATTAAATTAGTACTGTTAATTTTAATTTTAATTTTTTTAGTGATTTTGTTAGTATTTACTTACTAAACTTGATTTGATATTTAGGTGGATAGGAGTAAGCACATATTTCTTTTATATTCTCATTAAATATGTGCATATTTATTTTATATTATAATAAATAATGTAAGGCAACATGGGGAGGGGAGTGTCTGTGAACTTGCCTTTCCCTTTTAAAAGGAAAAACACTACACTAAACACACTCTTAGGAGCTACACTTCTGGTCTTTGAATCAGTGTGGATTGCAAATGAAGGTTTGATATAGTTGAGGCAAAACAGGTAAAATACAGACAATGTAGTAAGTTTTGAATGATACTAAATAATGCTTTACATTTAAATGAATGTTCATGGGGCGCCTGGGTGGCTCAGTGGGTTAAAGCCTCTGCCTTCAGCTCAGGTCATGATCTCAGGGTCCTGGGATTGAGCCCCCGCATTGGGCTCTCTGCTCAGCAGGGAGCCTCCTTCCCCCTCTCTCTCTGCCTGCCTCTCTGCCTACTTGTGCTCTCTCTCTCTGTCAAATAAATAAATAAAATCTTTAAAATAAATAAATAAATAAATAAATAAATATTCATTAGCTGATGTTTCAACTTTTTTGGATGATTAAAATTGTCCCGTAAGATATTGGTAATGACACATGGTAGGCCTCTTTAATGCTTTTACTTGACAAAATGCTACTAAAATTTTACCAGCTCATGACGTTCCAAAGCTATGAACCCTTGCTTGTCTTGGTCTACTGCAGCCCACTGGAATCTGTGATCTTCTGTCTTCAGTGTTTTGGAAGTAGGATCACTCGTTCAAGTCAGAACTTTTGACCTCAAGTGGCTGCCTCAACCACACAGGAGCTTAAAAACCAAACATCACAAGATAGTACATTCCTTATCCGTAATTGGGACTAGTGGTTGGTCACTTAATAGAAAAAAGTAGATTGAAACTGGGATACTTAAAGTATGATACACACATAGTACAATGATTTTTTTCTCAATACAAATGAATGTACCTTAATTCACCAATATTTTGATGTGGAGTCACAAAAGCATGGGCCCATCGCTTGGTGTATAGTTTACCTTTAATTTCAAATTCTTTCAAGTGGAGCAGAAATTTAAAGGCATATGCCATCAATCTGAGTGCAGAATCATATCTGATCCCTTCACCCAGGTTTTCATCGGTGTTATCACTTACATCTATGCTAACAGGATTTTTTAGTGGCTTGCCTTTATCGATAGTTTTTAAATCATTTTTTCATAGAAATGGCTCCTTTTGTAGCTATATTTTATTAGTGCCTACAATATTTAAAATACATAATTGCAATAATAAGTACAGTTGGATTAAAGAGCTTTGGGGACTGGCCCAACTGACTGTTGATAAGCAAACAGCTCAACTCCTGTGAGTAGGTGAGGGCATTTTGAAGAGTAGACTCTTCAAGCACTAAATGTTGTAAGCATCAGTCAGCATGTTTTATAGATAGAATGGAGAGCATCTTCTACTTTGGCAACCTGACTGCAGTCAGTTAAAAAAAAAAAATACTTCTGCACAATATAATTAATGTGAAAAAAGATTTAAGTACAAAATGCTACGGAAGCCCAAAGGAGGGAGTGACTAAGTATCTATGATTCCAGATCTTTCCAACCTTTTTTAAAAGTTTTTTCTTTTTAGAAATTAACTTTTTTTTCTTTAGAGATTTATTTATTTGTCAGAGAGAAAGAGAGAACGAACAGGAGGAGCAGCAGGCAGAGGGAGAAGCAGGCTCCCCACTGACCGGGGAGTCCTATGCAGGACTGGATTTCAGGACCCTGGGATCATGACCTGAGCCTATAGGCAGATACTTAACTGACTGAGCCATTCAGGCATCCCTTTTCAACCTTTTATCAAACAACAGCAGAAACTAAAAATAACTTTAAAAAATTTATTTCAACATCTTCACTGATTAAAATATTAATGAGTTATTCTAACACAAAAGTTTAATCTGAATTTATATTTTCCTTTAAATTTGGAGGACAAAAAAAATAAATTTGGAGGACAATACACACATGCTATAGTTTCTCTTATTGTTTTGATTTATCAATAAATAAATGTCAATTATTGTTTTTAATGATCTGACATCATGTGTTGTAAAGAACTAGAATTCTCAGCAAAAATATTTTATCCTTGTGGAAAGGGCAAATTCTGGGCTCCAACCACATAGGTCTCATTGTGATTGGTTTCTCTTGCTGGAGTGTCCGGCTACCATTCTTCTTTTTAGCCATCTTAGTCATTGATCAACTCTCTTCACTTTGTTCTCCCTTTCTGGCTCCGGTCATTGCTGGTCTCCTTCCTTATCAGAACTCCTAGGACACTGTGATATCTAATGATACCCTGTCTTGGATCATTCCCTGCCCATTGTATTTGTTTGCCTTTTCTTTTTAGAGCTGACTACAAGTGTGTTGGCAGAGGACCTAAACTCCCCTGTCTTTTCTCTGTTCACAGCACCCTTACATCACAGGTACAAAAAATTGCTTGTTGGGTTGAATTGAAACAGCAAACAGGCTGCCAAAAGAAGTGTAGGTATAGTTAATAACATGACTAGAATTTTCTGAGCAGTTATTAAATATTTATTCTCTAGTAAATGGTGTGAAAGGTTAAGTGTAAACCGTCAACCCCTACCACAACCAAATAAACCAATTCTCAATAGGACCACAGAGGAGTAGGTGAAATTCACAGTGGACTTACTGAAATAGAAAATCAGGTGGTTTATTTGTCTACATGCTAGGTTAAGTGTCAAGAAGAATTTGTATACTACTTCTACTGCATAAACAAATGCGTGGAAAGCCATTGCATGCTTACTTATTTGGTCAGAATAATGCCTAGTACATTAAAAAATGTTTGTTATCAGAAAAATGTTTATTGTCATTATTATCATCACCATCACAACCATAATCAGAACCTTACAACATGAGATGATTATTTGCTTTCAAGCTACAGCAAGAATACTTGAGCTTGGATTTGGGATTCGCAACAACCAAAACTCTAAATAAAATTTTTGCCATGAAAAATTCTCTATACAAATTCCTCCTCCATCTGTTTCACTTGATTGCTGAAATGAAAAGGATTTTCCTCTAAAATTTTCTTTTGCTTCCTCCTCTCTCTTTCAGAAGCAATTTTCTCCTAGTGGGAACACCATGTAATATAGCCTAACATATCTTCAATGCAAACTCCAGAATTTAATTAGACTTTCTGATAGAAAAGTTCATTTCTTTCCTTCTCCCTGTCACTCTGCAAAGCCTTCCTGTTTCTTAAGCCATTTCTAAGATGGCTGTCTTTTTAATATTTGAGTGTTCTAGCTCAAGGTCACTGGGCATGCTAATACACAAGGAGGACAAACATGCATTTTTCTTTGAGTTTCCTTGTTCCATGTGGCAGGAATCAGAAACCAGCATGAGAATTTTATTTCCTATTTCAGACCAAAGCTATGTGTTTTTCTTTTTCCTCTGGATAAAAGCACCTCTGGGGAAAACATTAGTATTAGTCTTTGGAGGAAGTGCACCACTGATTCTGTGAGAGAGATGTCTTAAGGAAGAGACATGTATTAGCATCCAGGAGGTGAATTTCCTCACTGTGAGTCCCCCTCATGCCACTGCTTTTGAGAAACTTTCTCTGATGGGGAGAACTTATTGAAGATTTGGGCAATTGGAAAGGGAGTATCTACAGATAAGTATACAAGATGTTCCCAACTGCAACCAGAAACAGAGCTAACGAGACTCCTATACAGAGGAGAGAAGGGAGAATTACTCAAAGACAACATGAGCGCTTTGCAGGCTTGATTCTTCTTCACCGGACTTCCTGGTGCTGACCCAGAGGTGCTTGGGAATCTACGGATGTTGACTTCTGAGATACTGCAACTTATAAGAAAAATATTCATTTGCTCATTCAGATAACTGTAATGTATTTCTCATATATAGTTGGTCAGTGTCTACAATTCCTGGCTCACAGTTCCTAAAACACTCAAAATTTCCTGGGAAAAGAGTGATAATGATGTCTTTTGTTATGGGAATGAGACTTTTGGAAAGCCCTTTGGTAACTTAGGGATGGGGAGCTGGTTGCCAGGAGAACCACCCAAGTGATTAGCCCCTCTCCCCCACCTCCAGGAGAGAAGAGGGGCTGGAGATTGAGTTCGATTGCCAATGGCCAATGATTTAGTCAAAGCCTCCATAAAATCACAGGATTTGGAGAGCTTCTGGGTTGGTAAACATGTGGCGATTTGGGGAGAGTGGCGCACCTGCGCCTCCCCAGGTGGGAGGAAAGTGGAAACTCCTTGTGCTTTCCCTATACCTTGTGCTTTGCATCTCTTCTGTTTCTAAGTTACATCCTTTTTATAATAAAGAAGTAATCTAGTACCATGAGCCATTCTAGTAAATTAATGAAACCTAAGGAGGGAATCTTGGGAACCTCTGACTTACAGGCAGTTTGGTCTGAAGAACAGGTAACAATCTGGACTTCTGACTGGCATCTGAAGTGGGGCAGGGTGGGGGGTAGTCTCATAAACCTTAGCCTGTGCAATCTGATACTCCAAGTAGATAGAGTCATAATTGAATTTAATTCTTGGACATCCTGCTGATGTCCTAGAATTGCTTGGTGTTGTATGGGAAGCTCCCTCCACACCCTCCCTGTCCCCCCCCCCAACTTACATGTGCACACATCATGCTTTCTTCTCTTTCCATGACCAAGAAACACTAATCAGAAAATCTCAGAGATAATATCATCCACCTTCACTTCTATTTTCTAATGGTTCTGTCATTGTTGCAAGTTGGGTACGAAACCTGAGTTAGTGTGCAGAATATTTTTACACGGGTCCTCTTGGGATCCACGCTTGTGGCAGAAAGGGAAGGAGGTAGGATTTGGGCAGAAAGAGAAGAAGAGCTGTGATGCAGCTTGATGATTTTCTAGGCTGCCATCTGGGTCTAAAATGGCTGGTCCTAGCGATCCTGCAATGGGACAAAAGGACCAGGTCTCTATATTCCCACCTTTAGCAGCCTTTGGATGTGGACCATCTCAAAAAGTTGTGACCTTAGGTGAGGTAGCTCTGGGCAGCTGGGCAATTCCTGAAGGAGCTGACAGCTGAAGGTCCTCTGCTGATGATGTTCCCCGCTGCTAGGGCAAGTCCGTCCTGGAAGGAGATCTGGGGCCCATCCCGTGTCCGCCACAATGATTATCATTTTCATGTTATGTCCTATTTTCCTTAGAAACTTCTCTTTTGATTCTTAGAAGTCTTTTCTTTTCCAAGTAAAGGAAAAACTGAACATTTATAATTTCTTTCTCTTTATAGTCATGCCATAACAAAATTTTTTTCAAGACAGAATTAACATCTGTTAATAACCAGAAGAACGGTCTATATAAGAATATGCTTAACAAGGCAAAACTTGACTGAAGATCAGTATTTCAAGATCGTATAAAGAAACCTTCTTTTTTACAGTCAAAATGATTTGACTTAATTTGAGTCTCAAATTTTCTATTTTGTTTACTGGCTGTTTTGCTATTCCCAAGGCCCCAATTTGGCTTAATTTTCATTCTAACCATGAAAGAGTCCAGTTTTTGTGAGCTTGCCCTCACAAAATCTATGACAGATCTGAGAGTCATGGTAAAATAATCTCCATCCCCCCCAAAAAATCTAATCTCCCCAAACAAGAGCTTCAAATCTTTAGTTTAAAAGCATCACCTTAAAATAAATAAATAAATAAAAGCATCACCTTACCCCAGTGCCAGGTCTGACCTGATTTGTGAGCAGACTCAATGTAGGTTTCAGTTCCAGATGTCCTGCTTTGTAGCAAAAAGATTAGCCAATTGAATTACATTTTAATATTTTCTATCCATATGGAATACTTTGGGTCTAATAGCAGAGCATAAAAGCCCAACTCAGCTGAAATATGAACTACCATTTGTTATTATCAATCCTGTGTGTCATCATTACCAGCCTCATATTTCAAGAGGACAGCTGGTACTTGCAAGGTCAATGACAGTTTTATATAAAAACCCCAAATGAAAGGACTACAGACATCAAAGATTTGGGACAATCATATGGAGAAAGACTGCCATATGCTAACTCATCCATTCCAAAAATTGGGTTTTTATTTCTGGTACCTCTGATGGGGAGATGCAAGGAAATTGAAAAGGAGGATTTAGTAAAAGCTATCAATATGAGACTGTACTCTCCAACGTAAGTCAAACATTCCGTAAGAGAAGTTGCTAAGGAAAAATATACCCAGATGATTGTTACTACTGAATATTCACTCCCTGTTGGGGAACTCATTTTGAGAAAGCTTGATGCTAATACAGAACCATTCAATTATTTAGCAGGACAATAATGATCTCACAGACTGATGAAAACAAATCAAAATCAGCTCCGTGGTACCAAAAAATAGATGTGGACATGCTGTGCTAGGCTTTCTATGACCTTGGTGTATTTACATTAATGAAAGAGGGATACCAAGTTTTCAAAGCTTTTTGATTTTAGAACTAAACAGGAATCAGAATTATAATAGCTATAACTGCTATGCCTCCCTCTTCTTGCTTCAGGGGAAGAGTGGAGTTATTGTGAGAAATTATCCAAATCCAGGATATTCAGCCCAGTAGTGACAGCATTACTTCAAAGACCTTGATCCTGTCCATGAATGAAATGCGGGGATGCAGGCATTTGGCAGCAGTAGGAGGAACCACAGGATCTTCCCAATTATTTCAACTTTCCATGCTGCCCACACCACATTTCATTTTGACATCATGAGTTGAAGCTGTTTGGAGAATACTGTGGAAGGAAAGAGTGACTAAGCAAGGAGAATGGAGGACATTGCCAGGACCTATATTTGTACACAGAAAAAAAAATATGTAGTAAGCAAAATTTTATTTCAAGCCTCTCAACTCTCTCTACTGAATGTTTTCTTGCCTGGATAATATCTGGTCCCTACTTCCAGACTTCGTCAGCATTTGCATTCATTCTTTGGACTTCCCCCTCTTTTTGTTATCCAACTGTATGCTCTGGTTTGCTAGGAAATTGAAAGGATACACATACACAAAAGTCCGTTTTATTGACAAAAGCAGTATTTTATGCAAAGCATTGAACAAACGAAGTGAACATTGAGTTATTCCTATGTCAGAGATTCAGCAGTCTGAAACTCAACTGGTCTGGTTTTGGATTAGGGCTACTTTATTGTTCAGATTATGATTACCTCCGTCCCAAATCATCACACCTAGGATATGTGAGCTCGTGGTGGAAGAGAGTTCTTTCACAGATGCACTAAGGGGCAGAAAGCCTCAGTTACCACAGATAATTCCTCCCACCCCGCAATTTCTTCTCACAGACCCCTTTTACATTCTTATCTCAGATTATCTAGCGTAAATTTGGATGCCCCGCTTTGGCATCTGACTCAAACCCAGCCCCAGCGTCCACACTACACATTCCCAGCCATGGGATAGATAGACAGTTATCAGCCGAATATCTAGGAACTGTAAGATAAATTGCATGATTGTTTATTTCTACAGCCCTCCTATCCACCCAACACCAGAAATCAGTTCTTACTTGGGTCTCCTTAAAAATTCTCAGGAAAAAAAGTCTAAGATGGGTAATTTGAAATTAAATGTGAATTCAATACCGGGTTACCTCTCTAAGGCATCTTTGCATTTTAAAAGGTTTGTTTCTTTTTAAGGAGTTACGTATAACCACAAGCAGGGAATGAAATATATATGCGTGTGCTCAGGGGAAGGTGTGGATACATGTACAGGGAAGAGTGGAGGAGGGGAGGGAGGGGAGCAGATGGAATACCCTCCCCAAGATTATGTAGATCTTACAGATGGCCCCACTTACCCAGACTTGGAACGTTTCATCTGTGAATGAATGACAATGTAAGTGTATGTTTACTGACAACAAATATGATATCCCTTTGCTATTTCTTTTTCCCCTTAGGCATCGATGACCGTTTAACACACTACATACATTTTATCTACTTTATTGTCTCTGTTGCTATTGGAATATATTCCCATTACCTAGACCAGTACCTGCTGTGTAGCAGATACTCAAAAATTTTTAATGAATTATTTATACGAATACTACACTATAATACTACACTCTATACACTCTATTGTATATACCTCTGCCAGTTGTATGTGTTGTAATTATATTTTCCTTCTATGCATTTATCTTTTCATTGTTTCCATAACTTTTTGGTGTATAGAAGTTCTTAATTTTAATACAGTTGCATTTAATTATTTTCCTTCATGCTTATTGTTATTTGTGCCTGGTTAAATAATTCTTTCCCTCTTCCAAAGCCATCAGATGAAGATATTCTCCTATGTTGCCCCTTTAAAGTATTATTAGTTTTGTTTTGTTTTCTTCCCAACCATAGGCCTTTGATTTTGTGTATGATGTGAAGTAGTGGTTTAATTTTCATTTTGGCCCATATGGATAACCGTTGTTTTAGCATCATTTATTGAATATTCTGAACATACCCACTGATTCACAGTGCTTCTTGCCATATATCAAGCATTCCTATATATATACTTGCAGGTGTTTTTGGACTCTATTTTGTACTACTGGACTAAGTCTCTTTCCCACCCTCCTATATATATTTTTAAAGATTTTATTTATTTATTTATTTATTTATTTATTTATTTATTTATTTAAGAGAGAATGCTGGGTCCGGGGGAGGCATAGAGGGAGGGGTTGGGGGAAGGGAGAGTGAATCCTAAGCAGACTCTGTGCTGAGCCTGGAGCGAACTTGGGGCTCAATTCTATGACCCTGAGCTCACGACACAAACCGAAACCAAGAGTCCAAGGCTTAACTGACTAAGCCACCCAGACACCTTCCAACCTTTTATATTAAGTGTTGCTATCTGATAGAGCAAATCCTCATACTTTCTTTTTCTTTTCTTTTTGTAAGATTTTATTCATTTATTTTAGAGAGAGATATGGTGGGGTTTAAGGGGCACAGGGGGAGGGAGAGGGACAAGCAGACTCCATGCTGAACATGGAGCCCAACCTGGAGGCTCCATCTCGTGACCCTGAGATTATGACCTTAGCCAAAACCGAAAATCGGTTGCTTAACCCATTGAGCCACCCAGGCGCCCCTTTAATTTCCTTTTTGAAGAGCTCATGACAGTTTTAGCCTTTTGTATTTTTATATAAATGTAATATGAGCTACTAAATTTTCCCCTTATATACATACACACAAACATCTATTGGGATTTTATTAGAATTACTTTGAATCTGTAAATCACTTAAGGGAAGATTGAAATCTTAATATCAAGGTCTGTCAGTCTCTGAACATGGCATACTTCTCATTTTATTTAAGCCTTCTATAATGTATCTCATTCGGATTTTAGTTTTCCCTTTAGAAGCATGAGCATCTTTTAGATTTATTCCTGGGTGGTTCATATTTTTGATGCTTTTGAAATTTTTTTTTTTTTTGTTCTTGATGTCAATCATAAATATTGGTTATATGTGAAACTGCAATTTAGTTTTGCATGTTGTGTATGCAGCAAACTTGTTAAACTCTACTATTAATCCTAATAATTTATGAGTAGATGCTTTGGTATTTTCTATGCATATAATCATATCTGCGAAAATTGCCATTTGTATTTTCTTGCCTAATCTCTTCACCATTTATATAACTTCATTCTTTTTTTAAAAGATTTTATCTCTGTTTGTCAGAGAGAGAGAGAGCACAAGAAGGGGAGCGGCAGGCAGAGGAAAAAGCAGGCTCCCTGCTGAACGAGGAGCCCAATGCAGAACTCGATCCCAGGACACTGAGGTCATGACCTGAGCTGAAGGCAGATAGTTAACCAACTGAGCCACCCAGGTGTCCCTATCTAACTTTATTCTTCACTATGATATTGAAGACCTTCACTACAATGTGGGATAGTAGTGATAGAAAACTTCTCTGGTGACTCATTTCTACTATCAAAGCAAAACTTTTACTATGTTTCTATTAACTATGATGTGTAGAGTAGATACTTTTTTTCAAAGATTTTATTTATTTATTTGACACAGAGAGACAGAGAGAGAGCACAAGCAGGGGGAAGTGCAGAGAGAGAAGGAGAAGCAGGCTCCCCCTGAGCAGGGAGCCTGGTGTGGGGATCGAACCCAGGACCCTGGGATCATGACCTCAAGCAAAGGCAGAAGCTTAACTTACTGAGCCACCCAGCCACCCCTACAGTAGGTATTTTTGTAGATACTCTCAGGGGATTAACAAAGCACCCTTTTATTTAGAGATTGCTATTATAGATAGCAATTTTTTAAAAATTGCTAAAAATTTTTATCATAAAATGATGCTAAACTTTATTAAATACTGTTTCTGCTTCTTGGTTTGATGGATTATATATATATTTTTGATGGATTATATTTTTGCATATTGCTGGATTTGGTTTGCAAATATTTTGTTTAGGAGTTTTGCATACATTCTCATGAGTGAAATTAGTCTATATATTTTTTTATATTACCCTTTTAGATTCTGGTGTCGAGGTTTTGCTGACATCATAAAATGAGTTGGGAAGTGTTCCCTCTATTTTAATTTTTCTCTAAGAGTTTATATAAGATTGGACTATTTCTTGTTTAAGTTTTTGGGGCAACACAACTTTGAAGCTATTTGGTCCTAACTCTTCTTGGGTAGAAAATTTTGACTATACAGTCAATTTATTTAGTAGTTATAGTTAAATCCTACTCAGGATTTCTGTCTTCTTTTTCCCCCAGCTTTAGTGAGATATAACTGTGTATAACATTGTGTAAGTTTTAGGGTGTACAACATGATGATTTGATACATGTATGCTGTAAAATGATTACCACAATAAGGGTAGTTAACACATACATCACTTCGAATAGTTACTATTGTTTATTGTGTGTGGTGAGAACATTAAAGATCTACTCTAAAGCATTTTGAAGTATATATTACAGTATTGTTAACTACATTCACCCTTCTGTACATCAGAGCCTCAGACTTCATTTATCTTGGAACTGGAAGTTTGTGCCCTTTGAGCAGCATCTCCCCAATCTCCCCCACCCCAGCCCCTGGCAATCACCATTCGATTCTCTCTTTTTATAAGTCTGACTTTTTATTTTAAGATTATGTTTATTTATTTTTGAGAGAGAGAGAGAGCATGTGCGCATGAACAGGGGGCAGGGGCAGAGGGAGAAGCTGACTCCCCACTGAGCAGGGAGCCCAATGCCAGACTTGATCCTAGGACCCTGGGATCATGACCTGAGCCGAAGGCAGATGCTTAACTGACTGAGCCACCCAGGCGCCCTTACTAGTCCAACTTTTTAAAGCAAGATCATACAGTATCTGTCTAACTTATTTCACTTGGCGTAATACCCTCAAGGTCCATCCATATGGTCACAAATGACAGAATTTCCTTCTTTTTATGGCTGAATACTATTGCTGTGTGTGTGTGTGTGTGTGTGTGTGTGTACCATATTTTCTTTTTCTATTCATTCATTAGTGGACACTTAGATTATTTCCATAAGGTGGCTATTATGACCAGTGTGGCAATGAAATGTGGGTGTACATACCTCTTTGCGATCCTGTTTTCATCACCTTTGAATATATACCAGATATACCCATACATTTGAATATATACACTACCTTGTTTCATTATCTTTGAATCTAGGGATTGCTGGATCATGTTGTAGCTCTATTTTTAATTTTTTGAAGCTCATCCATAATGTTTCCCATAATAGATGTACTATAAATATCTACATAGTAGATATTTCTACCAACAGTGTCCAGGGTTCTCTTTTCTCCGTATCCTTGCCAACACTTGTTATCTCTTACCTTTTATTAATAGCCCATTCTAACAGGTATGAGGTGATACCTCATTGTGGTTTTGACTTGCATTTCCTTGATTAGTGATGTTGAGCACCTTTTCCGGTACCTATTTGCCATTTATATGTCTTCTTTGGAAAAATACCTATTCAGATTCTCTGCCCTTTTTAAAATCAATTATTTGTTTTCTTGCTATTGAGTTGTATGAGCTTCTTATACATTTTGAATATTAACCTCTTATCAGATGTAGAATTTGCAAATATTTTCTCACTTTTGAGAAAGTTGCCTTTTCAGCTTGTTGATGGTTTCCTTTGCTTTGCAAAAGCTTTTTAGTTTCACGTAGTCCCATTTGTTTATTTTTGCTTTTGTTGCTTGTGTTTTGTTGTCATATCATAAAAAAAACTTATTGCTAAGACTAATGTCAAGGAAGTTTTCCTCTGAGTTTCTCCAGGAGTTTTATGGTTTCAGGTCTTACATTTAAGTCTTTTATTTTTTTCCAATATGCATCTATACTTATGTTTATTTTTTTTTAATTTTTATTTAAATTCCAGTTAGGTAACATACAGTGTAATATTAGTTTCAGTAATATTAGTAATATTAGTACAGTTTAGTGATTCAGTACTTACATACAACACCCTGTGATCATCACGTCTTTAATCCATTTCGAGTTTATTATTGTGAGTGGTATAAGATAGGAGTTCAATTCCATTCTTTTGCATGTGACTGTCCAGTTTTCTTGATACCATTTATTCAAGACACAATTCTCTCCCCATTGAGTAGTCTTGGCTTTCTTCTTTCCAATATTAGTTGACTATGTATGTATGAGTTTATTTCTGGGCTTGTGATTCTGTTGCATTGATCTATGTGTCTGCTTTTATACCAATACCATACTGTTTTTATTACTATAGCCTTATTACATAGTTTGAAATCAGAAAATGTGGTATCTCCAATTTTTTTCTTCTTTCTCAGGTTGCTTTGTCTATTCAGGGTGTTTTGTGGTTCCACATGAATTTTAGGATATTTTTCTACTTCTGTAAAAAAATATCACTGGGAATTTGATAGGGATTGTATTGAATCTATAGATGTCCTTGGGTAGTATAGACATCTTAACAATATTAATTCTTCTGATCCATAAACATGGGATATCTTTCCATTTATTTGTGTTTTCTTCAATTTCTTTTATCAATGTCATAATTTTCAGTGTGCAGATCTTCTACCTGCTTGGGTAAGTTTATTCCTAAGTATTTTTTTGTTTTTGATGCTATTTATAAATGGGATTGTTTTTTTTATTTCTTTTACAGTTAGTTTATTGTCAATGTATAGAAACATAACTAATTATGCCTTCTCAAATGATTTCTATGATAGCTATATCTTCTTGAATCTCTTTTGATGAGTTCTAATTTTATCTGATAATTTATCAATTTTGTCATAAAGTTGTTTGTTAAATCAAATTTATTATCTTTTAAGTATCTGAGAGGCATCTGTAATTATACTCACTTTTTCACTCCTGGTAATTGGTTAATAGCACATTCTCTCTTAATTTCTTGATCATTTTCATCATGGTTTGTAATCTTAATAATTATTATTTTCAGAAAATCTATTTTGGCTTTGTTGATTCTCTCTCATATGTTTATTTTTAATCTCCTAGATTTCTACTCATCATTCTACTCTTGCTTTCTTCTTTCTTTGGGTTCATTTTGGTCTTTTTAATTTCTTCAAATGTATGCATAGCTCATTATCAGCCTGTTTTCTTTATTAATATTTGCACTTAAGAGTATACATCTCTCTCCTGTATCGCTTTGTTTACATACTATACAGTATTTTTATTATCATTTAGTTCAAAATACTTTCTAATTTGTATTATGATTTCCTTTAAATAATATCATTGCTTTAGAAACATTTTTAAAATTTCCAAACGTAAGAGGATTTTCTAGTTCTCTCCCTCGTTTTCATTTCTAGTTGAAATGCAATGTGGTCAGATATACACTGTATGATTTCAACTCTTTGAAAACTGATGGGTCAGTAATACATTTCATAAGCTTTTCTGTGTCTTTAAAAATAATATACATTCAGCAGATGTTGATTATTGTCTTCTATATATGCCATTAGGACAAGCGTGTTAATTATGCTGTTCAAATTTTCTATTTCTATGCTAAACCCTTGTCTATTTGTTGAAAAAATAACTAAGAGAAGTGTTTTTAAAGGCTGCTACTATGATCATAAAGTTAATTTTTCTATATTAATTTTGATTCATAAATTTTGACATGATATTAAATATTTCATACCAATTTGAAAAAGCAATGTTTCTGATATATTATTATCTTAATCTTTAGTAATATTTTTTGTCTTGAAATACACCCTTTGTAATATTAATTTGTTATATCAGCTTTTTTAGTAGGGAGGAATTGTAGTATTTATATGTGTATATGTTTTAATTTTTTTTACTTTTAACCTTTCTGTGTTTCTGTATTTTATTTTATTTTATTTTTGTGTGTGTGTGTGTTTCTGTATTTTAGACATATCCCTAGTAAATAGCATATAATTAGAAAATTTCAGGCCATCTTTATCCTTTATTCAGGGTATTTACTGATAATTTAGCTTTTTATCTATTTTATTATTTAAAAAGAATTTGTCCTGCCTATGTCTATTTTATTTTTCTCTCTGTAGTGCCTCATTTAGACTTTCTTCTACAAGTTGTAATATTATTTATTTTATTTCTATTCATTTAGTTGTTGCTCTAGAGTTACAACATACGTACTTTAACTTACAAATGCATAAAGTTTTAATAAATACCTTTACTTTTTACATTAACCTTAAAATACTTTAACTTTATTTAGCCCCATATGATCTTATTTTGTTTTCTTAATGTATTTTAATGCTATCATCTTATTAACCCTCAAACACATCATTATTGTGGCTTATAACATTCAATAGTCATTTAGATTTACCCCCTATTTAACACTTTCTTTGTTCCTCATTTCTTCTTGCATCTCAGACATTTCTTTGGAATTATTTTCTTTCTTCCTGAAGTATTCCTTGAGAATTTTCCTTTGAGAGGCCTAATGGTCAGACATCCTGTCAGTTTTTGTTGAACTGAAAATATTTGAAAAATCATTTTGTGTGTGGAATCTGTTGAATTTTTTCTCCCAAACACTTTCAATACATCATTCTCCTGTCTTCTGGCTCCCAGTATTATGCCTGAGAAGTTTTTAAGTATATCTGATGCTGTTATAAACGTAATTTTGCTTTAAAATTTTGTCTATTTTAAGGTCTACTTTGCTTGGCTTTCTGCAACTTTATTTTAGTGTGCTTAGGTGTGAATTTCTTTTTATTTATCCCATACAGGATTTACTGGGCATTTAAAATGTGTTGATTAGTGACTTCCATCTCTAGAAAAATTTCAGTCATAATCTACCTAAATATGCCTCTGTCTCATTCTCTCTCCTCTAGGACTCCAATTAAATACATATTCAATTTCTCACTTTATTTCCCATGACTTTTAACATCTCTTCCATATTTTTCATCTTTTGCTGTGTTCTGCATTTTGAATAACTTCTTTCAATTTATCTTCTAGCTCACTTATTTCTCCTCAACTGTATCTAATCTGCAGTTAGAGCACCTGGGTGTTTCAGTGGGTTAAGCATTCAACTGTTGATCTTGGTTCAAGTCATGATCTCAGGGTCCTGAGCCCTGCATCAGGCTCTGCACTCAGTGGGGAGTCTGCTTGAGATTCTCTCTCTCCTTCTCTTTCTGCCACTCCCCCCTGTACTCTCTCTCTCTAAAAAAATAATCTTAAAACAAATAAACACATTCACTTTTTCTCAAATCTGCTAGATTACTTCTTATAATTATCTGTTTCTTGCAGATATTTTCAAGCTTTTTATTTCTGTAAAGGTGGTATGCACAGTTGTTTGAAAATCTCTTATGATTTATCTTTATGCTAAGTGTGTAGCAGTTTGGAATCCAAGTTTTGCAGAGGGGTGGATACGTTTTTGGGCCTATTGCTTTCCTGTGCCAGCCACCCAGTGAAAACTATACTTATTTTCTTCTGCTTTAAGCAAATGTCCTTAAGATAAAAGGGGACTTTGTCTTTGACTTACCATTCTGAGTTGTTTTTGTACTTAAATTTTAATCTAATAAAGATTTACACTTTGCTCTTAATATTAAAAACATTTTTTAAACTTTATTTAGTGTTTTTAATTGTTTTCAACAGGGGAGGTGGCATGAACCTAGTCCTACATATTAGCAGAATACACACACACATAGGCTTATAGAGGATTTGAAATTTATTGGGGCAGAAATATGTGCAATGTTGCTCCTTCCATAATTTTTCAGCCACCTTCAGTTTCTAGAAAGATCTTATTTTTGTATTTAAGATTTAGTTCTTAATTCTCAGTTCAAAGCTCAACCTCTTCCCTTCAACCTGCTTGCTTACAGCAGAGATTGGAGGGTATGATAGTATGGTTAGATTCTAAGACATCTTTTCTCCCTTCCTCTCCCAGGCAAGAATTCCTTCAGTGTTGGTGATACATAGAAGCGTGGTCAGAGGTCTCCTCACCTAAATGTTAACTAGACTCTATCTTTGCTCCGAATCAGTCTGGTTTGATCTGATATTGGGGACGTCTACTGTTGTGAAGAGCTCCTTACAGGCTGTGAGCGTGATTTTCTTTTTTCTTTTTTTTTTTTTTTAAGATTTTATTTATTTATTTGACAGAGAGAGAGATCACAAGCAGGCAGAGAGGCAGGCAGAGAGAGAGGGGGAAGCAGGCTCCCTGCTGAGCAGAGAGCCCCATGTGGGGCTCGATCCCAGGACCCTGAGATCATGACCTGAGCCGAAGGCAGAGGCTTTAACCCACTGAGCCACCCAGGCGCCCCATCTTGAGGAGACCTTAGACTTCACCTGACACTTTCCATTGCTCAAGAGCCTCCTTCACAGAGTGAGAATGTCTCCTATTGGCCCATTTGCTTTATGTATTCCCAATGCCTTCTCAGACTTGAATACCTCACTATGTGACCCTCAAAATACACACCTGCGCAGCCTCAAGGCTCCTGTCTCAAAATGCCCATGCTCCTTTGTGTGGAGCCAGGAAAATTGCCATGGCTTTTGTGCCCTATAAGGCACCTAGAAAATAGACTGGGGTAGGATATGGACTGTTCTATCTGTCCTACACCCAAGCACTGCTGACTGATGTGGGCTTCCAAAAACAGTCTCTCCAAAAATGATTCTCTTTGAGAACACTCCAAACTGAGTGCACCTCCAATCCTCAAGGGACACCTGGCAAGCAAACCATCTTTTCCCCATAGATGAAAGAATTGCTAAAATCACAGTACCATATTCCTGGATCCTCAGAGCCCCCGAAATGCCAAGAAGTCTCTCACCATGTTCTGCTCCTAAACAGGAGGCATGTATAGGGGTCTGTTCCTGAGCCATCATCCAGCTGGAGAATAAGGTGCTAGTGCCTCGCCTTACAGACACCCCTCATGTTCAGTGATGAGCCTTTTGGAGTTCCCCTCACTGAATTTCAGAGAGGAGAACCATCTTCTCTTCTTCACGCGAGAGAAGAAGGATCCTTCTGCCTTTTCTCTTCATCTCGTATAAACTGTCAGTGGGGAGGAAGTGACGTTGGTACTAGGTGCTGTACTGGTACTTTCCAGCAAGGCTGCAGGGGGGAAAGCTGTCCCCAGAGGCTGACGGTTAAATTGTGAGGTGATGATTGATTTTTTTTTTTTTTTATGATTAAATTTCATCCTCAACTGCCCTTAGCTTCAGTTGTGGGAGGACAGGAAGGATCTAACCGACCTTGTTAACAGTATACATATTCTTAATGGGTATACCCCCAGATGTCAACAATTGCTCTTCTCTCCTAGGTGGGCTCCTGGATGATTTAAAATTATTTCTTTTTGTTTTTCTTTTTATTAATCGGTATTTCCTATTTTTTTTTTCCTAATGAGCATACATTCATTGTATAATAAAAATAAAGTTTTTCTGCATGCTCCACCTTTATTTATTAATGGACAATTGCTAGACTTCCTTAGAAATATTCATCAAATTATTACTAGTTGCATTTTAGTTTACTGGCAAGTTGCTTTAATTTTCAGATGTGGAAATGAATTCCTTGCCTTTAACTCTTTTTTATATACACTTGAATTTAAAATTCTGCCACCACATTTTGTTTTGACTTTCAACTCATACTTTAATAAAGTAATTTCTGTTTCAAAGCTGTAAAGGAAATGGAAAACTGAAAATTAGATTAAATGTTGTACTTAATCTCTGACTAAGCATGAAAACACCTCCTCCAAACAAGAGATAGGTGGAAATGATAATTGTTCTGTGCCAGACATCCTAAGAGAAAATTTTAAATATACACATGTATGCTTCTTCTAAGATGGCAAGTTCAGCCTTTTGCCTCCTCCAGGTAGAAAGAAGCTCACTGGCATTCAACTGAAGTACTTCTTTGACTGGATTGAATAAATTCTTTGGTCGGTGAAGGAAACAGAGAACTTGGAAATGGTTCTTGACTAGCCTGGTATTTTTCCATTTTGTCTCTGGCTAGCTATGTGCTCTTTTCAATTGTACTTGTCTGTTCCAGTACATCAAGCTTATTGAGACACACTTAGAATTTTCAGATGAAAATTCTTGATTGAACATAATTTGAATGTTTTTTGTTCTGGTATCATAACCTAAACAAGGCTAAGAGTTTTCAATTCCATTAATCGTGTGTTTATTAGGCCTCTTCTTGTGCCAAGTTCTGTGCTAGACACTATTCGAGATTAGAAGATGGGAGAAGCAACCCTTACTGTGCTTAGTCTAAAGAACAAAAATTATATTTTTATGTGTGTGATATATATTGATCTTATTTGAACATTTCTTTAAAAATGGGGTTTCTTCTTTCAAGGACAAACAGTTTAGTGCAGAGGATGAGAATTCCACATATTAAACAACTAAAAGGCAAGATAAGCAGGAAATTATCAGTGTTGAGTAGTTTGGTGTAGTTAATTGATAAAGGAGCACAGATATGGAAGAATCTGTGAGCACCATTGATGGAGGGTGGACACTATGGACTAAGGAAATTAGATGAACTTCAAGAATGAACATGCACTGAATAGGCAGAGTTAGGCAAGGACTTTATGTATGTAGAAAGTAACAAGAAAAAAATGTATAGAGTAGGGAAAGAGTGAACCCACACCTTGATCAGAACAGAGTGGGTGATAACTAGAAATAAGTACTGTGACCCCATGCGCCATTCACAAATGCCAAAAAAGAAAGAAAGAAAGAAAGAAAAGAACAAAGAAAAAAGAAAAAGAAAAGGAAGAAAAAAGAAAGAAAAAGAACACAAGAGCAGAGGAAGCAGTTGACAAGTAGAAGAGGAGAGTTTGCAATTATTCACGATAAGCATTTGTGAATAACATATTTCTCAACCTCACTTGTAGTTAAGAAATGACAAAATGACAGTGTTTTAGTCAAAACTGATATCCCAAACACTACTTACTCCACAATTAAGTCTTTTATTAATAGTATGAAGATAGGATAATAGCACATATATGGACTTTTTCTGTATAGTCTCATTTAATTTATGTAATAATTCTGTGAAGTAGGAATTGCATTTGGTTACTACTAAAAGAGATAGGAAAAATAGTGACTGAAATAAGAAAGGATTTTTTTCCCCACCTCACATCAAAATTCTCCAAAGATAGTCCTGATTCAGTTTCATGGCCATCGGAGACCCAGGCTTCTTTCATTACTGTGTTCATCAGACTTACTGGCTTCTAGTCTCATGATTGCCTCATGATTACAAGATGGTCACTATAGCTCCCATCATAGGGTCCATGTTCCAAGTGGGAGAAGGAAGAAAGGAAGCTGAAAGGCAGAAGGGCACAGTTCCTAGCTCTTTCTAAAAAATGAATCCAAGTTTTAAGTTCTCTTTAAAGAGATTTCCAAAAAGCCCAGTTCAGTGATTTCGGAACCATGATCTCATCCCTCTCTGCAAGGAAGGATGGGAAATGTACTTTTAGCTGATCACATTCTGCCCCCAATAATAAAGAGTTTCTACTAGTAAGGAAGAGAGAAAAATGTATATTACCTAGGCTGCTAGCAATGTCTGTCACAGTAATCTTACTGCCATTTTACAGCTGAGGAGCCAAGCCTCCAAAGTGCTAAGTAAACTACCTCGGTCACATAACCATGCCCTAAGTACAGCTCTTTGATCAGACTTTCTCATGTACATATTGAACTATGATTCTCATCTCAGGATTTATCACTTTCCAGCTGCAAGGAGATGCCTCAGTATCATTAAGAGAACAGGGAATTTGGGCTAAACAATTTCTGACATGTATACATTGGTACAGTTGAGGTTTATGTAGGTATGGTTTGTGGAAGTCTTGGAAATCAAGCTTTTGCACAGATACCACATCTGATATTGTATATATTTAATTTCAACTTTACTGACCAGGTCTCTCCCTTCATCCCCTTCCATTTAGCACTTATCTGTTTGTCATTCCTTCCCACAAATCTACATTTCTGTCTCTTTCAGATCTGACATCCAGCTACTTACACCATTTTTAAGAGAAATTGTGAACAAAAACTTGTATAGGGAAGCATTTTACTCAACCTCAATCCTCAACCTACAAATTATTTTTTGAACATTTACTCTGTACATATCACTGTGACAGGTAGTACCAGGTTTAATATGAAACATAAGGTACAATCATGCTTGATCTCAACAAGTAAACACTCTAGGTGTGGATATAAAACGCACTCACGTTAAGTGACAGCTAATAGCGCAAGGCAGTATATATCAGTACAGGTCAAATGAGAGATAGGAAATCAATGCTCTAAGTGTTGAGACAAAGGAAAAATCCTTTTGGCTTCATGAGACCAAAGGGCACTGATTTGATCCCTATGGATTTTAGAAAAGTCAGAAGGAGATGAGAGGTTTCCTTAGGTGGAAACATCAAAGTCAGAGCAATGGGAGACTACTGGATGTGCTCAAGTGATACAAGTGGGTGGGTCTGGCTAAGACAGCTGGTTAGTATGGGAAAGGAGGGAAGAGTAAGGCTGGAGAAGTAGTTTAGGGTCAGATAATGGAGAGCCTTAAATGCCAGGCGAAGGAATGTGGAATGGATATACATTTGGATTTTATCCAAATCATATATAGGATCTATTTTTTAATTTAAATTTAATTACCCAACATACAGAGCATCATTAGTTCCAGATGTAGAGTTCAGTAATTCATCAGTTGCATATAACACCCAGTGCCTATCATATAGGATTTAGAAAGCACCTAATGAAAGTCCTGATTTAAAGGTACTAACTCCAAGTCTTCATAAACTGTGTTCTGTACAACCAATTTCCCCTGCACAGGTGTGTTTTTTCTGATCCCATGGCCTCTCTTCTCTATCATCCTGCTTTGCATTTGCACTGGCCTCTTCATCAGCACTTTTACAGGATGAGAGAAACTGGAACAAATACCAGTCCATTTTATGCATTGGGTTTTCCAAAATCTGAAAACAATCTCTAGAATATGGCCTTTGATTATTAAATGATTGTGTCAGAAAACGAGCAAGTGGTGACCCTAGGAGCAATGTAGGTACAGATTGTCCACACATTGGAACTAGGGGAGATGCTATTGTTGTTTTCTCTGTGCCTGGCTTCATGTCATTGGTGGTCGCAAATGAAGTAGCTTGCAAAATGATAGTGGTAGTCTTGGTTCTGTCCAGTCCTAGGAAGAGAATTAGGTGAGGAAATTGTAGTAGTTTCTCTCTTCTCAACAGACAAATCCCTTCAAGCCATCTAATAACATTACCTTATTTAAAGTTATTGAGGATACTTGTGAGTTGCAAGGAACAGACAATCTAATCCAAATAGGCTTAAGCAAGAAAGGAACTTATTAGTTCATAGAAGTTACAATGGACTGCATATTTGTCATCCCCCCTCCCCAATTCATATATTGAAATCCTAACCCCCAATGTGATGGCATTAAAAGGTAGAGCCTTTGGGAGGTGATTAGGTCACAAGGGTGGAACCCTCATGAATGGGATTAGTTCTCTTATAGAAGAGCTGGAGCTAGCTAGCTACCCTGTGAGGATACAGGGAGAAATCTGTACCACAGAAGAGGATCCTTATCAGAACCCAACCATGCTGGCACTCTGATCTCAGAATTCTAGCCTTCAGAAATATGAGGAATAAACTTCCG
>CM052897.1:43559497-43578851 GCA_028534135.1 Potos flavus | reverse complement strand
AATGGCATATGTTACAGTCAATGATGTCTTAGATTCTGTGAAATATGGAAATACAACCTTCATGGGGTTGTTGTGGAGATATAATAAAATAATAAAGTTGTATCATTTAGAATAGTGCTGGCACATAGCAAATGTTGAGTAAATGTTAGCGTGGTGATGATGGTTACACTATATATAAATAAGAACGCGTATATGGCTTAACTCAAGTATTCTTTTTAGGCCATAAAATTATCCCTAGGTTTTGTCGCCATTTATAATGTTGTCTCCTTGGCTTTGGGTAGCATAAGAAAGGGTAGTGGTTTCCCTTTCTTATTCTTCATTTCTGAGTGTTGTACTCTAGAACTAAACCACAGCCCCCAAAAATCCATTTGAACTAAATTATCTAGATTAGTTTTTTCCTTTGTTCGAATCATGTGGCAAAGTGACAAATTGTCACTCATGTTTGTACTATATAGATACAGGGCACAGCTTGTACTGTCTTTCCTTGCTCTTTATACTCAGTTGACAAAAGTGGTTTTTTGGGGGGGTTGGTTTTGGTTTTGGTTTTTTAGAAATAGTTGCATTCAGAACTCTCAACCTCATCTCTTTATGACACAAATATGCATCACAGCAGGTAAATTGGCATGAGATTTTTTTTGGAGTAGAGATTTATTTTTGCCTTAGCTAGTAATGATGGCTTTCTCTATTAAGAAGGGAAGTCTGACAGAACTCTGATGTAAGCTCAAATTGGCACAATATCAATATAAGTCAAGTTTGATTAATTTCTGAGACAAGTTTCTGTTTTGTTCATTGTAGCTCAACTTTGAAAGGCACAATATTCTTTAAAAGATAGAACACTCGTGAAAAGACATTGTGTTTCTTTCCTTTAGTTCTCAATATTTCACTGTCTATAGATTTGAGATCAAAATAGGTGATATCTTTACTGATCATGTAATTCAAAATTCACAGCTCTTCATATTATTCTCCCATTCCCCATTTTCCCCCTTGTCTTTCAGAAAGTCTATAAAATGATGGGTTATTATTTCCGCTACTTCAGTTAGTGTTTATGGCAGCAGAGGGAACATTATTTTATTATTTTTAGAGAATAAAAGCTATTTCTTGAACCAGGAAATTGAACTTGCTATTTTAGAGAAATAAAGCAAAGACATCCTTTTCATCAATCTCTCCTTGATTTCCTCTAGGGGGCCTTCCTCATTCCCTAAAACTACCCCCTCTGTGAGTAAGAAGCCTTTCCAGCATATACTGTGCATCTCTCTATTTTTGCCATGTTGCATCATAATATCTATTTTATGTTTCTGTCTTCTCTCCAAACAGGGCACTCCTCAAGCCCAGGAACTGTGACCATTTCATTGTTGTATGTATATATCCCAGAGCACTAAATTAAAAGTGTGTTAAATGAAGAAAGGTCTAACTTGAAATCACTCTTAGAGCTCTGAGGATAACTGTATATTCACTTTCAAAACTGACGTTTATCCATTGTGTAGTAAGATACATCACCAAAGTAGATTTTAGTTTCTCAGAGCTACACCTGCAGAGTTGCATGCAACACTTTAGGTAATAATCTGCTAGAGACACTTATAGGCACATATTTACTTAATATTAAGCTGGACTAGAAAAGAAACCAATTTGAAATTGCTTCCTCAGCTGAAAGCTCTATGCTAACAATAAAGTTTAATTTCAGCAGCTGTAGTTCTCAAATCAATAGACTGCAAAGAGGGTGGCAGAATTTCAGTTTTTGGTTTTGAATACTAAGCGGGTCAGAAGTTGCATTATTTAAGAATAAATTTACTAGATTTTAAAAACAACTTTTGGAAAATTAGCCATGTGGATTTATATTATTTTCAATAATAATCTAATTCTCCAGTATAAAAAAATAGTGTCCAACTATAAATTATATTTATTACAAATATGAGATGTTTTTGAACATTTATGGTTTTAAGAGAAAGACATAGATAAATTTGTAAGTAATATTATTTTTTAAAGATTTATTTATTCATTTGAGAGAGGGAGAGCACACATAAGTGGGAGGGGTAGGGAATCTCAAGCAGACTCTGCTCTGAGCACAGAGCCCGAGGCAAGGCTTGATCTCAGGACCCTGAGATCACTACCTGAGCTGAAACGGAGTTAGATGCTTAACCAACTGTGCCACCCAGATGCTCCATATAAATAACAGACACTAAATCATATTATACAATTGACTATTCTTACCTGACAAGGAGTTTCAGGACATTTCTTAGGTCTCTCCTGTCCTTCCTTTATACAGAAAATATTATAGTAATACTTCCTGGTAACTAGACTGTGTTATATTAATATCTGACTGTTTTTCCCTTTTAGCAGCATTTGCTCCAGCATGGGAACATTTTTGTAAGAATAGAGACCATAGCTATATTGGCCTTTTTACATTGACCTTGTTTCTATGAGTATGTTATCTCACCTTGTCTTTTAATAACTAATTATGCTGGTAGTCACTGGGGCACAAGAGTATCAAATCATGGATATTTTCATAACCAGGAAGTCCAATTTGGGAAATAAATTTAAAATGTAAATAAACTACTTTGTCTTTAGGAAAAAGGAATGGTCTTATATCTCCCCAATGTCATCAAACCTGCCCTTACACCAGAAGTTTCCCTACCCTGGATATTCATAGGTTGAGCGGGAAAGAAAGCCACATTTACTAAGATTTTCTAAGTTCAAGTTGTATAGGAAAGTCTCGAAGTGTTCTGAAGTAATAGGCAAGAGGTGTCAGTATTTCTGAAGGAATGTGGAAGGTCAAGATGGTAAGTGTTCAAAACAGAGAAAGGAAAGGAGACCGAGAGCCAGCCACATATGGTGCGGAATGGTCTCAGGACCCTGGACAGCGCCACCAATCGCGATCTACTGCTGCGCTTAATGGGGTTTTGGAAACATGGAGCCATCTCATCATAGGCTTTAACTCTGGCTAAGCTGTGGAATTTTAATGTCACGGTCTTCATAATTTTAGGCTCTTCCGTCATTGAGGCAGGGAAGTGGATGTGGATAGAAAATGAACTTCATCTACCTTTCATACCTCTGTCGGTTTTCTGGCCTGACTAAAGCTTCAGCAACATGGAAAAAAAACTGTGTTAACTATGCAGTGGGGTAGGGGTGGAGTTGGAGGCTACCCTCATACTTTATCATATTTCCCACCATGCATTTTCTCTCCTGAGAGGTAGAAATTGATATGAGCAGAGCCCAAAACTATACAAGTAAATGTATTCCCAGCTTAGTTTGTGGAAGACCCTGAAGGTATCCAGTTAAGCACTTATTTTTCTCTCTCATTGAAAGGAAGAGAAACACAAGTTTTCTTTCTTTAATAATTTTGTGTAATGAAACTTCAGGCTTTTAGATGTGATGCATACTAATAAATTCTCCATGGAATCTTTTAGAAGTAAAGCACAGCTGTTCAATTCATGAATTTATTTTGCAGTGTCTTAATCAAATGTTTTCCTCAAAAAGAATTTTATCTTTAGATGGCCCAACTGACCTTCTGTATTTTATCTTCCCTGTCATCTCTTTTAATTTTGGCCTGATTCTTGATTAAAAATGCATGTTAGCTTTAGTACATTATACTGGTGTCAGGTCAGTTATTCCTGTGAGCCGCATGCCTGTGTTCACTTCATTTCACCCTCCTCTTTGCCAAAGATTGTACCTGCTGCACGAGCTTTAAATTCAGTAAGGTTAATTGGGATTTTATGAAAGTATATGATTCTGATTCTTTTCTTAACTTAGATGCTTTACAGGTTAAATTATAATCTGGGTTCATGAAATATTCAATAAGATGATTTCTGATTTAAAAAATATGGCTAAAACAGAGAAAGATAAAAATCACTATTATATTTCATCTGAATCCACAAAGAGAAATTTTCTCCCCCTTATTCAATATTTCACTAACTTAAAGTATGTCACATTGATAATAAAGTGGCCATTTAAAAACTGTAAGAGATCCCCTCCTCCTCTAGGATGTACCAAACAACATTGGATTGATTGAAAACAACATTGGATTGATTGAAAACCTTGAAGACTTTCTCTCACATCGCACTTCTACGACCTTAAAGTGCCCACTCCTCTCATTCTCCATCAAGTGTTCCTCCTGACCACTTTCAATCCTGACCCCCTCTACCAACATGAAAGAAGACCTAGAACAGGAAAAATGGGAGTAGTGAAAGGATAGTGGGAAATAGAAATGGAAGGGAGACTGCTAGTATGCTTTGAAACAGGGCCGCTATGTGGTCTTCATTACATTCTGTGTATTCTATATGAATTTCCCTTGGTAGTTCTTTTTGGGATCATTACCAAAAAATGTGTGTAGACAAATTTAGAGCATGAAAAAAAGTCCCTAACCAAATACTATCTTGCTTTATTCTTTCAGAGAAATCTCTCCCTTCCTATGGCTGATCAACCCTGGTAGTTGAGTTCATCTGACCAAGACAAATGGAGATAGCTCCAATACTTAGTCAGAAAATCTAAGAATGTTCTATCAAGGCATTTCTAGGCTTTGAAAAAATATAAAACACTGTTTGATATATTCTGATCAAAAATCATTCCTTGTAATATTCAGGTGACTTTCATTCAGGGACATTTCAAATAAAACTTTTTGAAGTAATCACTAGGAAAGGAATATCAAAAGGATAAATAAAAGCGTTCACTATCCAGAAGGTAATATACAAAGTATGAGCATCAAGGATTTGAGAAATAGAAAAATCTTTAAATAGACAAAGTCCATACCTTTGTCAGTTCAAGAGATTTAAAAATGGGTTTAAAAAAAAAGTCCTATAGCATTTACTTAGAAGCAATTTGAGTCATAGCAGTACTTGTCTCAATCATCTATACTATTTCTTGAATTCTTTGCTCTTCCGTTTCTCTCTTCTTTGGTTAAGATAGTGCCCTTTTTCATAGGCACCTAAAATGGTTGCACATTCCCAGTCTTTGAAGCATCTATGGGAGGTAATCAAAGCAAATACTCCTAATTTTCACTTACCAAATCAAGCGATATTCGTGATTTGTTTAACAGACATGTACAAATAGTATTCTGCTATGGTAAGCAAGGTAGTTAAATCCTGGCCTCAAGGCATTTATAATTTAGAGCCATCAATAAGGATAAACATGCTGAAGCACATGTCGACAAGCAAGTAACTGCATAATAAATCTAGAGGTAGAAGCCAGAGACAAGCTTCTAAAGAAAGCAATATCTATATTTCAGAATGAAAGGAGACATTGCTTTCACTCTTTACAAAATGTGGGGAGAAGAAATCATAGGCATTTAGCCTTCTAAGGGATGCTTTTAAGCAAAGATATGAAACTACAAATTTTGGTCATTTTAGCCTCTCATTTTTCCCCCTTTTGTGACATCCTCTAACTCCTGATACTTCAGTCATAAAGTGACTTCTGTTCTCTACCTATTCTCTACCATACAGATCTAATTACAATAGTGACTTATATCTTGGAGATATTTTATTCATCAAGTTTCCTTCTTTCAAAAGTTATTTGTCCTTAAGTCTCATGTCTCTTGTGAGATGAAAGGCTTTATTCCTCGTTACTAGAATTTTAAACACTAAAATTAATAGAAACTTAAACATCAGCAAATATACATGTGGGTGAGAATGATATTTAAGAAATAAACATGCCTTCTTGGACCGCTGAGATTATAAAACATAAACTCTACTTATTCTTCTATATAAGAATGACCTTAATCATCCTTTTTTTATTTTTAAGCCACCTCATAAGGTCTTTATATTTTACTCATGTCTGAGTAAACTGCCAGTGTGGTAGTAACAGTGATGATGGTGGTGATAACAATAAGGATTATCTGAATTGCTTAGAATGTCATCAGGTAAAGAACTCTGACATTGATTTTCTTTTAGAGCAGCATTTACATGCAAATATTTTTTATCTAGTTATTTGGGCAGTATTGGAATAAATAAATATTATAAAAAACCTATTAGGAGGAAAAAACGGGAAGCTTGCCAGCATTTTAGTGACAACTGTTCAAAATATGAAGAACGACAAAAGGAAGAGAGAGCATAATAAACTATGTTAGAAAGAGTTAAGCTCCAGGGCTCAACTTCTCCAGCTATAAAATGGGAACAGCAAAGCCTACCTCTACAAAGGTATGATGGGACTAAGACTTCTAGCTCAGTAAATCTTATTTACCTATTCTTTCCCAGTGGAGGAGACAAAACAAAGCAAGAGCCTTAAGTCTGAATACAACATACAAAATGAAACCAACAGTGACCATAGGGAGAAAACTCTTGCATATTATATGTCAGTGAATCCAAAGTGTCACAAATATGATAGATTGCTGCTATAAAATTGCCACAGTTTTGAAACTTACCTTGAACACATGAAATATGTGAGGAGAATTCAGAGCAATCCCACAAAACTTTACAGAAACAGAATCGATTTTCCATTTCTCCTGTGGGAGGATCTTCTACCAAGCCAAATGTCTCCCTCTTATAAAACCTTGCTTAAATTCTATTTTTAAGCTTTTCAATAATAATTATGCAGAATGTGACTCAGACCATTTTAATTCTTATGTATATACATACCCACAGCATAATTTACATGTTCTTATGTTTCTAGTCTCTTCCTATGTATTTGTTTCACCACTTCCCTCCAATCCCAGGTAAACTGGATAAAACTTGAAGGCCAGGTCATTGCTGTATTCTAATGGTTGCTGTATATGCTCCTTTTAGCCCTCACCTTACTTGCCCTCTCTCAGAAGTGTCTGTCATTGGCTCCCACTTCTTCCTTCTTGAAATGCTGTCCTTGGTGTCTGTGATCATATACTCAGCTAGTTCTTTGTTCTCAAGCTGGGCCTTCTCAATTTCCTTCATGGTTCTTTTTTCTTACAACTGTTTAGAAGTTCATGTTCCTCAGGGATCTATCCCTTACTTTCTTTTCGTTTCATCCTATAGATGCTCCCTATATGACTTCATCTGCTCCGTGGGCTCCAACCAACATTCGTACATACTGATAACTTCCATATCTGGAGTTCCAACACATTCTCTCTTCAGACCTCCAGGTACATATTTTCAAGTGCTAGTAGACATTTCCACTTACATGTCACACAGGCATTTCAAACTCAGCATATCCAAAACTAAACATTTTATCTTTGTCTTCTCAACCCCAAACTTGCCTTCCCTTCGTATATTCTCCTATCTGTGAAGAAGCTTCCATCTACATCGCCGCCCAAGACACCGGGAGGTCATCTTTAATTCTATCTCTTCCTCATCTCAAAATCAAACTAAACTCCAATTCTTCTGAGTTCTACCTTTTAAATAGTTCCTTAATTCTCTTCACTTCTTTGTGTCATCACTACCACTCAGCTTGGAGGCAGTCTCCGTCAAGTTTTGCTGAATTACTGGAACAACTTACTGATCTCTTTGGTTTCCTTACTATGATGCTGCCTTGCCCAGTACTATCCCATTCTCCATATTATAAGGAAAGTGATCTTTCTCACTTGTAGATCTGAGTCAAGACACTTGCCTGCTTAAAGCACCTAAATAGCCTTCAAATCCATTTTCCTTAGCAAGGCCAACGAGCTCTTTGTGGCTGCCCCTGTCTTACTCAGCCAATCAGCTTCGTTACTTGTCCTTACTTTCTTATTACCCCCATTCTGAACTATTTGAAATTCTCCAAGTGTGACTTTCTCTTTCATCTCTTTGGCCTCTGTGACACCATTTCCTCTGCTTAAAAAAGCTCCCCTCTCCTCACCTTTAACTAACTTATAGAGAGTACCATTTAAGAATAATGCAGTTGCAAACAACTTCTCCCCTTCTAAAGCTGAACAGTTCACCTTGGAAAAGATCAGTTTTTAACAGAAGAGAGCCAGTAAATTGTTTCCTTGTGATCTAACCATGTTAACTCTGGTAGAAGTTAACTCTGTAGAAGGCTATGAACTAAGCTTATTTAGGTCACTGATTCTGTATATAAATAGCATGTATTTATTATTAGTTTTTCAGCTGTATTGAGGTGATGTGGTGATTTGATATACGTGTACATTGGAAAAGGATTGCCTGTGTTGGGTTAATTAACACATCTATCACCTCACATATTTACCCTTTTTGTTTCAGTGAGAACATTTAAATTCTACTATCTTAGCAAATTTAAGCTGTATAATAATAGTGTTACCAACTATAGTCACCATGATATACATTAGATTCTGACCCTATTTGTCTTATAACTAAGTTTTTACCTTTTACCAACTTCTCCCCCCCCCCCCCCAGCCTCTGGCAACCACTTTTCTACACCGTTTCTATGAATTTGACTTTTTTTTTTTTTTTTTTAAGATTCCATATAGTAACGGTATCATGCAGAATTGTCTTGCTCCATCTGGCTTATTTTGCTTAACATAGTACCTTCTGGATTCACCCATGTTTCCCCAGTGTCCAGGGGTATCACAGGCAACCTCTAGATGTGAGCTAAATTAGAAGCCTGACCCTCAGGCAGAAGCTTTCGAACTATGTAGATGGATCCCTTTCAGGAAAGACTAGGGGATGAGTGAATTTGCCTGCTCCCCCTTTGGTGAAGCCTGAGAGGACAACCTTGGCTAGTGCTCCTATACCCATTAACGACTGCTCCTTTGTTTGCTATAGTCTGTGGGAATTTTCTTTGTAGTCACTGGGAGTGACTAAGCCTGCTTGTCCTAAATCTTCTCAAAAGATGGTGGTATAATGCCGAGTTACTTTCCTGAGGCTGCTGAGTCACCTTAATTTGTCTTCAGTTTTCCTCCTGGAGGATCTGCATCATACAAAGTAAGCAATAGGCACACAAGAAGCAAATAGCTCTTAACTGCTGCTACGGGATGTCTTATCTTCTCTCCCAAGCTAAAAGTTTCAAATCTAGAAACAAGTAATCAAACTTACCATCTTTTAATAGAATAAGTATGATGGTTTTGACAAACATTTGGACATAACAAATTATTTAACACAATGCAGCCATAGAATTCTCCATACAAGTTGAAAAACATCAGCTTTCTGGTCAATAGGTTCAGCATCTGTAATATATCACTTTGATATTCCCATTTGGTTTCCATCATCATAAGCATAATAAACCTAATATTGTTTATTTTGCATCTATAAGATCTGAAGTCCTATCTGAAGGCCTAAGCAGGACACTAAAGATTACCTTCATTTCAGTCAGAAACTTAGTTAATATTACTTGAAGAAGACATTTCGTTGTGAGACAAATGTCCATGCATAATTTGCAATTGGATTTTCATAAGCCCACTTTCTGTGGCTAGAATTTTCTTCATATGTTATTTGACATTTTTTTCCCCATGAGTATTTGGTACTACTAGTTCTTGGTAGACACAGGACACAGGCACACCTTATGAAAATTAAACGTGCCGTGGAAGTGACGAAGAACAACAGCCAGAAACATCAGTTAATGAAAACCTGGCTACCAGAACTATATACAATGACTCAGATGTCATATGATTACTGCAAAGTGGAATTCACTCTTGTCCATACTCTTCTTGCACACCAGGCTTCTCATAATGTGGCAGAAGTTTGACTTATAGTCAACGAAACCCACAGCCTTGCATGAATTGTTGTTAGATCAGTGTTCCTGCATTCTATACTTCCACCATTAATTTTTTAAACCCACACTTTATAGTTTTTTCCCGAATATATTTTGTCTTATTAGTTTTAAGCACTTTTTCTGGCCCACTTGTCTTTGATGACTTCACTAGGAAGAAGAATCACCACTCATTGATTCAGGCTTCCTTCAGAATATTTTACCTCAGGACATTTACATCAGGCTAAATTAGGACATTCTGAGCTGATGTTATACTAAATGCCTTTAACTGCTTTGCAATCAATTCCTAGCAGTGCAGTGGGGATGGGGGAAAGGGAATTGATGGAGGGTAAGAGATAAGAATAAAACTTGGGAAGATGAGTGAATTTTTTTAAACATTGGAATCAAGATTTCATTATAAATATGAAAAACACAGCTGTAACTGGCATAGGGAGTGATTCAGCCTTCCATCCTGGCAGTCTCTTAACTTTGGCAGCATGAATTGGACCTGAAAGGCTTCTACTGCTTTGGGTTTTGATTTTCATTTAGTCTTACCAGCAAGAAAAATCACCCTGGAGCAATGAGCATGCTGATTTTGTTAATTCTCTCAAATATGTCCCTTGTTTAAATCACTGCTGATTAAACATTCTTGACATCTTTCCTTTCTCAATGTGCCATGACTCATCAGGTGATCACAGTGGAAGCCAAAAGCCAAATCTGTTTCTTTAAAATGTTTACTGAAAGTGAGCAGTGGAAAAAAACAATAGCTAAGATGATGAACGGGTTTGGTGGGCTGTGTGTCTTTTACCTGTTGATAGTCTTCAGGAAGCAAAATAATAGCTGTAAGGCAAAGTCACGAAGAGCTGAGTCAGAACAAAGATTTGACTACTGCAAGCCTAGGTTTCTGTGCCAAATAAGCATTTCCCAAATGGGGCTGATTACTCTGCTACTACTGAAGGTCATTCAGAGGTGCTAATTTTGGCTGTAATCATGGATTTTCTCTTTGCCCTAACAGAAAGTGTTCAAATTTGCTCCAGTATTTGATTTCTTATTTTCCTAACAGTCTGAGTTTTAAGATAGAAAAATTGCTTGCCACAAAGAAACCAGGCACGTGTAAAATGCTAACTGAAAGTTAATTTGTATTATGCTACTTTTAGCATAACAAAAATTGGGCTTTCTGTTCCACATACGACAATAACAGGAAGAGGATGACTACCACAGCAAATTACTCACTCCTACCTACCTAATAATCCATCAGGCTCTGTCACTTGTGTTAAGGGAGGCAATCATCATATTCAGTGTAATACAATAGAAGGAGCACCGCTCTGGAAGTGAGGAGAACAGGTTTTCTGATCTTGGCTCTGTCCACAAATTGTGTGGCCTTAGATAAATCTTTTAAACTCACTGATCTTTAATTTCTATTCTATATCAACATTAGACGAGAATAAGATCTTGGGTTTTATATTTCTTTCCAGGCTTCCCCCCATCCTAACAAGAATTATTTTCCTGGAATGTTACTAGGATTTTATATGTGTACCTCATTCGGTGCAGCCTGGGACATTCATTAAATTTAATTATCACTTGGGAAATAATCTGAAGAAAAGACCAGATAACAAATTCTATATTTTTTCTTCTGCTAAGAAATGTCCTACTTTAGGAGTTCGGCTTTGTTGACTTCAGGGGTCATTTGAAAAATGTATTTAGGTATAATGATTAATGTTGTGTATAGAACTGCTATCTCAGGATTGGGGAATGAGGAATGTTTAAGTGCTGTGAGCCTCATTCTGAGGTATGTCACTGACTTCTCTCTGGGATTCAGGCCAGTCATCTCACTGCTTTGTATCTGAATATCTTTGTTTCTGTCTGAGAGTTATTCAGTTATTTAAGCTTGCCTCGGGTAACTGTGGCAGATACAAATAAAAATCATTTGGGAGCACAATGCCCATGGGATGATGTCAGTAGAATGTTAAAATTTTGGAAGTCAGTATAAAAACTAAAAGTTGCTTCCTTTAGGCTTTCTTATTTACAATGTAAGTGCTTCATGATTTGGAGAACTCTAACATCATCTGTAGGTTGTCATGGCAACAGCTACTGCTATTACTAGCCTACCTGGAATGATACAAATGTAAGGTAATAATTCAAAAGTCTTTCTCCTGGCTATGACTTATGATGTGGCAAGTATTTTCTTCCTCAGGTCTATGTATCTTTCTCATTTCTCACTTTCTGCTCCATCAAAGGACATTTCTTCCTCTTTCTCTTCTGCAGAGCAACATGGTTTCATTGGCCATTGGTCTCAGATCATCCTCTTTTTTTCCTTGGCAGATCTAGAAGGGATATGAACTGCAGGGGAAATAGGATTTGAGTGATGAAAATATTTTCCTTGGGGAGAATTAGAAGGAAGACGTTCTCTTTTTCTTCAATTAGGAATAAATAATGGAAGCCTGTGGAATTACCCCTTGTATAGTAACTGTTAGAGTGACTTATTTAAAATTTAATCTTATTTTACAAAAGAGGGAGAAATGTTGATTGGAGTTAAGTAAGTGGTTACATAAGTTCAGCATAGTATATTTCCATGTATCCATTGTATGCTGTTTCTTTTTATTTTTTCTTTTCAATAAGTTCTGGTAACTTCCAAGTCAGGACGGTGAATGGAAGCAATGCTAAAATTCCCATCTTCAGCTCAAATACTCACATAAATTATAGATAAAAGATATTTTATGAATTGAAAATCACACAGCCATACTCAAAAACACAAAGGGGGAACATATGGTTGCAGAAAACAAGATATTACCATAATAGTGATAGAAACAAACAAAATCAAACAGAAACCTGTAGGTGTGCCTGGGTGGCTCAGTGGGTTAAAGCCTCTGCCTTCGGCTCAGGTCATGATCTCAGGGTCCTGGGATCGAGCCCCGCATCGGGCTCTCTGCTCAGTGGGGAGCCTGCTTCTGCCTCTCTCTCTGCCTGCCTCACTGCCTACTTGTAATCTCTCTCTCTGTCAAGTAAATAAATAAAATCTTAAGAAACCTATAGGTGCAAGCAACCAAAGCCATAGGCCTGGCGTAATCTAACAGGAACCCCAAAAGGAGGAAGAGAGAAAAAGGGGACAAAGCAATACTATAAGAGATAATGCCTAGAATTTCTCAGAACCATACAAAGATGCGACTGCTCTGACTGATATATTCCAACACATGCCAAATGGGGTAAATATACTTTAAAAATTCACATCGAGACACATCATAGTAAAATTGCATAATAGTAAGATAAAGTGAAGATCCTATAAAACAAAAATAAAAATTAGATGAACTGTAGAGTTTTCTCAGTGAAAATAGATACCTATGGAAATAGATGGGTATCTACAAGGGTTCTGAAGGAAAAATAGAGCCGTATTACAATTCTACAACCAACTATAATTTATAAAGATATTTAAAGCATACATACACCTCTAAAATAAAAACCATCATTAGAAGAACTTTGAAAGTCTATTTTCAGCTAAATAAATTTCTAGAATTAGAAGGAGTAGTGATATACAAGAACCAAAAGTGAGCAAAGAATCAGGAAACTATAATGGAAATGTGAATGCATGTTGTTTATAAACAAAAACAAGATAATATGTTTTATGTTTAGTAACAAGATGTATCTAAAATTTTAGGCAAAACATTATATGGGAGTTGGGGAACAGTTTGAAGAAAAGTAGAGCGTGCTAAGATAGACTTCTCCAGAAGGAGGAGTGAGATAATAATTAATTTTGGACTTTGTTAAGAAAGTAAGAATGTATGCGTGAATGTTAAAATTTCTAAGGGTCAACCTTAAAAAGGAAGAAAGGGAGAAATAGAAAACAGTTTCCAAATGAATAGAGGGGAAAGGGAAAACAAAATCTTGATCAGTTGAAGAAAAGATAGGAAAAGAGAATAAGAAAAAATAAAGTATGATAGATAATATAAGATAATATGGCAGATATAAGAACAAGTGTATCAGTAATCATAAAATATGTAAAGGATCAAACTTATCTTCTGAGATTCTTAGAGTTAGCAAAAATAAATCCATCTGTGTGTTGTTCCCAGAATTACCCCAAAATAGATAAAATGGATAAACATTTTAATAAATATCAACATAAAGAAACTCATATAGCAACACTCAAATTATAAACATAAAATAGCTTGGTGAACCACTTTACAGGTGCCAGAGAAAGAAACTTAATACTAGTAAAAGGAACAATCCCCCTCCTGAAACCAAAAAACAAAAATATGTTCCAGAATGTATTCTCCTAGCTGTCCATCCTGTGATCTCAAAACTTCATTATGTAATTTAATTTGTTAGATCTTCAGTATTCAATTTTGGAATACTGGATGTTATATGCAACCGATGAATCCCTAAACTCTACCTCTGAAACTAATAATATACTATATGTTAATTAACTGATTTTAAATTAAAAAAGAATAACACATTAACACTTAGTTTTTAATGATGATAATTAAAATCTATAACTCATTTCTTTTTTTTCTCTTAATTTTTAAATTTTTTTTATTAACACATAATGTATTATTTGCTCCAGGGTACATGTCTGTGAATCATCAGGCTTACACATTTCACAGCACTTACCACAGCATATACCCTCCCCAATGTCCATAATCCAACACAATGTCTATACATCTTAGTAAAATTAAACAGAAAAGATGATACCCGAGAAATCTTCACATTTGAAACTTCGATCATATTCACTTCAGAGCTTGCATTCTTGATTCTCTATTAACCCATTGAGTTATGTATATTGTAAATAAATTTGGCTGCATAATTCTGAAATATAAGTATTTAAATAGTTTTAGTACATTTGTCCAAAAGTAACTCTATTTTTATATGTAGACATCTCTTGCCCTTTTATTCCTTCTTCTCAACAGGAAGATATTAGTCACTTTTAATGACAATTTTATTGAAATATTACATTTTATTTAATAATGCTTATATGTAATTAATGAATTATTTCTTAATTCTTATGTTTAAAAATGTGAATTAAACATTCGAGATAGTTCTCCCAGTATTTATATTTCCCCTTATAATCAGAATATAGAAAAAAACCAAAGTGATATATACAACTGACTTTTTTTTTTTAAGATTTTATTTATTTATTTGACAGAGAGATCACAAGTAGGCAAAGAGGCAGGCGGAGAGAGAGAGGGGGAAGCAGGCTTCCTGCTGATCAGAGAGCCCAATGCAGGGCTCGATCCCAGGACCCTGAGATCATGACCTGAGCCGAAGGCAGAGGCTTAACCCACTGAGCCACCCAGGCGCCCCACAATTGACTTTCAAACAACAGAGAGGTTAGAGGCACTGATCTTCTATGTAGTTGAAAACCTGTACACAACTTTTGACTCCCCAAAATCTCACCTACTAATAACCTACTGTTGACGAGAAGCCTTACTGATAACATAAACAGTAGATTAACATGTATTTTAATGTATTATACACTGTATTCTTACAATAAAGTAAGCTTGAGAAAAAACATTATTAAGAAAATCATAAGTACAGTACTACACTGTATTTATAAAAAAATCTGCATATAAGTATAACCATGCAATTCAAACCCATGTTATTCAAAAGTCAACTGTAATTAGAAAAAGAAGAAAACAAAAAGGCAAAACAAATTACACTATTTGTCATTTGAATAATTTTAAAAGCACACACACCTGATATAAAAGGAATTATTGATTGAAATGTCTTGTTAATTAATTTTTGTGTTGGCCCCTGTGATTAAAATTACATAGGAATCTTAGTTGGGAGTGGAAAGAAAAGAATGAAATATCTCTTGAGAAACACCTATAGTAAGAGGTTAGTGATTGTTTGGAGACAGTATACAGTTTTGGATCAAATATTGTTTTATGACTATTACAGTTCTAGATTGGTTACCGGGCCAGGAGAGTGGTTTTCTCTTGACTTAAGGCCCTCCTCTATTAATCAAGGCATCCTATCTCCCGAGATTAGCGTTGTACAGCAAAAATGTACTCGATAGCTTAACACGAAGAAGGAGAATGTTAACTTATTGTCATTCCCGTAACACCTCATGTAAAGAAAACATGCCTTTTAGCAACAAATATGCTTCCCCAGTGCCCATTCCTTGTCAACAGACATGGTTTAATCTTTGAGAGGCAGATGCACACATCTTTTGGCCAAAAATACAGAGAGCAATTTTACACCAAATTGGGAACACTTGCAACACTTTATTTGTTAGTTTTGGAAACCCTTTCACAGTTCTGGACAAAAGCTGGCCTCACACTGCCTCCCCGGATTCCTCCTTTGGAGTGTAATCTCTTGAGAGATTTTTCAGTACTGTCTTTACTGCTTAGATCAACACCAGGCAGACTGAATGAAAATGGACCTTTAAACACATTTTTAATCTTTCAAACAAGCAAATTAGTTGTAAATTATTTATCAAGAACATCCAGGTGGATGCTAATACAGTCAAATCAGCTTTCTACATTCCTGCAACCTGGAGTTGTCGAGCCTTGGAAATACTGACGTCACTCCTATTTCTTCTACCAATTTTCAATTTGTTTTCTAAAAATAACTTGATACGCTATCAGAGTACTGAAAGATGTTTATTTCTTTGTCCTAAAGTGTCGTAGCCAAATCACTGAGAAAAATCAAATGGTACTTGGATGAACAAATGTTTAGGATTTACAGAGACATGCAAAGAGAGAACTGGGAAATTGATGGAAGGAAATAATTTGTTTAAAGGAAGGTTAAGATTATAGTAACACTTTCTGGGCTAGGAAAGAAGAGAGTAGGGTGTGTACTGTGTTAATGAGTTCACCAGCCAGTCAACTTGTTTTAAAGAATGAAAAGCCAACAAAAATTCCTTGACTTGCACCTTTATGACTCAACATGAATTCTCTTTCCATTGCTGACCTAAATCTTTAGACAACCCAAATATTGTCACCTTAGTTTATAGTGCACAGGCTTATAGACAACATCAAGCCTTGTGTTCCTTTTACTTCTAACACACAAACAAATATCCTGGATGCTTTACAACCTAAAGGTTATGAAATCCAGGGCAAAATTATAGAATTGACTCAAGCAAAACAGAGGCATGCTTGAAAACAGAGAATACTCTATTAGTAATGGGAATAAATATTATTTGTATAGTTAGAAATATTATGATGCTGTTAAGTACCAAGACAACTCTTAAAAGATGAACATACATTTAAAAAATTTTAAATGAGTTTTAAAGAGTTGCAAAAGCTCTTATCGAGCACTTACTATAAACCACAATTAATTCTCATAAAAATGAAAAGGGTTAAGAGTTAGTAATGTTCCCATCGATGAGGAAACCAAAATATAGAGAGACCGAACAGCTTGTCCAAAGTTCCAAAGCCAACAAGTGGGGCCGGGGAAGGACTTGAACACAGGCATTCTGTTTTCAGATCCCATCATTTTAACTACTTGGCCTCTCTTCCATTCACTATACCTGATATTACTAAAACTATTATCGTCAAGCACTGAGATGACCCTTTACCAAAATAACAAAAATTCCTTTAGTGTCTTGCAAAACATTTACACAAAACACTTGAACTATTTGCAACTCTGACGGCCAAACCAAAACTGATGACTGTGATTTTTAAATAGTTTTCCCTTCTGCTGTGTGTGCCTTCTGCTCAAGCTGGCATTGAATAATGTTACTTGGGTCAGGGGAAGATGCAGACTGAGTCAGTGGGGGTAATGGAGAACTGGAAGGACATGAATTAAAAATATTGCATACTTTTTAGTCAACTGGAGACAAATAACGTTAAACTTAAAATAGGTAAATGAAGAAAAAAACCCAGCACTTAAGCTATGCCACATCCTTTCTTATGTTAAAACTCATTTAATATTCCTACTAACCCTGCAACGTAAAATTATCATTTTTTTCAAAGGTGAAGGACCTGAAGTGAACCAATGCAGAGAAAGAATTCAAATCCAAGTTGTCTCTTGCCAAATTCTTTGCTCTACCTTCTACTGCTCCGCTAATCTAGAAGCTTTGAGATGCAGTGGTAAACAACAGCTCTGGAGTCCACTCAAAATTCTTGATTCAAAAATTAGGACCCCTTGCTTATTAGCCGTGTAATCTTTTTAATTAAGTTTTATGTTAATTCCAGTGTAGTTAACATCCAGTGTTATGTTAGTTTTAGAAGTGCAGTATAGTGACTCACACTTCATATAGCACTTGGTGCTCATCATGAAAAGTGCCCTCCTTAATCCCCATGTCTTGTTTCATCCCCCGCTCACCTCCCCTCTGGTAACTGTCTGTTTGTTCTCTATGGTTAAGAGTCTATTTCTTGGTTTGTCTCTCTATTTTCCCTTTGCTTATTTATTCTGTTTTTAAATTCTGCATATGAGTGACATCATATGATATTTGTCTTTTTCTAACTGACTTATTTTGCATAGCCTTATAGTTTCTAGTTCCATCCACGTCATTACAAATGGCAAGATTTATTCTTTTTATGGCTGAATAATATTCCAAGTGTCCAAAATGGACACTTGAGGGGCGCCTGGGTGGCTCAGTGGGTTAAAGCCTCTGCCTTCGGCTCAGGTCATGATCTCAGGGTCCTGGGATCGAGCCCCGCATCGGGCTGTCTGCTCGGTGGGGAGCCTGCTTCCCCCTCTCTCTCTGCTTGCCTCTCTGCCTACTTGTGATCTCTCTCTGTCAAATAAATAAATAAAATAAAATAAAATGGACACTTGAGCTACTTCCATACCCTGGCTATCATAAATAATGCTACTAAACGTGGGGTGTATATATTCCTTTAAATTAGTGTTTTTGTATTTTGGGGGTAAACACCCAGTAGTGTGATTGCTGGATGATAGAAGGTAGTTCTGTTTTTAATTTTTTGAGGAACATCTATACTATTTTCCACAGTGGCTGCACCACTTCGCATTCCCACCAACAGTGCTTGAAGATTCCTTTTTCTCCATATCCTCACCAACACTTGTTGTTTCTTGTGTTCTTTATTTTAGCCATTTTGACAGGTGTGAGGTGGTATCTCATTACAGTTTTCATTTACATTTCCCTAATGATGAGTGATGTTGAGTATCTTTTCATGTGTCTGTTGGCCATCTAGATGGCGTCTTTAGAGAAATGTCTGTTCATGTCTTCTGCCCAGTTTTTGATTGGATTATTTGCTTTTTGGGTGTTGAATTGTATAAGTTCTTTTATTTATTTATTTATTTATTTATTTATTTATTTATTATTTTAAATTGTATAAGTTCTTTACATATTTTGGATACTGTTTATCAGATAAGTCATTTGCAAATATCTTCTCCCATCCAGTAGGTTGCCTTTCAGTTTTGTTGACTGTTTCCTTCTCTGTGCAGAAACTTTTAATTTTATTGTTGTCCCAATAGTTTATCTTTTCTTTTATTCCCTTTACCTCAGGAGACATATCTAGAAAAATGTTGCTATGGCTGATGTCAGAGAAATCACTGCCTGTGCTCTCTTCTAGGATTTCTATGGTTTCAGGTCTCACATTTAAGTCTTTAATCCATTTTTAATCTATTTTGTGTATGGTGAAAGAAAGTGGTTCAGTTTTGTTCTTTTGCATGTAGCTGTCCACTTTTCCCAACACCATTTGTTGAAAAGACTCTTTTTCCCATTGCGTACCCTTGCCTTCTTTGTCAAAGATTAATTGACCATATAATTATGAGTTTATTTCTGGGTTTTGATTTTGTTCCATTGATATATCTGTCTATTTTTGTACCAGTATAATACTGTTTTGATTACTATAGCTTTGTAGTATAACTTGAAGTCTGGAATTGTGATACCTCCAGTTTTGTTCTTCTTTTTCAAGAT
>CM052897.1:43538676-43558997 GCA_028534135.1 Potos flavus | reverse complement strand
GAATTCATCTGTGAACCCATCTGGTCCTGAACTTTGGTTTGTTGGGAGTTTTTTGATTGCTGATTCAATTTCCTTGCTAGTGACTGGTCTGTTTCAATTTTCTATTTCTTCCTGATTCAGTTTTGTTAGGTTACATGTTTCTAGGAATTTATCCATTTTTTGCTAGGTTGTTCAATTTGTTGACATGGAATTTTTCATAATATTCTCTCACAATTGCTTGTATTTCTGTGGTGTTTGTTGTTATTTCTCCTCTCTCATTTGTGATTTTGAGTCCTTTCTCTCTCTCTCTCAATGAATCTGGCTAGAGGCTTATCGATTTTGTTAATTTGTTCAAAGAACTAGCTCTGGATTTCATCGATCTGTTCTATTGTTTTTTAAGTTTCTATATAATTTATTTCTGCTCTAATCTTTATTATTTTCTTCCTTCTGCTGGTTTTGGATTTTGATTGTTCTTTTTCTAGCTCATTTAGGTGTAAGTTTAGATTGCTTATTTGAGAATTTTCTTGCTTCTTGAAGTAGGCATGTATTGCTATAAACTTCCTTCTTCGAACTGCTTTTCCTGCATCCCAAAGATTTTGGATCATTATGTTTTCATTTTTATTTGTTTCTATGTAATTTTTTATTTCTTCTTTGATTTCTTGGTTGGTCCATTCATTCATTTAATGTCCATGTATTTGTGTGCTATCAGAATTTTTCTTGTTGATTTCTAATTTCATAGCATTATGGACAGAAAAGATGCAAGGTATGACTTAAATCTTTTTGAATTTGTTGAGACTTGTTTTGTGGCCTAATATGTGAATTATTCTACAGAATATTTCATGCGCTTGAAAAGAATGTGTATTCTGCTATTTTAGGATGCAATGTTCTCAATATATCTGTTAAATCCATCTGGTCCAGTGTATCAGTCAAAGCCAGTGCTTCCTTGTTGATTCTCTGGATGGTCTGTCCATTGATGTATATGGGACATTAAAGTTCCCTACTATTATTGTTTTGGTATTGATTAATTCTTTTATGTTTGTTACTAATTGTTTTATATATTTGGATACTCCTATGTTTGGTGCATAAATATTTACAATTGTTACATTTTCTTGTTGGATTGTTCCCTTTACTATTATATAGTGCCCTTCTTTGTCTCTTATTACAGTCTTTGTTTTAAAAAGTCTATTTTGTCTGATATAAGTATTGCCACCCTGGCTTTCTTTTGGCATTCATTTGGTATGATAAATGTTTCCCCATTCCCTCAATTTATTTTATTTTATTTTATTTTATTTTAAAGATTTTATTTATTTATTTGACAGAGAGAGAGACAGCGAGAGAGGGAACACAAGCAGGAGGAGTGGGAGAGGGAGAAGCAGGCTTCCCGCCGAGCAGAGAGCCTGATCCGGGGCTCGATCCCAGGACCCTGGGATCATGACCTGAGCCGAAGGCAGACACTTCATAACGGAGCCACCCAAGTGCCCCCTCATTCCCTCAATTTTAATTTGCAGGTGTCTTTAGGTCTGAAATGAGTTTCTTGTAGGCTGCATATAGATAGGTCTTTTTTTAATCCACTCTGTCATCCTATATCTTTTTTTTAAAAAAAGACTTATTTATGTGAGACAGAGATCGAGAGAGAGAGACAGAGAGAGCATGAGCGGGGGGCGAGGGGCGGGTGGGGCAGAGGGAGAGGGAGAAGCAGGGTCCTTGCTGAGCCGGGAGCCCAACGTGGGGCTCGATCCCAGGACCCTGGGATCATGACCTGAGCCAAAGGCAGATGCTTAACTGACTAAGCAACCTAGGCACCCCTGTCATCCTGTATCTTTTGATTGGAGTGCTTAGTCCATTTACATCCAAAGTAATTATTGATAGATATGTATTTATTGATATTTTGTTACTTGTTTTGTGGTTATTTCTATAGCTTTTCTCTGATTCTTCTTTTGCTCTCTTTCATGGTTTAGTGGGTTTTTTTTAGTGATATACTTGGATTCCTGTCTCTTTAGTCTTTGGATATCTATTATCCAAAATAGATATTGATTCATGGTTACCATTAGGTTTGTAAATAACATCTTCTGCTTTCTACATTAAGTTGGTGGTTACTTAAGCTTGAACCCATTTTTTACTCCTACCCATGTTTTAGGTATATGGTGTCATATTTTATATCCTATTATTTTGTGAATCTCTTGACTGACTTTTACAGATATAGTTATTTTTCATACTACCTTTTATAGTTTTTCCTTTCCACTCAAAGAGGTCCCTTTAATATTTCTTGTAGAATTAATTTTGTGGTCATGAATTCCTTTAGTTTTTGTTTTTCTGAGAAAATTTATATCTCCTTCTATTCTGAATGATAGCCTTGGTGGATAGAATATTCTTGGCTGCAGATTTTTCCCTTTTAGCTCTTTAAATATATCATGCCACTCCTTTCTGGCTTGCAAAGTTTCTGCTAAAAAACCAGCTGATGGCCTTATGGGGTTTCCTTTGTATGTAATTGTCTTCTTTTCTCTTGCTGCTTTTAAATTTTTTTCTTTATCACTACTTTTTGCTATTTTAATTACTATGTATGTTGCTTGGTGTGAACCTCTTTAGGCTGGTTTTTTGGGGGTCTCTGTGCCTCCTGGATCTAGATATCTGTTTCTATCCCCAGATTAGGGAAGTTTTCAGCTATTATTTATTCACATACATTTTCTGCCCCTTTCTCTCTCTTCTTCTGGGACTCTTATAATGTAAATGTTATTCGCTCGATGGAGTCACTGAGTTCCCTAAGTCTATTTTCGTTTTGGATAATTCTTTTTTTCTCTCATTTGCTCAGCTTGATTAGTTTTCATTACTCTGTCTTCCAGGTCATTAATTCATTCCTCTGCTTCCTCTGCCTTCCTATTTATTCCATCAAGTGTATTTTTAATTTCATTTATTGTGTTCTTCATCTCTAGTTCTTTTTATATGTTTTCCATCTCTTTGTTAAAGGTCTTCCTAATTGGGGTGCCTGGGTGGCTCACTTATTAAGTGTCTGCCTTCAGCTCAGGTCATGATCCCAGGGTCCTGAGATAGAGCCCCACATCGGGCTCCTTGCTCGGCGGAAAGCCTACTTCCTCTCCCACTTGTGTTCCCTCTCTCACTGTGCCTCTCTCTGTCAAATAAATAAATAAATATCTTTAAATAAAAAAAAAAATAAAGGTCTTACTAATGTCCTCTTCTCTTCCCTCAAGTTCTATAAGTATCTTTATGATTGTTACTTTAAATTCTCTAGCAGGCATATTACTTATATCTGTTTCACTTAGGTCTCTTTCTGTGGTTTTTGTTCTGTTCTTTTGTTTGGAACATGTTTCTCTGTCTCCTCATTTTGTCTAACTCTGTTTCTCTGTGTTAGGAAGGTCATCTATGTTTCCTACTCTTGAAGGTAACGGCCTTATGAAGAAGCAGTCCTATTTGCCTTGCAGTGCAGTGTTCTCTATCCCCAGAACCCGGAGCTTTGGAGATGTCTCCTGTGCGTGCTAGGTGTACCTTGCTGTTGTGTCTTGGCTGCTTTTTCCTTTAGTCTAGTTGTCTGCAGTGGCTCTCTCTGCCTGTTGTGGGTAGTGTTTGGACCCTCTGGTGTTAGTGGGCCAGTCTGGAGGTGCCTTGGGCTTGAGCTGAGTCAGACCAGGCTTTTGCCAGAGATGCAGTGGCACCAAACTATAGAGCTCTTTCCCTGTGTTCTCTGCTGAGCTTCTGTTGGTCGGTGGGACCTGCAGTCAGACCAATTGTCTGCTTCCAGCCCACTGCTGCAGGCTCCTTCTGAATGCGGTATGGGGTTATTGTTCCCTCTCTCTGGGGCAGGAATCACTTTGAAGTGGTACTGACACTGCAGGGGCTGCCTGCACACTGCCAGGCCTGTGGCACTGACCCTCTTTGAACTCTGGCCAAGAGCACATTGGAGAGGGTGGATCTCCTGAAGCACAGTGCAGGGGGCCATGGGGCAGGGTGATGGTGCTAGCTAACTTTGTGCACCAAGCAAGGGGCCCTGTAGCCCTGAGACTGAAAGGGCCACTGGGCTCTACGGAAGCACGATGCACAGGGTAGTACAGCAGGGCCATGGTGCTAGTAAGCTTTGCATGCCTCCTGTCCTCCACCAGTGGGGCCCTGCAGCACCAGGACTAAAGTGGTCATCAGGATCCATGGAAACACAGAGCAAGGGATGGAGGGATGGGAATGGAGTGATGTTGGTAACTTAAGCTTTATGTTCAGTGGCTCTTCTGAGGGAGTGGCCTTGCCACTCCGGACTGAAGCAGGCCACCCACAGGGGTGGATTGGCAGAAGCTCAGTATGTGGGAACAGGGTGGCAGTGCTAGCAAGTTACATAGACTGTCCCTCAGTTGCCCTTGTGTTTATGCTGGAGGCCAAAGGAGGGAAATGGCACCTGCTAGTTCCTTTGTTCCTGGAGAAGTTCCATAGTGATTTCACCAGCTCCAGGATAGGCTCTGAGATAAGTAAAGAACTCTTCCTCCCATATGCCCCGGGCACCTTTCAAACAGCTGCTTATATGTTATATCTCCATGGGCTGTTGTATTGTCTCTTTAAGGTCTGGGACTCAGTTTCCTTGGTTTTCCTCCTGGCTCTCCTAGAGCCAGGTCTGCCGATTTTTTTTTTTTTTTTTTTTTTTTAAATTTCAGGTTTAAAGAACTGGTTGTAAGAGTTCACAAAATTCAGCCCCTCTGGTTTTCAAAGGCAAATGTTATGGGGATTCATCTTCCCCTTTTGGGTACCCTGGCGTGGGGGGTCTGTTTCTCTCCCATTCTATGGCTACTGCATCCCTCTCCCCTACAAACAGTCCTGAGAGTCCATTTAGCTCCCCACCATGTCTCTGCCCTTCCCATCCTTTGCAATGTGGCTTCTTCTGTATATTTAGTTTATTCTGGAGTTTATTCAGCCAGTGCTTGGGTCATTTTCTAAGTTATTTATACTGCTGTGAGTGTTCTCTAGTTGTATCTGTGGGAAAACATGAGCCTAGGGTTTGCCTCCTCTGCCATCTTCCCTGCAAATCATAGCTACACATTCTTGAGCAAATTAGTTAAACTCTCTGCAGCTTGATTTTTTCACATAAAGAGTTGTGAGGACCAATGAGCTGATATATACAAAAGTGCATAGAAGATTGTCTGCTGAGCACATTGCAAAGACTCAGTAAAATTTTGGAAATATAATCATTGGTTTTGTTTATATTATTATGAGCCGGTGCTACAGTAGTGCCGTTGGAACAAGACAAGTAATCCATTTTCACCATTTGTATTAACATTGTACTTGAGGTCTTAGCCAGTGCCATAAAGCAAGAGAAAGAAAAAAAAAGTAATTCATATTAGAAAGGAAGATGTATAATTATTTATTCACAGATGGTATAGTAGAGAATGTTGAAAATCTATGGAATTGACAGAAAAGTTACTAGAGGTGATAAGTGCTTAGCATAATCACAGATACAAGGTCAATATTTAAAAATCAATTGTATTTTTCACAATAGCAACAAAAATTCAAATTAGAAAATAGTTATATCTTCAAAAATGTGAAATAGTTGGCAATAATTTTAACAATATAAGTGAAAACTTTATATACTCAAAGCTACAAAACATTACAAGGAAATATTAAGTAGAACAAAGTAGATGGAAATACTATATATTTGGAACAGAAGATTCAATATTGTTAAGAAGTCCTCACCTCCCTAACTGATCAGAGCAATTTCAATCAAAATCCTAGCAAGTTTTTACATAGAACTTAACAAGCTAATGTTAAAATTTATATAAAAAACGCAAAGAACATGGAAGAGCCAGAATAATTTTGAAAAAGAAAGAAAAAAAGGGCTTACATTACATAATTTCAAGACTTAATGTAAAGCAATATTAATCAAGACAGTGTAGTAAGAACATAAGGATAGACATATCCTTAGATAGATTTATAGAAAAGAATTAAGAGTACACAAATAGGCTCACATATATAATTAACTGATTTTCAACTAATATGTTAAGGTAATTCATTAAGGGAAAGGGCAGTTGTTTTTTTTCCCAAGTAATGGTGTTAAAAGAAATAGACATCCATATGGAAAAGATAAGCTCTGATTCTTCATCAAATCATGCTAAAAAATTAATTCAGAATGAATCACAGGGGCAACTTTTGTGATATTAGGGCAGAAAAAAGATTTTTTATAAAAAGTGATAAACTAGGGCACCTGGGTGGCTCAGTAGTTTAAGCCTCTGCTTTCCGCTCAGGTCATGATCTCAGGGTCCTGGGATCGAGCCCCACATCGGGCTCTCTGCTCAGCAGAGAGCCTGCTTCCCCCTCTCCCTCTACCTGCCTCTCTGCCTACTTGTGACCTCTCTCTCTCTCTGTCAAATAAATAAAATCTTAAAAAAAATAAAAAAATAAAATAAAAACTCATAAATTGTTTTATAAAAATTTAAAACTTTGGTGTTTCAAAGACTATTAAAAAAGGAAAAGGTAAACTATAAACTGGGAGAAAATATTTACTATACACGTGTCTGCTATAGAACATATAAAGAACTCTTACAACACAATAATAAGAAGACAAAAAATTTAGTGGAAGTAGGTAAAAATTTTTGAACACTTCAAAGAAGGTATACAAATGACAATTGAACAGATGAAAAGATGTTCAGCATCATTAGTCATCAAAGAACTCCAAATTAAAATGACAGCGTGATGAGTATAATTTAAAATACCGACTATATTAAGTGTTGGCAATGATGTAGAACAATTAGAACTCTCCTATAGTCATAGTGGAAGTGGAAAATAGTACAACCACTTGGAAAAACACTTTGCTGTTTCTTGTAAAATTAAACATACACTTACCATGTAACCCACTCTTATATTTTCCCCTCAAAATAATATATATGTTCACAAAAAAGATGTGTTCCTGAGTGTTCATAGCAATATTCACAGTAGTCCCAAACTGAAAACAATAGAAATGTTATTAATTGGCGAATAGATTAAAAAGATTGTGTATTCATACAATATAGTACTTTTCAACAATTAAAAGGAATTAATTACTGATATTCTCAGTAACACGGAAGAATCTCGTAGATGAAGTTAGGCACAAAAATATACATAATGTATTGTTCCATCTATATGAAATTCTAGAAAAGGTAAACCTAATCTACAGGTCCTGTATGTCAGCGATTGTCTAGGACCAGGAGTACAGGCTGGGGATTGATTGGGAAGGGGCACAAGGGTCTTTTAGGATGATAGTATTGTTGTATATATCTCGATTGTGATAGTGTGTACATGAATATCTATAGTTGTGAAATTCTTTAATCTGTACAGTTTTTAAAAGATTTTTTTTTGAGAGAGAGAAAGAGAGCATAAGGGGACGGGAGGGGGTGAGGGAGAGAAAGAAGCAGGGGCTCAATCCCAGGACCCCTGGATCATGACCTGAGTCGAAGGCAGATGCTTAACCAACTGAGTCACCCAGGAACCCTAATTTGTACATTTTAAAATGGTTGCATTTTGTCGTATGTAACTTATACCACAATAACCTTAATTTGAAAATAAAACATGTACTATAAGGTTTCATTCTTGTATGAGAGTCTTGTTCCTAGTTGGTAAGAGCACTTACAAATACGTTTACAAATTCTGTTATAAAAGAGTCAACACAAATTGGGGGAAGAAAAGATGATTCAATAAAAATGTCATGAACAATTGACAAGCTATTTGGGAGAATATCAAGTTTAGCCTGATCTTATTCCACATACCAAAATAAATTCTAGGAGTGGCAGAGTGAAATATATATATAACATAATTTTTAAAGTAGTAGAAAGTATAGATAAATATTTATCTGATCCTCTAGGTGCAGAGGACTTTCAAACTTGAAGTCAATGGAAAAAAATCATAAACAAGAAGATGAAACTTCAGTGTATCTTAAAATTGACCATTGTTTTTTCAAGAATACGAAATTAAATGTTAAATACCATATTTTTTTAAAACCTGCAGTATATGACATAAATTTAACAAATGACATAAAGAATTTAAGACACAAAGTAATCAAAATAGCTAAGGAAAATACAAGAATAAACAAAATAAAAGGACATTAACATGTAAAACAAATGAATTAACAAAAATGCAAATGTGAACAAAAGTGAGAACCTTTCTGTCCATCAAATTAGCAAACATTTTAAATATTATAATATTAGTAAAGTTACAGTAAAATCTGCAATTTTATATACCTCAGGTAGTAGAGTAAGTTGGTATAAACTCTGCAAGAATTAAAAACACCTAATATTATGAGAGTAGTTACATCAATTATAACATCACACTGGAATATTATATAGGTGTATGTTATATATTATTAAATATGCATTATGTTTATATATATAATTATATATATAATATAAAATTATATATAGTTATTATAAAATTATACTATATAGTTGTAATTATTAAAATAATTTACATGAAGACTTTTAAGTATAGAATTATGCCAAAGTTACATTATACAATATTAATATATGTGATCTCATCTATAGAAAGGGAAGAATACTGGGGCACCTGGGTGGCTTAGTCGGTTTAGCATCTGACCCTTGGTTTTGGCTCAGATCATGATCTCATGGGTTGTGGGATGGAGCCCCATGTTAGGATCTCTGCTCAAAGGGGAGTCTGCTTGAAGATTCTCTCCCCCTGCCCCTCCCTGCACTCGTGGGCACACACACATACTCACTCTCCCTCTCTCTCTCAAATACATCTTAAAAAAAAAAAAAGAAAAGAAAATACAGAGTTAAGTTAGTTGAAAGAAATATGTCAATGGGCACCTGGCTTGCTCAGGTGGTGGAGCATGCAACTCTTGATCTCAGGGTCCTGAGTTCAAGCCCCACATTAGAAGTGGAGCCTACTTCAAAAAAAAAAAAAAAAAAGTTAAAAGAAAAGTATGTCAATATGTTAAAATAATGGTTATCCCACAACATAATCAGGTAGGAATATGAATTTTTTTCTTTGCTTCCGTACCTTTCAAATTTTCTATTATAATGGGCAGATGAACAGGAAAACAAATTTAAACTTCAAACCCTTACTATATAGATTGACTTAGATCAGTGGTTATAAACCTAAAGTAATATTGCTCTCAAGGAACATTTGGCAATGGCTGGAGACATTTCTAATTGTCACCACTCAGAGGAAGGATTCTATAGGCAGCTAGTATGTAGAAGCAAGCCATGGATGCTGCTAAATATCCTACAATGCACAGGATAGCTCTCCCCCTAGTCCCCACCCCCTAACCTCTTATTGTCCATAACAAAGAATTATCTGGCTCCAAATATCACTGGGGCAAAGGTTGAGAAGTTCTGAGTTAGAAGATCAGTCTATGTGCTTGCAAAGCACCTTCACATACCCCTATAAAGCTTATTATACTGTTAATATTTATTATTTACAAACCTGTCTTACCCATAAGGCCTTGAGTAAATTGAGGACACTTAGCTAAGTGATACCTGGCACACAGTTAGGGCTCACTGTCTCACTCATATGACTTACCCAACTGCATTTTATTGATACTATCCTAGGTACTGGACTCTGTGCTAGACTCTAGATCACAGAGATGAACAAGATGATAAAAAAGAAAGAAGAAGAAGGAAGAAACCCCTGACCTCATAAAGCTCAGTTGTTGTTGGGAAGACCATTATAGACTGTGATGAATCTTAAAACAGGTAAATTGATAAAGAGTAACCAGGGGAGGCTACTTTAGATAGGATGACAAGGGAAGGCCTTTCCAAATAGGTGGGCTTCAAGCTGACAATTGAAGGGTAAGAATGCTATAAAAAGCCATACGAAGAGCTTGGAAAAAGAAAGCAAGTGTTCTTGATGAATGTGTGATTTATAGGTGAATCAATTAATAGTATATGTTGATTAACAATATTTCAATGACAATTCATTTTGCAATCTACATTACAACTTTTTAAATATTTCCCTTTCAGATACTTTTCTCCACTTACCAAGCAAGTGAGAATATAAGATTCAAAGTGCATTTTCCTTTTTTAAAGAAATTGTGTTATATATTTGTCATTTGTACACATAAATTCATAAGCAAGCAAACAGGCCTTGGCAGTCCTTTTAAATTGTATACATACGAGTTATGAATGAGTTTGTTTACTAGGTCCAAGAATTACACATATCCCCAGGGCCAAGAAATTCTCAGGGAGTCTCTGCCAATGCCACAAAATTATAGCCTTATATGGATCCCACAGGATGGGAAGGGATTATCTTATCCCTGTACTTTTTTTCTAGCATATAGGAAGCAATTGCTACTAGAGTTACAAATAGCAGAGAAGAAGAAAATTGATATAAATAACATTCTCACCTAACACAACACACCCTCACCCCAGAAGCTTAGAGAACCACATTCAAAATGAAAATGTAGAGGTGACATTGAGAAGTTGCCTAAATAAAGGGTTTGTAAATGGGAGACGTACTGTATAATACTTGTTTCTCTACCTGCTATGACTGGTTACATGTAAATGATTTAACTGGGCATGGATGTCTGGTCAACTGAATCTATTCTCTGGAACATAGGCACTTTTCAGAGCAGACTAGAGAGAGAGAGAGAAACTATGGCCATGATATATGTCAAAATTTTGTAGTATGGTTTCAGAGAAGATAAGTAATGGAATCTCTCCCAAATATATTACTCTCTGGTTATGAATTCAAGATGGAGGCAGGTTGATGAGCCATTTTTCTTTATGGGCCAAGATGGCTATCACAGCTCCAATCATTCTGTTGCATTCTAATCAGCAGGATGGGGGATAAAAACAAATTAAGGAGAATCCCAGAAGTTCAAAACATTACTGTTAACAACTTTATGAGTAACACTTAGTCAAGTATTCACACCCAGATACAAGGAAGAATGAGAATTGTGTCTTTTAGTTACGTGTGTCTTTAATTTGTACATTATTGCTGAAAAGGAAAGGGATTTTGGATGTTGAGAAAGGCAACTAGCAGATGCCACCACTTTAGAGAATACGAAAATCCTTAAGCTATAAAACACTTATAAATCTCAGATAAAATGTAATAAATGCATTCTTAAAATTCATTTCTGAGATTTCCATTTCCATCCAAGATAGGGTAATAGAATTTAGATTTGCCCTCCCAACCAAAACAACCCCCCAAAAAAACAAAAACAAAATAAATGAACCAATGGTTTTCAAGGATATTAAGCAATGAAAAACAGCAATTCTGAGAAAATAAAAATGAGGTGAGCCCAATGATTGCCGCAATTTATCATCCTGAGCTTCCAGACCATAGGACAAGAAGAGGGACCCAGGCAAATCTTAGTGGACACTCTGGATTGAGGAGATAAAGCTGAGAGTCTGAGTAGGTCAAAATGGCCAGTTTGCAGACCAGAGTCCTAGCTAGAGATGAGAGAGTTTCACAGAGAGAGAATTCTGATATCTGCAGAATCCCCCTCAAGCAGTCAGCAAAGTACTCATCAGTTCATCAATGTGAAGAAATCATCTAATGTTAGGATAAAACCCAGATAAAAACATTACAGAATAGTGCTTGGTACTCACAAAGGGCTGGTAATAGTACCTGTTTCCACGAGTCAGACGGGACAAAACCGTAATTCACAGGGCAATGACTAATCTCAGGAAGTTGCCTCAATAGGTGACAATAATTCCATTGAGCACTACCATGAACCTGTGAACCAAATCATGAGAAGATAAAGCTGCTTGTATTTTTGTATCTAAATTCATTAGATCCCAGAACAAATCTCAAAAATATTTTAGGAATACAAAAATATACACAGTAACAAGGTAACATTTTAATATATGGCATCCAGTCAACTAATGAGTGAGGTTAGCAAGGTTACTGAGTATAATGTAATATGTGAAACTAAATTGTATTCCTAAAGATTTTATTTATTTATTTATTTATTTATTTATTTATTTGACAGAGAGGAGAGAGATCACAAGTAGGCAGACAGGCAGGCAGAGAGAGAGGGGGAAGCAGGCTCCCCGCTGAGCAGAGAGCCCAATGCGGGGCTCGATCCCAGGACCCTGAGGTCATGACCTGAGCCGAAGGCAGAGGCTTTAACCCACTGAGCCACCCAGGCGCCCCCTGAATTGTATTTCTATATACCAGCAATGTACAACCAAAAATTGAAATAAAAACACCATTTCAAAGAACATCAAAAATATGAAATACTTAGAGATAAATCTGTAAGAAGATGTGAAAACCTTGTATACTGAAAACTTAATGGCTGGTTTATGTGACCTGAGTGGCAAAGAAGCTTGCGTCTTATCCAGACCTTTGCAAAGCCTTTTCTTGTTCTGGGTCTCTTAGAAAATGGAAACCTTCCAAGTCATCCAACAAATGGATCAATGCAGTATTCTGTATTACAGTACCAACTTACTCCAAAATCCAGAAGTCCACTAAACACAGTGCTGCTTTTCTTGTGGCAGTCTAAGTGTGAGTTGCAACAATATATTCTTCATCTTAGAAGGTGTTGTCCCAGTATTGTTCATTGACCCCAGAAAACTTTACCAATATGGCAAGCTCCTGAATCTCCATGGGGGCTTTCCTTACACTTTCTAGTACTAGAGCATCACCCAGGCTACTTGCCACTTCTAGCTTATAAGACTCAATAGCATGACGTCATCCGTATAGTGGACCAGCGATGTTGTTCCATGAGATATCAAAATGACTAATAGTATGTAGACATATTATGACAGTAAGAAAGTTAACATAGGTGTGGGTCAAGACAGTAAGTTTGTCCTTGCTATATCTATGTCCTTGCAATGATTTTGATCCTTTCTACTAATTGAGACGGAGCAAAACACATTTATTTACCAAATCAATAGTCAGACACCCAATGCCAGTACTATGTTGATCTGATTCATTGTAGCTACCATATTTGGCATGGCAGCAACAATTAGGGCTACCAGTTGTCTAGGTTTACGGTATTCTGATAACATCCCCCATTATCCATGATTTTACAGGAGCAAGAATCAAACCTTGAGATTATGGGGAACACTATCCCTGAATCCTTTCAGTCTTTTATAGTGCCACTAACCTGTGCAGTTCTCTTGAATGGCGTTACTTCTGATTTACTCTCTCTGCCTAGGGTTGGTGGCAGTTTCAGGAACTTTCACTTGGTTCTTAATAGCACTGTGGTCCTTATTTCACAAATCTATAGTCCAGTGTGAAAGTTCTGTTTGTGCCAAGAATATTGATTCCAATTACATATTCAGGCCCAGGAAAATGACCACAATATGACTCTATGGGCTCACTGGATCCACTGTAGGGTGGACTTGGGCCAGGACTCCATTTATCAACCAGACTGCATAAATTTTACTTTATCCCTGGCCCTCAAAAAGTCTGAATATTCTCCTTTCTTCGGTGGAAAGGTATCCTGGAAAAAAAATCACAAGTCTCTTTGGGGAAGGATTGGAAAAATATATACTTGTGATGACATTGCAGGGTACTTCCTCAAGGGTACACATTCTCTGCTTCAATCAGTTGGCTCTGGGTCTATGAACAGGCTTAGCTCTGGAAAGTGAATGAGAAATTGTGATTTCCTATAACTGACATCAGCCTACTACTCACCAGTTCTCATGTTTAAAAATTGTTTTTGTTGTTCCACAAATCAAGTAACACTGTGGTCCATTGTCCTTCTCTTTTGACACCAAAAACATGATCTAATAGCCATCACCCTAGATCTCTGTGGATTAAGGCATCCTGATGGTCATTCCACTCTAGGGTAACCAAAGATTTATTATCAAAACCAGGGCACTTTCAAGAGTGAAACATGGCCCTATTAGTAATTATACTGGGACAACTGGCAAAAACTACCCTGAGCAAACCGTGAAATACATTGACCTGACTCATCATGGTAATTAGATCGATTTTGTCTCTGATGATTCAGTGCTGCCACCTGGCTTCAGCCATTTCTTAATCCCTTCATCCTCCTGAATTCCAAGGATCACAACTTCAGTGCAGCGTCGCACATCATCAATTCCAGCCTGTACAAGACAGCAACTGTTAAACTTCTCAAAGGTACTGGTGATGCCTTCACAAGTACATCTTGTTGCCCTTAAAAAGGGGCCGTCCTTCAGGACCTCTCATGAACTGTCAGGTGGTGGGTCCTCCGGTATTATGTAGTAAATCCATTCTAACATTCCCATATCTTTGAGCCCCTTGAACCCTTTCCCAATCTCATGCAAGGAAATTCTGGCATTTCCACTTCACTTACATAGGCTATTGCTGTATCCAAACTTCAGAGAACCATCCCAGCGGATTTGGAGAACTGGGTCCAGATGCCTTTGCCAAAACATTGAGTCGCAAGTGATGGATGAGTGTTCCCATGTCAATAAATATGCCCTCTCTAACCTTATGTGTCACATTCCTACCCAGTCCAATGCTCTAAAGATCTGGTCTCTCACATGTTCCTCTGATTTATGCTTGTATATATGATTCATATTATTCAATTCCCTTGATATGTAAGCTGTTTCTTCCTAGAGCAGACTACTTCCAAATTCAACTTGTGCTGAAGTCTGACCCTAGTTTTCAGCATGGAGTAATGAGGTGGGGTATGTGTGCTAATAATTGGCATCACCTTATGTGATACTAGCTGAATTCATTGCATGGTGTCTAGGTAGAAGAAGGTCTCTCTCCCTAATAAATGGAAGGGTCTGCTTTTGTCAGTCTAGAGGGTTTAGAAGTATTTAGGCATTACAATACTTTTAGGCTCATCTATCTAAATGCCCTAATTCCAAATCTCAGGACCCTAGTCTTTTTCCATTAAGGTCCTGTCTTTCACATAAGAAATCTGTCAAGGGGCATGTGGGTGGCTCAGTTGGTTGGGTGTCTTCCTTCAGCTCAGGTCATGATCCCAGAGTCTTGGGATCGAGTCCCAAGTCAGGCTCCCTGCTCAGTGGAGAGCCTGCTTCTCCCTCTGCCCCTTACCCCACTCGTGTTCTCTCTCTCCCTCTCTCTCTCAAATAAAATCTTCTTTTTTTTTTTTTTATAAAAAAGGTATCTATCAAGTTTGCAGTCAGTCTCCTTTGTTCCGTTGCCACCCTTAAGATCAGATGCGGGACCTGATTTTAAGCACAGTCTACCTTGTGATGTAGAAGTTGAGTGTTTTCTTATAAACTACTCCAGAGGCTGTATGAGCCCAGATCCGAGTATTTCCTTTCATTTAGTGCACAATCATGGTAGTAAATGACTGCAGTGTCTCACAGAGGGAAGCTCTGAAGAAGATTTACAGTACGTACCTGCGGCCAAGTTGCAGAATACTTTCTCAAGAACCCACCTACTTCTTTTATTCTTTTTTCTTTTGAGTAATCTCTACACCCAGCATGAGGCTCAAACTCACAACACCAAGATCAAGAGTTGCATGCTCTACCGACTGAGCCGGTGAGGTATCCCAGACTCACCCTTCTTTTCAGTCGAAGTCTGAACTGTCTTGGGTCTGCAAGACTAGCTGAGAGGCTTTGATTCTCCATTGCGGTGACTCAAGTCAGCTTTCTGGTCATGAGACCTGGATTATTTTTTTTCCTGTCATGCAGATAGAGTAACATTTTATTTTATTTTGTTTTATTTTATTTTAAAGGTTTTTATTTATTTGACAGAGAGATAGAGAACACAAGTAGGCAGAGCGGCAGGCATAGGGAGAGGGAGAAGCAGGCTCCCCACTGAGCAGGGAGCCCAATGTGGGGGTCGATCCCAGGACCCTGGGACCATGACCTGAGCCGAAGGCAGCCCCTTAAGCGACTGAGCCACCTGGGCACCCCCCAAGTAATATTTTAGTAGTATGTCTATCTGTTTCATTTCTGTGGCCAAACATTTTGATTATCCCTTTATCTGGGATGCTCATCACTGGGAATGTGTCCTCACTATCTCTAGTAGGTAAGTGCCGCCACTTGACTCTACTATGTCAGGATTCCAGCACTCTCATTGAAATCAGGGACCCATTGCAATGACAGCATCTCTCAACATCCTGCCTGGCCTACAGATGACCAAGACCACAGAGCACGCCTAGAATACTGGTGCTCCCCTCACTAACATATTGCTTAAAACCCCAGTGAAGGAAGTGTCCTCTGAGGCATCAGATGATGTAATGAGGGTAGATCAAGTTAGTGCACAGATCAGTGCTGATAAATTCATTCCAACATCCCTGTCCTCTAAACCTTTACATTCCTGCACCTGCCTTATATGGGGGAAAGTTCTGCATCCCCATCTCAATGAATGCAGATCATCATTGAACCCCAGTTCTGTCAACCAACCAAGTAAACTATTAGAACCATTTCCAGATGTGCAAAATAGCACATTACATCCCTGATGTCTGAAAAGGGTATCCCTTTCAATTTATTTGACTCAATGCAGTTGTATAACAGAGGCAACGTATCATAAGGAATTGGTTAAATAGGTAGTGAAAGACTGAAAAGGCAAAAGGAAAATGTTGAGATAACACAGGAACAACAGCCAGGGAGGAAGCTACCTTCTAAGGGTTGGGGATCAAAGGAAAGAGGTTGGGTTTATTAAAACCCAGAAGCTTGGAGAAGCTCCGTGTAGCAGGAACTCAGGCCTCTGAGGAGGGGTCTGGAAGCTGGGATATCCGAGGAGGTAGTGTTGACAGGCACAGAGCACAGACCGGAAGGAGCTGTGGTTCTTCTCCTGCAGGTTTTCAGTCTCCCTCTAGTGTCCCCTTTTGGAAAAGCCTAACAGGGAGCCCACTGCTAAACCAGAAACCAGGAGAGTGTCACAAAGCAAAGTATATCGAACATTATAACAAAAACTCATGATGGGGCCTCCTCGGTGGCTCAGTCGGTTGAGCGTCTGCCCTCGGCTCAGGTCACGAGCCCAAGGTCCTGGGATTGAGCCCCGCATCGGGCTCCCTGCTCAGTGGGGTGTCGGCTTCTCTGCTCCTCCTCCTGCTTGTGCTCTCTCTTTCTCTCTCAAATAAATAAATAAAATCTTAAAAAACAACAAACTAAGGATGCTAAAGATGTACTATGCCTTGGCTAATTGAATTTAAATTAAAAAAAATAAACAAAACAAAGTATAGACAAGTGGGTTTGGAGCTGAAAAGCAATAGCTTAATAACCATCGAGGTGCCCTTCAGATTCTCATGGTGGTAACTGGCTCTGTGTGACCTTACTTGAATTGCCTAATGCCATGAGCAGGACCCAATCTCCTCCATAATCCTTATGTGTGTAATTGTTGCCGTGTCCTCTGAGACATGAGATGTGCTACAGCCACAGCATACGCCAGAGCCTCAGTTCCCCCACATCTCGTCCCAATTAACCCCGGATGAAAGCGTTACTGATTCCGATGCTATTGCAAACAGGACTTACTGCCACCTCCACTTACCACCAGCAATAGGGTCCCTACTGGCATCAGACAGGAGAGAAACACAGCTCCAAAATCCAGTCCTGAGAGGGCTGCTACCCCTGGTTTTAGAGGTCTTAGTTCTCAAATACAGAGCCTGGGGCCAGCTCTCCCATGTTGGGACTTTACTGGAGAATGCAAGCTTAGGAGTGAAGGAAAAGATCAATGAGACAAGGAAGTAGAGAGAACCAGCACAAGGTCTATTACTGAGCAGACTATCCACCTGTTTTCAAGGAAAACTCATTGCTGATCTTGCAGGATCCTCAGAGCCTAGGAACTACTGTGTTTCAGGGCAGTCCTGGGAGGGAGAAAGGGTGGATCACTTTCCTGCTGGCTCCCATCTCTCTTTCTTCTAAGATTCTCTCTCTGTGCTTCTCTTGAAGATTTATTTTCCTGCAATTCTGCTTTAAAGGCATGAGAGCTGAGTCTGTCCTAGTATATCTCATGCCTCAGTAGTAACTGGGCTCCCTGGAACAGGAGGTGAAAGACACATCTTGGACAAGGGACAAGGCGCTGTCTGGTCAGAGTTGAGCCATAGCTCGTGTTAGATGGGTCATCACAGGAGTAAACAGGGGAAACAAAATAGTGAAAAATGACCCTGGTGAGGCTGAAAGGATACAAGTGGTTCTGTCACAAACATCATTTATAACAAATACGATGACAAACAACCCAAAAGTATATAAATAAGAGAATGATTGAATGAAATATAAATAATATGCAGCTCTAAAAAATAATTAGAAAATATTTTATGTACTATTATGGAAAATCTATAAAATATATTAGGTGAAACGAAAGGTACAGATGGCCATTTATAATATGCAACCTTTAATTAAAAAGTGGGAAAATGAGACTCTATATTTATATTGACAGATATATGCATAAACTCTAGAATGCCACGTAGAAATGAAGAACAGTACTCACCTATGGGTACCATGGTAAGTATTGAGCATATTGGCATACATATGGAAGGTCGGGTTTCCACTGTAAAATGTTTTGTACTTTTGGGCTTTTGAACCATGAGACTATATTAGCTAAGCATTCAATATAAGGTGGAGAGGGTGGGGTGTGAAGTCAGGGGAAGCATTAGAGAACACCTAGAAAAACAAAAAGGAAATACTACTTATCTTCTCGCAGTCATAAAACTCTGAAATAGACAAAAATGACAATGATAATAAAAATCAGTGAAGAATTTTGAAAACTGCAGACCTTGCTCTTCAAAAAATTTAATAAGAGAGGCACCTGGGTAGCTCAGTTGGTTAAGCATCTAACTCTTGATGTCGGCTCAGATCATGATCTCGGTGTCCTAAGATTAAGCCCCGCATTGGACTCTGAGCTTAGGATGCAGTCTGCTTGTCCCTCTCCCTCTGCTCTTCTCCCTGCACTCTCTCTCTCTCTCAAAAATGAATAAAATCTTTTAAAAAAAAAAATAAGTTTAATAAGAACCATGCAAGACTGCGATGCATGGGTGGCTCAGTCAGTTACGTGTCAGACTCTTGACTTCCACTCAGGTCATGATCTGAGGTTTGTGAGATTGAGCCCCACTTCAGGCTCAGCACTGGGCATGGAGCCTGTTTAAGATTCTCTTTCTCCCTTTCCCCCTCCCCACTCTCTCTTTATCTTTTCTTTTCTTTTCTTTTCTTTTTTTTTGAGAGAGAGCCCGTAAATTGTGGGGAGGGGAAGAGGGAGTAGGAGAGCTCTCTCTTAAAAACAAAAACAAAAAGAGGCATGGCAAAACTAATAGAAAAAAGAAAAAAAATAAATAACATACTGAATGAGAAAAGGGATAAAATACAAATGTAATAATACAAACAAGGCTGTGCTAACAAATTTTAAAACTTAGATGAAATGGAAAAATTCAAAGAAAAAGATGACGCTAAAATTAAAGGTAAGAATTTGAGGAAAACACTAAGAATTAAAGAATTTGAAATCGTAGTTAAAGACCTCCACCCTACCCCATTCCACCTCCAAATTATCCCAGGCTGAATGGGTTTACAGTGAATTCTACCAATACTTCATGGAAAAGTTAGTTCCCATTTGATACGAATTTCCCTAAAGATGGAACAAAGGCTGCCCAGATTATTTTATGAGGCTAATATAATCCTGATTCTAAAAACATATGGATAAATTTTTAAAAATTACAGAGCATTTCTCTTATAAATGCTACCTTCAAAATACAAGCAAAATCTGACCACTTATGACCTCCTCAACCATCAAAGCCATCATTCTCTCTCACTTGAACTTTTTGTAACAAGTCTCTCTGTTTCCACTCTTGGCTCACTGCCATCTATTCTCCACAGTGGCGAGAATTTTTTTTTTTTTAATATAAGACATCGCTCTCTTATTTCTTTCAGATATCTGCTCAAATATCTCTTGATAAAAGAGGACTTTATCTTATTCCACAGTCTCATCATTCTTTATCCCTTACTATGCATTATTTTGTTTTACTGATTACTACCAAATATATATATCTATATATATTTTTTTACTACCAAATATATTATATATTGCTTTGTTTATGCTTTATTGTCTGTCTTCTGACTCCAAAATTAAATCTCATGAGAGCAGGGATTTTGTTCCGTCACTACTATACTCTCCGTACTTAAAAGAGTGCTTGGCAGAGAGTGGATGCTTAAATATTTGCTGAGAAATGTCACTTATATAAGTATACCTACTTGGAAACTAATATTATACATTACACAGTATTTTCACACACACACACACTAAAGATATGTAAACAAATGGAAGCCACCAAATATAGAAGAATGTGATCAATACATGGGGATAATGTTTTCCTATGTTGAGAAATAGGTACACAAGTATTTGTTACATTGGTTTTCTTACCTTTTTTAGGTACTCGAATAGTCAGTATATTTATTAATGATCAGGAGGATAGATCCAAGAGCCCGACCAACTGGGTCTGGATTCTGTCTCTGCCATTTAGAAGCTGTGTGACTTGAGAAGTTGCACTTCACCTCTCTGGGCTTCAGTGACTTTCC
>CM052897.1:43521344-43538176 GCA_028534135.1 Potos flavus | reverse complement strand
AATTGTTTCAATATAGATACATCAATGGGACAATAAAGAGAACACACAAACAGAACTACATGTATATGGACACTTGATTTATCACAGAAGTGGCACTGGAGTACAGGGAGGGAAAAGAATTTTTCAAAAAACACTGTTAGGACCAAAAAAAAAGCACTTAAAAAGATTGATACAGTGGACTAATTAAAATTATGAGCCTTTGTTCATCAAAAGACACCAGTAAGAGATGAAAAGAGAAGGTACAAAGTGGGAAAATTCATTTGCATAGCATTTATATTATATATATAACCAAGAGATCATATTCAGAACATTATGAAACAGACAATTCACTTTTAAAAAAATAGGCCAAAATCTTAAACTGGCAATTTACATAAGAGGAAATCCAAATGGCTGATAAAGGTGCTTCATCTTATTAGCAATCAGGAATGTGAGATTTAAACTAAAATGAAATCTGCATACCCTAGCTGCAATTAAAAATCCAGTAGTACTAAGAGTTGGTGAGAGAGTGGTGCAAAAGCAACTCCAACCCACTACTGATTAGATTGTAAATTGGTGCACTTTTGAGAACGGTACATGTTATCTAGCAGGAATGAAGACACTTAAGTCCCATGACTCAGCAATTCTTCTCCTAAGTATATACTCTACAGAAATGCAAACTTAGATGTGCCAAAAGACATGTACAAGAATTTTCATCACAAATTTTGTGTAATAGCCAACTGGTGGAAACAAACCAAGCATCTATCAATGACCAAGTGGATTAGAAAGGAAAATGTGGCATATTTATTGAATTGAGTGTTATACAGTAATGTAAATGAATTAACTACAACTCATGTTTACAGTGTGGGGGAATGTCAAAAATAATGTGATCACTAAAAAAACCAGCTAGACCACGTTGCATATAAAGTTCAAAATCAGGCTTAATCAAACTATAATGTTTAGGATATTCATTTATGTGGTTTTTTAAAAAGTATGTATATATAAAGAAAAGCAAGATAGTGATAACTGTAAAAGTCAAGCAAATGGCTACTTTTAGCAAAAGTGAGGGGTTGTGATTGGGTGGATAAATAGAGATTTCTGGAGTAATAGCAGTATTCTATTTCTGTATCTGGGTGACAGTTACAAGAACGTTTGCTTTTTAATAATTCCGTGAGCTGAACATACATGTTTTTGCACTTTTCTAAATGTGGGTTATATTTCATAATAAGATGGTTCCCATTCAAAAAGAAATGAACAAATAATCCTAAAATGGGTAAAACATTGTACTGGGTAATTCCTGTTTGTTTTCTATTCTAATTCTGACAATAAGTAAGAATAGTATTACAGTATTGTCATATCTGTTTTAGGGATATGTACTATATTTTAGTCATCTTTGTCAAAATCGAGGACCATACCTGGCATATGATAAGCACCCTACATGTTTATGATCCTGGGGCTCAGAGAAGGTGAATACTTTTTTTCTAAGGCAGTGTAATTCACCAAGGAGTGGAACCTGCAAACCTGTTTTCTGAATCCAACCTCCATTCAACTGCCACATCTGCCTCTTCTCACTTCTACTGTAGCAGACAGAAGCTCTCCCTGATTCTGGTCTCCAGCTGCACACACAGTTATATGAAAGACCTATTTCTAACCATGGACTACAAATAGATTGCAAATTAATGGTATCTAGAAAGTGAGGGGGTGGGGGGAAGCCTTGACTACAGATCTTGCCCATGGGAGGACAAAATGGGAATATACACCATTTACTACTGTGTAAATTGACATCAGACAAGGAGTCAGCATCCCTTCCTTTTGCCCTAAGCAAAATATTTGCAGGTGTCATTCTGCAAGCAGCAGAGGCAATGCTAAATTTTTATTTTAAAGTACTTTGTATTTTTCCCTTCCCCCCTTCCCCTCCCCCCCATAGCTTACAGTATGTTTAACAAATTCATCAGAACATAGTCAAGAAGTATCAGTGTAAGGATTATTTGGTTATAGTTAAACGGACCATAGGCCCACATCTCTGGACTTATTTGCCATTGTGTAGATAAAAATCTGTTTCCTACTGGTTTCTGACATACAGAAATTATACAAATGCCTAGCAGAAAGGAAGATTTTTACCCCTGTCCTCTAACAGTGACAAACTCTGCAGATTCTCAGCAGAAGCAAGTTCTAGGGACTCTCCTAAGAAGGGGGTTTTTCAAACTGCAGGTCATAATCTATCAGTGGATCCCAACCATTTAGAAAAAATAAAATAGATGAGAAAATTTTAAAGTGCGTTGCCTATGGTAAGAGTAAGTACTGTTTCATGAAACTTTAGTTTCACATTGTGTGTGTGTGTGTGTGTGTGTGTTTGTGTGTCCATGTCTGTTCCACGTTCTTTTTGAGTTCCTAGACCCAGTTCCTAGAAGGAGGATATAGATTTCCCCCACACAGCACCAAGCAATTCTCTGAACACCTCTGGGCATCCAAAGCTTAACTTGATTTTTATACTATCTACGCTGAGACAGCATCAGACCCCGTAGGTAAGGGGTCAGTCCTATAAGACTGCCCCCCAACTCCTTCAGATGCCAGTTATAAGCCCAGGTTATCACCTGTGCTTCCAACCAACTAGTTATAGTTTGGAGATTCCAACAACCTCCTCCAACTCAGGATGTCAATCGCAAATCCAGGTTGTTCCCTGCACTTCTCTGACCAACTGGCTATAGATCAGAGGTTCCCAAGAACCCCTCCTGGGGTACAATTAATTTGCTAGAGTAGTTCATAGAACTTAATTCACGGCTAGATAACTGGTTTATTATAAAAAGCTATAACTCAGGAGCAGCCAGATAGAACAGATGCATAGGGTAAGGTAGGGGGAAAGGGCAAGAATTTTCCACGCCTTCTCCAGGGCACCACTCTCTCTGCATGTCACATGTTCACCAACTCAGAAGCTCTCTGAACCCTGTCCTCTTGGGTTTTATTTTGTTTTGTTTTATTTCAGTATAGTCGACACACAATGTCACATTAATTTCAGGTGTACCAAAGGGGTGCCTGAGTGGTTCAGTCAGTTAAGCAGCTGACTCCTGATTTCAGCTCAGGTCTTGATCTCAGGGTTGTAAGATCGAGCCCCACATCGGATTCTGCACTGGACATGGAGCCTGCTTAAGATGCTTTCTCTCCCTCTGCTCCTCCCTTCTGCTTGCATGTGCACTGACTCTCTCTAGAAAAAAAAAAAGAAAATTCAGGTGTACACCATAGTGATTTGACAAGTTTATACATTATGCTATGTTCATCACAAGTGTAACTACCATCTGTCCCCACAAATTGCCATTTAATCCTATTGACTATATTCCCTATGCTGTGCCTTTTATTCCCATAATCTCTTCGTTCCATAACTGGAAGCTGTATCTTCCAATTCTCTTCACCCATTTTGCCCAACCCCCACCCATCTTCTCTCTGGCAACCATCAGTTTGTTCTCTGTATTTATAGGTCTGATTCTGCTTTTTGGTTTTTATTCATTTGTTGTTGGGTTTTTTTGTTTTGTTTTTTGTTTTTGATTCCACATATGAGTGAAATCATATGGTATTTGTCTTTCTCAGTCTAACTTCACTTAGCATAATACCTTCTAGATCCATCCATGTTGTCTCAAATGGCACAATCTCATCCTTTTTATGGCTGTGTAATATTCCAGCGTGTGTGTGTATAATATATACCATACCATATTTCCTTATCCATTCATCTATCGATGAATACTTAGGTTGCTTCCATATCTCGGCTATTTTAATAATGCTGCAATAAGCCTATATCTTTTCAGATTAGTGGGGGTTTTTTGGGTGAAGATGTAAATACCCAATAGTGGAATTATTGGTATAGTATTAAATGGTATTTCTATTTTTAATTTTTGAGGTAACTCCATACTGTCTTCCACAGTGGCTATACCAATTTACATTCCCATCAGTAGCATATGAGAGTTCCTTTCTTTCCACATCCTCACCAGCATTTATTATTTCTTGTCTATTTGATTTCAGCCATTCTGACAGGTATAAGGTGATATCTCATTGTGGTTTTGATTTGCATTTCCCTGATGATTAGTGATATTGAGCATCTTTTCATTGTCTGTTGGCTATTTGTATGTCTTCTTTGGGAAAATGTCTATTTGGTTTCTCTGCCCATTTTTTAATTGGATTGTTTGTCTTTTTGGTGTTGATTTGTATGCATTCTCTCTATATTTTAAATATTAACCCCTTATCAGATATAACATTTGCAAATATCTTCTCCCATTCAACCATTCAATACATTGCCTTTTTGTTTTGTTCATGTTTTCCTTCACTGTGCAAAAGATTTTTATCTTGATGCAGTCCCAATAGTTAGCTTTTGTTTCCCTTGCCTTAGGAGACACACCTAGAAGAATGTTGCTATGATCTATATCAGAGAAATTATTTCTTGTGGTTTTTTTCTAGTATTTTTAGGAGTTCAGGTCTCACATTTAGGTCTTTAATCCATTTTGAGTTTACATTTGTGCATGGTGTTAAAAAGTGGTCCAGTTTCATTCTTTTAAATGTTGCTGTTCAGTTTTCCCAGCACCATTTATTGAAGATAGAAGTCTTTTCTATATCGCATATTCTTGCTTCCTTTGTCCTAGATTAATTGACTGTTTAATAATGGGTTTATTTCTGGGCTCTCTACTTTGTTCTATTGATTTATATGCTTATTATTGTACCAGAACCATACTATTTTGATTATTAAAGCTTTGAAGTATATTTTGAAACCTGGGATTGTGATATCTCCGGTTTGTTTTTTTTCAAGATTACTTTGACTACTTGGGGTCTTTTCTTTTTTTTTTAAAGATTGTATTTATTTATTTGAGAGAGAGAGCAGGAGAACTAGTGGGGGTTGAGGGGTATAGGGAGAGAGAGAGAGAGAGAGAGAGAAGCAGACTTCCCACTGAGCAGAAAACCCAACACGTGGCTCTTTCCCAGGAAGCTGAGATCATGACCTGAGCCAAAAGCAAATGCTTAACCGACTGAACCACCCAGGTGCCCCTGACCACTTGGGGTCTTTTTTTCATTCCATGCAGATTTTAATATCATTTGCTCTAGTTTTGTGAAAAATGCTATTGGTATTTTGATAGGGAATTGAATCTATAGATTGTTTTGTGTAAAGTGGACATTTTAACAGTATTAATTCTTCCAATTCATGAGTATGGAATATCTTTCCATTTGTTTGTGTCATCTTTAATTTCTTTCATCAATGTTTTATAATTTTGGGAGTGCAGGTCTTTCATCTCTTTGGTTCAGTTTATTCCTAGATATTCTTTTCAGTACAATTGTAAATGGTGTTGTTTTCTTAATTTTTCTTTCTACTATCTCATTATTAGTGTATAGGAATGCAACCAATTTCTGCATTTTAATTTTGTATCCTGAAACTTAACTGAATTCATTTATTACTTCTAGTAGTTTTTTGGTAGCGTCTTTAGGATTTACTATGTATAGTATCATGTCATCTGCAAATAATGACTGCAAATAGTAATTTCTCCTTTACAAATATGGATGCCTCTAATTTCGTTTTCTTGTCTGATTGTTGTGGCTGGGACTTTTAGTACTATGTTGAATAAAAGTGGTGAGACTGGATATCCTTGTCTTGTTCCTGATCTTAGAGGAAAAGCTCTAAGTTTTTCACCATTGAGTATGATGTTAGCTGTCGGTTTTTCATATATTTCCCTTACAATGCTGAGGTGTATTCCCTTTACACCCACTTTATTAAGCTTTATCATGAATGGATGTTAAATTTTGTCAAATGCCTTTTCTGCATCCTATTGAGATGGTCATGTGGTTTTTATCCTTCATTTTGTTGATGTGGTGTATCACATTGATTGATATGCAAATATTGACCCATCCTTGTATCCCCAGAATAATCCCACTTGATTGTGGTGAATGATCTTTTTAATGTATTGTTGTGTGTGGTTTGTTAACATTTTACTGAGAATTTTTGCATTTATTTTCATCGAGGATATTGGCCTGGTTTTCTTTTTTTTGGTGTCTTTGGTTTTGGTATCAGGGTAATGCTGGCCTCATAGAATGTGTTTGGAATGTTTCCTTCCTCCTGTATTTTTTTTAATAGTTTCTAGAGTATAGTGAGTAACTCTTCTTTACATGTTTGGTAGAATTCACCTGTGACATTCTGGTCCTAGACTTCTATTTTTTTTTCTTGGTGCTTTTTTTTTTTTTTAAAGATTATATTTATTTATTTAACAGAGAGAGAGAGAGAGAGATCACAAGTAGGCAGAGAGGCAGGCAGAGAGAGAGGGGGAAGCAGGCTCCTCGCTTAGCAGAGAGCCTGATGCGGGGCTCGATCCCAGGACCCTGAGATCATGACCTGAGCAGAAGGCAGAGGCTTAACCCACTGAGCCACCCAGGCGCCCCTTGGTGCTTTTTTGATTACCAATTCAATTTCTCTACTTGTGATCAGTCTGTTCAGATTTTCTATTTCTTCCTTATTCAGTTTTGGAAGATTGCATATTTCTAGAAATTTGTGCATTTCTTCTAACTTGTCCAATTTGTTGGCATATAATTTTTTTTTAGTATTCTCTTATAATCCTTTGTATTTTTGTGGTGTCAGTTGTTACTTCTCTTTCGCTTATGATTTTATTTATTTGGGTTTCTTCTCTTTTGTTCTTGACGAGTCTGGCTAAGGATGTCAAGATATTTACAATTGCTATAGCCTCTTATTGGACTGATCCCTTTATCATTATGTAATACTCTCCTTTGTGTCTTTTTTTTTTAAGATTTTATTTATTTATTTGACAGAGAGAGAGAGAGAGAGATCACAAGTAGGCAGAGAGGCAGGCAGAGTGGGTGGGAGGGAAGCAGGCTCCCTGCTGAGCAGAGAGCCTGATGCGGAGCTTGATCCCATGACCCCGAGACCGTGACCTGAGTCGAAGGCAGAGGCTTTAACCCACTGAGCCACCCAGGCGCCCCTCCTTTGTGTCTTGCTACAGTCTTTAAAGTCTATTTTTTCTGATATAAGTATTACTACCTCAACTTTTTTTTCATTTCCATTTGCATGGTAAATGTTTTTCCATCCTTCACTTTCAGTCACCATGTATCTTTAGAACAGAGGTGAGTCTCATGTAGGGACCATATAGATGGGTCTTGATTTTTTTTGATCCATTCTGCCACCCTGTTTTTTGATTGAAGCATTAAGCCACTTAAAGTAATTACTGATAAGTATTTGCTTATTGTCATTTTGTTACTTGTTTTTTGGTTGTTTTTACAGTTCATCTCTGTTCCTTTCTTCTATTGCTCTTTCTTTATGATTGGTGAGTTTCTATAGGCTATGTTTGATTTTCTTTCTCTTTACTCTGTGTATCTATCATAGGTTTTGGGTTTGTGGTTACCATGAGGTTCATCTATAACATCCTAAGTAAACAACAGTCTATATTAATTTTGGTCATTTAAATTCAAACACTTTCTGAAAGAAAGAAAGAAAGAAAGAGAAAGAAAGGAAGAAAGGAAGAAAGAAAGCTTTCCTTCTCTTTCCCTTTTTTTCTTGTTTTTTTTAACTCCCTACTCCACGTTTTATGCATATGCTATCATATTTTACATCTTTCTATTCACAATTTTCTTATGTCTCATTATGACGCTTTCTTTTCCACTTAAAAAAGTCCCTTTAACATTTCTTATAAGGCTGCTTTAGTGGTGATAAACTCCTTTATCTTTTGTTTGTCTGTGAAACTCTTTATCTTTCCTTCAAATCTGAATGATAACCTTGCAGGATAGAATATTCTTGGTTGTGGGTGTTTTTTTTTCCCCAATACTTTGAATATATCATGCCACTTCTATCTAGCCTGAAAAATTTCTGCTGAAAAATCAGCTGATAGGCATATAGATTTTCCCTTATAGGTAACTTTTTGCTTCTCTCTTGCTGCTTTAAATTTCTCTCTTTGCCTTTAAACTTTGACATTACATTTAGTAGGTATCATGATGTGGACCTCCTTGGGTTCATCTTGTTTGGAACCCTGTGCTTCTTGGACCTGGATCTTGTTTCTTCCCCAGGTTAGGGAAGTTTCCAGCTATTATTTCTTCAAACAAATGTTCTGCCCCTTTTTCCTTCTCTTCTTCTGGGACCCCTATAATGTGAATGTTTGTTCACTTGATGTTGTCCAAGATATCCCTTAGCCTATTCTCATTTTTAAAAATTCTTTTCTCTTTTTGCTATTCATCTTATGTGTTTTCCATTAACCCATCTTCCAGATCACTGATATGTTCTGCATCCTTTAGTCAACTATTGATTCCCTCAGTGCGGTTTTTTTTCTCCAGTTATTGTATTCTTCAACTCTGATTGGTTATTTTTAATATTTTCTACCTTTTTATTGAAGTTCTTACTGAGTTCTTCCACTCTTCTCTCCAGCCTAGTGAATATCTTCACAATCATTACTTTAATGTCTTTATCAGATATATTACATATCTCTTTTTCATTTAGTTCTTTTTCTGAGTTTTTTTCTTATTCTTTCTTTGGAGCATATTCCTTTGTTCTCCCCCACCCCCCACCCCCACCATTTTTCTTGACTTTCTCATTGTTTCTATGGAGTAGGCAGAAGAGCTACTTCTCCTACATTTGAAGGAGTAGTCTTGTCTATGGTCATCTCCTATGTACACTGTGTGTACTTGGTGGCTTTCACTGGCTGGCTAGAGCTGTAGCTGGCTTAGGCTGGGGGTCTTGGGGTTTTTCACATAGTAAGCACACTGTCAGGTCCACTAAAGCTGAAGGGAATGCAGACCAAGTGTCCTGAGGTTCTATATGTTGAGGGCACCCTAGATGGACAGCTGAAGCTGAAACGGGTGCAAGCACTGGTGTCCTGGGAAGCTCTGCGCTGGGTGTCTTGGTGGGGATCCTAGAGCTGAGGTGGGGTGTGGACTAGGTGGTCCCTGAGTTCTCCATGCAGAGGGTGCCCTGGCAGGATAGCTGAAACTAAAGTGGGTACAAACCAGGGGGACCTCGGGCTCTGCACACAGAGGGCACCTTGGCAGGAGAGCTGAAGTTGAAGTGTATGTAAACTGGGGTATTCCAGGACTCTCTGCACAGATAGTAACCTGAAGGGGAGGCTGGAGCCAAGGCAGAGAACAGGTTGGCAGGTCCTGGGGCACTCTGTGCAGGGAGTCTCCTGGCAGGACAACTAAAGCTAAAATGGGCATGGGCTCGTGTGGTCCATGGGCTCTCCCAGCAAAATGCACCCTGAACAGCCAAAGTTGAAGGGGTTGCAAGCTGGGTTATCCTGGAGCTCTCCAAACAGGATAATCTGGCAAGATAGCTGAAGCTGAATTGGGTGCACACCAAGGTGTCACAAAGTGCGAAGCACAGGGGGTGCCCTGGCTAGGGGTCTGGAGTCCAGATCAGCCTGGGCAGGAGTGTTCCAGGGCTCTCCATGCAGGGGGTACCCTGGCGGGGTGGCTGGCTCTGAAGCAGTTGTCAGCCGAGAGGTTCCAGAGTGTTCTGCACCAGGAGTACTTTCGCAAGCCATCTGAAGCTAATGTTGTGGAAGCCTGTAGTGTTCTGGGGTGCTTTGTGCCTGTGTCACCTTGGCATAAAGCCTCGGGCTGTAGTGAGCCCTAATCAGGGGAGTTCTGGTGTGTGCTGCCTGGTGGCCGGTTTGGTAGGCTTGGGCTAGTGTGGGCTAGGAGCCCGGGGTTCAGTGAGGCAACAGGCCAGTTATAGCACCCAGACGGTACACTGGTCTGTGCTTTCAAGGTGGAGAGAATGTATACTCTGTCAGTCAGCCCCTCCCACCCAGAGAGCATTCCAGTAACACACCCCTCCCCCCACTACACACACATACCTCTTGGCAGAGTTCTAGGGCTGGCTCTTTTATATGCTAGTTGCTCTTTTAAACCATGGCTTTTTAAGGGGAAAAAAAAGAATAAACAAAGAAAATAAAGAAAATAGAAGAAAAGAAAAGGAATGAACAACCAATAACAAAACAAAATGTGCATGGTTTAAATTCTATGCCCCAGGGCAACCGGAGCTGGTGTGGGCTTGGGGACCTGGCACTTGCCGAGGCAGCCGGCTCCCTGTGTAGACCAGACCCGCCAAGTAATGTGGTCCTGACCCTGCTCCACCACTGTAGGCTTCTAAGGTGAAGTGGGAATGTAAACCATGTCCTTCTCCAGTCCCTCTGACACAGAGAACATTCTTGTAGCACCTCTGCCTCATTTGGTGAAGTTCTGGGGCTTCCTCTGTTCTATGCTAGTTGCATTTTTAAACTGTGGCTTTGTTTCTTTGCCCAAAGATCAAGGCATCTGTTCCTGGTCCCTCAGTATTATCCCTCCCCGCAGCAGTTTGCAGCAGAGTGTGTGTGGGGGGGAGAGAGGAAAGGTGGGGGAGGGAGTGGGGGTGAGGGAGTGGGCATTCCCTTTGTTACCATGTTTCTGGCTCTCTCACTATTCTCTTTGGCCATTCTCTCTGTCTTTTGTGTTGCAGAAACGGTTCAGTTGGCTCTCAATTCTTCCTCAGGAGGAATCGTTCTGTGTATAGGTGTAATTTGGTGTGCTTTGTGGAGGGTGTGAATTCAAGGTCTTCCTATGTCACCATCTTGGACCCGAACTTCTTTTGGGTTTTTATGGAGGCTTTATTATACAAGCATGAATGACTAACTCATTGGCTACTGATATTGATTCAACCTCTAGTCCCTCCCTCTTCCTAGAGGTTGAGCTATAGGGGTGGGGTAGTGGGACTGAAAGTTCCAATCCTCTAATCACATAGTTGGTTCCACTGGCAACCAGCCCACATCCTTAGGAGTGTTCCAAAAGTCACCTCATCAAAATAACAAAAGATACTTTTATCACTCTCTTCACTTAGGAATTCTAAGAGTTTAAGGAACTCTGTGCCAGAAAGAGATGAAGACCATATATATATATATATTTATTATAAATCAAAATATCATATACGCATATTTGTGTATACATATCTATAAATTTGCATGTATTGAGTTGTGATATGGGGCGCCCGGGGGGCTCAGTTGGTTAAGCGTCTGCTTTTGGCTCAGGTCATAATCTCACGGTCCCGAGTTGGAACCCTGAGTCCTACGTTCTGCTCGGCAGGGAGTCTGCTTCTCTCTCTCCGTTCATGCTCTCTTGCTTGCTATCTCTCTCTCAAATAAATAAATAAAGTTTTAAAAATAAATAAATAAAATAAAATGTTTTTCTTAATGCACGTCATGGTGAAAATATATCTGAAAACCCCTGCTTTGGATGATATTTTTCTTCTATACTCTCTAAGATTTATGTTAAAGACTTACAGTTATATATTCACTTTTGTGACAATTCAGATTGAAAAAAAGAACTATTGGGGTCAATGTGTCATAGCACATACCACAGCACCTCATTCATCAGAATCAGGAACTTGATAGCAGCCCAGCAGCAAATGGAGAGCTAGCTGACCAGCATGAGCTAGAGAATTCTGTGATGTCATTAAACTCAAGCAAGGAACAACTGTTATTATTATAACAGTTGTTATAATTTTGTCCAAAGGCAACAAAGGAAAACACAGCTGAGTACAAGATCTGGGCCAAGGCACACTAAAGACTAATCCTCTAACCGGTCCTAACTACCACCAGGCTCTAGAACCACCCAGGTTACTGACCTTCAGTTATAGATGTCTATTGAAAAGTCTAATGAAGAAGCAGAAACTTCATCATGTCTTTTAAATATTTCTCCTTATTAACAACGACTCTGTTTATTTCAGTGATTTATGCTTATCTTTGTCCCTAATGGGACAGGGGTTAGTTTCATTTCATACATGAAAGAGATTATAACGGTATCTCAACTCAGAATTGTGTTTCTCTTTTTGGCATAATGATCTTGTTTATATTTGAATTATTTTGGGGTATATTTTAAAAAGCTAGTATTATTAAAACAAATAAACAAATAGACCCAAGAGTATCCAGAGGTAAATCTTCCCTGGCAGGCTATATATAAATAAAATACAGTAAACTGATTATTTTTTCATTGCTTCATTGCTCAAGAGCCCCTAACATTTTTGCCTCATGCTTCTCTGCCAGCCCTTGGTTTTCTTCAAGGAACTAATGATAAAGAAATTCTGATATACATAAACACTTCTTAAGTAATCCATGTGATATATTTCAATTTTCTTTTATTGTGATTGCTGAAAATAAAGACAAAACTATATTCACTATTACATTTGAGGTAAGAACTGCTTGTCCATTGGCCCAAATTTTTACAAGTGTGAAAGCATGTGTGTATGTTATGAAGAAGGTTCGAGAAATGATTTGGTAGAGACAAAGAAAAAGAAAGATTTTCTGCTTGTGAACATAATGGGCTAGGTATCTTCCTAATTTCTTTTTCTTTCTTTTTTTTTTTAAGATTTTATTTATTTATTTGACAGAGAGAGATCACAAGTAGGCAGAGAGGCAGGCAGAGAGAGAGGAGGAAGCAGGCTCCCTGCTGAGCAGAGAGCCCAATGCAGGGCTTGATCCCAGGACCCTGAGATCATGACCTGAGCCCAAGGCAGAGGCTTTAACCCACTGAGCCACCCAGGCGCCCCTCTTCCTAATTTCTTGAGTCCTGCCAGACCAAACAAGGGCCTGGCTGAATCCCAAATGGGTGTAAAGGGGCAGGCATACATTGAAAAGCAGTGAGAGCTGAATTTTGTATCTGACTCTAACATAATCAATTACCCTTGATCAGCATGACTTCTTTCCTGCCAAAGTTTCCATGGGAATGACATTAATAAAGTGTTTTAACTGCTGAGAGTAGTTTGCTCCATTTCTGAATGATAGGCTGGATACTGCTGATGAAGACAGTAAACATTTGGGGGGAGACGAACTGCCTTGTTCCAAGAAACAAACACAATTGCCAATTTCTCACGATCTTTCTCTCAGTCTCTGGGAGGAATGTACAGTCGTTTTAAGTCCTCCTACAAGTTAGCACAACATCACTATTAATAGCCCCTTCCGGGAGAGGACTTACCATGTGCCAGTCACTGGGTGAAGCCTTGTACCTGCACGTTTCCATTTGGGCTTTACAACACACCCTGGACTAGAGGTTGTCGTTCTTGTATAAACTAAGGCTGACTAAGCTCCAGATTCTCTTTTCTAACTCATGCATTTCTGTCCAATTCCAGAGCCTTATCACTGCCATCGGCTACAATTTGACAGCATTTTACTTCTGTGCCTTTAGATGTTCTTGCCACAAAGTAAATAAGTAAGTAAGTATGTAAATAAATAAATACATACATATTGGGGAACTTCAAGTAACCCGAAGGTAAGATGATCTTTATATCTAAGAAATCATACAATGCTCCTATATAATTATATAGTTGTTCAAAGGCCATCTTGTATACAATAGCTATTGTTTATAAACTAGAACAAATAAGTGCAATATTTTATATTATCACTCAAAAATTTTATTAAGCACCTTGTATTCCAACAATTTGTGGTACCAGGGCCCACCTTTGGAAAGAAAACATTATTAGGTGATGTTTTTCACGTTTTCTTGCTGAAATTTACTCTTCCAGAAATAATTTTAGGAGACACCGGTGTTAGATAACACTCAAACAATACCATATCCAGGATGGAAATTACATTCTTTGAGTTCACCTTTTTTTTAAGATTTTATTTATTTATTTGACAGAGAGAAGAGAGATCACAAGTAGGCAGAGAAGCAGGCAGAGAGAGAGGGGGAAGCAGGCTCCCTGCTGAGCAGAGAGCCCGATGCGGGGCTCGATCCCAGGACCCTGAGATCATGACCTGAGCCGAAGGCAGACGCTTAACCATCTGAGCCACCCAGGCGCCCCTGAGTTCACCTTTTAAGACACAGATGCTTCTTTCTGAACAGACTGGAAGCAAGTGTCATGGCTCACCTCTATTGAGGGCCCAACACCAAATAGATATGGTGTGTCTTATCTCTTATAGAGTGGATGATAAAACCTCTCATCTCAGATTATGTGTACTCAGGCAGTGGGCTCATCACGTAAAACAAACAATAGCGTGTGTTGGTGGAAATTGAAAACTAAGAAGGAAATTAGTTTCCTTTATACCTAGGATTTCCAAATGTGTGTGGCTATAAGATCTTTCTCTAGTTTTTTATCCCAGAGAATTCCTACCCTTTCTGGTGAAAAGAATATATAAAATAGTCTCAAAGTCCTCACTGCTAAATTTTCATAGAAAAAGTCAGAATATGGGATCAGAAGGGCACCTGACTGGCTCAGTTCAAGTATCTCTCATTGACAGCTTTTTTTTTTTTTTGTGGTAGGGAAGTTAGGGGGTGCAGGGGTAGGTTTCCCATAAGGAAAGTTATCAAATAATTTCTGTGTTTGAGATTAAAGTCCTCCTCATCTGAAACCAAGGCAGATAAAAGAAGCCAGTCACCATTACCCGTTATTAGACCTGTGAGGTCTAAAATTATTCAATAAATGATAGCACTGTAGTAATTATGGAGTTACCATTAATTATTTGCTATCGCCAATCTCAAGCCGATCAATCAAGACGGTATAATGATATTTCCAAAAACTAGAGCCAAGGGATATGAGGCACTTTTGTTTTTGTTCTTGTTGTCTAAGAAAAAAAAAAAACCCACCAACAATGGTAAAGCAAGTATGAAAGTCCACATCTGACTCATAAACCCATCTAGTGTCTAACAAGATTCACTAAATGATGTAGGTTTGGGTTATTTCTGCTGTGCGACCAGCCCTGGCCTTCAAAGGGCACTAATTCTTGTGCGGTGCTTCGTTTTTCCCATTGCATATCCCTAATACTTAAAAATAACTGAGTACATCCCCCCAATACAGGTAAATGTTTCTGTTTACAAATTGTACACATATATATTACTATGTTAACAAAATATGCACATGATAAAACTTACACAAGTCGAATTTTTAAAATATGTATGTGAAACTAAGTTCTCATATTTTCCAGCTGTAGCTCAGGGGGTGCTTTTGAGCACTCCCCGGATTGTATGCGCCCTCCCTCCTCCTCCCACTTAGCGCACTGCTGGTCTGGACTAGACAAGTACAGGCTGGTCTGTCCTTTCTTTTGAATCCACGTGTCCCCTGATTAGCAATTATCTTAATGTATTTAATTTTTAGGAACAAGATTAAGAAATATTTGAAAAAAAAATCACACTTAATTAGGAACAACATTTCTAGATTTCTAGAGAGATGCACAAAGGTTCACTGTGTGCAACAGTGAACAGGAATTTCCCTAATATCTCAGCTATTTGTATTATCGTGAAGCATTCTGCTTAAAACAGAGTTAAGCCCCATTTGAGAGAAGCCAGGTGACTAGATTTGGAGAAGCACAAGATTATTTGTTTACTTATTTATTTTTCAAAGATTTTATGTACTTATTTGAGAGAGAGTGAGCAGGAGCGGTGGGGAGGGGCAGAGGGAGAGAGAGAGAGAGAGAGAAGCGGACTTCCTGCTGAGGAGGAAGTCCTATGCCCCACGCCATCCCAGGACGCTGAGATCATGACCTGAGCTTAAGGCAGAGGCTTAATCGACTGAGCCCCTGGATTTTAATACAAGGTTAGTAAAAAGAACCTACTGGATAAAAGTAGGACTAATGTATAGAATTCCTTAATTATTTACTTTAAAATCACTTCTGGTTAATTATATATAATAGCGAGTCAAAAAAATGTATGTACTTGGGTTTTATCAGATCATAACATTTTCACAGCATATTCACTTGGATATCTCATAAAATACAAACAACAAAAAGGCACATTTACATATACTCGTAAAACAATGCAACGACTTTTAAACTTTGGGTGTTTTATTTATAAACCAAGGAATATTCTTTTTCTCCTGGCCCGGCCCCAGTTCCACCCTCTGCAATCCTATCCATGTTTCAAAGTTCTCCTCTAATTCCATTTCTTTACCAAGTATTTTGAAATCCCTCCTTACTATACTCAGAACTCGTCACTTCCCTTCAGTTCACACATTGAACATTGTGGTACTTTTCATCCTCAGCCTGAATAATAATAACAGCTATTTTGTCCAAGATCACGGTTGGTAAATGGCAGATCTAAGAAGAGTTCAAATCCATCTGACTTCCAAGTCCATGCCTCTCTGCCATACCATATCTTATGAATTATAATAACCAGATTGGGATTTTCAAAGGGCCAGTATGGTTCTGCAGATGTTACACAGCACCTTATACAAAATGGGGAATCACGAATGTTTGGTAATTTGAGTCAATAAATGTAAAACAGCTACCCTGAATACATACATTCAAATCACATACATATAATTTAACAAGTCCTTTCATTGGCACTTAAAATTCATATTGTTCTTTTTTTAAAGTTAATTTTATTTTTCCAGTGTTCCAAGATTCATTGTATATGCACTACACTGAATGCTCCATGCAATATGTGCCCTTCTTAATACTCACCACCAGGCTCACCCATCTCCCCACGCCCTCCCCTCCAAAACCCTCAGTTTGTTTCTCAGAGTCCACAGTCTCTCGTGCTTCGTCTCCCCCTCCTATTTTCCCCAATTCACTTTTCCTTTCCTTCTCCTAATGTCCTCCATGTTTTTCCTTGTGCTCCACATGTAAGTGAAACCATATGATAATTGACTTTCTCTGCTTTACTTATTTTACTCAGCATAATCTCCTCCAGTCCCGTCCATGTCGATATAAAAGTTAGGTATTCATCCTTTCTGATGGAGGCGTAATATTCCATTGTATATTATGGACCATATCTTCTTTATCCATTCATCTGTTGAAGGACATCTTGGCTCTTTCCACAGTTGGTGATTGTGGCCATTGCTTCTATGAACATTGGGGTACATATGGCCCTTCTTTTCACTACATCTGTATCTTTGGGGTAAATATCCAGTAGTGCAATTGCAGGGTCATAGG
>CM052897.1:43257505-43521244 GCA_028534135.1 Potos flavus | reverse complement strand
ATTTGAACCTCACTGATGGCTAATGATGATGAACATTTTTCATGTGTCTGTTAGCCATTTGTAAGTCTTCTTTGGAGAAGTGTCTGTTCATGTCTTCTGCCCATTTTTTGACATGATTATCTGTTTTTTGGGTGTTGAGTTTGAGGAGTTCTTTATAGATCTTGGATATCAGCCCTTTGTCTGTAGTGTCATTTGTGAATATCTTCTCCCACATATTGTTCTTTAAGTATATTTTTGTTATCTTCTGAAGAAAAAGAATATGGAAAGGAATATGGGAAGAAAATCAGTGGACTACCATAATGTCCTATTCTAATGAAAAATACTAGAAAACAAGGAATTACAATTTAAATGGGAAAATACTGAAAAGAAATTCATTGCATGAGCGAACGGGCTCATTTTGTGGTGTACATCAAAAATTTTTGTTCTTCTTTGACTTTTCCCAATTCACAGTAGATGGTTAATGATGCACATGAAAAATATGGAAGAATTCTACAGAGGAAATTCACCACCTTGTAGTAGTATTTGCATACCCTTCTCAAGAATTCTAGGGAGTCAGAATAGGCCATTAGAAATCCTCTTTGACTGAGGCTTCCCAGGAGAAACAATGAAGATTCCTTTGTTGTGACCTTTGGGAATGTTGGTGGAGGGGATTTCAGGATATTAGAGGATGCACAGGAAGACAGAAATTCCCTCCAGAGACAGGAGAAGGTATGTCCCCAAAGATGAGTCTGGCCTTGGGATTTCAGCTTGGATAGAAAAGGGCTTTTTTAAGAATGCCTCTGAAGGGTTTCTGAATGCCCCCAGGGTAACTCTTGAGAACTTGTTCTAAAAGTCTTACAGAGAAGCTTCTAAAGCTGAAAGAGTAAGGCTAACTCATAGGGGGAGCCCCAAATAGCTGTATTCATCAGGTAAAGTCAATTCAAGGTTATCTAAGAGAAGCAAAAACAAAACAAAACAATTCTTAGGCTTTAAAAGAGACGAAGCTCAATAGGTTAGGGGACCTCTCATAAAAATGCAATTCTGACAATAAAGTCATGAGTGACTCTCATGTAGAATTGTTTTGAAATATCACCTGGGATATTTTCCTTTTTTCAACAATTTATCTTTACCTTCCATAGTCCTGCCAGGTAGAGTTGGCCTGCCCATGGACACATTGTCTCTAGGAAAAGGAGATGAGTAGAATTTCAAAAGAAGAAGTCATTGATCAGCCATGAGTTCCAAATGTGACTTTTAAAAAATTTATAGGGTGACAACAGTCTTGAAATATGGCTTTCAAGAGAGAAAAAAGGATTTTCTCACCACTGTCAAAGCTTAGATTTTATTCCAGAAGCAAAGCCTAAAGGATTGACCATAACTCGAATATACGGAAAAAACAATGAGAACGTAATGCAGAAAATTTCCTGCCACTCTGGGAAGGAGATAGTCTGCCTACTACTGAGGGGTGGAACCAGGAGAGGGGTGGCTTTCTCCATCCCCAACCTAGAGGTGAATTTCAGAGGAAAACACATCAGTAGAAACACCCACATACGTTTAGGAGAATTCCAGGTCTCAAATCTGTAACCGGCTTTGTCAGGCTGAAAATACTTCTAGTGCCTCTCGGAGAAAACCATGGTTAATGTAGCCCCACATATATCAGGCTAGATGTCAAGTGGAAGGCTGAGGAAGGGGCCTGGCTTGGTGGACCTGAAGGCAGCCTCCCAAGGTCTAGCACAGTCTAGCTTAGTACAGAGAAAGTAACTGAGAGGTCCTGAGCCTACAAGGGGATAATGTAAAGAGAGACGAGACCATGATAACAAAACAGGCCTCAATGGGGGCAGGCCATAGAGAACAGGCACTTTGGAATAAGTGGTCAGGGGAAAGGGTCAGGGGAAAGGTCCTGTTCATCAGCAATGGGTGCAGGATATGGCCCAAAACACCAGGTAGGACCAACTATACCTCAGTCAATGCTAGAAAAGACACCCGGAAATGAGAAGACCACGCTGCACCAAAGTGAATGCAGTGAGACTGGACACCAGGACCCTAGGTTAAGAAACCTTCGTTGGGTTGAGAAATCTCAATTGACATCAACCACAGGTCATAGAAGACCAGCTCTTCCTTTCCTAATGCAGCTGTGACATATAAATGTTTCTTGTATGGCCAGATGACATCTTGAGAAGCAGGAGAGGATAGAAGAGAGAGAATCCCTGAGGAGATAAACAGATACCAAGAAGAGACCTTTATAAACTTTGAGGCTGAGAGATCATCATTTGCAAGGTGAATTTTTATCTGCCTCTGTTTTAGTTTTCTAGGGCTGATGTAACAATGTAAAAGAAACTGGGTGGCTCAAAGCAACAATAATTGATTCTCCCACAGTTCTGGCTAGAAGTTCAAGATCAAGCTGTCAGTAGTACCATGTTCTCTCTGAAGGCTCTGGGGAAGGATCTGTTCTGTGCCATTCCCTTAGCTCCTAGTGCTGCCAGTAATTCTTGGTGTTTCTTAAGAAGGGTATGCAAATACTACTGTTTGGCAGTGAATTTCCTCCGCAGGATTCTTCTAGATTTTTAATGTACATCATTAACTGTCTACTCTGAATTGGGAAAAGTCAAAGAAGAACAAAAGTTTTCAATGTACATTCACAGAGTGAGCCCATTTTACTCTCAAGCAATGAATTTCTTTCCTTTTTTTAAAATACTTGTTTATTTATTTAAATGCAGGGAGGGGCAGAGGGAGAGAATCTCAAGCCAACTCCCCATGGAGCATGGAGCCTGATTCGGGGTTCCATCGCACGACCCATGAGATCATGACCTGAACCGAACCCAAGAGTCCGATGCTTACCCGATTGAGCCACCCAGGTGCCCCTCAAGCAATGAATTTATTTTCTTTCAAGTATTTTCCCACTTAAATTGTATTCTTTTATTTTCCAGTATTTTTCTTTATAATAGTACATCATTGTAGTCCATTGATATTTTTCTGATATTCTTTTCCTTCAAAAGATAACACACATATATTAAAGAACAATCTGAATTTTAAATGCCAATGAAAGGACTTATGAAATTATATGAGTAGATATAATTTTTTTAAAGTAGGCTCCATGCCCAGCACAGAACCCAATGTGGGGTGCAAATCCAAGACCCTGAGATCAAGACCTGAGCTGAGATCAAGTGTCGGAGGCTCAACCGACTGAGCCACCCAGGTGCCCCATGAATACATATGATTTGAATGCATATATTCCGAGTGGCTGTTTTGCATTTATTAATTCAAATTACCAAACATTTTTGAGTCCCCATTTTGTACAAGGTGTTGTGCTATATGCTACAATACCCTGCCTGCCCACCTAGTCAGCATATATCATTAATATCAGAGATGCATACTTGAATGAGTCTTCCGAGGGACACAACTCAGCTCATAGCAGCTCCCAGTGGAAATGTGGGTTTAACAGCTAGTTGAGTTTATTTATGTGATTATTTTTATTATCATCTTTTCCCTGTTGATTGTAGTGTATATTGTACATTTTGACCCCTCTTTGGCAGGAGCTGACACACTCCAGCCTACGCGTGAATTCTGTACAATTACCTGTTATAAGACTCAGCAGCTAAAAAAAAATAGATTTTACATTTTTAAGTGGTTTTAAATAAATCAAAAGAAGAATATTTTATAACATGTGAAATATATATAGAATTCATAAGTAGATGTCCATAAATAGAGTTTTATCCCTGTCACACCTGTTACTGCGCTACAATGACAGAGTTGAGCAGATACAATACAGATTGTAGGCAAACAAAGCCTAAAATATTTACTCTGTGCTTCTTTACGGAAAAAGTTTTCTGCCTCTGATCTACATTGATGGAGGAAAGGGGAGAAATAGAAAGTGATGGATACGAATGCATGAAGAATTCTCCAGCAAGTTCATATTTAAAGGACTCTTGAAAAAATGAAAAAGAAATATGATGGAAAGGCAAGAAGAAGAAGAGCAACAAGAACAACAACAAAAATGAGAGAAGGAGAAGCAGGAGGAAGAACGGAGGTAGAGGAAGGAGAGGAAGGAAGAGGAATTCGTTGAGGAGGAAGAAGGAGAAATAATTTGGAGAAGTAGTAGGGAATCTATGAGAATGATGTCAGTGAGGCCAAAAGTTCACAAGGTGCTGAGGCTGGTGAAAATTACTAATAGGAAAAAAAAAAAAGACTTATTTGTGAGTTAGGGAAACAAGTATGGGGTATAAGGCCACCACTTGGGGTGAATGGCACAATGCTACTGAATAGAAAAAATTAAATTGAGTTATTTAACTGTCTTTACTAACTCCTTAAGTATGTTTACGTTTTTTTTTTTTCTGTGAAGATCTATCATCACGTGGAAAGAACAAAATAAATAGTAATAAGAAGAAAGGGAGATCAAGAAAGTAAAATAGCAAAGAAATACCTACCAGGTCTAGGTCATCTCCAGGCCTGGGTGAACAATATCTCAAGATACTAAAAAGATACTATCATCTCAATCTATCAAAAAGCTGTAGATGATTACTAAGTGGCTATTGATAATCTTCAGGCATTTGGAGAGAACTGAAAGGTGCTTAAAATATAGAGTTAGAAAAATAAAGCCTCAGATTAAAAAGAAAAAAAAAAGATGCTGCAAACTATCAGACTGAGAACTTGCTATGACTTCCAGTGAGACTCTAGGATGAGTTGTTGAGTCTTTAAGAACTGAAAAAGGAAACTTGTGACCAGGAAGAGAACACATTTACTAGAAAAATCAGGCCAGATAAACCTCATATCATTTTTAGATAGGATCATAATATACATCTTTATTTTAGAGAGTCCTTGACAGGCTCTCTTACAGTATCCTTGGAAGTAAAAGATTTGGAAGGAGTGATGTTTGCAGATCAAGAAGCATTATCAGTGAAGTTATGCAGGTTCATAATTGGGGTACTTGATTAATGATATTCCCCAAAGTGCTGATTAATGAATTGATGCCACGTTATGGTGAATTCTCCAGGAGAATGTTACTGTCTTATTTTCTAATTTTTACAAATGATTTGGTTAAGGTTCTGGCTGACACGATGCCTAAATTTGCAGAAACTCAGGAGCAGCAAGAGGTAAAATCAAGACCCAAAAACACCTTCAGAAACAGAAGCAAAATTTTACAGTCGGATCCCAAACAAAACAAAGCAAAATGTGAACAACAAAACCAAAACTAAATGAGGAAAACAAAGTTGTGCTTTTCAATGCCAGTTGCAGGTTAGAATTACCTGGGGAGAGATTGATTTAATGGGTCTTAGAGTGGCCTGAGCATCGGTATTTTTTAGGGGCATTTCCGTTGATTCTAAGTTGAGCCGGCTGAGAATAGTGATTCTACGCAATAGAGGAGGGTGGTATGTGAAATAACCAGAGCCCAGTGCATGTATGGAAGTGTTTGGAAGCTTTGTGGACTGCAAGATCAGCGAAGCAACAGTGAGATGTGGCAGATGAAAAAGCCAAAATTCTCTTAAGTGGTAAATATCAAACAAAGAACTAGAAAATGGTAAAAGTAACCCCCTTGGGCAGGCATTTACTCTTACATCAGGCACAGTAAAAAGGATTTTTAGTGCATTCTATAGTTTAATCCTTACATTAACTCTATGAGGTTGATATTACCACCCCCAGTGTATAGTGGAGAACATTGAAGCTTACTAAGGCTAAGCAACGTGCCTAAATCACCCAGCTAATATCTAGTGTGGTCAGGGTTTACTGAATGACGAGATAGTAATGAACTGAAGAAGGCCTGGGGAGACCAACTGTACTGGGAGCTTATTAGAAAGGAAAGGTCTAAGTGATATTTTCTTGAAGAATTGGTGTTAAAGTGAATATAGATAATGAAGGAAATACAAAATTCAAATATTTTCCCAAGACTTTCAGGCTAAAAGAATGGAATATTTGTGGGAGCTATGAAAAGATATATATTAAGAATGAGAGAAGAATGAAACTTGACCATTCTCTTATACCATACACAAAAATAAACTCTAAATGGATGAAAGACCTCAGTGTGAGACAGGAATCCATCAAAATCCTAGAGGAGAATATGGGCAGAAACCTCTTTGGCATCGGCCACAGCGCCTTCTTTCAAGACAAGTCTCCAAAGGAAACAAAAGTGAAAATGAATTTTTGGGACTTCATCAAGGTAAAAATCTTTTGCACAGCAAAGAAAACAGTCAACAAAACAAAGAGGCAACCCACGGAATGGGAGAAGATATTTGCAAATGGCACTACAGATAAAGGGCTGGTATCCAAGATCTATAAAGAACTTCTCAAACTCAACACCCAAAAAACAAATAATCAAGTCAAAAAATGGGCAGAAGATATGAACAGACACTTCTCCAAAGAAGACTTACAAATGGCTAACAGACACATGAAAAATGTTCAACATCATTAGTCATTAGGGAAATTCAAATCAAAACCACATTGAGATACCACCTTACACCAGTTAAAATGGCAAAAATTGACAAGTCAGGAAACAATAAATGTTGGAGAGGGTGTGGAGAAAGGGGAAATTCTTACACTGTTGGTGGGAATGCAAGTTGGTGCAGCCACTTTGGAAAACAGTATGGAATTTCCTCAAAAAGTTAAAAATAGAGCTACCCTCTGACCCAGCAATTGCACTAGTGGGTATTTACCCCAAAGATACAGATGTAGTGAAAAGAAGGGGCACATGCACCCCAATGTTCATAACAGCAATGTCCACAATAGGCAAACTGTGGAAGGAGCCAAGATGCCCTTCAACAGATTAATGGATAAAGAAGATGTGGTCCATATATACAATGGAATATTACTCAACCATCAGAAAGGATGAATACCGACCATTTTTATCAACATGGATGGAACTGGAGGGGATTATGCTAAATGAAATAAGCCAAGCAGAGAAAGACAATTATCGCATGGTTTCACTTATATGTGGAACATAAGGAATAGTATGGAGGACATTAGGAGAAGGAAGGGAAAAAAGAAGGGGGGAAATCAGAGAGGGAGATGTGCCATGAGAGGCTATGGACTATGGGAAACAAACTGAGGGTTTTGGAAGGGAGGTGGGTGAGGGGATGGGTGAGCCTGGTGGTGGGTATTAAGGAGGGCATGTATTGCATGGAATACTGGGTGTTATATACAAGCAATGAATCATGGAACACTACATCAAAAACTAACAACGTACTGTATGTATGGTGACTAACATAATACAAAAAAAGAAAAAGAAAAGAAATATGGTGGAGCGTCTGGGTGGTGCAGCCAGTTAAGCATCCAACTCTTCGTTTCAGCTCAGGTCCCGATCTCAGGGTCATGGGATTGAGTCCCATGTCAGGCTCTGTGCTTGGTGCAGAGTCTGCCTGAGATTCTTTCTCCCTCACTCTACCCCTCCCACTCATGCTCTCTCTCTCTCTCAAATAAATTAATTAATTAAGAAAAAAGAAATATGGTGATAGGGAAAAGGGTTAAATTTTTGGAGAAAACTAATTTTGTTTTTAAATAATAATAGGTAATATTCGTAAAATACCTGTAACGGGCATTTTATACTCATCTCATTTAAGCCTTGTATGACCCTGGGTACTATTAGTAGTATTCTCATTTTAGAGAAGTTGCCCACGATCACAGAAGAAATGGTTATAGTCAGGGTTTGAACCCAGGTCTCTGAGTTAGAGCCTGTACTCTGAATCACCCTACTATATGATATGGCAAATTGGATTTAAGGTGGCTGTGCAGCATCTAAGCAGAAATGTACCAGAACTGTTAGACATATGGGACTGGAGCACAGGCAAAATGATTGGATTTATGTTTGTCGGTAATAGTTTATGAATATATGCTAAGTTATTGCAAATGAGGCATTAGCACATCAACATTTTTAAGTGTCATAAATATAGTATCACTACTTTCTAAAAATTCCTATCAAGACTCTAAATATGTATATGGTCATTACATACTCTTTGTTTATACGAATCCTTTGTAGTAAATATCTCTTGCTTTCCAGTAGTGACTGAGTTCTTCTTCTTTCTTTCTTCTTCCTTTTTTTTTGAGATTTATTTATTTGTCAGAGAGAGAACTTGAGCACAAGTATGGGGAGCAGCAGGCAGAGGGTGAAGCAGGCTTCCCACTGAGCAAGGAGCCCAATGCGGGACATAGTCCTAGGATCCTGGGATCATGACCAGAGCCAAAAGCAGATGCTTAACCAACTGAGCCACCCAGGCATCCTGATTCTTCTTATGTCTTAGATCAAACACTCTCTTTGGGGGAAAATCCATGAAAGAAACTTAAGTTATTCTGACTCTTGTGTTTTTAAAAAGTGGTCTATTTTTAGGTAACTTGGCTTCTATTTTTATCATAATTTTGGCATCTTTATTGAGGTATAATTGACATCCAATAAACAGCACACATTTAAAGTGTACAGGTTAATGAATTTTGACATAGGTATACATTTGTGAAGTCATTACCACAGTGAAAATAACAATCATTTCCATCAATTCCAAAACTGTCCTGGAGTCTTAATCTGTCCTCCACTCTCATCCCTTGGCAACCACTGATCTGCTTTCTGTCTTTACAGATTAGTTTGCAATTTCTAAAATTATATATAAATAGACTCAGATTCTGTACTCTTTTTTTTCTCTGACTTCTTTCACTCACAATGATGCTTTTGAAATTCATCCACACTGGTGTGCTTATTAATAGTTCATTCCACTTTATTGCTAAGAAGTATTTCATTGTATACATATATTACAAAGTGTTTATCTGTTGACCTGTTGGCAGACATTTGGGTTGTTTCCAGTTTGGCACTACTAGGGATCGATCTGATGTGAACATTTATGTTCTTTGTCTTTTGGGTAGGTACCTAGGAATGGAGTGGCTGGGATGTATGGAAGATGTAGGCTTAGCTTTTTGAGAAACTGCCAAATTGATTTCCAACAGCAGTATGTGAGTGTGCCATATCCTTACCAATACTTAGTAAGGTCAACCTCTTTGATTTTAATATTCTAGAAACTATGCAGCAGTGTCTCTTGGTAGCTTTAATTTGTCCTTCTTTGATGCTAATGATATTGAGCACATTCTCATGTGTTTATTTGTCATCCTGTAGCTTCTTTTGTGAAGAGTCTGGTCGAATCTTTGTCCATTTTTAAATAGGAATTTCTGTCTTCCTCTTGAGCTGTATGATTTCTGAATACAAGTACTTTGTCAAATATATCTTCTGCAAGTATTTTCTCCTGTTTTAAGCCTTTGTTGTACTATTAAAAGCAATAATTTGCCCCAATCAATAAACATTTTCCTTTAAATCAATTCTAAGTTGTGACGCATCTTAAGTGTTAACAACTACATCCATTATAGCAAAACTCTCCCACTTGTTAGGAAATGATGCAAATTTTTTATGGCAATTTCCATGAAATGTAAAGAGAGTTTGAGTTTTTTTTTACTTGGATCATACAGAAGAGTGTATTTTCCAAAATGATATAAATAAAATAAAAAACAGATATTTTATAAAATCAGCAATTGCTTTTTCTAGAATGTGATATTTCTACCACTTTACCTATTAATATAAATAATAATGGACTGATTTCATTGCATAAATATCTACAGCTGAAAGAATCCCAGGACTATTTCATTCAATTTATTTTCATTAAAATTATTTTTTTTTCCAGCTTCATTTTACTGTACTTTCTTTTTTAATCTCTGAACCTGTTGGCTCATGATTTCCCTTTAATTACCCTTTCACACCATTTCTCAAAAGTTAAAACTTGCACCTGGTAGTGAGCAGAATATCTCTTTTTAAAGCAATGGGATAAGACCTCATCAGCAGGGCATCTATATTTAAAGCAAAAGGCAGCATTTGCTTAATTCTAGCATTTTCTTCTGCATTCTGCTGTAAAACAGATAACCAGTTTTATAAAGTTATATTTTCAGTTGTCTGAAAATCCTGCACAGTCCTCATAAAAGTGTGTATCAGAAGATGTTATGATATTAAAATGCTACACAATGGTTAATATTACTATAAAAGTCAAAAGTATGAATGAAATGGTAGATGTTCCAAAAGAAGCACCTTTGTAACATAAATAATCTGTGTAATTTTCTCTAATATGCTGCAAATGTATTTCTAACTCTTAAAAAATAATCCCTTCATGGAATAACAATTAAGTTTGATTTAGAGTGCCACTAAAAATTAACCAAGAGCTTCTAGCAGTTGTTTAGAAGAGAGTAGATCATAGGAAAAACTCTAGCTGTTGAATTGTTTCCAAACAGTCAGAAATAAATCTTCTTAAGATCAATCTTATACAGCATTTACTTCCTTTTGCATCTAAGATGAATTCATTATTAACAAATGATCTGTAACAGGCGCATTTTGTTTATTTGTATGCAAAGCTGTCTATGCTGAAACACAAATCACCGCTGCCCTTTTCCTCCACTATTAACATAGCAGCTTTGACATTTGACAGAGAATTATATTTCAGAAATTAGTAACTGGTTGAGTAAGTATAGCTCTATTTTCTTTATTTCCTTTAACTCAGTTTATAGCAAATCTATGACTTAAGCACAATCCATATTTACTTGGCAGAAGGCTGTTTTAAAATGAATGTCGAATGAACTTATTTTCTGCCAAGACTCTCTTCCTCCCTGTCACCCATTCAGTATTCAATGCAGGAAAAGAAAATAACCCATGGAACAATGATTTCCAATGTTTCATGGTACTCTCATTCCTCAAGATGGTAATAGGTAGGACTTTAAAAAACTCTATACTCAAATGTGTCAAGTACCTACACACTTGTATTAGTTAGCTCAGGCCGCCATAACAAAATGCCATAGACTGGGGTGGCTTAAAGCAACAGAAACCTATTTCCCCAATTCTGGAGGCTGGAAGTCCCAGATTAGGGTGCCAGCATGATTGGGTGCTGGTGAGAGGTCTCTTCCTGGCTTGCAGATGGCTGCCTTCTTTCCGTGTTCTCAGATGGCCCAGAGAGAGAGAAAGAGAAAGAACTCTTTGGTGTTTCTTTTCATAAGGGCACTAATTCCATCATGAGGACCCCAACCTTATGACCTCATTTAAACCAAAATACTTCCCAAAAGGCCCTATCTCCAAATACCATACCATTGGAAGTTGGCTCTTCAACATATGAATCTGTCATCTTTGTAAGGGAGGAGAGGGAATGAAACACATAGGTTAGTCCATGGGGATTCTGTATATTTCTCTTGGGTAGTCACGGCACATTAGTATATGAAATTTCCTGAGACTTTTCTGGAGTTAAGAAAAACTTTACTAAACAGTTTTTTTAATTAAAAAACTTAAATTAAAACTGTACCCTCCATCACATACACCCCAATAGTATCTGCTTCTGTTGATATCTTATGGAAAGTGTTTGTTAGTGTTTGGGACCAGTACACAGTTTGGGAAATGATTTGGTAAAAGCCTTCTTGTAATAATGGGGCGAAGGGTGGAAATTGAGATCAAGCCCTCAAGCATCTTTTGAAAAATAACCTGAACTGAATAGCATTCCTCTCAAATCACTGGGAAATTGTATGTTTCTTATTTAGGTTTCAATAGCTATAAAACAGACAAAGAAAACTTCATTCTTCGTCATATCACTCCAGACCTTTCACTTCCCTGGACAAGAGTCATTGTCATTTTAAACTTGTCTTTGTTGCCATTCCTCATTCTTAGAGGTCCCTTTCCACACATTCCCTCCACATACGTATAAAATGAGACATTTCTATTGTCTTAGAAGCCCCCAAGTTGAAAACATTAGGCACAAAATATCTTATTTTTATTTATTTTTAATTTTTCAATGTTTTTAAAAAGATTTTATTTATTTGACAGAGAAAGACACAGCGAGAGAGGAAACACAAGCAGGGGGAGTGGGAGAGGGAGAAGCAACAAGTAATTCACCTCAGTCTTACCGTATTAATATTTTAAAGACAATTTCAGGATCTGTTCCTTTAGGCGAAAATAGAAAAAAAAATATGAAATTTAAGATTTGGTCAATATGAATGTCCCCCCAAATTAAGGAAAATGTCTTGCTCATCTTTGCCTCCCCAGTAACTACTACACTGTCTGGAACAGTGTAGTCACTCAATAAATGTCTGTGACTTCAGCTAAGCTACTGGTTGATATCTGAAGAAACTTCCAAGAACTGAAGGACTCCATTTTTCTTCTTGTCTCAGTTTTCCATTATGACCATTGACTAAAGAAAACTATTGGGAGGGCAGCCTTATGTAGGCTTATTTTCTTTTGCACTTAAAATTAATTTAGCATTTACAGATCCTTAAAGGAAAGCATTTCCGCACTGTTTAGTAACCAGCTATATTCAGTGATATATAGATCAAATTTCTAAGAGGTCAAGAATACAAAATAAAATTAAGTACTTTTGAGTGCCTATTATGAATTTGGCGTGGGCTAAGTACTTGAAAGAAGCAGAAGCGATTTAAAGTTGGTTTATGCTCTTAAGGAATTTACACTCTAATTGGAAGCTAGAATATAAACACTATTATTGGTTCAAGATCCTAGGAAGAGACAAGGGAGGTGAATAGCATCGCAGGTGGGGGCAAGCACTTTCGTACAGAGATTTGCAGCATAGGCTCTGAAACCACATTGCCTGGATTTTCATCCTGACTGCCTCTTTAGCAAGTTATTTAAGCTTTCTGTGCCTCTCATACTTAAAATGTGGATTAAATGAATTAACGTAGCACCTGACCTAGAAGTAAGGGTTTATTATTATAATGATGATTCTACAAAAATTTGGAGTTGGGTCTTTGAGTGACTCAAAAAAAATCAATGGAAGCAATTTCTATATTAGAATAGTGGAAGAAAGGTCACAAAAAAAGGGCTAGGGACAGATGAAGGGGGATACTGATTGCCAAAACATTTGAACTTCATTCAGTAGCAGAGAGCCACTGAACTTTTTAAATTGCTGAGTAGCGCTATAAAAACAATGTTTTAAAAAACTCTAAACAGAATGGTTGGGGATAGGGACAAGTGAAAGACCAAGAGAATATACTACTACCAATAGTTGACTTTTGTTAGATACTTTCCACGACCTCTGTAACTGCCAGAAATATTATTATTTATAAAGATCATTACATTCCAGGTAATATGCTGAACACTTTATATGGGATATTGTTATAGAATGAACTGTGTCTCCCCCAAAATTCACATGTTGAAGCCCTAACCTCTAATATGACAGTATTTGAAGATAGGGTCTCTAAAGAGATATGAGGTGAAATGAGGACACAATTAAGGTTGAACGAGGTTAAAAGGATGGGGCCCTAATCCAATAGGACTGGTATCTTTAGAAGAGAGATACTAGTACTGTGCATGCACACAGGAAAGACTACATGAAGACGCAATGAGAAGGCCACCATCTGTAAGCTAAGGCCTTAGGATAAATCAGCCTTGCTATTACATTGATTTTGGATTTTCAGGCTCCAGAACAATGAGACATCAAATTCTTGTTGTTTGAGCCACCCAATCAAGGGAATTTAGTTATAGCAACACTAGCAGACTCAGGCAATAGCTCATTTGACTCTTAAAACAGCCAGATGGGGTAATACTGTACTCTGATGATCACAGTGTTATCCATAAACCAAAGCTCAGAGACCTTGAAGTGAATTGCCTAACACAGCTAATAAGTGGCAGTAAACAGGATTTATATTCAAGCTGTCTGACTACAAATATTATAGTTCAGTTGAAAACTGATAAATGAAAGGATTTACACACAAATGGAAAAAAATATGACTTGGGTGTCTGACTGGATTCAGGCTAAAAAAAAGGGTTATCACCAGATGACTGAGACTTTAAGCCTTGGGGTCCACGCAAGATAAATGACCAGCTTCTTTGTGTGTGATGTGCATGTGCATAATTTTTATCAAATATTGTGGAAAGGTTGTTCAGAGCAGAAGGGAGTTAATTGTGGATGAAGTGCTCTCGGAATCTAACTGTAGCTGACTTGGGTAAAATGAGTGAAAAGGTATGGTACTACTGGGGAGAAACAGCATTAAAGTAAAAGGATACATGGGGGCAAACAAGGGTAATGAGGGGGAAATTTAGGTATGAATCATGAGGCGAGATCACATTTCATCTGTTTTAACTGTTATTGATTATAACAGTGCCTGGCTTTTAGAAGACTTTGGGAACTATGGGAAAGAACAGTAGAGAAATGTCAGATTTAATATTTGGAAGAAAGGAGCTATTTAGGTGTTTAACAGGAGCAGTAACAGATTGAGACACGATTTCCCTTTTCTCTTGACTGGGCTTTCTCTTTCTTCTTTTAGAAAGGCCTGTGAGCTAGCTCCAATTCCAATTAAACAGAGAAAAACGTGGGCACTAAAACAAATGATTTGGTATCTGATTTCCCACTGCTGTGTGTGTATGCCTCCGGGAACAATCAAATACAGGTGCAGGATCAACAAATCCACAAGAGCTAACTGCAGAGGGTAGTCCTTTAGCTATTCTGAATAAAACGAGAAGGTCCGAATATAATCATCAGTCGTGGCCTTTCTTGATTTAGGGAGCTCTTTAATGCACAGAGGGACTGTGCCCAGCGGAGACTCAGCTGCCTTGAGGATGAAGCTACCATCACTCTTCAGGATTAGCGCTAGGAAGTCTCTACTATATCTCTGCCAAGAACACTAACTGATCCGCATTGCGCCTGCCCAACCCGCAGCAGCCTAGCTCTGCAGATATCCCACAACAGCAAAAAGTGCTGTTAGAGGAAATCCGAATACGCGGCCGAAACCAATTGCGCGGGGAGCCAAAGATTTTATCCACCACAACTGACTGTCTAGACTACAAATCCCAGCATTCACTCCTTGCACGGAGCCAATGAGGAAGCTCCAAGTTCCTTCAGCCAATCACATGCTGACCCAGTGAACTACCCCGACTGAATTCTGGGATTTGTGGTTTTCACGTGGCAACATTATTTCACCATGGTGAAGGCAAAGTAGGCCACGCGTCCGATTAGAATGAAAGCTCCTTCCGATAATTCTTATGTTGATCCCCACGCTACCCCTTAACTAGCATTACTCCCTGGCGTTCTACCCCTTAAAAATCGTAAACCTTTCCTTTACTGTCGTATGGGGAAAAAAGCAAGTTATTCTCAGATTACAGCACGCTTGTTCCCCTCACCCCCCGTCCTTTAACCGTCGCTTTCAAGTCTCGCGAGAACAGCCCCTTTTGGTCGTTGTCATGCCTCCTGAAAGGCGGTTCACGTGAAGACTGACGGAGGCCTCAGCCAACAGGATTACCTTTTAACTAGCGTCTCAATCGCGTGCGTGGGGAGACCTCCATGAACCCTGACCTCGGCTTTCCGTGGCGTCCCGCGTTTGTCGCCCCCGCCCCCGGAGCGAAGGAGGCGGGTTTTGGCCTCTTGCCCTAGGGAGCGAGTGCGGAGAGAGTGGGAGCGAGACCGACCCGAGTGGAGGTGTCTGGCTCCCCGGAGAGGCCCTGCTGTACTCCTCGCTGCCCATGAGCTCTTTTCCCAGCGAGCAGCGCCGTCGTTAGGGCGACCCCGTAGCCTCCGCTTCCTCCAGGACAGGCCCACGCCTCTCCGAGGAGGGGGCAGCCCGTCGAGGCGCCTCCCTAGTCCGCGTCGGCGTCGCGCTGCGACCCTGGAAGCGGGAGCCGCCGCGAGCGAGAGGAGGAGCCCCAGCAACAGCGGCGGCGGCAGCGGGCAGCAGCACCAGCAACGCCAGCGGGCGGGATTGAGGCCGTCAACATGGCGAGCGCCTCGTACCACATTTCCAATTTGCTGGAAAAAATGACATCCAGCGACAAGGACTTCAGGTGAGGCCGAAATTCGACCGTAAACCCACCTTGGGGTCCCCCATCCGCGGCCCTGGCCCTCGCACGGGCCTTGCCCCACCCCTTTGGCCTTATCCGGTTTGTGAGCTTTCCCGAGCTCTCTGGCCCACCACTCCGTTCCCTGCTCCCGCAGGCTCCTTTTTCTCCCACCTTCCAACCCCCTCCCCCCCATTCTTTCCTCTAGGCCGTTGCCCGCCGCGGGTCCGAGGCCCCTTCTGCGTCCCCAGACGCCTCCACTGCATTCCCTCCTCCCCACCCCCAATCCCGAGACGTGATTTTCGCGTCCCAGGTAGTGTGAAGGGACAGAATCACCCACCGTAGTGGGGAAGGGAGTTGCTCTAGGCTTGGAGACCAGGAGGCCTTGGCCTACCGGCCAGCCCGCCTTCAGCGCTAGGCCGCCCTCCTGGCTAGGGCTGAGGCTTGCTGCCCGCTCCGGGCCCCAGCTGCCGCCTCTTTCCCGCAGATGGGAGTGGGCCTAGGTGCATTCAGCTTGAATGATTTGCTTTATTTGAGCTTTCTACGGATTGGGTTATAAACTTTTTCTTTGGACAATTCCTTTCGTGAAGGTGGGAAGAAGGGGGTGGGGTGGGGAGGGAGCCAGGATGAGGAAACTTGATTCGCAGGGTTTTCCCGCCAGCGTCTCTGTCATTTTTTGTTGTCAGGTGAAAACTAAGCAGAAATTCGGGGTTTCATTCTCATTTCCTTATATCCAGAATTACTGCCAGAAAGGTGAATTCCTGGACCTTAAACTAAAACGTAAAGCAAGCAAATGGATCTTACTGATGGAAGTTTTCAAAAATGAGGGTGGTGAATATGAGGCTTTCTTATAGCAGTTCTGTTCCAGGAGACTAGTACTGTCCGTTCCAAACCTTGGAAACATGCATATGGAAGAATTGTTATATTTTTACGGATTATCTTGGTTTCGCTCGCTCTTATTTATTTTTTTTTTTGTGCTACAGTGATGGTTACATTCCTTCCTTCCCACCTCCTATCCCATCACAAAATAAATAAGCTCCCAATCTAAAAAAAAGCTTTTTATTTCTTCGATATTTGTTTTGTTCTCTAAGGCTTGGTGGTTGTATTTTGTGAGCATTTTAAAGGAAAGAACAGATATCTTCCATTAAAATTGAAGCTGAAGCCTGTTTTATTTGTTTTGTTTTATTTATGTATATATGCACAGTACCCTTTAATACCTGAAAACATGTCCAGACCACATCTACCAGGAAGAGATTTTCCTATTTGTGAAAGGAGAAGCATGAAAAATGTAATGATCATATTCCTAATTAAATTGATGTGCCAGTGTATTCATATGGTCAGTGAAATACAGTTTTGGTTCTGTGACTTCAAAGCCAGAAATGATTTTTTAGAAGTTTTGCTACCTAGAGGGTTAAGTATTGCATTTGAAACTTTTAAAATCCAATTTGCTAAATACCAAAGATTTTAGTGTTGTGACTTTTTTGGAAGAGACCTGTTTGTTTTGGTAATTTTGCTATTTTAGATTTGTGTAGATCAAAATCAAGATTTATTGGAGGAAATAAAAGTTTTGTTTTTGTTTGTGTGTTTTTAAGGATTAAATGTCGTTTACTTCCCTCTGGAGCTTTGCTTGCTCCCAGTGCAAGACACTGAAACTTAAATACACATTTGAGTGGAATATATACACATACATGTAAACTTTCACCTATACAGAGTGGGTGGTATGATTTTTTTTCCCCATTCCCCATTTCTGTCAATTTGGCTGATTCTGTAAAAGTACTAAATACTAAATATCGTTCTGATTGTATTCAGTTTCATATTAAAGATAGCACTTTGCTATAATACTATAATAGCATGATTTTGTTCCACTAGGTAGACTTGTGTATGGGTAATATGCTTAGAATAAACAAACTGTGATTTTTGACTCAAGCTACTTAATTTCTTGTAAAGATAATAAATACATGATTTTGTTTTCTTTTTTAAATAAATTATATGAAAGAAATAATGCTTTGATGCTAAGCTGTAGTCAGTGTTGAACTTGATGAGAATTATCTACCAGTTTGAGCTAGAGTAAATCAAAACATTGGAGGATCATTCTAGAAGTGTAATATTGATATATTTCTAATAGTTGATGAAGAAGATAAGTGTATGAGCAATGACTTCCAGCTTTTTGGCATTTTTAAGGTATTTTTATTAACTCTGTTTTAAAGACTTGTAAAATGCTGAAGCCATTCAGTTAACAGACTAGTTTTTGAAACTAAAGTACTCTGTATATTAAATTACAGATAGAGATTAATTAAAATAGTGAGCATTTAAAGTCAAGTATTTTGAACATTTTTCTGTATAATTTCAGTGTAGGCATTTATTTGAATATATGTGTTCTATTTTAAAATTATGCCTTCTACTTTCTCATTTGAAATTTGCTTATTTTGGTGTAAATATCAGTTTGTCGCTGTGTGTTTTAAAATACCTACTAACAAAGATCTTGAGGACAGAGTTAATATTATAGGATATCTAATGCAAACCATTCTACTTGTACTAAGGGGAGACTAAAACAATAATATATCTAAAAGGAAAAAAAAATTATTCCTCTCATGGTAGAATCCAAAGAGAATATGACCTGGTCACAAAATAAGGGCTCTAGTCGTATGTTCTAGTCTAGTAGGATTCTTTCTTCCGAACTATCTGTGAGATCTTGGGCAGACTACTTAATCTGGGATTAAATTTTTACTTTGAGAAACTTGTACATGAGTGATTACAAAAGGTCCCTTATAGGCCTGAAATTTTAGGTGTCTGGGTAACTACATAGTCCATTCATATAAAGAAAGTAAAGAAATGGGTACAGGCTAAAAATTTTTCAGATGTCAGCATTTTTAAAGAATCATTTTGTAGGATTTAAATCATGGCTTCAATTTATTGGTGGGGGAACATCTGATGTCCTTTTTCTTTTATGTTTAGTATTCTGTACTCTTTGAAGGCAGTATTTTAAAAAAGGTTTACGACTAGTAGGTGGGTCATTCTGTAGATGCCAGAATGAAGACTTTAATGTGCATGAATGATGTGAATGCTCTATTTATGAATATTAATATTGAAAATTCAGTGGGTTGAGGTAACGGAAGTTTTGCTTTTATTTTCATACGTTTCACCACCAACTCAAGTATTCCAAGGAATAAGGAGCTGAAGAAAATTTACCACTGTTCTATCTTTATCTACATAGTAGTTAACATTAAAGCTTACTGTCAGCTTTATATACTTGATCCTGTTTATCCTTATAACTCTAGTAAAAGTGGATAGTAACAATCTCTATTCCAGTCCAGGAGATTCAGGTGTGGTGGTGTTAATTAAGTACTTGCCGAAGGTGAGTTAGACATTAGATCTGGGGTTTCCAGACCACCCCCAACTCCAACCTCAACCCCCAGAGCATGAACTCTTAACTACCACGTTATGTTACTTTTCCAGGCTTTCGACTAGGGGACATTAAGACTAAGAACTTAAATTTCAGTTCCCTCTCAGGCTTACGGAATATTTTGTGCTAGAAGACACTTTAAGTAATTCCCTGAGAGGGACTACAAAATGTTTAAGATCTAGTGCTTGTCCTCAGTAATAGTTACATGCTCGTTGAATGGTTAAGACACTTTTATAAAAAGATAACCCAGAGCAATATGTGGTTGTCAGCCTTAAATTGCAGAGAAGATGAAAGCAAAGAGATTCGTGTTTGTGGAGTCACCTGAGCTAGGTCTTGAAATTGTAGGTAGAAAAAATGAGTACAAGTGTGAAAGGTCACTATCCAAGTAGATAATGTTGACTGGAGCTGGGGGTATTGTTTAGGGAACCTTGTTTTACCGAACTGAGTCCTCCACTGTTTTGGCCTTGTGGGTTCTCAGGTGATAGTTTTAGTTGGATTTTAATTACAGAGTTAAGAGAAAAACATGTAAGGATTTTGAGAAATTTCTTCCAGAAACCATTGTAAAAATCTGCCAGTCTATTTTTTAAAATACCATTTGATACAATCTTAAAATAATTACTGCATTGCAGAATTTCCTAGCTTGATAATGGGTTATGTTACCAAATTTATGTATGTATGTGTTTTAGTTATTAGCAGGTATTTTCTTGGAAACTTTAAATGCTAATAAAAAAATCTCAGACCTGGTATGGAATTCTGCACTTTCAGAGTTGGAAAGGACTTCAGAGATCCTATAACATAGCTGAAAGTACTGTATGGGCATTTATAATAATGTAACAATAAGTACTAGCAAAGTTCTCTATACATGTGCTTGAAGAAAAGTAAGTTGTAATCAGAGGAAATAGATTTGTAGAGTTTAGGAAGGTGATTTCTGGGCACCTTTTAGGTACTTTGCGGGTTGATGGCAGTAAGTTACTGGATTTCACTTATGTGATTTTTCTTGATAAAGGTGTACTGCTAACACTGATTATCAGCAATGATTAAGGATCACCACTGAAAAATAGACCTCATTGAGGAAACTGGAAAGAAGAGGACTAAAAATTAATTTTATTTACATGAACAATATTAAGACCATCCTAAATTCATACTCCAAGGGAATAAATGAGAAAAAATGAGATAGTGGTGGTGTGTGTATGAGTTCCTTGAAAGATAATTAACTCACTGGATGGTGTAGTTGGCTCTTAATCACTTACATTTCTGTTTGTAACAAGGGTAAAATTGTGCTTGTGTATGAGGGGAAGGGTTGTGAGACTGTTCATTGTGCAATACAAGGTATCTGTTTGTACCATTGTTTCTGCACATTGGAGTTACGAATAAGTTCTCCCCTCAAGGAACTTTCAGTCTAGTAGAATAAGCCAGGTGTGTAAGTTCTGTCCTGTGACTATCTTGTTCATAACTGTGTTTGCAGAACCTGGCACAGTTCCTAATGATGGTACTCCTGGAATATTTATTGAATATGTGAGATAGCACTGCCTGTAGGTTATATCCACCTAGGACTGCCATAGAAGCTTGAAAGTTAGCATTTTAACTTCCCCCCTCTCCCATCTTAAGCCTTTTTTATTTCTATTTTGTCCCATTGTATTACCATGTACCAGATGTCCCAGTTGGAAAACCTCGATGTCACCTTTCTGCCTTTTTCTCTCTCATTTAATTTCCTGATGAATATTTCTCAAAATTAGTCTTCCTGTCTCAGGCCTCTTTTTAATCCAGTCTTTTGGTAACTCTTCCATTAGAATTTTCTTTCTAAATATCACAGCTGATCATTGTCTTCCTCACTAAGTCCTGTTGACTACCAGACTACCAGAGTGTTAGGACCTATTCATTTGGGTAATTTTGGGAAGGGTCTGAGGAAGTGGGAGTTCCACACTGGATTGTTGGAAAGGGGGGCAATTCCATCATTTGACATCTTTATACGAGGAGGGCAAGACTAAAGCAGAGGAAAAGCTGTAATTGGTGAAGAAGTAGCAGTCACTTAATGAGTTAGAGAGAAAAATGTGTTTGGTATTTTGTGTTAAGTGAACTTGGCTGAAATGGATGTTCTGCGAAATTGTTGATGTCTAGGAAAACAATACGCTTTCTTTGTAAGCATCAGATCAGTTTGGAATAACATTCAGATATACGTATGAGCCTCATATCAGTTCCTGGACTGTAGGGCTACTGTTTTTTTTTTTGTGTTTTTTTTTTGCTTTTTTTTCCCCCCTTTTCTTAGTCCTCCCTTTTGACCAACGGCAGATGAAGTTGGGCTGCAGGGCATCATTGATTTATGATGTCTACATCTTCACTATTGCTGAGATTTTGTTGATTAGGATCAGAGGAATGGCCATTTCATGTAGTCTGTAGTTGAGCCGGCTTTATTAATCTTTTCTTGTAAGGCGAGTGGTTGAACCATCTAATGACAATGGCGGCTCAATAACAGTACGACTCTGGAAGGGATACATACCTGACTGTAACACCCAAGTCCTGTGGTTTTCCTCCTACTTCTTTGTCCATTTTCTAAAACATCCCATACCAACCTCATATCTAATCCATTTCAAAGACTTATTTTAACCTTTTAAATCTCAGGTAGTTGGCTCTCAGTATTCTCAGTAGGTAGTACTATCAAATTCATGAACATCGAATTGGTGATACTGAGCCATTACTTCTAGGGGAAATATAGTGGTAGGTTCCTGTGAGCCTCTAGTCACAGCATTTTCATAGTTGATCGGTTCATAACTTTGTTTTATGTTTATTTCTGTTTAAAGACAACCTTATTTAATATATGTTGTTGATTCGTTCGCATTGTGCTCACGGCCGATAGCACTATCACTTCATGCCTGAGAAAAGCTTATCTAATACGTGTATTTTTTTCTGAAAGACGCAGCTTTCTTGTACTTAGGAATACTAGACAACACTACACTATGCTTGGGGGTCATTTTAAACAGCAAAATTAACCACCAACAAAAAGCACAAACATGTGAAAGATGTGGCACTAGATAGAGAAGAGAATACTTTTTATAGTATGTGAGCTGAAACAAGAAGGCATATACTCTGCTAATGTAAGAATTGATTGTATGTCCACTTTTCTCCCTCCATAGATTGTCATAACCCTCATTGTAGCTACCATCATTTCTCACTTAGACTGCTACAGTAACTCTCCTAACTTTCTCCATTCATTTTGGCTAAACGAGGATTGGTTCTTTCTACACTCTGACCATAGTGTAGCTGGAGTAATGTTTCTGAAATGCACATTTGATCATTTCAGTATACTGCCCATCTCTGACCTAGATGCCTTTCAGTAGCCTCCTATTGCTCTAGAATAAAGACTAAAATCCTAATAAGACCCCCAAATCTCTTCAACTCTTGGCCCTCGCTTACATGTCCGTCGTCCCCCTCTGCCCCGGCAAATTCCTGCCTGTGCTTCAGAGTTCAGTCTTTCCTGATGCACAACGCCTAGTGCAACCTACATCAGGTTACTTTATTAAGCCATTGAGTTTTCTTTGTGCCTGTTCCTTTCCTTCCCTTCCTAGCATTTATCTCTGTTCATAATTACATATATAATTAACCCATATATGTAGTTTTTAAAACTAATATGTCTCTATTTGATAGTATTGTAAGCTCCAAGACAGCAGGAACTGTGTTTGCTTTTGCCATCTCTTGTTTATACAGGGTTGAGCATAGTACCTGATACATAGATAATAGGTTCTCACTACGTATAGTCAGTATATCAGATCTCTCTTATCTTGACATCAGCCTACATTTCCATCTTCTTGTTAAGTTTCTTTCTGCCTGCCTATGTCCCAGCCACACTTAACTTCACTCAGTAGTGTTATGTCCCTTAGCATTGTTGCTGCTGCCACCACCCCCACCCCAACACAGACAAAAATAAAAATTTAAAATTCCAAATCAGCACCCCAGGCGTACCCCTATTAATCCTTTGAAATCCAAACTAATTGTCAGTTCTTTGGTGTGATCAGTGTCAAATGTCCTTGAGTATTTTTAAAAATCTGTAAGATTGAGATTTGTCCATGTACCCTTCTGTCTGCCATAGTAGATGAAGAGGTTAGGAGGAAGGACTGAGTCTGTTTTATCATCTTAGGTCTTAGCACCATGCCTAAAACATTACATGCTTAAGAGACATATTACAAATTGGCTTTTGAATCTGCCATGGACAGCTTTTTAGCTGGTTAAACAACTTTCTTACAGGATGATTTACAGTGCAAATTTTTATATCAAATTAACAGAAGGAAGAAATTCTTAGAACTTTCTGGTTGAGGTCACCATTAAGAAGTAACTCTTAGTATAACTTCATACTATCTCAGTCCATTTTTTCTGATTTTTAAAAACATTACCTATTGCTAATATTACTGGGGTTCATTTCAACTTTAAAAAATGTTACACCACTAGTCATCAATTTGTTAAATTAAAAACTTTTATTGAGGTATAGTTGATACACAATGTTATATTAGTTTCAGGTATATAACAAAGTGATTTGACAATTCTAATTCTCTACATTACACAGTCCTCACCATGCTAAGTATAGTCACCATACAAAATTATTACAATATATTTTTTTTAAGATTTTATTTATTTGAGAAAGAGAGAGCATGAGAGGGGAGAAGGTCAGAGGGAGAAGCAAACTCGCCGTGGAGCTGGGAGCCTGATGCGGGACTCGATCCCAGGACTCCGGGATCATGACCTGAGCCAAGGCAGTCGCTTAACCAACTGAGCCACCCAGGTGCCCCCAAATTATTACAATGTTATTGGCTACATTCACTGTGCTTTACTTTTCATCCCTGCCATTTATTTTATGACTGGAAGTTTGTGCCTTTTAATTCCCTTTAATACCCTCTAGGTCCATGCATGTTGTTGAGAATGGCAAGATTTCATCCTGTTTTTGTGGCTATTCCATAAAATATTCCATTGTTCTTTAATCCATTTATCTGTCAGAGGACACTTAGGTTGCTTCCATATCTTGGCTATTGTAAATAATGATGCAGTGAACATAGGGGTGCGTATATCTTTTTGAATTAGTGTTTTGTTTTTGTTTTTGGGAGATACCTAGCAGTGGAATTACTGGATCATATGGTATTTGTGTTTTTAATTTTTTGAGGAACCTCCATGCCATTTTCCACGTTGGCTGCACCATTTCGCATCTCCACAAACTTGCCAATGCTTGTTATTTCTTGTATTTTTGATACTAGCCAATCTGACTGGTGTGAGGTGATATCTTGTGGTTTTGCATTAATCCTAGATCTTTGAAAATCAGTAGACTTCTCTGAGGTCAGGAGCCAAGGTTTATTTGCTTTTTATCTATCTTTTGCTCACTCGTAGTCCAGCCTTTGTAGCATAATAGGCAACGAATAAATAAGTGGTAAATAAAGGAAAGAATCTGTTTACCAGTAGACTCCCTTCAGAACCATAAAACAACTTTTTGCATTGGGATTATTTGCTTTTTTACCTAAATTAATGGCCATGTTCTCTTCAACCAGATGATGGGCATTTCAGGGGTCTTTAGAGGTCCTAACTACTATGGTTTTATTTCATGATTTTATGGAAGTAAAATAGCTAAGATATTTTAATGCTTTGTATGTAGAATTCCTGAATTAGTGTGCTATTATTCGTTTTTTTGTTTTTTCTAGATATTGTGTGGTTTTAATTTCATTTGTCATCATATAAAATGGGGAAGGGCTATCAATTACAACTATGTTTATTTTAAAAGAAGTACATGCTTGCTTTACCTTGTATAATCCCAATTTGAGCACAGACTTTGTAAGCTCTTTCACAAAACTTGGTAAGAATTGTGCTTGCATTGTGTTTTAAAACTGTCAAATTAGCATTAAATGAACATATTAACTCCTTAAATAACAAATAGTGGATTCCTAAATTAATAAATTGTTTTGCCAATGCTTACCACACAGTTTATCTCCTGTATTGCCAGACTATCTGCATAGCTGTTTATCATTTCAGCTACAATAGTTAGTGTTTTTTAATTGATTTAAACACAGATTTTGACATTTCTATATGTAATATAAATAGTACACTTTTATTCAAACTTGATCTGGTTCAGATACAAGAAAAAGGCATTTAAGTAGATGTTACTGCAGTTAGGTTATTTCAATAGGTAGAGAAGAGCCAGAATTAGGGGAAAAATTCATTGAGTCTTCAAACAGGTTAGGGGGGCTTTATTTCAGTGTGATTATCTATTACTCTTGAGAAATTACTTTTAAAACAATGAATCGGCTAGTGAGGTATAAGAAAAAAATGAGAATCTATTTACCTTATTTTTGTCTCCTATTCAACCCTTTCATTTAAAGCTGATATTAGACAGTTGATCACTCTGGGTTTTTTGTTAGGCTATTTATTCAGTATTAAACTTGTCTTTGGCAGTAGTTCTTAAGGCGAGGGGGCTGGATGTCAGATGGAACAATGTTCTAGAATTGCCTCTTGACCATTTTGAAAATACACCTGATAAACCTTGTAATAGGTGTTGGAGTGGAGGTGAGAATTTGTGTTTTGGAAATTGTCCAGTAATTTTTTAATATGTGACCCCTGGCCCTCAATCCCAACAGAGAATATTATATAGGAAGGTATTATGTTTGTAGTTAAAGGCTTCCTAGATAAAATTCAAGTCACATGCAAAGAAAAAGTAAAGAGGAGCTTTTCTCCTCTTAAAAGCAGTGATACAGTTAATTATGAAAATGAAATTATGAAAATGAAAGAGCACTCATGGTAGATCCTATCAGTAACTTAAAACAGGACTGACCAGGGGAAGATAATTTAAAGTGATGGTACCTTATTTAAAAGAGTTTGTTAGGACTTAGATAGTTAGATAAGAATGATAGCATTAGATTTGAAAGACACGATCTTTATGGTTAAAAAAATTTAAATTATCAACAAATTTAATTTTTTGATAGGTTTATGGCTACAAATGATTTGATGACAGAACTGCAGAAAGATTCCATCAAGTTGGATGATGACAGTGAAAGGAAAGTAGTGAAAATGATTTTGAAGTTACTGGAAGATAAAAATGGAGAGGTACAGAATTTAGCTGTCAAATGGTAAGTGTTTTTTACTTGCTTCCTACCGCTACCAGCCCCATTAAAAGACTCAGTGTAATAGTTGGTAAATTATATTAGTCTTGTGCTATGTCTTTCTGGAATTTTCTTTAGAATTTGCAGGTGAGTGGTGAATGTTTAGTGTTTGTATGTGGTACGTATGATACACTTCTCAAAGTTTCTTTTTTTTTTCTTTAAAGATTTTATTTGACAGCAAGAGAGCACAAGCAGGGGGAACAGAGAGGGAGAAGGGGAACAGTAGAGGGAGAGGGAGAAGCAGACTTCCCACTGAGGAAGGAGGCCTATGCAGGACTTCCCAGAACTCTGGGATCATGACCTGAGCCAAAGGCAGATGCTTAACCATCTGAGCCACCCAGGTGTCCCATACATTTCTTAAAGCCTTTTATGGTATTTTGATTCATATGAAATACATAATGGAAACTGCAGACAGAGTGATTGTCTCACTTGTTTGACCTGATTTTTTTTAGCCGGGTTAGAAGGCCTATCTGCCTCTGTTCATCTCTGTATGAAAATTTAAGAACCAATGATCAAGAGAAGTAAAGGGGTGCTTGGGTGGCTCAGTGGGTTAAAGCCTCTGCCTTCGGCTCAGGTCATGATCTCAGGGTCCTGGGATTGAGCCCCACATTGGGTTCTCTGCTCAGTGGGGAGCCTGTTTCCCCCCTCTCTCTGCCTGCCTCTCTGCCTATTTGTGACCTCTCTCTCTGTGTCAAATAAATAAATAAAATCTTAAAAAAAAAAGAAGTAAAAAATAATAAGACTTTATAAAGAACAGCAGCATTTAAAAACATAGCACAAATTCAGACTGATGATATAGCAGTTACAAAGAATTTTTCCTAAAAATGGTGGGAATTCCAATTGTCTTTGTGTACAGTGCAGTAGGAGCATCTTATTAGATGCAGTATTGACAGTTTGACTATTTTTAATAATAGGGTACAGAATTTGAGTTCTCAGTAAATTCTATTAACAGATTATTTCTTTTATATGTATCAAATACTAGAAAACCTTAACAATTTACATAGTAAGTTATTAGAAAGTATAACCTTTAGTTTTATATAACAAACAATGGAATTTTATGTCATTTTGTATTTCCTATAATAAATAGGCATCAATTTAAATAAAACATTGCCATGGGGCGCCTGGGTGGCTCAGTGGGTTAAAGCCTCTGCCTTCGGCTCAGGTCATGATCTCAGGGTCCTGGGATCGAGCCCCGCATCGGGCTCTCTGCTCAGCAGGGAGCCTACTTTCCCTTCTCCCTCTGCCTGCTTCTCTGCCTACTTGTGATCTCTCTCTCTCTCTCTGTCAGATAAATAAATCTTTTAAATAAATAAATAAAACATTGCCTCATTATGACTCCTTTATTGCATTTAAAAAAAATGGTTTTAAAGATTTCATTTATTTGAGAGAGAGAGAGAGAGAGAGAGAGCACACAGCAGGAATGGGGAAGGGCAGAGGAGGAGGGAGAGGGAGAAGCAGACTCCCCTTCTGGGATCATGACCTGAGCCGAAGGCAGATGCTCAACCGACTGAGCCACCCAGGCGCCCAATATTGCATTTTATTATAAAGGTTTTAAGTTTGTTTTAGGCTTAGGTTTTACATAGCTGCTGTAAAAATGTGAGAAATCATTGGTCAGTACAGAGTTTCTAGACATGCAGTACAGTTTTCTTTAATTTGGGACATTTGCAAGTTTAAAATAAGTCTTAAAAAGATAAGTTGGAGAATAATGCAGTGAGTATAATTTTACTTTAGTTATTTTTCATCTTTTAATTTTTTTTGCCTGTTCTTAATAAAAATTAAATATTGTTCAAAATATATGATGAACATTTACCAGCTTGTGAAAGTGGTTAATATAAGGTAGTCTTTGTCTGAAATTGAGAGTTGAGAGGTACATAGGTCTTACTCACTTTGCACAGGAATCTTTACTTATTAGGAACCTGAGCTTTTGAGCTTTTGAAGACCTTTTATTCTTAAAACTTAACAGGTTGGAGGAAGAAATGGCATATATTCAAGAAAAAAAGAAAGGAATGAAGATATAAACAAAAGTAATATAGGAGGAGATAAAACCCAAGAACTGATTCTTGGAGGAGGGAAAATCACAATAGATAAATTACTAACTAGCCTTATCAAGAAATAGGAAAAATTGTCAAAGAACTCATCACCCAAAAGAAACTCAGGCCCAGAAACCTTTCACACACGTCTTTGAAACCTCAAAGAACAGATAATTTCAGTACAGAGAGTTCTAGTACTATTCCAGTACATAAAACTTCCCAGTCTTTTATTTAAACCAATTACTGATAACATATCCTGACTGAAGATAAAACTGAAAAACTACAGACCATTTAAACGTTCAAACATAATCCAACAATATAGTAAGTGTGACATACCATGACCGAGTGAGATTGATCCCAAGAATGAAGGCGGTTCAATATTATGTGCTTTTGTTAATATATTTCATTATGTTAGTAGATAAGAGGAATAAAAAACAGTTGTCCAGGCACTGAGAAGATTCAACATTGATGCTTGATTTAAAAAAAAAAAAAAACAAAAAAAAAAAACCACCTAAATACGACACTTACTGGCTACTCAGTGTAATTAGAGGAGCGAAACACCTTCCAAAGACCATCATCATACTTAATATGTCCTGGAGTGAAGATCAGATCAGGGATGCTTTATCTCACTAGGGAAAAATCACTACCTATTTCAAGGGAAACATTTAATAACAGGGAGTCGATAAGACCTTTTTTAACATTAGAAGTGTGTGTACACACACACACACCCCACCCCACCCCCCACACCCCCACCTCTCTTAACCCAAAAGCCAGTAAATTACCAGATACCTTTACACTAATGTGAGGAACAAATCAAAGATGGGTGTCTGTCTCCACTACATTCTTTCTTTTTTTTTTTTTTTTTAAGGATTTTATTTATTTATTTATTTATTTGACACAGAGAGAGAGAGAGACAGAGACAGTGAGAGAGGGAACACAAGCAGGGAGAGAGGGAGAGGGAGAAGCTGGCTTCCCGCCGAGCAGGGAGCCGAAGTGGGGCTCGATCCCAGGACCCTAGGACCATGACCTGAGCCGAAGGCAGATGCTTAACAACTGAGCCACCCGGGTGCCCCTCCACTACATTCTTTTTGAAGGTATTAGCCACTATAGGACAAGGGAGAATAAAATTATATGCATAAGAATTGGGAAAGGTACATGAGAATAATCAAGTCAATCAAGAAAAAAATTTAATGTGGACAGTAAGAAGTCAGTGAAGTAACAGGATGTGAAGGTAATGAACAAAAATCTGTAGTTTTCATATAAACAATAACCAGTTGGAAGATTTCATGGAATCAAATGTCCATCTATTACAACAACAGAAAGACAAAATGCCTAGGAATTAAAATGTAGCAAGAAATGTTACAATGGTGACCTTGAGTGAGGGTATTGTATGATATAGGTAAGGTTACAATTTTATCTTTTTCAAAACTTAAGGAAAACTTTAAAATATTCTTGACCCCTAACAAAAATGTGCTTGGAACAAATGGAAAGACATTCCATGTCCTTGGATAGGATAACTCAACAAAGTTACTGGTTCTCTTCAAGCTAATTCAATGCTAACTTAATTGTAAAAAATTATTTTACAAGCTAGACAAGTTGATTTTAAAGTATATTTTGGTGGGAGGGAAAGGGGGCAGGTGTTTGCTTAAGATAGACAAGAAAACTGAAAAAGTGTAACAGTTGCTGAAGTTGGAGTTGTTGCTTAGCCCTACTAGATAATGAAAAGAGACTATTATGTTTCTCTAATCAAAGCAGTGCTGTAGTGAGGCATTAATGGACAAAGGGAGTAAAATAGAAAGTATGTAATAGAAAGTTGGATCTTTTTTTTTTTTTTTTAAGAACTGGATAACCATTTGGAAAAGATAAAATTGTATCCTTACTGAAGGTCACTGTTGTTCTGTTCACTTTAAATTAGTTTTGCCTATTTTATAACTTCATGTAAATAGAGTTACACAATATGTGCTCTTTTGTGTCTAGCTGTCATACTCATCACATCTGTGAGATTCATCCATGTTGGGTGTATTAGTATTTCTTGACTTTTTATTATTGATTAGTAGCCATCAATACCAGTCTGTTCATACATTTGGTTTTAGAGTTTGGCTATTGTGAATAGAGATAAAATGAACATTCTTGTATGAGTTCTTTTTAGGAAATGGGTCTTTTTTATGGATAAATACCTAAGAATGGATTTGCTGTTCTCCATTTAGATTTTTAAGAAACTACCAAATTGGTTCCCAAAGTATTCCCAAAGTATTTGTATCATTTTACTGAAGGTACCAGTTGTCGCCACATTCTCACCAATGCTTGGTTTTGTCACTCTTTAAGTTTAGCCATTCCAATAAGTATATAGGTGTAGTTTTAATTTACATATCCCTGATAACTAATAATGTCCAGTGCAGTTTTGTGTGTTTGTTGGACTTTTTTTTTTCTGGACGTTTCCCAATTTTTTAAATTGAGGTGGTTTTTTTATTATCAAATTGTAGTTCTTCATATAGTCTAGATAGGCCCTTTGATACATATATTTTATAATGTATTTATAAATAAACTTACGATGTATAAATATATAAATACATTATAAAGTATTTATAATGTACTTATATTTTAGAATATAATTTATAATATATTTATAACAAATATATTTATATATATTTTATTATAACATAATTCTTTATAAAATAATTTTAAAAGAATTTATAAAATTATTTATAATATATGTTTGTATATAAATACTTTATAATGTATTTATAAATATTTTCTCCCAATTTGATGAGCTTAAGTTTTTAAATTTAGTTTAAATTTAGTTTCATTTGATTGTCTTATAAATTAATTTCAACTTTTCTTTTATGGTAATGCTTTCGGTGTCCTAAGAAACCTTTGTGCAATAATTTTCTCCTGTTTTTTCCCTAAAAGCCTTACAGTTTCAGCTTTTACTTTTAGTCTTGTGATCTGTCTTGAATTAATTTTTGTGAATTAGGAATTGAGTTTAGTTTTTTCATGGGAACATCTAGTTGTTGAAGCACCATTTATTGAAAACATCTTTTCCCTATTGAATTGCATTGATATCAGAGATCAGTTGACTGAAAGTCTGGGTTTATTTTATCCACTCTCTTGTGTTGCATTGGTGTTTTTGTGTATTCTTATGCTAGTACAAAACTGTTGTATTAGTGTAGTGTAGTATAGTGTATTAGACAACCTTGCCACTATTGACTTTTTGGGCAGATAATTCTTTGTTGTGAGGAGCTTACCTGTGTATTTTGTGTATTGTAAGGATGTTTAGTAGGATCTTGGCCTTTAGCTACTATTTGCTCATAGCATTCCTTCTTTCCTCAGGAGTGGCAACCAAAAATGTTTCCAGACATTGCCAGCTATCTACTGGAGGGTAAAAATTGCCCTTTGTTTTAAAACCCCTGGTATAGATCTGTAGAAGTCTGTTGTAAGGTAGTATAAGTTCTCTAGTTTCATTCTTCCTTTCCCAAGAGAATTTGGTTTTTTAGGTTTTTTTTGTTTGTATTTCCATCGTAAATTTTAGAATCGGTTTGTCAATTTCAATTTTTTTTTTTTTTTAAATAAGCTTGCTCAAATTTTGATTGGGATTGTGTTGAAAGCTATAGTGATTTTTGAAGAGAATCAACATCTTAACAATACTGTCTTTTAACAGCCAACCATAGTATCTCATACTTACTTATTAGTCACAGTAGTTTTTGTTGATTCCTTGGGATTTTTTTACCTAAATAGGGGTCATCAGTGAATATCCCCCTCTTTCAGTCCCGATTTTGGTAATTTGTGTTTTCTCTCCTTTTTCCCTCAATTCATCTAATTAGGGATTTACCAACTTACCGAGAACTGACTTTAGGGTTTGTTCATTTTCTCTATTGTTTGTTACCTTATTTCATTGATTTTTATTATAATGATGACTTTCTTCCTTTCTAATTCTTAAACAATTAAAAGTATGTATTTTTCTCTAATTACTTCTTGAGCTACATTCTACAAATTCTGGTAGTATCATTCAGGTAATCTCTACACCCAACATGGGCTTGAATTTACAACCCTGAGATCAAGAGTTGCATGCTCCATCCACTGAGCGAGCCAGCCAGGTGCCCCTAGTTTGAAACAGTTTTAATTTTTTTGTGATTTTCCTTTGATCCATGGGTTATTTAGAATTTTCAAATGTTTGGAAGTTACCTAGATGTTTATTTTTATTGCTATCTAATTTAATTCCATTTTGGTCTGAGAACCATATTCTTTAAAATTTTAGGATGTTTGTTTTGTCTACATGGATTTGTTTTATGGTTCAGCATATGGTACATCTTAGTGAATGAATGTCCCATGTATACTTGGAAGAAAGTATATTCTGTGGTAGATAGGCATAGTGTTTTAGAAATGTAAGGTCAAGGTAGTTGATAGTTTAGATTTTATATTCTTTGTGATTTTTTTGGTTTTGGTATTAAATAACCAGAAGAGAGGAGTGTTTAAGTTTTCCAACTAAGATTGTCAAATTATCTGTTTTTCTTTTTGATAATGTCAGCTTTGGTTCATGTATTTTAAAACCTAATGACTAAATGCGTACACATTTATATGTCTTCCTGAGGTTTGACCTTTTTAGGAGTATAAAATGTTTCTCTTTAAATACACTTTATCTTCAAATATAGTTTCTTTTATGTTAATATGGAAAGGTCACCCCAACTTTTTTAAGATTAGTGTTTGCATAGTGTACCTTTTTTTATTTTTCAGTTTAATCTGTGTTTTTATTTTTAAATGATGTGTCTTACAGATAGTGAATAGTTAATTCTTGCTTTGATTTAGTTTCATAATTTTTGCCCTTTAATAGGAGTGCTTATATATAGTTCATCGGCATTTATCATAAATATTTGTTACGGTTGGATTTAGGTGTGTCATTCTTCTTTCTTTTTGCTTTTGTTCTTGATGTCCCCCCGCCTCCCCCCCCCCCGCACCTGCCTTCTTTTGGGTTAATCAAATCTTTTATAGCAACAGTTCTCAAGGTTTGATTCGGGGAACCCTGGGACATCCTGTGACCCTGAAAGTTTCAAAATTTATCATGAGAATAATTATTTTCCCTTTGACTCTTGTTTTTTTATAAGTGCACAGTGTAATTTTCCAGAGGCCACATGACGTGATCATCACAACAGATCGAATGCAAAATCAGATATGAGAATCCAGTTTTTTTTTTTTTGAAGTGCAAACATAGGAATCTGTGCTATTTTTCTCATTTTTTTTTTGAGAATGATTTTTTCAAAAAATGTTATTTATGTTAACATGTGGTAGGTTTATTTTTGTCACTTTTAATTTTTAATATGGGAAGTAGTGACAGATATAACTCACATAAAGAGAAGTTTTTGGGGTCTTCAGTGATTTTTAAAGTGTTAAAAGGGTTCCTGAAACCAAAAGGTTGGGAATCTGTTTTATATTTAATTTCGATTTCCTCTGTTGACTTTTTAGATATATCTCTTAGTGTTTTTTGAATTGTCACTCTAGACTAGGGATTATAAATTGCATCTTAAAATTATGGCAATCTACTAAAGGTTAATATTGTACCACTTGATATAAATTATATAAACCTTGAAACATTTTTCCTTTTACTTTCTTCCTATCTTTATGCTATTGTTTTTTTGTATATTTGTGTGTATGTATATCTGTAATACAGTATTATATATACTTTGAAGAAAAACTATATAGTCTTATTTTTTTAAGTGTATTTTTTAAAGAAAGTTTGTTACTTATTAGTAATCTCTAAACCCAACGTGGGGCTTGATCTCATAACCCTGAGATCAAGAGTTGCATGATCTACCATTGAGTCAGCCAGGCACTCCATGTAGTCTCTTAAATATAGCCTTTTATGTGTATACATAGTTACATTTCTGGTGATCTTTGTAAATCTGAGTAACCACCTAGTTTACTTTTTCTTTAGCCTAAAGAACTTTCTTTGGCAATTCTTGCAGTATAGGTTTGGTAGTGATATAGTTTGTTTTTGTCATAGATTGTCTTTATTTTCATTTTTAAGGGATAATTTCACTGGATTTGGAATTTTGGGTAGATGTTTCTTTCTCTTTTTAGTTACATCATTATCTGGCATTCAAATTGTTGTTTTTCTAAAATACAGTTTTATATATATAAATAGAATTTACAGTCCTTATCTGCAGAAGGATTGGTCCAACAGAGCTATTTTGCCATTACCAGAAGCTAGAGCTCTTTAAATTCATTTTTAGAATCCCCTTTATTTTCACTCCAAATTTTTTCAGTTTCATGTTAGGTCTTTACACATATGCCATGTCTTTTGTCACTGCTCTCATTTTGGATTGGATTGTTCTTGGATTTCTCCAACCTTTTTAATTTTCTTTCTTCTCTTAATTCCCCAAATTGCACTGCCTATGGCTTCTCCAGTCAAGCAGTAGCAGTTTATTGAACATCTGTATTTGATAAACATTGATTTAACATTTATCCAATTAAACTATTTTTATCCTGTCACTTATGCTTGGCAAAATACATTGGCTCCCAATTTTACCACATCACATTTAAATTTGCCAGCCTCACTTTAAAGGTTCTCCATAATGTCCCAGGGGCCTACCTTTCCTGTTGTCTTTTATATGCCTTTTGTGTCAAACAGTTCTTTTCATTCCTCATTTTTTAAATCTTATTTAAATCGAATTACTTAACATATAGTGCATCATTAGTTTCAGATGTAGAGTTCAGTAATTCATCAGTTGCATATAACACCCAGTGCTCATTACATCCCCCCACCCGCTTGCCCTCCAGCAACTCTGTTTCCTATAGTTAAGAGTCTCTTATGGTTTGTCTACCTCTCTGATTTTGTCTTATTTTATTTTTCCCTCCCTTCCCTTATGATCCTCTGTTTTGTTTCTTAAGTTCCACATAGGAATAAAACCATATAATTGTCTTTCACTGATTGACTTATTTCACTCACCATAATACCTTCCAGTTCCATACACATCAGTGTAAATGGTAACATTTCATGCTTTTTGATGGCTGAGTAATATTCCTGTGTGTGTGTGTGTGTGTGTGTGTGTGTGTGTGTGTGTGTATGTTGTGTGTGTGAGTGTGTGTATATACCACATCTTCTTTATCCATTCATCTGTTGATGGACATCTGGGCTCTTTCCATAGTTTGGCTGTTGTGGACATTGCTGCTATAAACATTGGGGTGCAGGCGTCCTTTCGGATCACAGCGTTTGTATCCTTTGGGTAAATACCTAGTAGTTCAATTTTGCTGGATTGTAGTGTAGCTCTATTTTTAACTTCTTGAAGAACCTCCATACTGTTTTCCAGAGTGGCTGCACCAGCTTGCATTCCCACCAGCAGCATAGGAGGGTTCCCCTTTCTCTGCATCTTTGCCAACACCTGTCGTTTCCTGACTTGTTAATTTTAGCCATTCTGACTGGTATGAGGTGGTATCTCACTGTGGTTTTGATTTGTATTCCCCTGATGCCGAGTGATGTTGAGCACTTTTTCATGTGTCTGTTGGCCATCTGGATGTCTTCTTTGCAGAAATGTCTGTTCATGTCTTCTGCCCATTTCTTGACTGGATTATTTGGCTTTTTGGGTGTTCAGTACGATAAGTTCTTTATAGATCTTGGCTACTAACCCTTTATCCGATAAGACATTTGCAGATATCTTCTCCCATTCTGTAGGTTATCTTTTGGTTTTGTCAACTGCTTCCTTTGTTGTGCAAAAGCCTTTTATCTTCATGAAGTCCCAGTAGTTCATTTATGCTGTTGTTTCCCATTCCTCATTTTTTTTTTAATATGCGTTCCATTCATTCTGGTCTCTGATCTTTCCATTTGAAATGCTCTTTCTTTTTTAGGTACCGTAAGCCCAGTACCTAAAAATCTGTCCTTAGGTACAGTTTTCTGTCCTGTAAATACTAACATAGAATTTAAGAGTTTTTAAAAAGAAATTGTGCAGAGTAGTGCATATCTTCAGTTGATTTCTAAAATAGCTTTGTGAATTCCTTACCTCATCAACCAGTGGTAAATATTTGGAGATAGGGACCTTACTTTTCTTATTCAGTATAGTCTTGAATACAAGGACTCTTCAATGAAAATTCATGCACCAAGCATCTGTGTGCTAAATTCTATGGGAAAGGCACTAAGGAAGAACTTTCTCTATCCGCAACTGGTGGACCTACATGTAAACCTATAATAATAGTATAAAACACTAATATGAAGGGAATATCCAAGGTTCTTTGGGAACACAGAGTAGTACTAATTTGTTTGCTTTTTGCAACCAATGGTTTGATGCTTTTAAAATTTAAACGGGAAAATAAAAGGCATGTGAATTCTTTTGGTTCACAAAGTGGAGTTGGTGATAGATGGATGATAGGAGGAAGGCAGGGTCAGAGTTGACAAAGTGATCTGTTGGATGGAATTGCTATTTCAGGTAAACCATCGGATCCTTTTTAGAAGCAGACTCCTAATTAGCTTTGTTAGTACTAAAAAATGTTTTGTATATATGAAGGATTGGGAAGGGTAAAAGCATCTTAAGTTTCATGATACTGTGGTGGAAATCAGTGGGGAAACATTGGAAACCAACTGCAAGGAGCTTATCAGTCCAAATTTGTTTTAAACCCTTATTCATATACTATCGATGATACAGGCATAGTGTATTTACTTTGTGTTGATAGGTGCTAGGCAGAAAAAATTAATGCTTTTGTCTATTTTTCTGTTTTTGTATTTAATGTAAATTAAATTTTTTTTTCTATTTTATATTACAGTCTTGGCCCCTTAGTGAGTAAAGTGAAAGAATACCAAGTAGAGACAATTGTAGATACCCTCTGCACTAATATGCTTTCTGATAAGGAACAACTTCGAGATATTTCAAGTATTGGCCTTAAAACAGTAATTGGAGAACTTCCTCCAGCTTCCAGTGGTAAGCAAGAGCACTTTTTTCTTCCTAGTTCCTTTTTACATGGAGCTATTTTTCCTCCATTTGTTTTTCCTCCTGGCCAGAGAAGGGGAGCAGTGTCTATCAGAGGATCTTTGTAAGCATCTCTTTGAACAAGTAAGAGGAAAAAAGTCTGGAGTCTTATTTTTGCTTAAAATCAATTTTCACTTTTAAATGAATATTATTTTGACTGAATTTAAGTATCTTGTAGGAATAACAATATTTTTTATTGTTGTGTGTATCATGACTACAGAATAGAGTTAATACCAACCTGTGCACTAAGGGAAAAGATAACCAAAACTTTGAGTTATTTCTGATTAGCTGTCTATTTTCAGTATTAATTTTGCTTTGCACCAGAATTTATGATGTGTGAAACATAATACTATTTTAAGACAGTCGTGAAATAGTTCAGTTTACTAGTATCTTTATTAAGGCTGACTCTGTAGCTACTTTGGTAATTTAAAAAATTTAAAATGACAATGAATTTGTCAATTAATTAGATTTTGGCCTCTGACAAATATTTAGGTAATACAAGTTTTAGAATTGATCTGGACTACCAAGCTGTCGGCTAAAATCAGCAGGCTAAAGTTATTGATGGTCTTATCTACAGTTGGAGTGAAATTATTATCCATTTCATGGAAAGATGTAGACTGGTAATAGTGTAGTCTAAGTATGTAGTTTTTATTCATTTACTTAACAAATATTTATTAATCTTTGGTATGCTAGCTGTCATGCTAGATGATTGGTGTGTATTATTTTAGTAAGTCTAAACATAAGCCATATGGGAGGTCATAATATTCCTAGTTTATTGATGAGGGAACTGAAATGCAGAGAGATTAGGTTAATGCACCCAAAGTTGTGATTACCTGTTTGGGTGAAGATTCAAATCCTCCATTATCTTTTAATCCGAAGATGATGCTTTTTCAACTGTTTCTTACCAATATTACTTTACTCTTATTAATTATTTCTATAAAATATTTCTTATAATTCTATTAGTTATATTGATATTTTCTTCATTTCTTTTCATTGAAACATGTTTGTTTTTAGCTGATTTCTGGTTCTAACAAGAATTCTATTAACCATTTAGATTAATTTCTTGTTCTTTTTTTCTCCCACTTGCCAATAATAAGACAAATCTACTTCAAGATAGAATAACCTTGATTTATGAGTTCTCTGGAACAGCATTTCTAGTTCGTCATAATCAAGTTTTGGAATCTTTGGATTGGTATAGGAAGGCTCTTACAGGTTTACAGCTCTCTCTCTCTTTTAAGAGATCATGTTAGAGCTCAGAATATATTTGGTTTTTAATTTACTGAAATTTTAAAAAGTCTAGGTTGCTAGTGAAGAGTATTCAAGGAGAAGAAAATCCATTTCTGTTTTCCAATCTAGACGTGCAAACACCACAGCTACTACTGGCTCCATAGTCGGCAGTCGTGTCAGTAGATAGAAATCGTTGTCCAGTAGAGTCTTGAATCATTATTGTTTGCCTGTGTCATGTACTCCTTCTGCAGTTATTATCTCTTATTCCTGTTTATGTCTAATAAATTATTTTGTTGAAAACAACCTGTTTTGAAATACTTATTTTTCTGACGTGGATCTCTTAAGTCACTCTCGATTATAATTGTTTAGAGTTGTTGAATATCTGGTAACCGCCATGAATATAAGGTAAAGTCAGTATACTTGTCTTGAAATTATTCTTGGTTTATTATTCATGCAGGCTCTGCATTAGCTGCTAATGTATGTAAAAAGATTACTGGACGTCTTACCAGTGCAATAGCGAAGCAGGAAGATGTCTCTGTTCAGCTAGAAGCCTTGGATATTATGGCTGATATGTTGAGCAGGTAAACATGCCTATCATTTGTATTTATTTGTAATACAAAAACTATGTGTATTTATTAAAAACACCTTTTGATAAATATAATTTGGTCTAAAATTGTCCATGTTTAAATTGTGGCTTTTTTATAAATATGTGGGTGGGGTGAGGGGAGAAATAAGCTAATTGTATTTATCACATAATATTGCATAGCAGGCAATTTTTTATAGTTTTGAAAAGTAATAAAATTTGTGATTTGAATATTTCAGCACAGTTTTTATGTTTTGTTTTACTCTTATATTTTGATAACAGTGATTTCTCTATTAAATAAGAGATGTGCTGGTAGGAGTAGCAGATTTTCCAGTTAAAATAATGGCATAAATTTCAGCAACCATGATTATACTGGGTGTTTGGGGAGGATGGAGCTTGGCTTTATGTATTTGTTTCTTGTTTGCTTTCTTCTGGAAGTCAAAGTTGGCAAGATAGGAAGATCTAATCAACTCCAAGGGGGAAAATGCCTTAAAAGACCTATCAATTACAGTTTATCCCTAATTCTCAAATTAGGGATATCTCAAATCCCTAATTCTCAAAATCATTATGTCTTCATTGTTTGTGTATTATTTGTGCCTGATTCACTACAGCTTGAAAATAATGAAGTGCCTTCATATGGTACATATTTATAGTAGCAGGTAAGAGCTATCATTCTGGCCACACACAAGAACTTAGATTTTGCTACAGGAGATAAGAACAAAAATGGGACTAAATACTGAGACTATTGGTGTGTTTTGGGCTTTAAAATGGAAGAAAGTTTGTTACGGAAAGAATGACATTTGAATTTAGTTTTGAAGAATGGGTAGGGCATAGGTGTATATGCCCAAACTTAGAATCTATCAGCATAAGTAGTTTTGGAGTTGGGAAACACTGTTTTCTCATTTTCCCGAATATATAGAATGATTAGAAAAGTCGTAGGAAATAATTTTCATAGGTTGTGGTCATGTTGAAGAAGGTGAGGAATTTACACTTAATTTTGTAGGTAGTAATTACTCAGACTTTTTGTCCTGTGTATTACTGGATCAGTTGCAGGGTACTGGCACAGAGATGTTTAACTACTATTGACTCCCTGAACTGCACATGGGAAATGATTTGGAAGAGAGGGTTGGACCAGCAGGATCAAGGCAACTTAGTACATAGATATGTTGAGGAAAGACCATAGAAAGAGGGGGTAGTCAAGAGGTTCTGAGATTTTGAGTGTTACGAACTCCCAGAAAGCTATCATAGAGAAAAAGCTATTAATAGGGAAAACACTTTAGAGATCTGGGAAGGGGAAAAGTGACAAGACTATTGGTTTTTTGATGTACTCTCAAGCTTGTTGGTTGGATATCGTATAGAAGGGGATAAGGTTCTAGATTCTAGAAGTGAGTTTTGGGATACAGATTTCAAAACTGCATTTACTTATTAACAACTTTTCAGTTGGGTTGGTAGAGAAAGTATTGTTTTACTCTAATTCTGAAGTTGGATTAGTGTTATCTAAATTTTTACTCTTTGAATACATTGAGGTCAGAGGCCGGACATTTCAGTAGTGCTAGACATCTTGAATTTATTTATGGTTTTCTTTCTTTTTTATTTTATTTTAAGGCAAGGAGGACTTCTTGTTAATTTCCATCCTTCAATTCTGACCTGTCTGCTCCCCCAGTTGACCAGCCCTAGACTTGCAGTGAGGAAAAGAACCATTATTGCTCTTGGCCATCTGGTTATGAGCTGTGGAAATATAGTTTTTGTAGATCTTATTGAACATCTGTTGTCAGAATTGTCCAAAAATGATTCCATGTCAACAACAAGAACCTACATACAATGTATTGCTGCAATTAGTAGGCAAGCTGGTCATAGAATAGGTAAGAAATGTTTAAATACTTCAAAGTTTTCTTTAATTAAAAAAAAAAAAAAAGAATGTTTTTAAGAACCAGTGTGCTTTTCTTAGGTGAATACCTTGAGAAGATAATTCCTTTGGTGGTAAAATTTTGTAATGTAGATGATGATGAATTAAGAGAGTACTGCATTCAAGCCTTTGAGTCATTTGTAAGAAGGTAAGTTTTTAGGATCTCTATATTCAGATAAAAATTTCCCTTAAGGATAGAGTAATAATTAAAATCTAGAGTAGGTTGGTGAGGAGAAATGGGTTATTTTACTGACATCCAGGATGAGTTTTGGTTTCAGATGTTTGTTTAGAATAAATTCTTATTAAACAGTAACTAATAACCAGTGCAGTATTTGAAGTGGATATGATCTTTTATTTCAAAATATGGTCCTTATATTTATTTTGAAATGTTTCCTTTTCATTGTTACGACTTGAAAGAATTTGGAAAGATATTTATGGTTGTCTTTTGGTTTAATTTAATAATGTAGTCTTAAAGAGCAGCATGGTAAAAATTAATTACCTGGCCAAAAATAGGTAGTGAATTTTATATCTTTCCAACATTTTTTGAAGTTTGTCACATCCATTTTGCTAGGGCAGTGAGTCTCAATTTGGAAACCTTGGTTCTAATAGTAAAATCTTCATTTATGTACTAGAAGACTATACTGGCTGAGGAGCAGATTTTTTTGCCTTTGGCTAGAATTGAGAGTTTGGTATATAGCATAGTGTCTTGAGACTTCACTGGTTGTTATCTGCAGTAATCCCTTGCCCCACTTACAGTTTTTTAAGAAGTAGCTTATGGTCATACCAAATTTTTAAAATCAGAAATTGTGGGATTTGTTATTTTAATTGAGAAATAAATTATTCCTTTATTGTGGGACATTTCTATGTTCTGTCTCTCAGCATATAGCTGGGAGACCAAGCGTAGAAGTATATGCACTGGCATTTTCACCAACAGTCCTAGTTGCCGAAGAGCACATTCACTTGGGCTTGGTCTTCTAGTCTTATGTTGAGAAGATCGAGCAGATACAGATTTCTCTCTGGACTCACCACATTAACCATTATATATATCAGTTATCGTAAGAATCATCCTGACTTCAGAGATGGTAAGATGGGAAAAGTTCATCTTAAAATTAAGTGTAATTTGAAAAGGAAATATTTTAAAATATGCAAAGTCATTGGTATTGAAGGACTGGGAATCACTTTTCCTATGCTATGTTATAGGGAAGAAAAAATCTGGTAATAGAATGTGTCAGATAGTGAATCAAGGAGAAAAATTACAGTTATCCAAGGCAGCTTTTATTTTTTTCTTCAGATGTCCTAAGGAAGTATATCCTCATGTTTCTACCATTATAAATATTTGTCTTAAATATCTTACCTATGATCCAAATTATAATTATGATGATGAAGATGAAGATGAAAACGCCATGGATGCAGATGGTGCTGACGATGATGACCAAGGTAGTTCAAATTAAATAGAAGGAATTTATTAAATTTTCATGAAAGACCCAGTGTTATAGATGGAGATGATCCTTACCTAGTGAAAGGGAAAATGACCTCAATATTCAACAATAGCAGATTGATTAAATTATGGGGCATCCATGTACTGAACTGCTACTTAGCATTTTCAGAATCTAGAAGAATATTAAAACATTTACTAATTAAGTTGAGTGAAAAAGTTGGTAACAAAAATTATGTCCCAGTTTTATTTTTTTAAATACATAGAAAAAAAATGTTACTAGTACATTTATAATTGCTAGCCAAGAGAATTTTGTTCTTTATTCAGATTTTCTGCAAGGGGTTTTTGTAAGGAGGAAAAAGAATGTTATTTTAAAACTGTATGGTAGATCTACATATTCAGCAGTTATGGTTGGTTTTATACATACTTTCATGAAAACTCCTAAATCTTGTTTGAGGCTACATTTAACTTTCATGAATCATCTAAACATTTCTGAGGCTCCTAAGATTGATGTCATTGTGTTATGATTTGTAGTAGTTACTCTGTAAAGGAAAAGGACTTTCAAGGACATACAGGTTGCTCATGTTTAGTTGTTTCTGCTAGTATCGAAAGAATCATAGTGGAGATAATTAAATGGGTAAGTGATGAGGTATGAGGGTTGGTGGATTTCCTGATATTTTTCATACTTTTAAATTTGATTCTTTGGATGAATTTATATTCCTCCAAAGCCATTTATTTATTTATAAGGATTTTATTTATTTATTTATTTATAAAGATTTTATTTATTTATTTGAGAAAGACAGAGACAGCGAGAGAGGGAACACAAGCAGGGGAAGAGGGAGAGGGAGAAGCAGGCTCCCCGCTGAGCAGGGAGCCCGATGCGGGGCTCGATCCCAGGACCCTGGGATCATGACCTGAGCTGAAGGCAGACGCTTAACGACTGAGCCACCCAGGCGCCCCTAATTTTTTTTTAAAAAGAAAACAGAAACAACAACAACAAAAAACCCCTCTTAACCAGATATTACACTCTGGTAGCTACTGCCCAGTTTCTCTTAAAACGGAACTCAGAAGATTGTTCTTCAGTTCCTTTTTCTCCTTCTCTCATGAATCCAGTCTTTCAGTGATGGACAGGATCACCAGTGACCTCAGATGTTTGCCTGTTTCTTGGATCAGCAGCATTTCATTTAATTTCCAGGATACCACACTCCTAATACTAGTCCTATTTTTGTGATGATGTTAGTCCTGTTTTTGTGATTACTCTTTCTCATTCCCTATGCTGGTTGCTCTTCATAATCCTGGTCACCAAACTTTGGAGTGCTCCAGGGCTTGGACTGCTCTGTGATACTCTTATATTCTTGTTAATCTCATCTGGTCTCCTGCGTTTAATATCAGTATACCGAAAACTGAAATTTTTCTTTATTCCAGATCTTTCCTGTGAATTTCAAGTTTGTATATACATCTGCTTAATTGATTTACTGGTTAGGTGTCTAAAATATCTTCTCTCCACATCCCCCCGCTCCCCAATCTCCTGCCTAACCTGTTTATTTAGCCTTTTCTATCTCAGAATGGTACCTTCGTCTTAGTTTCTCAGGCCAAAAGCTTTGGGGTTATAAGTGATTACTTTCACACACCCTCTTCATTCAGTCTCACATCTCAGGGCTTTCCTTTAGTTATATTCTTCCTTCTCAACGTTTTTATTTTCTTTATTATAACTAATCGCTTTTGACATATTGTAATTATTTTCTACCCACTAGGATGTAAGTTTCATGAAGACAGAAACTTTCAGCCTCTTTATTGACTACTTTATTCCAGGGCTTAGGATAGTGCTTGACACACAGAAGACACTCCATAAATGTGTTGTATTACTGAAGGGATTGTAATAGAGAATATCCTTTGAAAAACCATTGGCAGTATATGTTCCTGTTTTTGATTGTTGGTTTTTAGTGTGCCAAGTACTTTTGTTGAATAACTAACCAAGTCCTTCAGCTGCTTTATCTGTTTGCATGGATTATACCTAATAACTACCTTTCTACCATAGTGTTATTATAACATAAAAGCAACATAATTTCAGTAATTATGGTATTTAATGTTTTAATAACCCTTTTTTCAACAACATTTATTTCTGCAAAATAATTCCCATAGTTGGGTTGCCATGGAAAAAATTCATTTATTTATTTGCTTTTAAATAGTCCATTTCGATTCAGTACCTTGTAATTTTTATTCACGTATGTATTGGTGAATGAGTCAAATGCCCTGGGTTTAGTCAGTATTTTGTTGGATTTTCCTTTAATGTGCTGTGATGAAATTAAACCTTCTGGAGATTGGAAAATTTTATTATATAATCCTAGGATTTTCTAAGGCACAGCTGGCTGCATTTAGCTGTCACTAAGCTCACTGGAATATAAGCCAATGAAGAAGCAACTTTTTTTTCCCCCCAGTGAGGAATCAGCATTTCAGGGCTATTGTTCGATAATTTTAGACTGTCCTCAGAACTGCTGGTATTTTTGCCATCCTTCTGACTTTGTTACCCAACTGATGCAGCCTTATAGTGTTAGAAGAAAATAATTTTCAGAGATGTCACACACATGAAAGTTAATGAAGTATATACATAAGTGAAATGGATTTGATAGCATTGGAATATTGTTTTAAGGTTTCACAGGAATTTGGAGAAGATGGTGTTCTGTTTTTACATGGTGCTTTGTTGTTAGCAGAATTTTCTTGTTGCAGAAGTACAGTTTTTTTAAACTATCTTAAGAGAATATGTTGAAAGGTTAAATATACACATACTTTTTCTTAATAGCCCATCAACAAATTTAGTGAAAAGCCTTATAGCCACAAAGAAAGCTGACGTCAAGATTCCTTTTCTCCCCAGCGTGTCCTGGGATTGGTAACCATGCTTTTTTTAACATGTCATCTATAGTCATCAATCTTATATCCTGGTTTATTTATTAATTCCTTGATTGATTGATTTTCCTTTAGTGTCAAGTGAATCCTTTGAACTTCTCTTCATACTGTTTTGAAGGCTGATTTTACAAATATTTATGTTGTAAAGAAGTTTCACATGTTTCTTAATCCTCATAAAGATTGATAAGCTGCTCATTACGCACAATAAGTAAGAAGCTGATTAACAAGTTTAAAACAGTTATGATTATTTTCCTTAGAGGTTGATTTATGTGTAAATTTATATAATCTCTTTAAGTACTTGCTCTTTTAAAGCTTCTCTATTTAAAAAAATAAAAATAAAACTTCTCTGTTGCAGTATGTTAGTGAAAAGTTATAAAACTGTGTATCAGTTCACTTTCTGTATTAAACGATAAACTTTTCTTACAATTAATAGCCTGTTAACATTAAAACTTCTTTTAGGGAGTGATGATGAATACAGTGACGACGATGACATGAGTTGGAAAGTGAGACGTGCAGCTGCCAAGTGCTTGGACGCTGTAGTTAGCACAAGGCATGAAATGCTTCCAGAATTCTACAAGACTGTCTCTCCTGCACTGATATCCAGATTTAAAGAGCGTGAAGAGAATGTAAAGGCAGATGTTTTTCATGCATACCTTTCTCTTTTGAAGCAAACTCGTCCTGTACAGAGTTGGCTATGTGACCCTGATGCAATGGAGCAGGGAGAAACACCTTTAACAATGCTTCAGAGTCAGGTCAGTTTAAGTATGGTTGAAATTCATGCTAGTAAATATGAAATTTCAAAATTGTTTTTTTATATGGAAATCTGAGTCCCAGAACATCTTCAGAAGAGCAGACTTTTGGGACATGTTTATGTAGTAGCTTATGTACATTAATATCATGTTACTTGTAAATAGTTTATTCTGATTTGAGGTATTCTTGATTTTACTAGATAAACAATATTAAAATAGCTTTAAGATTCAGTAAAATTATCTTTGATGTTAACAGAGAAACCTTAGAGCTATGGAGTCACTCTACTTGTGTTCATACCTCGCTTCACTCCTAACTTAGCTGTGTGATCCTGGACAAGTTAGTCAGTCATTTTATCAAACCTCACTTTTCTCATTTGTAATAAGTTTATTTACTTAGAATGCACTACCCACGGTAGTGAGAAATGAGATGATCTACCTAAATGGTCTAGTGCCTAGTACATAATAAGGACTTATTTTACTAATAACAGCTGGTATAGATATTTTTCACTTCAGGACATCATCTTTTCTAAGATTCTAAAGATTAGAGCTGTATAGTTCCTACCTATTGAATATTTAATGCACGCTAGGCATTTTCCTACCTTATGTCTAATTCCTACCGCAGCCCTATGGCATACATAGGTGTTCATTTTTTTTTTAAATACAAAAACAGTTGTTGAGAGGGACTGAGTACAAATTAACAAAAAAAATCATGGTGAACCTAAAAGTGAACACTGAAGGTTAACTGCAGAAGGAAATGAGAAAAAGTGTATAGAAGTCAGATAAAAACATGGGAAATTCTGATGATGTAATGAATTAGGTCGTTTTGTTTTATATCTAGCTCTCAGATCACTGTTTGATAAGGCATGTATCTGTATGTATCCTCTTATCTGTAAGATTAGTAAAGACTCTGTTTAGGTTTTACCGGCTAAGAAAACATTAAAAGTTTAGAAGCAGAGGTCTTTGAATCAACGTTGCTGCTTGTAGCTACATTTTGAAGTGAGGTCTGTTTCATTGTCAGAGCAAAGACAACGACCCATTTAATGGTTTCTTTTCCATGATTTATTCTTTTTCTTTTAATGCATATCTGTGCCATTTTTGTTCAAAAAGCCATTTATAAGTTCTAAAATTTTGGTTTAAAATGTATTATTTGGTTTGATTTCTATTTAGTCTTGTGTGTTTCATAATCAAGGAAGACTTCTCTTGCTCTGTAGAAAGCTAATGATAGCTTTTCTCTTAGGAGTATAAAGCAAATAGAGTTCCAAGAGACCATATGTAATAGGTACAACAAAATTTGTATGAAACAGTCTTGTTAAATTCTTCCCTCTCTCCTCATCCCTGATAATTTGTGTTACGTGTACTGAGGAAATACCATTAGCTGAACCAGCTAATGAGTGTGTGATAATTACAGGTTCCCAACATTGTTAAAGCTCTACACAAACAGATGAAAGAAAAAAGTGTGAAGACCCGGCAGTGTTGTTTTAACATGCTAACTGAACTGGTAAATGTACTACCTGGGGCCCTAACGCAGCACATTCCTGTACTTGTACCAGGTATGAAAAGAATAGTAAGTCACTTTGGGGACTTATTAGAGAGATTTTATTAAGTCTTTGATAAGCTTAAACAGTTGTTTCCTTCAGAAGGTAATTTGCGACAACTTAATTTGCACATAGAACCATGTCGAACACAAAAAGTTAGAACTTTTCAAGTTAAAAACCTGTCCTTAAAATTTTTGGCTCTAATGTTTATCATAGATTGTGGAATTTCTACTACTTTAGAATATAGTATGATGAAATAGAAACTTTAGTAATATTTTAGGGATTAGTTAATTTTTCTTTCCTAAGACTACATAAAAATTATTTTTTTGTTGGCTTTTTAGGAATCATTTTCTCACTGAATGATAAATCAAGCTCATCAAATTTGAAGATTGATGCTTTGTCGTGTCTCTATGTAATCCTCTGTAACCACTCTCCTCAAGTCTTCCATCCTCATGTTCAGGCTTTGGTCCCTCCGGTGGTGGCTTGTGTTGGAGACCCATTTTACAAGATTACATCTGAAGCACTTCTTGTTACTCAACAACTTGTGAAAGTAATTCGTCCTTTAGATCAGCCTTCCTCGTTTGATGCAACTCCTTATATCAAAGATCTATTTACCTGTACCATTAAGAGGTTAAAAGCAGCTGACATTGATCAGGAAGTCAAAGAAAGGGCTATTTCCTGTATGGGACAAATTATTTGCAACCTTGGAGACAATTTGGGTTCTGATTTACCTAATACACTTCAGATATTCTTGGAGAGACTAAAGAATGAAATTACCCGGTTAACTACAGTGAAGGCGTTGACACTGATTGCTGGGTCACCTTTGAAGATAGATTTGAGGCCTGTCCTGGGAGAAGGGGTTCCTATCCTTGCTTCATTTCTCAGGAAAAACCAGAGAGCTTTGAAACTGGGTACCCTTTCTGCCCTAGATATTCTAATTAAAAACTACAGTGACAGCTTGACAGCTGCCATGATTGATGCAGTTCTAGATGAGCTCCCACCTCTTATCAGTGAAAGTGATATGCATGTTTCACAGATGGCTATCAGTTTCCTTACCACACTGGCAAAAGTGTATCCCTCCTCCCTTTCAAAGATAAGTGGATCCATTCTCAATGAACTTATTGGACTTGTGAGATCACCTTTATTACAGGGGGGAGCTCTTAGTGCCATGCTAGACTTTTTCCAAGCTCTGGTTGTCACTGGAACAAATAATCTAGGATACATGGATTTGTTGCGCATGCTGACTGGTCCAGTTTATTCGCAGAGCACCGCTCTTACTCATAAGCAGTCTTACTATTCTATTGCCAAATGTGTAGCTGCCCTTACTCGAGCATGCCCTAAAGAAGGACCAGCTGTAGTAGGTCAATTTATTCAAGATGTCAAGAACTCAAGGTCTACAGATTCCATTCGTCTCTTAGCTCTGCTTTCTCTTGGAGAAGTTGGGCATCATATTGACTTAAGTGGGCAGCTGGAACTAAAATCTGTAATATTAGAAGCCTTCTCATCTCCTAGCGAAGAAGTTAAATCAGCCGCCTCCTATGCTTTAGGCAGCATTAGTGTGGGCAACCTTCCTGAGTATCTACCGTTTGTCTTACAAGAAATAACCAGTCAACCCAAAAGGCAGTATCTTCTGCTTCATTCCTTGAAGGAAATTATTAGCTCTGCGTCAGTAGTGGGCCTTAAACCATATGTTGAAAACATCTGGGCCTTACTGCTAAAGCACTGTGAGTGTGCAGAAGAAGGAACCAGAAATGTTGTTGCTGAATGTCTAGGGAAACTCACTCTAATTGATCCAGAAACTCTCCTTCCACGGCTTAAGGGGTATTTGATATCAGGTAGGTACCTAGATTTTCTTTAAAAAAATTTTGTTAGCAGTTGGTAACCTTGAAAGATGCCTAATGCAGGAGTAACCCCTTTTTGTATTATGTTACATGCAGAACCTATTGCCTTATGTTGCAATGTGGAACCATATTCAAATGACATTTTGTTGTTTAAAAAGGATAGAGCAATAGGATCGTGGTTAAATCTGTTGTAGTTCCTGTTCATTATATTCTAATGTTACTCTTTTATCTTAAAATGTGGAAAAGACAAATGTCTCTTGAATTAATACATACTAATTATAATACCAAAATTAGTGAACTTAGTTCAAATGAAGGATCCTAGAAGACTCGTTTTCTGATTTACCAGCGTCAACTCCTTTAGACCAAGTAGTGGGTGATAATAGCCATTGCTTTCTTTAGAAACTGCTTTTTTAAGAAAACATTTGAAGATCTTATAAACTATTTACGGGTTTAAACACTTCCCTTTTATAAGGGCTAGAATCTCCACTGTTGCTCTCCCAGGTTTTCCTCCCAGAAGACATTATTTCTTTTGAAATCTAATGGGATTATATTTTATGAGTGAACTTTGCCTCCCCTGAGAGCAGTGAGTACCTCCTCTCTTGACCAAAGAGAATTTTAAGGAATTGAGGACACTGGCATCAGTTGAAGTGATTTGAAAATGATGAAGCTGTCCATGGATTTTAGTGACTGTACATACCAATAGACTTAAAATTTCTTTTTAATTAGGCTCATCATATGCCCGAAGCTCAGTGGTTACAGCTGTGAAGTTTACTATTTCTGATCATCCACAACCTATTGACCCCCTGTTAAAGAACTGCATAGGTAAGTGGAAACAAAGACAAACCTACTGATTAATAATTTCAGTAACTAAAAATATTACCAGGGAACTAAAATAAAATGCTTGTAAGGGTCTGATAATGTGTGATCTTATATACTTAACATTCTGTCATCCTTTAGTTTGAAGTTATCAGAAAATTTTGCAAATACACTGGGATGCTTCAGAGTCAACTACATATTTGGTCTATCTGACCAGATATAAATTAATCTTGCTTTGATCTGTTAGAGCCCCAATTTTCTGTTCTTACCTGTAAGCCCTCCAGCTCCCAAGGAGATCTGTGGAGACAATGTAATACTAAAAAACAGTTGAACAAAGAGAGACAGCCAGGAGAGACTAGGGCTGTCTCTACATCTACAAAGACAAGAATTAGCTTTTAGGATTATTTTTAATGATTTTATAACTTCATTGTGTTGTTTTCATAATCGGTTTTCCTGGAGTTGGTAATACTAAAAACCTTCAGAGCTTAGTCTGGTGTTCTCCTGAAGACAGAGCAATGGCGGTAACAGCAGAGAGGATAGACGGATATGGCAAAGAAGCTTTGTAGTTTTGTGCCATTCTGCAGTTGGCCAGAAAGGAAAAAAAAAAAAAAACGATTTAAAAGAATTACAGAAATGGATTATCAGTTCAGAATAAGAGGCATGTAGGGATAAATGGATGCTATTGGTGGGACCTAGAAATAAAGAAGGTCTGAATTGGAAGATTTCTGCCTTCTGTTCTCCTCAACTGTTTTTGGTTTTATTTATTTATTTTGAGAGCAAGCCAGCATGAGTGGGAGGAGCAGAAGGAGAGGGAATCCCAAGCAGACTCTCTCCTGAGTGTATAGCCCCAAGAGAGGGCTTGACCCCACAACCCTGAGAGCACAACCCAAGCCGAAACTAAGTGTCGGCTCCCTAACCAACTGTGCCACCCAAGCACCCCGCTTTGATATATTTTTTGTGTCGTACGAGATAGGACAAAGGAGAAGAGTCCTATGCCATATCTCTAGAGACATATTTCCAGGTTGACAAGTCAACCATTGCGTATCATTGGTATAGTTATTTGATCAAATGATGGTTATTTTCACTGAATTATGAGCTAGTTTAGTATTATTTGTGACTATATGAACATCAGAACCACCTAGGAAGCTTTTTAAAAATTGTAATAACTAAACCAAAGAGTTGGGGATAGGTAATCCTAGTGCATGTTACCATTTGTCCATAATAATAGTAATATTATAGATGCTTTTCTGAAAGCAAATACTTTATTCTAATTTACTGTCTTAGTAATTGTAAGCAAACAGAGGGGTAAGAAGGTTTAGTCCAGTATATTTAAGTTCTTTTTGATTCCAAGGTATCTCCTGAACACTTGTTGTAATCAGAACTTTTTGGGGTGGTCAGCCTTGAATTTACCAGTATATGGTGTCTAAATATTACTTCCTTCCCGTTCTTTCAGATTGCTGTTATTCTAGTCTTGGCACCTCTTTTCTTCCCTATGTATTCCAAAAGATTGCCGACTGTAGGGTTGAGATTCCATAATGATGAACAGTAACTCCGTGTGAATACCAGGAATGTCCCAAACACTGTTTGGCAGTATACATGCAATGTAGTCTACTCATATAGAGCCTAAAAGGTTTATAATTCTCATTTTGTAAACTGAGAAACTGAGGCTCTTGCCTAAAGTAACTTGCCAAAAGTCATATAATTGGCAAGTGAAGCAATTTGGATCACCATCTGTGTGACTCCAAACATCTTTGCACTGTAATTTCTTCCCCACCTTTGCAAGACCAACCAGACTTATTTCTGCTTTTTGTCCTATGTTAGGTTTCAGTTTCCTCCTTTTGTATATTTAAGCCTCTTACCAATTCATATATTCTTCATTAATGATAGAAATAAAAATATTTTGAAGGCACATTTCTCTTTTCATCTGATAAATTATATACTTGTTAATCGTATTCAGTTTATCAAACAATGGATCTAGTCCTAATCCTATTTATCTAATTTTGAACTCAGTGTTTTTAGTTCTATTTTTGTTGCTTTTAGTGAAAATACTAATTTTGTACTCTAGTAGAATCATTTATGTTATTTTCGTAGCTGCTGGCTCCATCACTTCTCTGTGCAGCCTACCTTCTTTAATATATCTGTAGAAGTAATTAGGGAACTTTTCAGGCTTTCTCATTCCATGCTCTGTGCATTATAGAATGCTGCTAAGAGTTGGTTATCATGTCTGAATGTAATTGTGTCTAATTGGTAGCTTACCTGTTGCCAAAAGCAGCTCTGTAGTTCACTTATTCTATCATCATGTTCTTCTGTGACCTGCATTGAAGAAATAACAATAATATCAACAATAAATTTATCCATTTAGAAAAAATATTTTGTTTTAAGCCTACCATATGTTGCTTCTTACAATTTTCAGGTGATTTCCTAAAAACGTTGGAAGACCCAGATTTGAATGTAAGAAGAGTAGCCTTGGTCACATTCAATTCAGCAGCACATAATAAACCATCATTAATAAGGGATCTTCTAGATACTGTTCTGCCACATCTTTATAATGAGACAAAAGTTAGAAAGGAGCTTATAAGAGAGGTAAGTTAGTTACATTACTGTTTATCTAAGTTTGTCTTTTACTTTTAAGTGTATCCACACATTCTTTTTTGTTTCAACAGGTAGAAATGGGTCCATTTAAGCATACAGTTGATGATGGACTGGATATTAGAAAGGCAGCTTTTGAGTGTATGTACACACTTTTAGACAGTTGTCTTGATAGACTAGATATCTTTGAATTTCTAAATCATGTTGAAGATGGTTTGAAGGACCATTATGATATTAAGGTAAGATGTTTGTGCCTGTTTATAGATTGTTTTAGAAGAAGACTTCGCTGTAGTGACTTTCACCCTTGTAATTTAACTTATTAAAAAAAATTAGTTTGCTTGTCATGTGTTTAGTAAGTTTGTTGTAAGCTATAATATGCAAAAGTAATAGTGATGCAGTGTAACATCAGTTGATATACAGGAAAAATCCAGAAATCTCATTGGAGGAAGTCAAGTCTATGTTATGGATGGAAAGTACTAAGAAATTCTCTGTGCCAGCTTGCTTTAGTGCATAGTTTCTAGAGCTTTCCCTTACTAAAGAGTCCAGACAAGTTTTGCTGTCTAGAGTATAATGTGTGATATTTTTGTCCTGTCTTAATATTGGATAGTAGTCTTCCATCATTGTCTTAGCTAACTCTTTGGACTGTCTTTAGGGCTGTTCTACATGATAACCATTTTATTTACTGGAATGAAGGATTTTTATTTTCCAATATGATACTGTAGGTTTAGTATCAAGAGTTTTGTTAAAGGATAACACAAAAGGACTGTTTTCACAGATAGAAAGCAATCTGTAGAAGCAACTAGAGAGAAATCACACTGCTTCTTAGGTTTAGAGCGTGAACTTTACTCATAACTTGTTTTATTTACTCATGTCTGTTTTAAATATGAACTATAAGGTGATTTTAAAAATAAGTGCATTGTGTCTATTCTACTCTTTGGGGCCTTCCTTTAGTCAAGCAGGGCAAAAGTGGCAACTGAACAGTAATTGAGCATGCTGTCAGAATCCCAACTGCTGTGTTTCCATATGTGGTAGTAACCTGATCCACTTAAGAATTCAATGAGCAAAGCTCCAAAAGAAGTAATAGAATCCTCCTGTTTCATTCTACAGTTTATAGTCTAAAGAGAAAAAAAGATTATAGGTTACTGGATTGATCTGAATAACCAGTCTTTTTGATATCTGCTAAGACAGTAGAAACTTAATTTTGAAGCTTTTCTCCTAGTTCAGTTATTTTCTTGTTCAGTGATTTTCCATTCTGGTACACATGAGCTTTTTAAAAAATAATTACCTATGGCCCTATCCTGACAGGTTAGATAAAAATCTCTGGGAAAGGGGCTGATGAATTGGGCATATTTCTAAAGCTCTGCAGTGCTAATGTACAGCCAAGCTTGAGAACCACTGTTAGTTTTGTACTCTAGGACCACATTATAGGTTACATCTGGCTAATGCTTGTAACTAATATTCCTCAGATAAGGTTTGAAACTTTAGTCATTCCTCTTAAAAACTTTGCATTATTTTCTAAAGACAATATTCCAAATTCTGACAAAGTCTAACCTTTTGTTTTAATTTCTAATAGATGCTAACATTTTTAATGTTGGTGAGACTCTCCACCCTTTGTCCAAGTGCAGTACTGCAGAGGTTGGACCGACTTGTTGAGCCATTACGTGCCACATGTACAACTAAGGTAATCATTGATTGACATCACCTAAGGCCAGACTTGGTAATACTCAAAATTCCTAGTTGATTCTGTACTCTAGCTTTCCATATTTAACCATGCTAACCTATGTAGCAGTTGGTTTTAAAAGTTAACCTATTGGATGTTTTAGAAAACTTAGCACTGTTCAATGCTGTTTCTAAAAGCTTTTATATAGTCTTTTAACAATATGATACATATGTTGAAGTACTGATACAGGATAAAGAGTGATAGGACCACAAAAGAGGAAATGGTGAATTCTGGTAGAGGTGGGAGTCTTAGAAAGCTTCCGATGAGAATGATGACATTTAAAGTGGACCTTGAAAATGAAAGTTAGAATTTTTAGATTCAGAAGGTGAAATAGGACTTTTCATATAAAAATAATTATACATATTAAGGCACAGAGAGGTCAGTACATGATGTTCTTGAAGAATAATGAATAAACAGGGTAGCTAGAGGAGAAGTTTCTTGGAGGCCAGAGTAGGACTTGATAAGCAGGTAAGACTCTGTGTCCCATTCTTTGTTTCAACTATGATGGCTCTGGATTTTCTGTTTTATAAGGGGCTTGGTATAAAATGTTCCCTGAAAGGAAGAACAGCTACTGCTAAAACGTTTAAAAAATAACTGTTTAGAGTAGAGTGTACCTTTTGGACCTATAAAACAATACTTTTGCTTTACCAGAAATTTCTACATGCTTAAATTTTGTTCGAGTTGTCTTTATAACACACAGTATAAATTTACTCAATGTTACAGGTGAAGGCAAACTCAGTGAAGCAAGAGTTTGAAAAGCAAGATGAACTAAAGCGATCTGCCATGAGAGCAGTAGCAGCACTGCTAACCATTCCAGAAGCAGAGAAGAGTCCACTGATGAGTGAATTCCAGTCACAGATCAGTTCTAACCCTGAGCTGGCGGCCATCTTTGAAAGTATCCAAAAAGATTCATCATCTACTAACTTGGAATCAATGGACACTAGTTAGATGTTTGTTCAACATGGGGACCATTATATTGACCATATGATGCACTGAATTGACAGGTTAATCATAAGACATGGAAAGAAGTATTTAAGGCTTCAAAATGTTCCTTTCCCCCCCCCCCCCTTCACGGAGACAGTTTGGCTTTCTTCCATTGTTGTTTTTGCAGCATTTCTTTCAGAAACATGTATTTCCACAATCTCCAGAGGTTGTAAAACCACTAATGTCTTAGTGGTTAGGGCAACATTTAAAAAATGGAAACTAAAAGTTAGGATTTATGGAGATAGGGTCCAGTATCTATTTGCCCTGTAATGTTTAGGATTAAAATGTTAAAATTTTGTGACCATGAATTTCTTTCTTTTATAAATTTTCTTTTAAAAATCACAAATTCTGCAAGATGAAAACCATGTTTTTCTTGTATAACTAACTTTTTGTTTCAGCGACATAAATTGATTTTTAGCTGGCAGACAAGAATATCTGTGTAAGATTTGTTACATTTCAAAGGGTTTGGCAGTTTAAAAAAGATAATAAGGTTTATCATTTTTTAAGTATGGGGATTAATGATATCCCTGTTGCGCACACTAATTTTGCATGAACAAGTTTACAAATATGTATTGTCTGTAAAGCAGCATGTGCAGATTATTCATAACAAAAGTTAAAATAAGTATTATTGTATTAGTGCAATTTTCAGATATTTATTTTTGCACAGAAAACATATGTGGAGAGAGAGAGAGAGAGAGGAGTAAATTTTTGAAACTTTGGTTTTCTTAATGCCAGTGTGAATTTGCAGATGTTTTCAGCAAATCAAGTCACAATAACAATTTGCCACTTTTTCTATTATAAATTTTCTTACACATTTAAAATTTGAATATTTAAGTACTCAGTTTTTCTCAGTTACCCATTTGTGTGTGTGTGTTTCCACTTAGAAATTTTTAAAACCAAATGTTTCTTTCATTCCCTTTGGATCCCTACATTCCTTATCAAAGGATACAAATACTGTGTATGCTTTTGAATTTTATTTTTAGGAAAATTCTGAAGCTGAATCTCACAGGTTTGTTAGCTAATATAGTATTTTCTTTTAGTTGCGTTAGATCCCCCCCTTCTTGTAGAGCTAATTTACATATTGTATTTGGTAAGTGTTGACTACTTTTCCTGATTAAGGGGTCTGTGCTGGGGGGAAACAAAGCTTTGCAGTACCTTATATTGTAGTCAAAATTTTATTTAACATATCCTTCAGTGAGCTCATTTCACACTGTAGCCTCTTCCTTCAAATTTGTGGTGCTCCTGTAACAGTAAGAACTAATTTCTGAAATAAAAGACATCTCCTAATGCTGTGCAAACATAGTTTACATGTATTGAAGGAGGCAGTTGTTAAATTGACCCAATTTAAGCAATCAGATATTTGAAAACTGCACCCTTTATTTTCGAAACTGTGAATTAGAAATACTTTTCCTGCTGTATAACTTCCTGCTTTGACATCTGAATATGCAGTGATTTTAATTGATAACATACTGTGGTTATTAGATTAACAGCTTGATTTCAAATGTTGAGATGATAATGCATAAGACATCATTACCAGTAAGGATTTTAGTACATTAACATGGAACGTTACATGAAGTTGGTGCCATTTCAAAAATGTGGCAGGTGATAATCTTATACCATAATTTGCATAAAACTGTAATAGAAATTTATTTTGAGATGTCAGTATATTATGTACTATGCATTACCGTGGTATAGATGTTGTGGATATATTTAAGTATTTGGTTACATGGTTTCACAATAAATTACAATACTGCAGGCTCTAGGACCATATAGGAGACTGACATGCATATGTTGTGTGAATGTCTTAGTTAATTGTCTAAAGTTAAATCCAAATACTTTTCACGTATTGGATTTTTTTTTTTAACTCCAAGATGGCGTGGTTTTTTAAGTCTTGGAAGTTGGCTAGTTTTTCTAACATAGCTGAAAGTATCTTTTAATACAAAAATAGATGACACTTTTTTCTAGTAGTAGATATGGTTTTAGTGGTTTTTAAGATATATACATATATTTACATACATGACAAAATTAGGTAACAGAAGAAAACTCAGATTTTAAATGCTGAGTCCTACTGATTAATGCTGTACTGCTGGTGGTCACGTCAAACTAGAATGGAGGTTGCAAGCTATGGAGTCCAGTCATAGTCTGACACTACTCTTACCAGTCTTACAGATTATTGGGAAGTTCTGCTTACCAGTTCTCCATATGCAGGGCTCTCAGGAGAGCTACAGGTTACTAGAAAAACGGCTGTTTGCTGATTTTTCTTGAGGACACATCAACTGTTTAGAACTATTTTTTTTTTTTTTTAATTCAGTATGGGGAGTTGCACTTTGAGGTTATTTTATGAAACTAAAGCAGAAACGAAATTTAATATGACAAGGCCTAACCTAAAAATTTACATATAAAATCAACAGCACTGAATGATAATTTTTAAAAAGGTGGTCAGGTCTTCACATTAGTGCTGGCTAAAGCTTCCTAACCACTGGGAATTAGAATGCTTAAAAAGGTAGGAATATGATGACATCACCAAATGTTTGAATGTTTACCAAAAAAATTTATGTATCCATAATTAACCAAACCAGTTTTTTTCTTAACACTTTTGTTGGGTAAATGGTAAATAATAGGGGCATATCTAATTTAACCATTCTAAGGGGTGTTTTGATATCTTTATATATAGCTCACTCTTCGACAGCAAATACAATTATATAAGCATGATCAAAGTTCATAAATATTCAAAATCCCTGGTCATTAAAACAGTTAATAAGCCATGTAAACTTTAGCTACATGACAAAGTATATGGCAATACTTCACAACTAAAAATTTGAAGTAACATTTTCTGCCCACATTAAATTTTACCAAAAATTGTAAATTGTTAATTTTAACTGCCTTCTCTACATATATTATGCTTAGTACATCTTTTGATATTAAGGAGCTTAAAATTTTCAGCAAATTTTGGATTCTAGCATCTTAAAGTGAATCATATTTTTCAAATCACTGCCACCCCAGATTCATATCTTTTTAAAATCTTAATCCTTTGTAGAATGGAAAATGAACAATACAGTAACACTTCATATTACTGTTTGGAAAAAGGATATTCTGGTTTTAACAGACTATTCCAGTCAATTAAATGTAAAACTCCTTGGATACCTTTGGTTGGTTGTAAAAATGGAACACAGAAGTATTTGGTGGCAGGCTCCCAAAAGCTTACCAAATAAGGCCATTTTCTTACAAGATACACAGTGAAATTACTGCTTTTCTTATTACTAGAAAAATAAGATTTTGTGAACACCTATACTGCAAGTTAGGGCAAGATTTATCAGCAACACGTTTGTGTGCCTAGAAAGTTCTAAACTCAAATTGTGATTTTTTTTCATTGGACATCATAATAGCCAACTTCAATTAAAACTACTGGAGGGAGTATTGCAGGTAATTTTACCTTGTTAGACCCTGTGATGTCAGTGCGTGTCAGGTTTCAGAATAAAATTTTTAGTAGAGGGAGTCTTAATACCCTGACTTCATACCTTTTAATACTGATCTTAAAATGATTATCAGTGGTGATTTTGGCAAATTGTTTTACTTAGGTCTTGGAGAAAAAGCTTACATTCTGTGAACTAAAAATTTTTCAGATTAGGAAATACTGGAATGAGTGTGTATTTAGCCATTACCAGTAACTAATGGTTGATGCGCATTGAGTGATTTTATTCCAGAATGCTCTCTCTCTCCCCCACACACATAAATCTAAAGAATTGTACTCCAGAACTGGGTAATGTATGGTACCATAATAACCTGTTTTAATAGCCTGTGCTAACCCCGTTACTCTGAACAGCTGTTTTACTTGCTCCACAGATACTCCACTTTTAGTATAAACCCAACTGCCTCCTTAGGTAAGGGCGGCTACCTGACTATGATGGTAGTAGCTTACTATAATCCTAGTGTTGTATTTTTAGAAGACACGGAAATGTGTATTTTGTTTGGAATCATTACCATCTGTGAACTAAGGCTTTCCTAAAAGGGCTGGGAAAAAACTTCTGGCTCCTTATTCTAGATATAAAATCTGTGCTTTCCTCCAGGATTGAGACTTCAGTAGAAAAATACATGTTCTTTTTAGATCAGGATTTCTTACCCTTGGCACAGTTGATATTTTGGACTAGATGCCCTGTGCATTGTTACGATACTCCCTTACCTTTACCCACTTAGATACCAGTAGTACCATCACCACCCCCAGTTTTAACAACCAGAATTGTCTCCAGATACTGCCAGAATGTCCCCAGTGGAGGTGAGTGGGGAGGGGGTTCATGCAAAATTGCCCCCAATTAAGAACCACTGTTTAAGAGATTTTTTTTTTCCCCAGAGATTTCTAAGAGCTATAACCAACAGACTCTACACATAAAACTTCATTCTTGTGTCCATTCATCTTCTTAAACACTACTTCTGATGAACCTGTTTTCTTCCTAATCATTAAGTACAACTCATGATTTAGTGGAAATAGGTTTCTACTCTGATGGAAATGGATGGTCTTAAATCCCTTAACACACTGTTTTTCTCTGGCCACAAAATGCTTTCTGTACACTTGGTAGGAGTATAAAGGGGCTGCTCCTTGGACAGGGGAGTATGGAGCAGTTGGGAGTGCTTTGGGATCGATGCACTATGTAAAATATTAAAGTTTAGGTCCAGTAGCCATGTGCAACTATTTTCCTTGAGTTCTTAATACATAGATTCTCAAAATTGCTCATACTCTCTTCAAGAGAGTAGTCTATTAATTTACTTGATTGAACTAATGACTTGTTTCCAGTACAGGTAGTTTCTTCTTTAGTTATAATATGTGAAGTCCTGCCAAAGAGTGCGATTTTGTGTAACTCCAAGATTATATTTGAACTTTGAAAGCCGCTATTAAACTTAAGCTAACTATAGCAGATTTTTGCTATTTTTCTAGGATTAGTTGATATAAGGAGACAAAATGCTTCTGTATGAATCTTGATACCCACACATGGGATTTTAAAGACTGATGATGCTAGACGTGGCAGAAAACGACCCCAAAACTGCCTATTTAAAAGCAGACCATTGAGCAAGTAGTCTGTCAAGCTCCCTAACCATCTCAGTACCACTTGGGAGAACTGGCATAGACCAAAAAAAAATTTCTTTTCCTTTTACAATATTATTGAAATACTAATGAGGTTGATTGGCCCACAGTGTAAGTAAGTCCAGAATAACCTTCAAACTCATTCAGTCCTTAAAATTTACATTTAAAAGATTTAGAAATTTGTTTCAGCATCGATCGCCCCTAAAGTAGTCAAGCTTTATCAGATGACCACGTGCTGCTGCCCAGATAAGAGGCCTCTCTGCTGACCTGCCTACCGCTATAGCCCCTGCTCACGCGTTCTGCAGTCAGACTCCTCTATTCCCATGCTTCCATTTCTGTAAATGAATCCAAGGCAGAGCTAATTACCTTTCCCCCTCCTTCCCTTGGTACCTCCCACTCTTTAGTACTATGTGCTTGATATTGGGGAAGACACACTGCATATATTACTATGAAATAGTGTTGTAATAGGGAAATGGAGCGTTCTGGATGATTTGTACCAGAGAGGTTCTTTGTCTGGGGTTCAGAACAAAACCTAAGCCAAGGAAGCTGTGTACCCCAGTGGGAACAGAACTGGTGAAAGCATAGAGACAAGGGGTCGTGGTGTATTTAGAACTGAGTGGCTGTGGTTTGCAAGAGAGTAATGAGAGGCGAGGGAAGACAGATTATATGGGGCCTTGTAAACAGTTTGGCTTGCCATCATCCCTGAAATTAAATCCATAGGAAGACTTAAAAGCTTAGAAGTCATGTAATCAGATTTGTATTTTTGAAAAATTAGCTATAGTTTAGAGAATGGATTAAAAGGAAGGTAAGACATTTGTCGATGAATTGGGACATTGGAGTAACGCAGGTGAGAGGGAAGGTTATGCTGAACAAATATAGATTGGAGAGGAAGTCAGGATGTTTGAAATTGACAGGAGAGCCATTGATTGTGTATTGGAAGTATATACAATACTGCAATACGAACACTCTCCAAAATAGGGGGTTTAGGACAACTTATTATTCTACATGTCTACTGTGGGTAGCATGGGGGTTGGCTTCCCATCTCATTGGGACCCAGCAGGACCAGGATACCACTTGGAATGCTGTCCATTGCTGTGGCAGAGGGAAAGTGAACGAATCATTCTCCTATTGCCTGTGCCCGACAATGACACATCACTTCTGATCACATTTTGGTGGATAAGAAGTCATGACCATATATAACAGCTGAACACTCACAAGGCATTTGTGAAAACAGTAAGCTCAGCTGAGTTGTGATTTTTTTTTTTTTTTTTTTTAGATGCAAGGGAGGTAGGGGAGGTATGTCACTTTGCATGCCTACCTCAAACAGCTCAAAATTAGATGTTCCTACCTCTATTACAAGTTGTTTTCAATCACCCTGCCACTGAGTTTCTCTCAAGCTTTTCCCTCACTCGGTGTCAGTGTCTGACTCCTCTCTTCTTTATCCTCCATAGCTACCCTCACCCTTTCCAGAATAACAAATTTTGTTAGCCACTTTTAACACTGCACCCAGGCCAATGAGAAATAGATCACCTACCACGAGTGCCTCCCCGCCACTCCGCCATTTCAAGTGTATTTTTCCAAACAACTACATTCTAAAAGTGCCAGCTATGTTGGTGTCTTCTAACATATATACATAGATCCTTCTATTCAATATTCCAACCCTATGATTCTTGCTTTTATCAACTTCATCTTTATTTCAACCAACCACTCTGAGGGCTACAGCTTAGATATTTTGCTTCAGAGCTACTCAAACTTAACCTCTGGTAACCTACTCTAACTACAACTTCCTGTCCAAATTCTGTGCTCACTGGCCCTAAACTGATCTCTGACTTCATAGAGTCCTGCACTCTGTATTTTCCACCACTTTTTCTCAGTCCATCCTAGCCTTTGGTTTTCCACCTAGCATTGACCTGGTTTATAAAATTACTTGTCCTCTTAATGCATTTAAGGATGCTTACTCTTCCATTCCCTAAATCTTCAAGTCTTACACTTAGCTTTCTTCTCCATACCCAGTGGACTACCATTAATCTCATTTTATCAGTGAAATTAACGTCATCCCTCCACCTAAAATTCTCACATCCATCCTTGTCTTCATCTCAGAGATTGAGCTGCTGCCCTATAGCTCAAGACCAACCTCTCCCAGGTTTTGGTTCATTAAATTGGTTCTTCATTTCTTCCCTTTATTCTCAACACCACTTCCAGTGGTTCCATCTGCTCGACTCAAAAGTACCCTGAGGTCTCATCTAAAAAACTTATTTTTATTGCATCATCCACAAGATATCCTGTATCTATAGAGACTGAGATTTGCTTTCCCAATTTCTTGCCTTCTTTTCACTTAACATATTCTAATCTGGCTTTCGTCCCTCTGTTGGTGATCATCATAGCAAGCCAATTTTAGTGACGTCTTACATGCCGAAATGGACTTCAGTCTTTTCCTTACTTGAATTCATGGACACTAGTACTGTTCATCACTCCCTTCATGAGACTACCTATTGTCTTGGCTTCTAGGACTCTCCTGTCTCCTGGAATTTCCTTATACCTGTGAGGCCCCTGCCTCGTAGGTTCCCTCAAATACCGTTTGCCAGGGCTTTTAGTCCCCAGGGCTCATATAGACAGGTTTCCCCTGCCATCTGAGAGTAAGCTTCCTATGAAACCTTTTGTAAGTCGAGACGGGGAAAAATGAAGACGCAGGTCTCCTGTATTTGTGCAGAAATATTTGTGAGCGTCCCCAGGCCCAAAAATAACCTCTTAGGCTTTTCTGATACCTTAGGACGCATCTTGCTAACAGTTACACAAATGGAGAGAAAGCACAGATGCCCACAGACGGGTCAAAGCTGTGGCAGCCTGACCAGAGGTGCCCAGCGTGGTTACCGGGGAAGGAGCTGCTAGCGCCACTCGTCGCTGGCAGCGTGCACTGCCCTAGAAGTGCTCGCTGCCAAACAACCGCTGGAGGCTATTACTCGCTTTTCCACAAATGCAAAAGTCCTCTTTGGGTTTCTCTTGGTTAGTGAGAACAGGTACTAATCTAGGTGTTTCATAAAAGCACAGTCGTGTGACATGAACTTTTGAAAAGTGGAAATACCTATAATAAATACCTCCTAGGTCATCTCATCCATTTTTCTTTGTTTACATGTTGATTTTAAAATCCGCATACCTAGGGGCGCCTGAGTGGCCCAGTCGGTTAAGTGGCTGCCTTCAGCTCAGGTCATGATCCCAGGGTCCTGGGACACACAGACTCAGAGTGTGTCCATTGCGCCTCCTGCTCAGCAGGGAGTCTGCTTCTCCTTCTCCCTCTGGCCCCTCCCCCCTCACTTGTGCTCTCTCTCTCTCTCACTCTCTCAAATAAATAAAATCTTGAAAAAGAAAAAATCCGTATACCTAGCCCAGTCCATGATCCTGTATTTCAGACTATTACATCAAGTCATTGCTAGACACCTTGTAAAGGTATCTCAGACACTGCTCATCTAAAGCTGAACTCCGCATCTTCCCCTGGTTTTTCCTGTCTTTATGCCTTTGCTGAAGGCACTCCATTTACCCAACCACTCAAAATCTCAGCACAAATTGGGAGGCAGAATAATGCAAAGAATGAGGATTCTGCTGCCAAACATCGCCTGGGTTTGAATGTCAGCTGAATATTAGTTTGACTCGGGTAAATTACTTAGCCTCAGTTTCCTCATTGATAAAAATAGTAGCTACCTCATAGGATTATTGTGAAGATTAAACGGAAATACTTGTAAAGCACTTAAAACTTCCAGGTATACAGTAAGTGCTAGATAATTGTTAGCTCTTATTAGCATCCTGCCCATTTTATTTCCTAAATATTTCTCAGGTTCATCCCAACTACTGACACAAGGCCTTGTTTCCTCCTTATCTATTGACTGGATTACTCCAAAGGCCGCCTAATAAGTATTTTTGTGTTCATTCATTCAGCAAGCTAAGTTATGAACCGCTTTGCTAGGTCCTGCTGGACTGCAAAGGCAGGTGAGAGTACGTGGTAGAAAGTGTTCTGGTTGCCATGATGAAACTCACATAAAGAAGCACCGTAAAATCTACTGTGTAAATAGTAGGAGACAGAGGGCATGACAAGGGAGGATATGATCCATTCTACATGGGTGGGGCAGAAGAGGTTCATGGACAAGATGGAATGTCTCGAAATAAGAGGTATTCCTTAGAATAGTGGTTTCAAATGAGGATGCATCACAATCACTTGGAGAGCTTCTTAAAACAGATTGCTGGGCCTTACTACCAGAGGTTCCGGTCCAGTAGGTGGGTGTGGAGCCTAATAATTTGCATTTCTCCTAAGTTCCCGGGCCACACTTTGGGAAATACTCAGAGAGCCTTCAGTCCCAACTCCCTTTTTCTACCCAGTTGCCAAAACAATGGTCTTGACCACTTCGTACCCTCGCGCTACATCCTTCAGTTGTTCCCTTTTGCCTACAGGGCAAGTCCGATCTCCAGATCTTGCCACTGTCTGCCCTTCTACCTTTAGCATCTGTCACACCTAGGACTGACCTTTATCTCCGGCAAGAAGTATTTTCCTGAGCCACCGTGTTGTTCCTGACCTTCACACCTTTGCTCAAGTTTAAAACACGCCTTCGACTGGAATATCTTGGTTTTTTCTTCCCTTTATATGACTGGATGCTATCTTGTCGGCTGAGTCAAGGACTCCAGAATGTTTTCCTTACTGCCAAGTGACAGACAGGGCATAATCTAGGGGCCGGCTCCCATGTTTAGAGCCTGTCCCATTTTTACACATGTAATACAGTCCAATTTCTTTAAAAAGCACCTATTGGGGCGCCTGGGTGGCTCAGTGGGTTAAAGCCTCTGCCTTCGGCTCAGGTCATGATCTCAGGGTCCTAGGATCGAGCCCTGCATCGGGCTCTCTGCTCAGCAGGGAGCCTGCTTCCCCCTCTCTCTCTGCTTGCCTCTCTGCCTACTTGTGATCTCTCTCTCTCTGTCAAATAAATAAATAAAATCTTTAAAAAAATAAAAAAATAAATAAAAAGCACCTATTAACACTGCAGGTATTGCTATTCTTGTGCCAATGCCTATGATTGCCAAGTAGGGGAGGGTAAAGGGAAGAGAGCCAACAGAAACAACTGTTGGCAGATAGGCCTTTATGTAAAACTGAATCCTGCCAGCTTCCCAGGCCCACTCTATACCTGACGCCTCACAGCCTGGAGTCCTCTCTGGAGCTTGGCTGGCCTAAGAGGATTCCTGTTTTGTCTGGTTTGTGACTTCCTTTATTCTGATGCCCCCTGCTTGCTGTCTTCTAGAAATTTGTCAGAATTGCTGAAATACTTGGACGTTCCCTTTTGCTCTCTCGGTTTGGATTTATCTTTTACAAATGTTTGCTGTCATTTCAGTAGAATTTTGAAACTGATTAAATAGTATGTGACATTTGTCTGCCATCTTGCAGCTTCTGTTATCTCTTGTTCTTTTCTAATGCATTAATGAGAAACATTGTAACAGCTGTTGAAAGCTCAGCCTGTAAACCTGAGTTCAAATCAGATTCTACCACTACTTAGTTATGACATTTTGGCCAAGTTATTAATGTCCTTAGGTCTGTTTCTTCATCAGTAAAATAGAGTTATGTAGACCAGCCTCAAAAGATTGTTAAGAAGGTTCACACACACACATACACACCCACCCACACCATAGAGTATGGTGCCTATTTAGCACTCAAATATATTTTGAAAAATACATTTGTTCATAAATGAATGGCTATAGGAGCTTAATAGTCCGCTTATGGATTTTCCTTATATTATTCCCATTGCTAACTAGTTGAGCTTTTCCAAAGGGGGTGGGAGGGATGCACTTTGTGGAGAACATTTTATAGCAAATTTTCAGACTTCTAGGATGAGTCAATATTTAAACTATATAAGCATAAATTATACTAGAAAACTAAAATAGTCAAACTATGGAGCTATGAGTAATTATCAGAAATGATAACAAATAGCATCGTAAATGGTGAAACATTAAAACAATTTGATCTAGAGCAAGGTAGTAGACTATCAGCATTATAATATAGCGTTGTCTTGGAGGTTTAAAAAAAAAATGAGACAAACCAAGAAGAGGTAATGAATGCTATTATTTACACAAGAGAGAGAAGAGGGTGGTCCAAGATGGCAATGAAGGAAGGTCCAAAACCTCCTCCTCCCATACACACATCGGATCTACATCTACATATGAAAATTTTTGCTCTGAAAAAGGCCTGAAAGGTAGCCGAGCAGCTCATTCACATTGGCAGACAAGGAGAGGGGACCACACCAAGGTGGGTATTAGAGGCTGACACATGGTCTCACCATAACCCCCAACGCTGGGGCAGCAACCCACAACTGGGAGGGAAAGCACAAAGGAGGAACATCTCCCTGAGGAGTGAAGAATTTGTGCCCTACATCAGGCATCCAAACTTTTATTACCTGCACATGAGAGATGACCCCTCAAAATATCTAGCTTTAAAAACAAGCAGCACATATGTTGATGAGACCAAAAGGAGACAGCAGAGAAATGCTTTTTAAAGGGCTAACACATGAAGTACTCATCCCAAAGCTCAGCACAAAAGCAGCCATTTGAAGCATCCCCAGACATTATTATGTGAAAGAGATTCATTGGCTAATCTTAAAGCATAACTGGTAGGGACAGGGACCTGCTGAGATAAACTAGGAAAACAAAGGAACTAGTAAGAGTCAGTTTCTTTTTTTTATCTTAGGAGGTGTCATCTTCATGGTCTGCTTCTGCCACTATCGACACAGTCAGTATATCCTAAGGGAGAGATTTGCACAAAACTGATGCCCTGGTTTTTATGGCTAGGACCGGAATATGCTATTTGTCACCCGATTCGGAAGGCCAGGGAGGTTAAAATTCAAAATAGATAAAGAAAGCATACGATTCAACACCAAACACTCTAATAGCTTAAGTGAAAACAAAAATGGGCAGAGGAACTGAATAGGCATTTTTCCAAAGAGGACATACAGATGGCCGACATACAAAAAGATGCTCAGCATCACTAATCATCAGGGAACTGCCAATTAAAACCACAAGACATATCAACTTCACACCTGTCAGAATGGCTAAACTTAAAAAGCACAGGAAATAACATGTGTTAGGCAAGGATGTGGAGAAAAAGGAACCTTCGTGAGCAGTTGGTGGAGCCACTGCGGAAAATGCTATGAAGGTTTCTCAGAAACTTAAAAATGGAATTACTGTAGGTTCCAGTAATTCAACTACTGGGTATTGACCCAAAGGAGATGAAAATACTAAAACCAAGAGATATATGCATGCATATGTTTCTTCCAGTATTATTTACAATAGCCCAGATATGGCAGCAACCCAAGCGTCCAATCATAGATGATTGGATAGAGAAGATACGGTATCTATGGACAATAGAATAGTGCGCAGCCACAAAAAGGAATGAAATCTTGCCATCTGCAACGACACGGATGGACCGAGAGGGCATAAGGCTAAGTGAAAGAAGTCAGCCAGAGAAAGACAAATACCATATTTCACTCAAATGTGGCCTTTAAGACAAAATAGAGGAACATACAAAGAAAAAAAGAGACAAACACACAAAACACAGACTCTTAAATACAGAGAATGGACTGCCGGCTGCCAGATGGAGGTGGCAGGGGGAGAGGGTGGTGGGGAGCAGACGGGTGAAAGAGATGAAAAGGATTAAGAGTACACTTATCTTGAGGAGCACAGCAAAATGTGTAGGACTGTTTAATTATCACATTGCACATCTGCAATAGAACACTGTACATTAATTGTACTTCAAATAAAAAAAATCACTGGGAGGAGAAAATACACTCAGAGTACCATATTCACCAAAAACAAAAATCCAAGTATAAATAAACCCACACAGTTCAAACTTGTGTTAAGGATCCACTGTATCAGCACAACACTAAAGAAATTCATCAGACCACAGAGGAACAGAGCAAGGGAGAAAGACAGGCATTACAAAAACAGCCAGAAAATAGTCAATCACAAAATGGCAATAAGCACATACCTCTTGATAATTCCTTGAAATGTAAATGGACTAAATGCTCCAGTGAAAAGACAGAGTGGCTGAATGGTTGGCAAAACCAGACCCATCTGTCTGTGGCCTAAAAGAGACTCACATCGAATGTGAGGACACAGACAGAATGAATGTGCATGGATGCAGAAATATATCCATGCAAATGGAAACCAAAAGAAACCTGAAGGAGCTATACTTCTGTCAGACAAAATAGACCTCAATGGGAAGGCTGTAACAAGAGACAACAAAGTGCATTATACAATAATAAAGAGGTCAATCCCACAAGAAGACATGATGATATTTGTAAACATCTGTGCACCCAATATCTTACATATCTTAAGCCAAAATTAAAAGGGCCAAAGGGAGAAACAGAGTGATAGAACAGCAGCAAGGGACACTAGTACCCCACTTACATCAAGGGATAGGTCATCCATCAGAAAATCAATAGGGAAACACATCAGCCTTAAATGACACATTAGGCCAGATGGACTTTGTGGGTATGTGTAGACCACCCCATCCCAAAGCAGCAGAGTACACATTTGCTCATAAGCACAATGAATATCCTCCAAGACAGACCCTATGTTGGCTCACACCACAATCCTCAATACACTTAGAAGACTGAAATCATGTCAAGCATGTTTCCCAACCACAATCCCAGGACACTCAACATGAAGTACAAGAAGGAAACCGGGAAATTCACAACTATGTGGAGATTAAACTGCAGGCTCCTGAGCAACCAATGGATCAAGGAAGAAGTCAAGAGGAAAAACCAAACAAAGCAATACAAACCCTGAGACAAGTGAGAGTGGATTGGCATCACACTGCAACTGATGAGGTGCCGAGGAGGCAGTTCTAGGAGGGAAGTTCATAGAAATATGTGCCTACCACAAGAAACCAGGAAGATCTCAAACACCCAAAGTTTACAACACCTCAAAGAACCAGAAAGAGAAGAACAAAAATGAATCCCAAAGTCAGGCGAAGGAAGGAAATAACAAAGATCTCCATGGAAATAAAGGCAATGGAGTCTAACAAGGCAGTAGGAAAGATCGACGAAACTAAAAGCTGGTTCTTTGAAAACAGAACAAAATTGACACATCCTTTAGCTAGACCCACGAAGAAAAAAAAGAGAGGGGCCTCAAATAAAATCAGAAATGAAAGGGGAGACATTCCAACTGATACCACAGAAATGCAAGGGGTCACAAGAGACTCCTACAAGCAATTATTATCAGAAAACAGGGACACCATGGAAATGGATGAATTCCTGGAAACCTATAACCTCCCAAGACCAAATCCTCAAGAAATAGAAAATTGGAATAGACAGAATACCAGTACCAGCTTGAGTTAGTAATCAGAAGCCTCCCAACAAAAATCCAGGACATGGCTTCACTGGGCAATTCTACCGAGTGCTTGAAGAAAACAACTTCTCACACTGGTCCCCAAACAGAGAAGAGATGAGGACACTTTCAAAGTTATAAGGCCAGCATCACCCTGGTAGCAAAAAGAGGGCACCCCTAGAGAGAAAAATAGAAAAGTAAAAATAGGGAAAAATAGAGATAAAAAATAGAGAAAAATCCCCAGCAAACATAGCTGTAACAAACAAAACAACAAAATATTGGCAAAGCAAATTCAACAATACATTACAATGGTTGTACACCATGATCCATGGAGATTTCTTCCTGTGATGCAGGGATGGTTGAACATCCATAAATCAGTGTATGTGATACACCACATTAATAAAATGAAGCACAAAAATCATATGTTTCTTTCAACAGAATCAGAAAAAGCATCTGAAAGCAAACCTCAACATCTGGTTACAGCCAAATCTCTCAACCAATTGGGTGGAGAGGGAATGTACTTCAATGTACTAAAGGCCACATGCCAGCAATTACATCATACTAAAAAGTGCAAAGTGCAATGTTTTTCCTGTAAGAGAAGGAACAGGACCAGGATGCCCACATTCTTGCTACTTTTATTCAACATAATGGTGGACGTCCCAGCCACAGCATTCAGGTGAGGAAAGGAAGGAACAGTAATAGGGAGAAGAAAACTGTCGCTATTCACAGGCGATAATACACTATATACACAGATAATACACTATATACACCCTGAAATTTCTGCCAAAATGCAGCCCCAAATAAGATGAACCCAAGGATGTCCACACCAACATTCATGATAACTAAAATAGCAAAAATTAAAGAGAATCTTAAGAGCAGCAAGCAAAAGAAAAGCAAACTGTTACATACAAGGGAAACCCTGTAAGGCCATCAAGTGATTTTTCAGCAGAGACTCTGTAGGCCAGAAACTTTGTGGGCTGGACAGAATGGAGTGACCAGAAGCATAGTCTGGTGAGGTGGTGGCAAAGACGGGGGCCTCACAGCTCAGCTGCCCACTGGAGTAAGCCTCCAAGGCATCTGGCCCTCCCCAAGCCCACTCTGGGCTGGTGTATGCTGGTCACTGAGGCCCAGGCTGCCTCCAACGTGGCCGTTCTTCAAATCATGAATCCTATTTATAGCCCTGGTTCTTCTGGGGTTCCCTTTGCAAATGCCAAAGGAATTGGTTATCCAGCTGATTTCCCCATGGGTTATGCAGGCACAGCTCCTACCTACTCCAATATGTACCCTTCATGATAACAACAAACCAAAAACTTGTGATAGACACACAAAAAATTAAGAGAAGGAATCCAAGCATAACACTGAAAAAAAGTCATCAGATCCCAAGGGAGGAGATCAAGAGGAGAAAAGAACAGAGAAGAACTGTAAAAGCAGCCAGAAATTAACAAAATGACAATAAGCACATACCTATCAATAATTACTTTAAATGAAGATGGACTAAATGCTCTAATCAAAAGACACAGGGTAACTGAATGGATAGAAAAACAAGATTCATCTATATGCTTCCTCCAAGAGACTCACTTCATACCTAAAGACATATACACACTAAAAGTGAAGGGATGGAAAAAATAAACCACGCAAAAGGAAGAAAAAAAAAAAAGCTGGGGTACAACTTCTATCAGACAAAATAGACAAAGACTGTAATGAAAGACAAAGAAGGCCATTCTATGATGATAACAGGGTCAATCCAATGAGTATATAACAACTGTAAATATCTATGCACTTGGGGTACTGAAATATATAAAGCAAATATTAACAGACCTATACGGAGAGATTGACAGTAATAAAATACTAGCAGGGACTTAACACCCCCTTGCATCAATGGATAGATCATGCGGACAGAAAATTAATAAGGAAACAGTGGCTTTGTAAGACATTAGACCAGATGGACTTCACAGATATATACAGAACATTCTATCCAAAAACAGCAGTATACACTTTCTTTTCAAGTGCATATGGAACATTTTTCAGGATTGATGACATGCCAGGCTACAAATTAAGTCTCAATAAATTTAATAAGATTGAAATCATATCCAGCATTTTTTCTGACCATAATGCTATGACACTAGAAATCAATTACGAGAAAAACAATTGGGAAAAAAAATCACAAACATGTGGAGACTAAACAACATCCTACTAAACAACCAATGGAGAAATCAGAAGAAGTGAAATAATATCCAGTAACACATGAAAATGGAAACAGATGGTTCCAAATCTTTGGGATGCAACAAAAGCCAATATAAGAGGGAAGTATAGAGTGATACATGTCTACCTTGAGAAACAAGAAAAATCTGAAACAATATAACCTTACACTTAAAGAAACAAGTAAAAAACAAAGGCCAAAGTTAGGAGAATGAAGGAGATAGTAAAGATCAGAAAGGCAATAAATGAAATAGAAACTAAAAAACAAAAACAAAAACAAACAAAACTGTAGAAAAGATCAATAAAACTAAGTGCTGGTTTTTTTAAAAGATAAAATTAATAAGCCATTAGTTAGACTCATCAAGAAAAAAAGAGAACTCAAAAGCAGAAATGAAAGAGAAATTACAACAGACACTCTAGAAATACAAAGGATTACAAGAGATGACTGAAAAATTATATACCAACAAATTAAATCACCTTGAAGAAATGGATAAACTCTATAAATACAATCTTCTGGGATTGAATTAAGAAAAAGAGAAAATCTGAATTGACCAATTACTAGTAATGAAATTGAATCAGTATTAAAAAAAAAAACTCCCAACAGGGGCGCCTGGGTGGCTCAGTGGGTTAAAGCCTCTGCCTTCGGCTCAGGTCATGATCTCAGGGTCCTGGGATTGAGCCCCGCATCGGGCTCTGCTCAGTGAGGAGCCTGCTTCCCCCTCTCTCCGCCTGCCTCTCTGCCTACTTGTGAACTCTCTCTGTCAAATAAATAAATAAAATCTTTAAAAACAAAAAAACAAAAAAACTCCCAACAAAAAAATTCAGAACCAGATAGCTTCATAGATAAATTTACCAAATATTTAAAGAAGAGTTAATATCTATCCTTCTCAAATTATTCCAAAAAGTAGAGGAGACAGTTATGCTTTCAAATTTATTCTATGAAGTCAGCATTTAGTCTGACTCTAGATAAAGACACAACCAAAAAAAACAAAAAGTAAACAGAAAATTACAGACCAATATTCCTGATGAATAGATGGACACAGATGCAAAAATTATTGACAAAATATTAGCAAACTGAATTAAAAAATACATTTAAAAAATAATTCACCTCAATCAAGGGGGATTTATTCCAGGGATGCAAGGCTGTTTTATTATCCACAAATCAACCAAAGTAGTACACATTAACAAAAGGATAAAAATTACTGTGATCATCTCAATAGATACAGAAAAAAAAAAAATTGACAAAATTCAACATCCATTCATGAAAAAATTCTCAGAAAAGTGGGTACAGAGCGAACATACTTCAACATAATAAAAATGCCATATAAACCCACAACAAACACCATAGTCAATGATGAAAAGCTGAAAGCTTTTTCTTTAAGATCAGGAACAAGACAAGGAGGCCCACTCTTGCCACTTTTATTCAACATAGTACTGAAAGTCCTAGCCACAGCAATCAGACAACGAAAAGAAATAAAAGGCATCCAAATGGGTAAGGAAGAAGTAAAACAGTCTTATTTGCACTTGACATTATATATATAGAAAATCCTAAAGACCCCACCAAAAAACACTATTAGAATAAAAAAATCCAGTGGAGTCACAGGACACAAAAATCAATATATACAGAAATCTGTCGTGTATTCATACACCAATGACAAACTATCATAAAGAGAAATTAAGACAACAATCCCAATGGAAATTGCACCAAAGGTAATAAAAATACCTAGGAATAAATTTAAGGAAGTGAAAAGTTTGTACTCTGAAAAATAGGACATTGCTGAAAGAAATTGAAGATGACACAAGTAAAAGATATTCTGTGCTCATGGATTAGAGAAATTAATATTGTTAAAAAGTCCATGCTACCCAAAGTAATACCCAGATTCAACGGAATCCCTATCCAAATTCCAACGGCGTTTTTCAGAGAAAGAAGACGAAAGAACCCTGAAATGTGTCTGGAGCCATAAAAGGCTCTAAATAACCAATACCATTTTGACAAAGAAGAACAAGCTTGAGGAATCACAGTCCTGGACTTAAGCTATCCAACAAATCTACAGTGATCAAAACAGCATGGCAGTGGCAAAAAAATAGGTCATAGTTCAGTGGAACAGAGAGCTCAGATAAACCCATACTTATATGGTCAATTAATCTCTGACACAGCAGGCAAGCATACACAGTGGGGAAAAGACAGTATCTTCAACACACAGTGATGGCTAAACTGGACAGCTACATGCAAAAGAATGGAATTGGGTGGCTTTCTTACACCTTATATAAAATTAAATTCAAAATGATTAAGGACTTACATGTAACATCTGAAACGGAAACAGAGGCAGTAATCTCTTGGACATCAGCCCTAGCAATATTTTTATGGCTATGTCTGCCCAGGCAAAGGAAACAAACACCTGGGACTACATCAAACAGAAAAGCTTTTGCATGGTGAAGACAACCATTCCTAAAAGGAAAAGGCAACCTGCTGAATCAGAGAAGATATTTGCAAATAGTATATTCAAAAAGGAGTTAATATCCCAAATACATACAACTCAACACCAAACACCCAAATAATTCAACTGAAAACAAAAATAAGCAGAGGACCGGAATAGACATTTTTCCAAAGATGACATCCAGATGGCCAACAAACACACAAAAGATGTTCCAGGTCACTAGTCATCAGGGAAATGCAAATCTAAATCAAAACCACAAGGAGCTATCACCTCACACCAATCAGAATAGTATAAAAAACTCAAGAAACAAAAGTTGGCAAGGATGTACTGTTGGTGGGAATGCAAACTGGTGTAACCACTGTGAAAAATGGTATGGAGGTGCCTCAAAAAATAAAAAAAATAGAAATACCATAGGACCCAGTAATTCCTCCTCTGGGTATTTTCTGAAGATAATTAAAACACTATTTCAACGGGCAGAAGACATGAACAGACATTTCTGCAAAGAAGACATCCAAATGGCCAACAGACACATGAAAAAGTGCTCAACATCACTCAGCATCAGGGAAATACAAATCAAAACCATAGTGAGATACCACCTCATACCAGTCAGGACAGCTAAAATTAACAAGTCAGGAAATGACAGGTGTTGGTGAGGATGCGGAGAAAGGGGAACCCTCCTACACTGTTGGTGGGAATGCAAGCTGGTGCAGCCACTCTGGAAAACAGTATGGAGGTTCCTCAAAAAGTTGAAAATAGAGCTACCCTACGACCCAGCAACCGCACTACTGGGTATTTACCCTAAAGATACAAATGTAGGGATCCGCAGGGGCACATGTACCGCAATGTCTATAGCAGCAATGTCCACAATAGCCAAACTATGGAAAGAGCCTAGATGTCCATCGACAGATGAATGGATAAAGATGTGGTATAAATATACAACGGAATACTATGCAGCCATCAAAAATCCCTGAAATCTTGCCATTTGCAACAACGTGGATGGAACTAGAGGGTATTATGCTGAGAAAATAAGTCAATCAGAGAAAGACAATTATCATATGATCTCTCTGATATGAGGAATTTGAGATGCAGGGCAGGGGGGATTTTAGGGGGAAGGGAGGGAAAAATGAAACAAGATGGGACTGGGGAGGGAGACAAACCATAAGTGACTCCTAATCTTAGGAAACAAACTGAGGGTTGCTGGAATGGAGGAGGGTGGGAGAGATGGGGTGGCTGGGTGATGGACATTGGGGAGGGTATGCTCTATGGTGAGCTCTGTGAATTATGTAAGACTGATGATTCACAGACCTGTACCCCTGAGGGAAATAATACATTGTATGATAATTAAGAAAATAAATAAAATAAACACTATTTCAAAAAGATAAGCACTCTTGTTTACTGCAGCATTATTTACAAAAGTCAAAATATGGCAGCTGCTTAAGTATCTATCAAGGGATGAATGGATAAAGAGATGGTATGTGCATATGTATTATATATAAAAGGGACTATTACTCAGCCACAAAAAAAGTATGAAATCTTGCCATTTGTGACAACAGGGATGAACCTAGAGGGTTTTAGGCTAAGTGAAATCAGTTGGGCAAAGACAAATGCTATATGATTTCAGTTATATCTTGAATCTAAAAAGCAAAACAGGGGTGCCTGGGTGGCTCAGCCCATTAAGCATCCGACTCTCGATTTGGGCTCAGGTCATGATCTCGGGGTCATGAGAACAAGCCCCGCATTTGGCCCTGTGTTCAGCAGGGAGTCTACTTGAGATTCTCTCCTTCCCCCTGCCCCTCCCCATGGTCGCACTCTCTCCCAAATAAATCTTTAAATAAATAATAAAAACAAAACAAAGGAACAGCAAAAAGGACCAGACTTATAAATACAATGGACAAACGGTGGTTCTCAGAGTAGAGGGGCGTGGTGGCATAGGTGAAAAAAGCAAATGGCATTAAGAGGTACAAACTTCCAGTTATAAAATAAATAAATAAAAGTACAGCATAGGGAATATAGTCAATAATATTGAAATAAATTTGTACGATGATGGAGGGTAATTGCGGTGAACATTTCATAATGTACATATTTGTTGACTTCCTATGCTTTACATCTGAAACTAATATAATGTTGGGAATGGCCAGCAATCCCTGTACCAATGGATGAAAGATCACTTCAAACTTTGCCGTGAAAGAAAGGAGAGCGCAAGGGGATCAACGCTCAGAGATGAAGACACTTTGCTCTTCTTTGCTCCCACTTTTATTGGTCCTTCAGGATAATCACAGATCCTTCTCACTGTCTCTCAAGCACCTGATGTGTGACACGGGTCTTATAGGAACTAGGAGGATCTGTTTACGGGAAAGATACAATATGCTAATCTGCGTTCTAAGAGTTCTGCTAAACATGGCCTGAGGGACAATGCATACATCGCTTAGATCACAGGGTGGCTGTTTGGGCTAAGAAAGCTTTGGGGGAACGCAATTCCCCACGGCATTCCAAAGGCCTACGCCCTTCTCCAAGACCTTCCTTGCCCTCATCAGCCTCTGTGTTACATTTTAGCAAGCCAGGTATTATGGCTGAGTTCATGCCTTACATTAACCCCAACAACATTATATGTCAACTATACTCCAATTAAAAAAGAAACTTCTAGGGGTGCCTGGGTGGCTCAGTGGGTTAAAGCCTCTGCCTTCGGCTCAGGTCATGATCTCAGGATCCTGGGATCAAGCCCAGCATCGGGCTCTCTGCTAAGCAGGGAGCCTGCTTCCCCCTCTCTCTCTGCCTGCCTCTCTGCCTACTTGTGATCTCTCTGTCAAATAAATAAATAAAATCTTTAAAAAAAAAAAAAAAGAAACTTCTAGAAGAAAACAGGCAGTAAGCTCCTTGACATCATCTTGACAGTGATATTTTAATCTGACAACAAAAGCAAAAGCAACAAAAGCAAATAAGCAATAAGCAGGACTACATCAAATTAAAGACTTTTGCACAGCCAAGAAATGCATCAACAAAATGAAAAGGTCATTTACGGAATGAGAGAAAATATTTCAAATCATGTATCTGATAAGGGGTTAGTATGCAAATTATATCAAGAACTTGCACAACTCAGTAGAAAAAAAAAATCCAGTTAAAAAATGGGCAGAACATCTGAATAGATATTTTCCAAAGAAGACATACAGATGGCCAACAGGTACATGAAAAGACTCTACATCTTTCATCATCAGGGAAATGCAGATCAAACCACAGTAATATACAACCTCACACCCGTCAATGACTGTTATCAAAAAGACCAGAAGTAACAAGTGTCAGTGAGGCTGTGGAGAAAAGGGAACTTCTGTGCACTGTTGCTGGGAATGTAAATTGGTACAGTCACTATAGAAAACAGTTTGGAAGTTTCCAAAAGAATTAAAACTAGAACTCCTTTATGATCCACCAATTCTACTTCTGGGCATTTATCTGGAGAAAAGGATATATGAACCCCGTGTTCACTGCAGCAATATTTACAACAGCCAAAATATGGAAACAAGCTAGGTTGGACAGAAGGATAAATGAATAAAGAAATCATCACACACACACACAAACACACACACTGAAATATTATTCAGTTTAAAAAAAAAGAATAAAATCTTGCCATTTGCAACACCATGTATGGACCTCAAGGGAATTATGCTAAGTGAAATAAGTCAGACCAAGACATATACTGTGAAATCTCTATTATAGGTGGAATCTAAAAAGAAAGAAAAAGAAAAAAGGCGAGCATATAGATACAGAGAACACCTTGGTGTTCGCCACAGGTAGGCAGGAAAATGGGTGACTTGTTTTTTTTTTTTTTTTTTTAGTTTAAATAAAGTGATTAAAAATATTTCTAAGTAATTTGCAAGCCAATTGTTCCTTTCTTCCCGTTTTGGTTTGTTTGGACCACATTAAGATGTTCCTATTATAAGTTCAATATATTTAGCCTTACTGCATCATCATCCACCATTCCTAGGGTGTGGACGGGGATCAGTGTGGGTCAGATGGTCTCCGCGGTTTCCCTGTTAATGAACTTGGTCCTCAGTCGGGCTCCGTGGGCCTCGCCTCACCGGGGGGGCCGTCCCGCAGGCAAGCTGGGCAGCCGGGAGGTTACTACGCTCTTGTCCGTGTTTCAAGGCATATTGCCTGTCATTTCCTTCTACCTAGAATTTTTTTTGTAAATTATGTTTAACATTATTAATGTATATTTTTACTAATAAGTTATCGCTTAATGAAACATTGCTTCCAATCTGAAAATCACGAGAATGGACTCTACACCCTACAAGTCATGATTACGCGGTTGTGGGCCTTTCCCGAGGGTGAGAAGCTGGGGGCTGGATCTGGAGCAAAACAGGACCCCTTATACTCAAGTCTGGATGGCAGGGGCAATCCTCAGATTCCTAACAGATACCTTATTTGTGTAAGTTATAAACATGTTTTATATCTAAGATTGAAAAACTCCTCTAAGATGATGTTTTGGGAGAGAGGATTGGGATAGCCCTATAGGCTGTTTTAACAGGCTTCAGAAAATTATATATAATTTTAAAACACTTTTATACTTTAAAATATATTTATCTTATAATGGTAATAACACATACAATGGGAAAAAAATCCAAACCATATAGAACTTAATAAAAAGTCTCCTGTAGTCAGGATTGGGCTATTAAATGCAATAAAAATCAGTTACATCTGTTTTGCATATTATTTTTGTAATAAAGCATAAAACCCCAGAGGTTTATGAGTTTTTGATACTGTACCCAAATGGCCTGGCTTGTCATTTTGGCTCTCTTTTTTGGAGACTACCTCTGTGTCTTCCTTTCTCTTATTTTGCTCTTTCCTTTCTAACCGAAACATACCCTGGGCCACCCCACTGGCCCAGCTGGCCCCCTGTCCTTCACAGCTCCCCAGTATCTTCTTTCTCTGATTTGCTCTTTATTTTGACTGTTAAGGGTAGAAAAATTACATAAAGATAAGAGACTTGTGATCTATTTTTGATTAAATTTTTTTTTTAGATGTAGTTGAGTGTTATGTATCTTTGGTGGTGAGGGGGTTGTGGTGGAAATTATTTTTTTCTCTGGGTTTTCTCTTGATACTTTGGTCTCTGTACATTTGATGCCTTGTTAGAAAAGAATTACTAGTATTTAATGTTCATGGAGTATTGGCTATAAAATTTCTGAACCCTTCAGCAGACAAATAATTATAAAAATGAATTTGTCAGCATTTTTATTTTGGTGACTGCTAAAATAGTCTTAGATGTGGGAATATAAATACAAATAACTACTTCTAATTAACTATGAAGGAACTGAAATGATTAACAGGGATAGAAAGGAGTTCTTTCTGGGAATAAATATCAAAAATAGTTTATGCCATCCATTGTGATATTAAGCTGTTGGACTTTTACACTGTAATAAAAAGTGGGAAAATATTTAATATGTGATATTTAAAAGTCAAATAAAGTATTTTCTAGATTAAGAAACTTTAGAACATGATATTGGTATAATGTTTCAAAATCTAGAAAATTGAAGCCTTTTCCAGAATGCTTATAGACTTATTTTATAGATCTCTATGTAGTTTTTGCTTATTGAAGTTAATTTTTTCCTTCAAGGAAACAACCATGTATATTTACTATAAGGCTTTTAAATACTTTCAGAAAAAGAAATGATTTAAAATTCCATAATTCTGTAAGATAAACAGGGCTAAAAACATCTAACTGAAATGAAACTGTAGAAGGTGATATCCTAGGTTGTTTCATTAAAAAATATAAATGGAATTTGGAAACTATCAACTATTGATTAGAAGTTGCCATAAAAATTTATTTTCAACTGATAAAACTATGAAGTTAAATATTCTATTATAACAAAACATCTTTATTATCACAATGCTCAGAAGCATCTTTTATTTCATTTTTATTCTTTATTTTTAAAACATTTTATTTATTTATTTGTCAGAGAGAGAGAGAGCATAAGCAGGGGGAGCGGCAGGCAGAGGGAGAAGCAGGCTCCCCACTGAGGAAGGAGCCCGATGCAGGACTCAATCCCAAAACCCTGGGATCATGACCAGAGCCGAAGGCAGATGCTTAACCAACTGAGCCATCCAGGTGCCCCTTATTTTGTTTAAGGCTCCACACCCAGCATGGAACCCAACATGGGGCTCAAACTCAGGACCCTGAGATAAAGACCTGAGCTGAGACCAAGAGTCAGATACTTAACCAACTGAGCTACCCAGCCACCCCTCAGAAGCATCTTTTAATGGTTAGAGTCAAGCTTATATGATGTCCAAAATAATGTTTTATTCTGAATATAGTAATGTCATCAAAATTTTAAAAATACAAAGAAAAAAATTATAATTCGTTCTTTAAAATACAGAACTGTGAATTTTTATTCCAGAATTTCCTGTGCATAGATTTTTCTTATACAGTTGTCAACAAGCAGTACATATAATTTTAAACTATACTGTCTATACTTACTGTTACATAGTAATCATTTTCCCATTCATTAAAACTTATTTCTAGAGGCGCCTCAGTGATTAAGTGTCTGCCTTCTGCTCAGGTCGTGATCCTGGGGTTTTGGGATGGAGCATCATATCGGGCTCTCTGCTGGGGGGGGGGGGGGACTGCTTCTCTCTCTCCCTCTGCCTGCTGCTCCCCCTGCTTGTGCTCTCTCTCACTCTCCCTCTCTGCCAAGTAAATAAATGTAATTTAAAAAACCTTATTTCTAATTTACTTTTAGTAGTTCATGGAGTGGATGTACCATAACTTTCTTATTGATCCTTTTATTTGTGGTTAATTATATTGTTTCAATTTCTTCTTATATAAATTAAAAAATCTATCATCTATCTATCTAGTTACAGTTAAAATGTTCATGTTTTGAGGTTGCTGTTAGAATAAACTTCCAGGAGTAAAATTACTACATCAAATGGCTATTAAAGATTTTTATGTAAGTTCTGTAAGCTGATACTACCAGAAACAGTCCAATAATTCCAACCATAAATCAAATGCTGCTAAATTTGGTACACAGAGACTACAACTCACAAGCAAAGACTAAATCGTCAATTTCACAATCCATATTTCAATTTCTAATACATGTCTTCAGCGCGAAGAATAAAGATTATATTGCCACCCTCCACAAAAGCCCGTACTCATTTGCTATTATTGGTTTTTTATGTATATGTTTAGTTTTCCCTATTTTACCCACTAAATCCCTTTCATTGCTTCTGCAACAGTTTATACTTTCTTTGTAAATACTGCAAGTTTTTCAAAAGTACCAGGGTTAAAGCTGTAGGAGAAACCAGACATTTGTGCCCTTTCCACTGTGTGGAAGGGGCAATGGGAAGCTGCCACCCAGCTGTGTGCTACCTTTGCAAACCTCTTTCCATCTAAGCGTCTGCGGATTAGTTCTCATGAAGGGGGAAGGCGGGGTGGGGATGTGAGCGGAAGTAAGCTAAGTCACCTTGAACCTTATAGGTTTGTAAGAAGCAGATATGCCTTCTGTCTGTTGCTTTCTTCACCCTCCATGAGAAATCTGAGTAGCTCCAGCCGCGAGCTCACTGAATCCTAGTGGGGAGCCCTCGCCCCACCCCTTTGTGTTTAGGAACCCTCCAAGTCCTGGCAGCAAAACCAACACAGACCCACCGACCTTTTTTCCAACTCTCTGGGGCCAACGAGGATATGCTCACTGCAGTCCTTGGTGACTCCCAGGATACTCCTGTAATGAGGGGAGCTTGGGAGGGGAAGGTTGTCCCACCAATGACTAATCTCATACTACTGTCCTCCTCTTGCCTGTGTGGGGCAGAACTCATCTCAACCTGGACACTGAGGACTTACTTCCAAAATTCGGATGGGAAGATGAGCACAGGTCACCCTCCTGTGGGATCTCCAAATGGGGAAGGGAGTCCACCTGCAAATTCAGCCCAAGGAGGAGGGGGAGTGCGCGGTATAGTCTGCTTTTCCAGCTTACTAGAATCCTCTCTCTCTCTCTCGCTCCCCTCAGCTTGAGGGCTTTTCTTGGAGGCACAGGACAAAACTGGTTTGGCCATCTCAGATCCATTGTCAAACCTTCGCTTTCTCATACTTAAATTTGTCACTCTTGAACTTGGGAGACAAATATTTCTTATATTTTTTTAGTTTCTTTCTTAATCTATTTCTAAAATTCCTCCTAGTGTATTGGGGGTCCTGCATTTCAAAGTTTGAGTGGGCGATAATCATAGGGGTGGGGGGTGAAGAATAATTAATACTTCCAAGTAGTATTCTAGTTCACTTTTTTCTTTCAAAAAATAGCACTAGATTAGAGCCTCTGTTATGTAATGTGTTTTAGTTTCTAAAATGCCAAGAATTTCTTGCCACATCAATACATATACATCTGTATTTTCACTTTAATATCTTTACTGAAATTCAATGTCTGAGTGAAATCCATTATTTTTAAAAAACCTAAATGTCCTCATTGTTAGATATTTACGGTATTTCTAATCTTTATGATTAAAGAACACCCTGGACATACTTGTAGTAAATTTCTGCACATGTGCACAAATTCTTCCTGAAAATGGAATTGCTGGAGAAAAGCTTATGCACACACGAAGACTTCTTAATATGCAGTGTCCAAATGGCCAGAAAGACTCCACACGCTTAGACCTGAACCAGCAGGCTGAACATGTCCATTGCCCCCACTCCCACTAACACTGGGTATTATTATCATGGCCAGCTCCTGAAAAGCAGGATGCTATTAGCTATAAATTGGTTAAGAAGGCAGATCCCTGCTGTCAGGAGAACATTTAGTCCTACTTTACCAGGAGTGTGATGCCCTCATGTGTATAGGGAATTAGTTTTCACGGACTCCAAAAAGGAAGTTAATCTTTCTACTAAAAGTGCTTTAAAATTCTTCCCATCGATTTAGTACCCATACTGACCTGTCAAAGAGTCCTGAGACACAATACTCTAACCATAGCAAAAGGCAGTTACTGGCAGCAAATGTAGGATTAGACCTCATCCTTGCTGCTTTCCCTCATTACTTTCTCCTTTGCAAGGACTTGGTCCTGTGCTCAGATTTCTCCAATGCTCTATTTCCCATCATGCTCTCCTGGGAAAAATTATAATCTATGCAGCCGACTTTTCACTAGGACCCCTTTTACAAGTTTTGAGAAACATTACCCCATGTTTGTCCTTAGAGCCTTGGCAAGATAGTCAGTCATTAACTTGGGGGAGATCTTGCCTAACTGTGATGTACGTGGTATGGGTCAAAGGTTTTCTTGGATTGAAAAGCAAAGCAAAAGAGCATGGGACAACAAAGCAAAGAGAAGGAAGAGGAGGCAGATTTCAGAATGCCTTTCTTTTTTTCTGTATTCTTTACCTCTGTTCATAGCGTTGTCACCTACCTGGTCAGACAACCTGATAATCTCCTACATTCTCTCTTGCATCCATCTCTGAATGGATGTGATCACTATCAGTTCTTAGTTCTACCTCCTAAAAATACTTCTTTTGTTTTCCCTCCTATTCTCTGGCCTGATTTGGTAACAGTCTTCTAATTGGTTTTTTGACTCTCCCAGCAGTGGGGAGGATAGATTGGAAGAAGAAAGAAATCAATGATGTTTTTCCAAAGTAAAATATTTGATTGTATTCATCCCTCAGTTAAAATCTCGTGGTAATGCCCCATTGCTTAGAGAGAAATATAAATCTTGAGGTTTTTATTGTTTTCTGGTCTTTTACAAGCTTCCCCCAATCCTCCTGTCCTGTCCCATGTCCTGCCACTTTATCTCCCACTTCTCCTAATCTAGATGATTTAGGTTTAAACATCCCCTGCTAGTCCATGCAATTTCATAAGCTATTACTCTTTTTTGGATGCCCTTCTTGCTATTTCCCCCACTCCTGGTGAAGCCAGACTCATCTGCCAGACTTGTCTGAGTGATACGTTCTCTTTGAAACTTTCCCCATCTTCCCCTGGCAGTTAGTTGCTGCCCCTGTTTTCCCGAAGGCATGTTTTTCATTAGCACGTACTTACTGACTGCTTAATATGTTTAAGGCATTAAGGCTCAAGGATGAAAAAGATATAACCTCTGACCTCAAAGAGGGTCCTCAGTCCAGTGGGGACGCTTAAGTCAGTCAGTTAAGCAACTGACTCGGTTTCAGTGCAGGTTGTAATCTCAGGGTCGTGAGATCGAGCCCCCTGTTGGGCTCCATGCTCAGCACGGAGTCAGCTGGGATTCTCTCTCCTTCCCTCTCTGTCCCTTCCCCCTGCTCTCTCTTTCTCAAATAAATAAATCTTAAAATAAAATAGTGGATAACCGGGTTTTAGTTGTCTAGCAGCCATTTACCCTGCCTTGGGTAATAGACCCTGGCATTTAGCAGGAGATCCATCCCTCTGCCATTCTTAGTCCTTGGGGTCTGGTGGAATCATAGGATAGGCTCATGGGCAACAAATGGGGCAACCCAGATCTAAGCCAATAAATGCTTTCTGTTTCTCCAGGCTTAGCAATTGGGTCAGGGGTGGTCACATGACTGGACTCAATTAGGGCTGCTTAGATGCCTGGAAAGAGAGATTCTCTCATTCTAGCTGGACTTCAGCCTCAAGAATAAGAGGCTGGAATTATCACAGCCACTTGCCAGTGCAGTGTCACCGAGAATTAAATCCACACATGTCAAAAAGCAGGGATAGGCAGAGTGATGGAGAAAAACAGAGTCCCAAGGACAACTTTTGAGCCCTCCAGCCAGTTATTCCTGAAGCCAGCTAACCCTGCAAATTCAGCCGCATAAGCCAACCAATTCCCTTTCTCTATTAAGGCCAGCTTGAGTTCTCTTTCCTTCCGCATGTAACCACTGGAATCTTAACTCACGCAATAAGATTTAGATAGGCGGATAACGAAAGTAATGGCAAATGAAAATAGCATATGCAGGGGCACAGAGGAATACAAGAGAAAGCTAAACTGCAGGATGTGGAAAGATGGATAGGAAAAAAAAATGCGGGAGAAAGGGAAAGCAGGATCAATTTTAACAGACCAGATGAAAATTGACGGGCGCCTGAAATGCTAAAGAAACTGAAGAATTAGCCCTTCTGGGATCTGTAAGAAAGAGGAGGACACAGGACAAACAGCTGGCCCTAAGACCGGCGAGACAGGCAAATGCAAGGAGTCACAGCTTACCTGAACAGAGACAAGTGGAAGCCATCTTGGAAGGCAGTGCCGAGGAGGAAAATTCGAACGGTAACTGAGAATTGCTGGAAGCTTGGTGCAGACAACTCCGAGAGGTAAGGATTCCAGGTGAACATGGTCACAGGGTGTCCCCACGCTCCCTACGTCCAGGAGTTTGGCCAGGTTCTCACAGCAAATATCGGAGAAGAATCTTGTGCTTCCAGCAGGGCGAGGAGAGAAGGAGCCATTTTGAAATACACAGGAGCACTCTGTTCTTCTTAATAAGGCCTGCCTTCAGGGGAAACTAATTAGCCAGATCCTAACCTGCTGGGGTCATTATCAGTGCCTAACCGACCTAGGAGAATCGAAATTCCAGCTGGCTTTATTTTAGCCTTCTGCGTGGGCGAAGGAACATACCCAATTTCAGCCCAATCCAGCCACCCTGTCCCACCTGAGGGGGGGCGGAACTGAGAAACACTTGTGAAGTTCACAGTCCCTTGGCTCACAAAGACTGAGACCTAATCACAGGACGACAAATGCTTCTCTCCCCACCCCACCTCAAAACCACATTACTAAAAGCGTATTTACTGTAGTTCATCATGTCCAGCTATTGAGAAAAAATTATAAGGCATACAGGAAGGCAGACAACACAATTTGAAGGGACAGAGCAGGCATCAGAACCAGACATGTCAAGGATGTTGGAATTATCAGGCAAGGGATTTTTTTTTTAAATTGAACTATGTTATAACAATATATTAATTACAACATAGTGGTTTGACAATTCCATACATTACACAATGCTCACCATGATAAGTACAATCACCATATAAAATTATTACAATATTATTGATTATATTCCCTATGTTAAACTTTTCGTTCCCTTATTTATTTCATAACTGAAGTTTGTACCTCTTAATGCCTTTCACCTATTTCATCCTTTCCCCACCCCCTCTCCTGGAAACTGAGTTCTCTGTATTTGTGAGTCTGTTTCTATTTTTTGTTTGTTCATTTGTTTTTTGTTTTTGTTGTTGTTTAGATTCCACATATAAATGAAATCATACGGTATTTGTCTTTCTCTGACAGGGAATTTAAAACAGCCATGATCAGTATGCCAGGAGCTCTCACGGATAAAGTAGACAGCACGCAAGGATGGGCAACGGAAGCAGAGAGATGGGAATCCTAAGAACCAAAAAGAAATACTAGAGATCAAAAACACAAAAGGAATGAAGAATGCCTTTGATGGGCTGATTAGTAGATTGGACACAGCTGAGGGAAGAAACTCCGCTTGAGGTTATCTTAATAAAAACCTTTACAACTGAAAAGCAAAGAGAACAAAGATTGAAAAGAACAGAGTAGACTATCCAAGGGCTGTGGGACCACTACAAACGATGTAACATATGCATAATGGGAATACCACTGGACAATAAAGAGAGAAAGCAACAGAAGAAATATTTGAAACAATGAAGACTGAGAATTTCCCCCAAGTTAATGTCAGACACTTAACTCCAGGAAGGTCAGAGGACATCAAGCAGGATAAATGCCTAGACAAAAACAAAACAAACTGCACTTGGGTATATCATTTTCAAACTAAAGTAAATCAAGGATAAAGAAAACCAGAGGGGGAAAGAAAATCACCTTAAGTGTAGAGGGACAAAGGTAAAAATTATAGCTGACTTTGCTCAGAAACATGTCAACAAAAGAGAGTGGAGTGAAATATTTTATGCTTTGAGAGAAAAAAAATGCCAACAACCTAGAATTCCGTACTCCGAAAAATTAAACAACTTGCTTCCAAAAGTTGGTCAAAGACCTTAACAGGCATCTCAGCAAAAAGATCCAGAAGGCATATGAGAAGATGCGCCACTTCAAATGTCATTTGGGAAATGCAAATTGAAACAACAGTGAGATACCACTGTCCATCTATTAGAATGGCCAAAACCCAGCGCAGTGACACCAAAGGCTACTGAGGACGTGGAGCAACAGGAACTTGCATTCGTCGCTGGTGGAATGCCACATGGTACAGCCAGTTTGGAGGACAGTTTGATGGCTTCTCACAAAACTGAGCAGACCTTACCCTATGATCTAGCAGTCATGCTCTTTGGCATTTACCTAAAGGTGTTGAAAAACTTATTTACATATAAAACCCTGCACATGGATGTTTATATATCGCAGCTTTATTCGTAGTTACCCAAACTTGGAAGCGACCAAGATGTATTTCAGCAGGTGAATGGAAAAATGAACTGTGGTACATTCAGACAGTGGAATATTATTCAGTGATAAAAGGAAATGGACTATCAAGCCATGAAAAGACCTAGAGAAAGCTTAAATGGATATTACTAAGTGAAAGAAGTCAACCTGAAAATTCTGTATATTGTATGATTCCAACTAGATGATATTTTGGAAGAGGCAAAATTATTTGGATCGGTGTTCACCAGGGTTTGTAGCGGGAGCGGTTATGAATAGGCAGAGCACAGAGGATTTTCAGGGCAGTGAAAATACCCCTTATGATCCCATAATGATGAATATGTGTCATTAGACATTGGTCCAAACCATAGAATGTACACCCCCCAAAATGCACTCTAATGTAATCTGTGGATTTAGGGGGATTATAATGCATCAGTGTAGGCTCATTAATTTTGATAAATGTACCACTCTGGTGGGGGATGTTGACATGGGGGAGGCTATGCATGTGTGCGGGTGGGGGAAATATGGGGAATCTCTGTACCTTCCTCTGTTTTGCTGTGAACCTAAATCTGCCCTCTTTAAATAAAGTCTTAAAGAAATGATAAGGGACTAAATTAGAGTTATATTAGTGAGGATGGAGATGGGAGGACAGGTATGGAACTTTTCAGGGGGTGGACTTTATGGGACTTAGTGTCCAATAAGGAAATGGGTGAGAATTGTTTCAGAGGTTAATTCTCAGGTTTCTAGCATGAATGAATAGATGGACATCATGCAGGGGGAGGGATGGTTTTTCCAAGTAAACACACGTTGTACTTGATGTGTTTGTGGGACACGTGGTCAACGATGCAGGGACTGAGAAAGAGAACATTGGAAGTCACGTTGGAGTTATTTGAAATGGTTGGATTGCCATGAAGACACCTGAGAGAGGTGTAAAGTGAATTTGGGTAGGAAACTTCTGGAAACCTCAGCATTTCCTGAGCTGGTGAAAGACTTAGTGGCTAGAGATTTCAAAGGCAAACCTTTGGAAACTTTTGGAAAGAGTCGTGTCATTGAAGCCACAAGGAAAGCAAGTTTCAAGAGTAAATATTCAATTTCGTCGAATGGTAGCAGAGTTATCGATGAAAAAAACTAGAGGTCTGAAAAGCACTCAAAGATTGAAGATACAGTGAATAGTGTTATTTAGGGCTTCCATATTGCATTCCTCATTGCATTGGAAAGCTAAATACATTAAGAACAAAAATGGAAATAGGAAGTGTAGACTACCCTCTAAAAACCTGTCAAAAGTCAGCTTAGAAAGAGAGGAGAGTGGGATGAGATGTCAGAGGTCTCTGAGAGAGCAAAGAGTTAAGCAGCTTCTTATGACAGGGAAAAAAAAAAAGGAGACTATCTTAGGATTTCAAAAAATATACAGTTTTATGCCTATCCCATTAAACTGCTATTCTTTGTGTTTATTTCTCTAGTTGTTTGAGGACACAACCATTTTCTCCTTCATCTTCGTCTCCATGGTGCCCCGTGCACAGGAGGCAAACACAGAGTAACTAGCATGTCCATTACTTTAGTACTAAGTAACTTTCTGCACCATAATGGTTTTTGAGATGCTCAAAATAAATAATGTAGGAGGTGGATATCTCTTCATATTCTTACCTGTGGCAATGTTCTCATATTTTCTTTGTATAATGTTTTCCTTTTTTTGTCCTAAATACTTTAAAATAACTTTTTTTTTCTTTTTTCTTTTTTTTTTTTACCAAAGGGATGCATGTAAGTAGTTTTAAAAAGGCAAAGAGAACTTAAAGCTGCTAACAAAAATGTCAGCCCTTGGCTGCACCTGTGTTGACCCCTGAATTTCCAGAGGTGGTAACTTTCGTCTCTCTTTCTTCTATTTACTTCTAGATTTCTCACTAACATGCTTACACTGCTATCTCCTTATGATCCAATTTTGGCCATTCTTTATCAACTTCTTATTAAGGAATACGTCGATTTAACAAATTTAGGTCACCCCCTTTCCCCACTTTTTCCTCTATTATCTTCCCCCAAATGGTTACATCACTTTTGGTTGAATTAATATTCTGTGTTTACTTGATTAGGATATATGAATATTGTTCACTCTTGAACCTTGCAGTACTCTGTGATTACACTTATTTCCTTCACAACGTTGGTTTTCCTTGCATTTAATAATGGCTTAGTTCCCTTTGTTTGCTTAGATCTCTTTGTACCTATCATTGTTAGAACCACAGAAGTACATTGAGTGCAGTCGAATGTGTCACGTCATCCATTTGGCCCATGCTGGCTCCCTCCTTGTCATCCCGGATCCAGTCCGGCTGCTCTTCCACAGGCTTGGTCCTAGGACTTCTCTCATTGTCATTCTAGGAAAACTCTTCTGCCTCCTTCCCATGTTAGATCTTCTTCTTCTTCTTCTCTTTCTCCTTCTTCTTTTTTTAAATTTTATTTATTTGTCAGAGAGACAGAAAGAGCGGAAGCGGCAGGCAGAGGGAGAAGCAGGCTCCCCGCCAAGCAAGGAGCCCGACGCGGGACTCGATCCCAGGAGCCTGGGATCATGACCCGAGCCGAAGGCAGCGGCTTAACCGACTGAGCCACCCAGGCGTCCCCCATGTTAGATCTTCTATTTCCTGGGCTTCATTTTGGTAGAGCATCTCCTCTTTTTAAAGACTTGGCTTGCTATACAATTGCCTTTATTTTACCTGTTATGAGCTGGATTGTATTAGTCAAAATTCATATATCTAAGTCCCGACCCTCAGTACCTCAGAATGTGACCATATTGAAGAGAGGGGCTGCAAAGATGTAATGAAGTTCAAATGAGGCTTGTAGGATGGGTCCTAACCCAATCTGACAGGTGTTCTCATAGAAGAGCAAATTTGGACTCACAGGGAGAGATAAGGCACACACACACACATAAAGAGGGAAAACTATATGAGGACACAGTGAAAAATGCAAGCCAAGGAAGAGGCCTCAGGAGAAATCCAGCTTGGAGACACCTTGATCATGGACTTCTAGTGTCCAGAACCGTGAGAAAATAAATTTTTGTTGTTTAAGCCACCCAATCTGTTGGGTTTTGTTATGGAAGCCCCAGAAAACTAATACCCTACCCTTAGAATTGGTAGGCGGGTGGAATGAGTGAAGAATTTTAGGATGAAATATTTTCCTCTCAGAATTTTGAAAATACTGGGGAAAGGTAATTGGGGTGAGAAACCTTAATTAAAACAATGTATAAAATGTCATTTAGTTTCTCCGCCGTCCTTGAACCCAGAATCTCTTGCGGGCATTGTGAAGGTTGTCTCGCTCTATGGAGTGAGGCGGGGATATGAGGGGTATAAATGTTCTTCATAAAGATGGCAGCCATGTCTTCATTCTTTAACCTGCTCCCGGCTCTATGGGCCCTCTGATCCCTGGGTCTTTCTGGGGTTTTGTTTGTTGGTATCTCCCTCTGTGAGCACCTGGGTTCGGCTTTTTCTCTTCTACTAGGGCCATTTACCATGTCTGTATCCATTTCCACCTTCCAAATGCTTGTCAACATCTTTGTTCATGCTCCCTTACTCTCCTTGTCCTGGAAGCTGTACACTGCTTTATTCTTTTACTGTCATTCAAGTGTATCTGGGGGACATAGAAGAGATAAGTGAGTGTGTTCAACCCACTATGTTTATTCCGGAGTCTATTATTTCTCAGTTTCTATCTTTATTTAAAAATAATGCATTTTTTTACTCAATCTGAGAATAAATAAGTCTGTGAATTCCGTTTTATGGTTTTAGTATCTGATTTCAGATTGCAGTTGGTGTAATTCTAAACTAGCCCATGACTCCTGTCCCCTGGTATACATGACCCATGTAATCCCTTCCCCTTGAGTGGGGGTAAGAACTACAAAAGTGATGGATATCACGGTTATCCCTGGTTGGGCTATATTGTATGACAAAGGTGAAGGGATTTTTGTGATGTAATTAAGGTCTCTAATCAGCTGACTGAGTTAATTGAAAGGGAGATTGTGGTGGGTGGGCTGGACCTAATCAGGCGAGCTCTTTAAAGGGGGAGGATCTATAGGTCAGGGCAATCCCAGGCAGCAGGGATGCTGTCCTGCTGGCCTTGAAGAAGCAAACAGTCATGTGAATTGTTCCTGGAGGGCACCATGTGGCAGGGGCCCAAGACAGCGGCGTCTAGTAATTGAGAGTAATTCCCAGCCAACAATGAGTGAGAAAAATGAGGATTCGGTCCTATAATCACAAGGAATTGATTCTACCAACAATCAGTGAAATTGGAAGAGGATTCAGGCAACCGATGAGACTGTGGCCATGACTGACATTTTAGCCACATGAGGCCCGGGGGAGAGTACCAAGCTAACCTGGATGCTTAACCCATGTGATTTAAAACTTTGAATTGTTTTAAGCCATTAAATTTGGGTAATTTATTGTACAGCGATAGAAAACTAACAGGTTTGCCAGGCTTTGTATTCTTTTGCATTGAGGTCAATTTTTTTTTTTTTTTTTTTCTCTCTGAGACTTCAGAACACGACATTGGGATTATGGGGGCACACTGTGATGATTGGTTGGTTGTTTTATTCAGTATATATGCTATTTCTGGTAATAAAACTATAAGATTGCTTTATTTTTAGATGCCTTTCCAAATGTGGTAATAATTTAAAGACGATTATTAAGTAAATCTTCATCATTTCTGTATTTGCTGAGACTAATTCATTTGGTAATGAGAGAACAAGGGCCATCTCTCCTAACATTTACTGAGTGCTCGCTACGTGGCAAACATTATACAAAATGCTTTTTGTTTAATCCTCAGAGAAACCCCGTCAAGTAAGTATTATTAGTTCCTTTTTAGAGTTAAGGAAACAAAGTCTTAAGGAATATCCTCAAGGTCACATACCTTGGATGGCGGATTGAGAATTCTATCTCAGGCTGCCTACAGTCTAGTACATTTCATGTCTACATAATACTGGGTGCAGGAATCTCCAGAATGCTGACATTACTGAAAATAAAAAGTGGACACGGCATTCCTGTGTTTCACATAGATGGTTTTGACTGCTCACAAGAAGTCCTGCAGGTTCATGTGGTTTTGCTGTAATGTAATTTTTGTCATTTAAATTAGGGAGAGTGAAGTAACTCGTGAGGGAGCCCTGCCAGTGGCCTTGTGGTTCTCAGCACAATGGCTACTGTGCTCATTAAGGAACCCAAGGGATGATTCCTGTTCTAGAGAATGAACAGGAGCCAAAGACTCACATAGGGCAAACAGCTACAAAGTACATTAATAAATGCATTGTATTCTGACCAATCAGATAAGCTCGTCCTCTTCCTTTGAGAATATCTAGGAAGGACAGAAGGATGCCTCTTCCTAAATGGCAATTGCAGATTTGGGGATGTGAAGAGTCTAGAAGGATCTTCCAAGATGTGAGATGAATTTATTCTATGCCATGTACCGGATTGATGTATGTCCAACTGTGTTGAGTAATGGAAGGCATTTTGTTAAGGCTTGTTTAGAAATGGAAACATTCATTCTTTCCTTTGCTTATGTTTGACTTTGTAAGTCCTAAGCCTATGATACAAATATGCACGATGATACAAATAAACAAAGAACAATGATTTTATGGTTAAAACAAAAGGGCTTATATCTTCTCCTGTATTCAGATGAGGAGCCTGATCTGACTTCTAAGTGAAATGGAAAACAATCGCAAGAGCGTGGGATTGAGCAGCAATTTTCTTTTGAGCTGCATTCCCCAGCCTGTCTTCCCACATTATAACTCTGAACGTGAGGCTGCCTATGTTGTCACCACAGTCACATCCGATTAGGTAAAATTTAAAGTAAGAAATGGGAGAGCTTTTGAAAACTATGATTAATTCTGAGTTCCTTATAAACAACTAAAACCTACCCCCTTTTATTGGTGCATTAAAAATGTTTTAGTGCATTAATATTTTAACATCTAGTTCCAAACCCAGACTTAATTGCCTAGCCAGGCTTTTTAGATTAATTATAAGTCCAGGGCTGTCATTACATCTGACCAGTCTCTCTGGTCAAGAACGATCGGCCTCGTCATGCTCTTGACTATCTGGTTTGAAAGGTTTTGAAGTTCTGTAGGAAAGCTGAGCTTTTCTGCTGCCTCCCTCGTGAGCTCTCCTTCCAATTTATTTTGATGAAGGTCACATGGATTGAGCATATTGGATTTATGACCCTAGAAGCTATGGTTTCATTGTTTATATGCTAAAAGACAAAAACACTGAAAACAGTTTAGATGGAAAGAACTTCAGAGGCAGAAGACAGCAGCAGTTTGAATTCACTCAAACAAGGATGATGTGTTGAATGCTTCCTAAGCGCCTGGCCCTGTTCTAGGCAGTGGGGACAGGAGTGAGCCCAACAACTCCCTGCTCTCAAGGCGCTTATGTTCTAATGGAAGCAAAGGGAGATGACAGTCACAAATGAACAAGCGCGTAACATGTCAAATGGTGATACGTGCTAAGAAAAATAAAGCAGAGAAAGGAGATAGTGAATACTATTTTCTATAGAATGTGGAAGGGAGTCCTCTCTGATAAAATGACATATGATCAACGACTTGATGGAAATAAGGGAGCATGAGGGGAAGAGGAACATTTCAGTCAGAGGAAGCAGCAAATGCAAAGGCACTGGGGTGAGTGAGCATGGGTGTTCAAAGAATTGCAAGGAGCCCAGTGGGTCTGGGACAGAGGGAGTGATAGGAAGAGAAGGGGGAGATTAAATCAGAAGAGGAGGGTTAGGTTGGAAGATGCTAAGCTATGGTGATGACTTCAGATTTTAGGACTTCTGAGGGGGAACCTTTGGAGAATGGAGGAGTTTCCTATTGCTACTATAACAAATTACTACAAACTTCGTGGCTTAGAGCAATACAAATTAATTATCTTATAGCTCTGGAGGCCAGGTCAGACATCCCAAATGGGTCTTTGGAGTATACTAGTTTGCTAAGGCTACCACAACAAAGTACCAGAACTGGGTGTCTGAAAAGAAGAAGTGTATAACTCACCCTTCTGGAGGCTCCAAGTCCGAGGTCAGGGTCTGGGCAGGGTTGGTTACTCCTGGGGGCTGTGAAGAAGAGTCTGTTCCATGCCTCTCCCCTAACTTCTGGCATTTTGCCAGCAATCTTCGGCATTCTTTCTTTGGCTTGTAGAAGCATTCCCTTGACATCCGCCTTCGTCTTCATAGGGCATTCTCCCTGTGGGTATGTCTGTTTCCAAATTTCCCCTTTTTATAAACATGCCAGGCATATTGGAATAGAACCTACCCTGATAACCTCATTCTAACTCGATTACCTCTGTAAAGGCTCTATCTCCAAACAAAGTCACCTCCTGAGGTAGCAGGCGTGGGAGCGGAGCTTCTGTGCGGAGCCCAATTCATGTAACATGGGGAGGAAGTCACAGCAATGGCAAGTCTGCTTTTCTTCTGGGAACTTCAGGGGAGAACCTGTTTCTTAACTTTTCTACCTTCTAAAAGCCACCCACATTCCTTGGCTCTTTGCCCCTGCCAGCAACGGCATGGTTCCCACCTCTCCGTCCATTGTCACTTCTCTGACACTCCTGCCTCCCTCTTTATAAGCACGCTTGTGATTATATCTGGAAAATCAAGAATAATCTACCCCCACCTCAGGATCCTTACCTTAATCACATCTGCAAAGATCCTTTTGCCATGAAAGGGGGCATATTCACAGGTGCTGGGAATGAGGACTGAGACATTTCTGAGGGCTCAATATTCTGCCTACCTCAGAAGGTTTAAAGCATCCCCCTACCTGGTGTGTGCAAGGGAGAAAGAATGTGAAGCAGGAGACCCGTTAGCAGGTGGTGGCAACGATGATGGTAAGAGCTGAAGCTGTCCTGGGCCAGAGCAGAGGAGCTGGGAAGCGATCACATTCTGGAAACATTGTGAAGAGCTAGTTGCCAGGGGAGCTCATGAGAGGTGTAAGACAGTAACAAAGAACTCTTCATTGTATCTTTCTCAGTAACTGACATTTGTGTGCCACACTGAAACGTTCAACATAACTTTGCATTAGTTTTCTCACTGAAACTCCCCACATCCTTGTTAAGTATCATTTTTGTACTTATTTTACCTAAGAGGGAGTTGGGGATCAGAGAGGTGACTTCTAGTGATCCTCTTTAGCTCATAGCAGTTATTTTTTTGAAATTGGCTATTTCAATGCTTTGATGGGTTTTAAACACAGAAATGATTAGTTAAGCTTATTCTGGTGATAAAGAGAAACAGATGGCCCTTGATATCACCAATGTTTTATAAATAAGTTCACTAATCCCAAAGCCAGAGAGAATTTCATATTTAGCTTTGGTGAGAATAAATGAATATATATATTATATAACATATAAAATACATATAATATGAAAAATTATATATATAAAAACTATATATAGAGAGAGTCTAGAACATTGTCTGGCACATTGTAGGCCCTATATAACATTAGCAATCATTACAGTTGTTACTTATCATTTAGATTCCCTACTTCCAAAAGATGTCAAAAATGACAATTTAGGGGAAAAAAAAGGCAAAATGAAGAAACAGAGTAGAGGAAAAATTTGTATTGCAAGTAGGTAGAATAAATTAGTTGCTACAGTCAAACATTTAATTTACTTCTGAGCATCCAGGCAGCTAGATCAAAAAAAGAAAACACATTATGTAACATAGTTCTTGTTGATTTGTAATTGACATCCAGTTAGGTCATCTAAAGAAACAGAACTTTTCTTTTCATGGAATTCTAATCATAATTTAATGTGTAGATCTTACATTAGAGACTTTAGAAACACACACACACAGAGATATACATGTTTTTGCAAAAGCCAAGGGCATGACATTAAACCTTGTGCAGAAATCCTCTATGCATGTGCTAAACCCACATAGCCCACTGTTTACTTTTTATAAGTGCCCATCCTCCCTCTTGTTGCCAGAGTGACGTTGAAATATGCAAGCCTGATCATGTTACTCCCTTGATTAAAATTCATCCCTGACACTCCATGGCTCACAGCGGTGTTCTCAGGCTTATTTTTAGCCAGAGAACAATTTCTTTAGATCAGAGTTTACATGGAAATCCAATAGGTCAAATGGATATAGGCTGAGCTGCTCAGGTGAAGTGGGTGCGGGGACCGCCAGGTCTGACTGCCTGGCTTCACCTACGCTCTCCTCTTGTATCCTCTCTGGTCCTCTGAACTGTCAGGAGATAGTCCGAGCCCCTTAGCAGGTGCCAAGGGACTCGTTTCCACCCTCAGGCGTTTCCACCCTCAGGTGTTGCAATTTGGGCTGAGCTTAGGTGAGAATCTAATTCATTAACCAAACTATTTTTGAGAGTTAAGTATTTTAAAAAGAATTAAAATCATGTGACTTTGAAAATGTTTACTTTTGGATCAGCAAATTGGTTTTATGTTTATTGGTGGACATAGAAAACAATTCCATTAAAATTAGGTTTTACAAAGTCTCTCTAAAAAGTATTAAAGCAGACATATCGATTTATCTAAATGTTAAAAAAAACACGATTATTCTGGAAACACTACTGTATTTTATTTAATTTCTAAGTTGGATCTGTCTATGTCTATGATATTGTTTCTCCCTTTTCTTTCATTTTTTTCAGTATGGTTCTAAAATTTTCATAAAGTTAGCTATAATGTTCAAAATTGGATTTATGGTATATAACTTGGAAGTTTTTGACATTTTATTGGCTTTTCTCTTAAGACCCTATTTTTAATGAGAATATATTCTCCAGGTGCTGGAGTACTTACTAAGCTCAGAGCAAATTCTGCTAAGTTGAAGATCTTCTCAATTCTACTTTTTTAATATATTAAAATGAGCAAAAATTTTAGCCCAGATATTTTCCTTTCAATTCAGAACACCTTTCTTTGACATACATTTTTATGAGAGGTTGTCTTTATGATTATTTGAAATGTTTCACCAGTTTTTTTTGTTTTGAGACAGGCAGGGAGAGAGTGAGAGTGAGCAGGGGAGGGGCAGAGGGAGAGGGAGAGAGAGAATCTTAGGCAGGCCCCAGTCCGGCATGGAGCCCAATGCTGGGCTTGACCTCATGACCCTGAGATCGTGACCTTAGCCAAAATCAAGAGTTGGATGCTTAATTGACTGAATACCTAAGCAGCTCAATGTTTTACCAATTTTAATTGTTGCAAAAATACAAGCTTCTCAACTATATTTCATTTTCCTCTGGAGCAGAATGCAATTTCTCCAATTAAAAATAGGTGCCCCATGAGAAGATTTTCCCCAGGTCAAGACATTCTGAAGTGCAATTACGGAATTTCAAAATTAAATCCTGTACACCGCTTCAATGCTTATTTTTACATTTGTTCACTTCCTTGCTTTTGTAGGGACTAAATTCACTGCTTCTCTGTTTGCTGTCTTTATTTTAGCAAATTTAGCCTTAATTTCCTAAAACATTTGGTAAGCTGAAGTTTTTTTGGTCTTCCATTTGTTGAATGCCTTGATTAAAGATTCCAATATTTTCACATAAAATGCACCCAAAATGTAGAAAATGTGTTTATAAAAATGCCTCATACCATTGTACACTCCTTACATTGATTTAAAAAGTAATTTGTTTAAAGAATCAAGCATTTCAAAAATCCAACTGATAAAAGGCAGTAGAGAAAGCATAGAACTATGTTAAAATACCATTTTTCTTCAACATCGGTTTCATCACATCAAGTTTGTAGTTTGGTTATTTTAATTATATATGGTGATATAAAATACGTAAAAAAATCACTGTATTTTGATTGGCAGATTATAGAAACTTGTTTGGACAGATTTATATATGATATGTGAATTATGTGTTAGTGCTTCATGGATTTCTTGATTTAGTAAATACTGTTTTTACCACACTTTTCGTTCTAGACTCTGGCCTCTAAAACTGTGAGAACATGAGTGTCTATTGCTTTAAGTCACCAAGTTTGTGGTAATTTGTTATACAGTCTCAGAAAACAAATACACATGCCTTTATATAGTACTTCTCACATGTCATTATAGGGTCTCCTGCACTAAATAAATCATACATTTCTTAAAGACATCTTATTTATCTTTGTATCTCCAGCTTTCATCATAATGCCTGGAATATTCAATTTTTGGTTGAATGAATAAATGATGTTAACGTATTTTCATTTTTATAGAGTAAGGACTTCGAAAAGGTATAAATATACTTATGAGTATATTTAAAGACTATACTTGAGAAAGTATAAATTTATTTTATTAAAACTAAAATTAACATAAGTCCTAAGCCTCCCTTTCTACTGGGTAATGGAGAGCCCGATCTTTCTTGGTCTGCTCTGGTTTAAGGCCCCGTCTCTTTCAGAGGAAGATCAGGTGGCCTACATTTCTAGGGGCTTGCTACAGACTGAATGTTTGTGGCTCCACAAAATTCGTATGTTGAAACCGAATCACTCCCCAATACGATGGAATCGGGAGGTGGGGCTTTGGGAGGTGATTAGGTCATGAGGGCGGCAACCTCGTGAATGAAATTAGTGACCTTACAAAAGAAGCCCCAGACAGCCCTCTCACCCCTCGTGCCATGTGAGGACACAGTGAGAAGACAGCCATCCACCAGGAAGAGTTCTCTCACCAGCCATTGAATCTATAGGTGTCTTGTTCTTGGACAGCCCAGCTTCCAGAAATAAATTTCTGTTCATTATAAGCCACCCAGTCTATGGCATTTTGTTCTAGCAGCCCAAATGGATAATGACAGGCCTCCTACATCCTCCTGGCTTGGGACGTCAGTCCGGTCTCTCTGGAGATGGGGCTCTCTGCCTGTCCCTTGGGTTTTAGTCCTTACCGCCATTACTTGCCTTGAGTTGACTGATCCCACTGAGGCCTCTGGTCGGCACCACCACTCCCTTCACTCTGCATCTCCTGGAGGCTCTTGGTTGCTGCTGGCCCCGTTCTCAGCCACTTCTGTACACCTCTCAGTGAGGAGGGGGCGGCTTGGTGGGACTTCCTCCACACCCAACAGCCTCCATATCTTCTCCGTCTATTGCTGCCAGATTAAATGTGGCCTTCTTCATAAGCCTTTTGCCCTTCTGGACAACGCTCTGAGAAGCTTCTGCTCTGGGATCCCCTCACATTTTCCTAGGATTTGTCTTGCAGTGTGTGTGGTCCTATTGCCTCCTTGCTTCCAGGATTCAGTCTATGGCCTGGAGGGCTGGGCTTTTTCTCAGGGACCCCTGACTTAATTTATGCTAACAAGGCCCTTCTGATTCTCCCTTTTCTATTCTCTAGTCAAACTCTTATTTGATTTCGGGAGTAATGTAGCAACTCATGTCATAACCCTGCAGGGTTTATTGTGTAAAGTCTGTGCTCTGGGCTCACCGAGATTTGGCTTAGGATATTTAAGTCCTAGTGTTTTAGTAGTTAAAAACAAAATAAGACAGAGAATCAACTCCCCCCTTTCAAAAACAAACAACAACAACAACAAAAACCCAAAACAAAACCAAGAAGCCATTCTTCCCCAATGTCCTGGCTTTTACAATTGAAAGGCCAGGCTTTTGCAATGGAGGGCGGCAGGTAGAGAGATCTCCAGCTGCTACTGGTTTAGGGCTGGAAGCAGTGGTGGGGGACAGGAAATGGAAACATACAGAGTGCAGTATTACAATATTACTCTACTATTATAACATGGCAAAAATGTACTGAAAGTAAAATAATTATTTGGAGACTTAAAAAAAGAAGGCTTTCCTGAAAGGGAATATTTGAACAAAGTGTTAGTGATGAATAGACAGAAAAACTGACATTTTGAAATATGTGCATTCCGACCTTTATGTCTCTCCAGTCTCTGCAGATCACCAAAACTGGTAAAAGGAGTAAGCTAAGAGTTCATAATATGGAATACTGAGATCATAAATAATACCGGAAACTATATATTGAGTCTTTATTCTAAGAAGCCTGGTATTTTCTGACATTGACACCAAAGCATGTTAATTTGGGGAGCTGTCGTTTCCCATGGTTACATGCTCTTTAGAAGTTCAGAGATCTGTCTGAATATCCTTCTTCTCTGGATAGAGAAATGGTGCCATCCCAGAATCAGTGAGAAATTTTATATATGGACCGATGAGTTAATTTCTACCCTGGAAACAGAACAAAGTTGACTTTAGAAGAAAAAATAATGAAGCCTAAAGTTTTAAAGAGTGGAGATGGGAGCAGAGGGAAAGTTTTGATGTTTGTTCTGGGCCTATGACTAAAAAATTTAGATTTGTATAATACCCAAGGGTCAACGGTATGCCCGGCATGGTGCCATGTGCCTGTATATTAGAGGGACAGGTCACACGGGTATGGGAGGTCCATTCATTGCTGGACTTCAGAGAGACCCAGTAGCACTCTGGGAAGGCCTGGAAAGGCTGGGGATTTGTAACCACTTCAATGAAAGATTCACTCCTGTGGGTCCAAAACTTTGGCTGATGCAGAAATGGGACTGTCTAGAACACCACATAGATGATAAGAGGGAGAAGGAGGGAAAAAAGTGGTCTGAGCTGGCAGGCTGTCCACAGTGCTCTGTGTCGTCCATGTTGCAAACATCTGCCCACAGCTTGCTGTGTGCTAGACCCAGTCCTGCATGCTCAGGTAGTCAGACTCGGTCCCTACCTATGGTGGGTGGGGGGCTGGGGCAGGCGAAGCAAACAGCTTTACTAGCTTGCAATGGTACCATGATGGAAGTGTCAACAGGGCCTTGTAGGAGCATGGAGGTGAGGGACTCCACACTCCCTGGAGGAGATAAAGGGAAAGCAACTTCTGAGCTGCAGTTTAAAGGACCGGCAGGCATTACCTAGATGCCAAGGGGAAGCTATTTGAAGCAGAAGCAAGAGTACAGGAGAAACACAGAGACCCGAGGGAGCCTGGCACGTTTAGTAGTTCTGTGTGCTAGCAGTTGAGTTTGTGGTGACATTGGAAGATGAGAAATGGTCTAAAATCAACCCATGAGGGCGCCTGGGTGGCTCAGTCGGTTAAGCGTCTGCCTTCGGCTCAGATCGTGATCCCAGAGTCCTGGGATCCAGCCTCGCGTTGGGCTCCCTGCTCAGTGGGGAGTCTGCTTCTCCCTCTGCCCCCCACCCTGCTCGTGCTCACTCTCTCACTCTCTCTCTCACTCAAATAATAAGTAAAGTCTTTAAAATCAACCCGCAAGACTCGTGAAGTCTAGGAAAGGGTCAGTGGCAAGGGAGATACTTTTGCATAGTCTTACTGACGGGTTAGTGCGTGACTAGCTCACGTCCGTGAGCAGCTGCAGGAAGCTAAAAGATAATTGCCGAATTGATAGTATCAAAACCCCGTATATCTTGGTCACGTATCTCAACTCTATGGATTTACCATTAAACACAAACCGCAAATATTCAGCTGGAAGGGAGCTGAAAGATGAACAGGAAGTTTATCCCAAACTTCTCGAGTGTCGCAGCGATCCAGATTCCGCCGTGAGAGAGGAAGAGAAATAAAGAGGAGGGCAGGATGGATTGAAAAGGGTCCAAGAACTTGGTTGTGTGCCAGGGAAGCATTTCAATTTTTTTGGATATTTATGAAAACTGAACTTCTGACCCCCAAATGTGGATTCAATAGGAGGTTGGGATGCTGAAACGTTACTGATGATGTGTGAGCAGAGTTCCTGCCATAAGAAGCAGCTTGGCAGTCACAAAGGTTAATTCTCTTCCTGGCCCTCAGCTTTGGGAAGAGTTCCCATGTGGTGACTGGCTCGGTCAAGTAACCCTACAACCCTAGGAGTATCGAGTTGCATGAGACACATTGTTAAGAGGCAGAGACCAGGGAAGGAAGAAGCTTCTTTGTATCCACTCTTCTACTGGACCACCATACTTTTCCTTTCAGTTTATGGGGAGCTTGGTAAGTCAAATTCAGACAATATAGTCAAATCGAGACAACACAGTCAAAGTCAGACAAATTTTTTGGGACTAGGAATGAAATCTTTTAGAGGTTCCTCACAGTGCTTTTTATGGGGTAAGCCCTCAAGAGAAGTTGAATTAAACACACACACACACACACACACACACACACAGCCTGACATAGTTCAATGCTGTGTTCGTAGTTCAAACCTGCCCTCTTTCAAAATAGCCATCAGATATCCCCAGCAAATCACTTTTATCAGTTATAAAGGAGAGGTCCCTTCCAGCTCTGAAACCCTAAGCATGTGTTTCGTAGTCCATGTTTTGTGAATCCGCATAATGTCTATTCAGAAAAGAAATCATCAATCCCTGGAAATCAGCTACTTTAGGATGCTGGTGAGTTGTGTAAGCTGTAAAACTTTCCAGAAGTCAGGATCATGGGGCAGGATGGGGGAACAATTTCAGAAATAATAGACGATTCCTGGGAATTGACTGTAGAGTTCCCCTCATTGTGTGAACGGAGCTTGTGATTTGGGGCTATGAAGTGGTTGGACTAAAATACATCTTATTCTAAAGTTTTATGATTTTTTTTCACTCATTGCATAAGGATATCGATGGAAAAGACATAACGATCAGAAGAAAGTTGTGTTTTAAAACAATATTTTAAAGCGTTGCGCTTCCTGCCTTTGTTGTTATGTAAATGAAACCTTGAGATATGAAGACTGATGGGATCTTGTGGAGAGAGAGTCAAACATTTCAATTCATTTGGTTGTGTTTGTGCCATATGTGTAAATAACTCCAACACAAGCTAGCTTGGGAAAAAGTTAATCTGGAAAAATGCTTAGTCCTATTAATAATGTCTTAAAATCCTTAAAACAGTTTTGCCAAATTCTGAGACTTAAAAAGCAAAGATAAGAATGATTACTTTCAAAGCCAAGTGTGGAAATCATTCTTTTCCTATCTCTCTGTGCTCCTGCCGTGCAATTGACTCTTGCAAAATGGGATCGCATATCTCTTTCCTAATGAGAACTCAGACCTTCACTGGGGACTGGCAGCTGGAAGGGCTCACCACTCATAGGTTTGATGTTATCTCTTGTTCTCAAATAACTGACGCTGGGTTCTGAACGTTTGCCTTTTAGTTTTCCCGGTTGCCCAACATTATGTTAATTCATCTGGAATGTGATGTAAGCCTGTATCTTGCCTGAGTGGCTGCAGAGTCTTTACCTTTCTTGAGAACGGAAGAAAATTACCTTCACTGAAGCCTGAAATCCTAGCATTCTTTTTTGTGTTCTTGGCCTTTCCTTCCAGGAGATGGCGATAGAACATCATAAATATCAAATTACACTATTCAAGGGTTTTGCCCCTCAAGGCCTCCCTTCTAGAGCCTACCCTAGTGTGGGTAATTATTCAGGACATGAGCCATGTGTGAGCTATCTCATTGCAAAATAAGATCTCATATCTCTTTACTAATGAGAACTCAGACCTTCTCTGGGGACTGGCAACTCTAAAGGCTCTTCAAGTTGGTATTTGGCAGTCCTCCCTTCTCTGCTTAGGATAAGGGCAAGGAAAAGAAACAAAAGGATATTTGCCAAGCGATTTCACATGACCTTGGTTGGGGAATGGAAATTTTGTATCCTGCTCATCCGTCTACCAGTTGACTTCTGATGTCCTTATTAGGGGAGAGAAATTATCCCCAGGTCGATCATCAGGAGCTGCCTGTCTAAAATTAGCTACCTTTCAGAGTGATCTAATTTGAAAATATCAATTATTTGATTACCTTGGAGATTTTATTAAAATAAAAAGTTCCTGATTTCGCAAAAACAATGCCAAGAAAAACTGGAATAGGTGACCAAAAGGGAACCCAATGGAGAGTTAGGTATAAGAATCTAGAAGGAGAGAAGATAAGTATAGAAAGGCCAGCTTGGGCCAAGGGCAGCTTGGCCACAAAGGATGGGGACTTTTTCTAGGGTGGCCCTCAATGCCTTTTTATTCACAAAAATATAACCATACTGCAGTACTTCACAACTGAAGAGTGGAAAAGAGAAGTGCTTCTTTCCAGGCCAATACTTTTCTAAGTGCTCTTTGACTGATAAGAAGGTCCTAAGAGTGATTGATTTCAAGTACGTATAAGTGGTCAATAAGTGCTTATCTAATTTATTCATAATACAGACATTTTTTAAAGATTTTACTTATTTATTTGAGAGAGAGAGAGAGAGCACAAGTGGGGTGAGGGTCAGAGGGAGAAGCAGACTCCCTGCTGAGTGGGGAGCCCAATGCGGGGCTCGATCCCAGGACCCTGGGATCATGACCTGAGCTGAAGGCTGACGCTTAACTGACTGAGCCACCCAGGCGCCCCATAATACAAACATTTTTGAGCTCCCACTATATGCTGGGTCCTGTATTAGGAAGTGGGAATGCAAACCTAATTAAATTTGGGTACGCACATAGTTCCGCTCTCTCAAGATGTTTGCTGTCTAGTAGATGGAGATAGGTGAACCAATATTCGTAAATAATACTTTCTAAAGTACGTGAGTTTTTCAGCTTTTAGTGACCATGGTGTGAAAGAAAGTCATCGAGGGCAGCTTTTGCTAGACTGGGAAGCTGGGAGAGTATTGTTTAACAGCAAATCCCCGGTTTTAAATCCTGTCTTCTCACTCACTAACGATATGACCTTGGGCAGATTATTTAAACTCCCTAAATGTCAGTTTTCTCATGTTGAATGGGAATAATAAAACTTGCTGGTGAGTCTGCTGTGGGAACTGGATGAAATAATGTGAGTCACGCATTTGGCATGGTACTTGGTTCAGATTCAGTACGGGGTAGCTACGGTGATTGTTTCCGCTTGTTTACCTTTGGTTGGCTCCCCTCCCACTGCCGAGGGCTCGGTGCCCTCTGCTTACTTGCTGCTGTGATCGTAGGGGAACATCCTCTCCTACCTCTTGAAAACTGCATGCATCCTGGGATTCTTCCTATCGGCCCGCTGTCTCCAGGGGCACAGGGTTCTATTTCTAGAACTTAATCTCAGACTCTCAGTCCCTGTCTGATACCATCCAGTTAATCTGATGGACCAGCCTGAGCCAAAGAGGTCATGGATGAATGTCACCTTTTACCTTGTAATAAGGAGGGCCGCAGAGACAACTTGTCAGTGTTATGTTCTCAGGCATTGTGACTTTTTTTCCTGAGGAGAGATTTGTGTGGTCCTGTAACTGTCCCATTTCTGGTTCTGGTGGTAGTCCATACATTTCGTTGTAACAAGCTTATGGACTGACTCTTCATTTCTAGATGCTGGGTGCATAGTGGTGGACAAAACAGACACTGGTGTCTCACTGATCTTGGAAAAAAATGGGACGCATACATTACGCACACAGATATACCTGAAAAAAATATCTACAAATTTAATAACTAGCATGAAGGAAGCAAGATGAAAAAGAAGAATTGGGAATCTCATTTAGACTGAGAGTGTATTAATTTGCTAGGGCTTCTGTAACAAAGCACCATGAACTGGGTGGCTGAAACAACAGAAATTTATTATTTTGCACTTCTGGAAGCCACAAGTCTGAGATCAAGGTTTCAGTAGGATTGGTTCCCTTCGAGGGCCACGAGGGAGACTCTGCTCAGCGCTCCTCTCCCAGGTCCTGGGGGTTTGCTGGCAATCCTTGGTGTTGCTTGGCTTAGAGAAGCGTCACCCTGTCCCCTGCCTTGACCTTCACAGGGTGTGCGTTCAAGTCCAAATTTCCCCCTTTTTATAAGGACACCAGTCATATTGGATTAGGAACCTGCCCTACTCCACTAGGACATCTGAACTAATTCTATCTATCATGACCCTTTCTCCAAATATGCTCACATTCTGAGCCACGAGGGGAGAGGAGGGCAAGACATACATTTTGGGGGGAGTGTGGACAATCCTACCCATAACAGGGAGTCAGCAAGGAAGAGCTCTCTGACGAAGGAAAGAAGGGGAGACGTTTTAGAGCTAGAAGTTTCTCCTGGGACTTGCCAGTCATGCTGGCAAGCCGTTCAGACCCTTCACTGCAGCCTCGCTTTGTCTCCACTCGTGGGAGTGAAGTCAAGTCAACTCACGTGGATTGTGCTGATGTGTCCTGCCCTCATCTGATACCACATTTGAAAGCGGAAATTAAATCTCTCGCCCAAGAGATAGCGCAGGAGGCGTTTTTACCATCTGTGTTCTGACATTAACGTAACACTCCAGCTTAGTCTTCCCAACCACGGGGCAGGGAATGGAAATCTGGTCAGTGTGGTGGCTTTATGTATATTTCAGTCATGCCCAGAGTGGCATGGTAATTTTAGAAACTGAAGGAAGTATCCTCTGAGTATTTATGTATTCATTCCTTCAACTGTTGCTATACGCCAGCGTCGAGCTAGCCAGTGACCATCGAATCAAGGGACAGGAAAGGTATTTAATCACATCTGATAGCAAGTCACTGACCCAAACTGACCACATCAGCAAACAGCTGGGATGGGCACTCTGGCGCAAGCGCACTGGATGCCAGCCCTGAGTACAAGAGTCAAGAAGTAGCAACCACCCTGTTTCATGAAGCTGGCAACTGACTACTAGACAAACGACATGTGCACCTGAGTGATTTAAAACTTTCTAAGAGCTACATTAAAAAAGTAAAAGGAAACTAGTGAAGTTAATCTTAATAATATATTTTACGAATCCCAGTGTATCCACACTGTCATGACATGTAATCAATAGAAAAATTAATAATGCAATATATTACATTCTTTTTTAACACTCCATCTTCAATATCTGGTATGCAATTTAATCCACTCAGAGGACATCTTAATTTGGACAAGCCATATTTCAAGGGCTCATGGCTGCCATACAGAACAGCACAGCCCCCTCCCCCACCCCCGGGTAAATGAAGGGGTCTAACTCTCAAAGATTCACAAAGAGAAGAGACCTAGATAAGAGTAAATGTCCTTTTAGGGGCACAAAGATATACTAGAGGGAGCATGTAGTAGGAGTAAAGTGTTAAAATAGTAAATGAACATATTTTTCATTTCTCTTTCCTTCAACTTGAAATCATATTTTCCTGCAGTCTCCTTTCTGTCAGTATGATTCCCTGAAAAGTGGTGAATATAAATAACACTTTGGGGAGAAGGAAATAATCTGCGGCAAGTTTCTGTCAAATAAGACAAAGAAGGAAAAGCGAATGTTTCTGATCCAAGGAGGAGACAGACAGGAGGGAGGATGAGAGGAAGTGGGGAGAATGAGATACAGTGTCCTTGCTTTCTCCTACGCTCTTAGGTTTGAAGGTTGAGGTAGACAAACACCCATGTAAACAAGAAGGAACATAACAAAATTGCAGGTAGAGGCCCACTTCCATGGGAATAGCCTAGGGAAGGCTGCAAGCTTCTAGACACTCTGTATTTAAATTGACACGATATCCGAAAAGAGGAGAAAAGGCAGTAAAGTGGGATGGGGGAGAGAGAGAGAGCACGTGAGGGGGACCACAGCCTGCAGGAGACCTCAGAGCCCCTGTGTGCCCTGATGAAGGGACTTGGACGTGCTCAGAGGCCAGAGACTCACAGAGGTTTGGCGTCAGAGAAACAAGTGCAGAATCTGAGGACCCGTCAACTGGAGGCAAACAGTTGGGATCACAGATGGTAGTAGCTGACATCAGCTCGGTGCCCCTTCTAAGGCCAGAAGGGACACAAGGGACCTCAGAGGACATTGTGGAGGTCCACAAAAGACCATTCATTCTTCAAATACCAGCAAAACCCTGGAGCACATGCAAATAGCCATTATTGCAGTGTATTTGCCTTGGTCAGGGTCTAGTCAGGAAAACAGAACCTACAACAGGCGATGGGGGGCATTCATTAGGGACACCGGTTAGAGAGGTGTTGGGAGAGTTCACAAGGGGGGAAGGGGAGGCAACCCTGCAATTCACAAAGGCAGGAAGCCACCCCTCTTTCAGGGCCTCACTAGCTCCCCTTAGGGAAGATTTTACAACCCATCTACTCCGTGTTTCTCTGGCTGGTTGGCAAGTAGCAGGGGAAGGAGAATGGCGGTGTTTGAAGACTAGAAGACGTTGATAAAGAGAAGTGAGAGTGAATGCTAGGTTTGGCCTAATAGTGAAATCAGGGGTGGTCCTAGCAGCCGGTGGAAAGGTCTCAGAAGGGCAGCCAAGGGGGCGTGGCCTTGGGGCAGGCTCTGGGCTGGCTCAGGCGAGGGGTGGCCCCGCCCCTGAGGGGCTGATCTACCCCAGGGAGCTGAGGACTTGGGCTCAGTGCTCTCTGCTTATCTCAAGTGTGAAAGAGAACCAGCTGTGTTTTTTCACGTTTCTAGGGGACCAAGCTATCTGGGAGGCCATTCCTGCCATTCAGACTACCGAGAGGGGTCTGGCACCAGCATTTCTGAAGATGCTGTCGATGTTGGCAATTCTCATTCTTCTGAAACACTCGTTCCCAGAGGGTATAGGCGAGGCCCTAATTGAGGGAGGGTGTGAAGAAGCTTTGAGGAAATATTCTCCCTGTGCTCCAGGGAAGTTAGTGCGTATCACTGGGAAATATCAGTGGGAGTGATACCTCAAGAAGTACTGCTAGAGTCTAAGAAAAAGTTCTGGTTTCCCCTGATAGCCTCATCTGGCTTCAACTAAAGGGAAAACAAGTCTGAGCAAAGGTCATTGGGTACTTTTGGAGGAAACTTTTGATCATTTTATTTTCTGCTTTGAGCTGTAAGAATTAGAAGAAAAAAGCCATTAGAGACAAGAGAAATGAAAGGAAGGTGTAGTTTTATAAGTGGTAATAGATATTTCCTACCACACTGATATGAAAATACTGTCTCTTGCACCGCCAAAGCCAAGGTCAAGGGTTTTATTTCAAGGAAAAATTGTAAATGATTAATCATTCAGAAATTGTGTGGTTAAAAGATTCTCTAGGTCTTTCCATTTCCTCCTCTATCTCCTCTATCCTTTTCGCATTAAGATCTCCACCAGCATCAGAGTCATAATAATTATGGTCTAGTACCCGTAAAACTGGTTGGCTTTCTTGTTTATCACTATCTTTGATAAAATATTTGAGGTAAGACAAGTTGAGAAAGATGGCATAAAGTAATGATGCAGAGAACAAAGGCAAAAGAAAAAGAAATTAAGAAAAAATTAGACTTCTTTACAACATGCAGCCCATTGACAAGTCCTTGAGACAGGCAAAGTGACCTTCCTCAAGGAGCTCTGCCAGCTCGATGTTAATACTTTGCTAGAGGGAAAAAGCAACCTTATCTTGACATTAGCTCAACCTCCAAGATCCTGCAAAAATCCCTTTGGAAACTTTCTTTATCTCTGTCTCCCCAAGATATACGTTAGCAATCATCCTCCAAGCATATGACCCCCGATACGCATCTGAAGTGTCTCATGACTAAGGTTTTACTAGACAGTAGTAAATGACCTTATCCTAACAACAGCTAGCCCCTCAAGGTCCTGGAAACCTTGCTTCCAAATGCCTTAGAGACTTAAGCTATCCCTAACCCTCTCCCAACATGAAAGTATATAATTAGCCACTCCTTACAACCCCAGTGCAGCTCTTTCTGCCCAAGGGTCCTGTCCCTGTGCTTTAATAAAACCACTCTTTTTGCACCAAAGACACCTCAAGAAATCTTTCTTGACCTTTTGCTCCTGAACCCCAACATTTTTATATCAGTAACATCTAGGATTATTTGTGGATTTCATCATTTGGTGCCTAGTCTCCATCATAGATGATCTGTGATCATAATGCAAATAATTCTCAGTTTCTGGAAGTCAATTACTTTTGCAGTTTGTAACTCAGTAATTTTTTACCTGAAGAAAAAATATTCTTTTATCACAAATTCCTACTTTAGGGAAAAAAAAGTTGAAGTTATTGGACTATTGAAGTTGGTAGATTTTTCTGTGAAATAAAACTTTGATTTTGGTACTTCTGAATGGCATTTCTTAGAGTCCGAGTGACAGTGCTGGGGGAGGAAAAAGTATAGCTAAAGGGTCTCCAGAAGAAAAAGCCCCCACAGTATAAGACTCATCTCTCTGCAAAGGAAGCCACACTAAGGAACGATCACCTTGCCCCTTGTGCCAATAAGGGCTTCCCTTAATTTAATAATTTAAAGGGATGGGTGCTAAGCCTGTTCTCACCCCAGATGCCTCTCCTATACAAAAGATTTTTTCTGTTTGATTTGCTGCCTGAAATTATGCCCATTCATTCTTTTGAATGAACATCCTGGCCTTCCTTTTAAAATGCAAATATCTCTAGGTGGGTTAGACAGTCGTTGCCAAATAAGAATTGATTTAATCAGAATGCTTTCCAGCAATCTAAAGCTTCTTGGGGTTTATAATGCACACCAGTGAAGGACAGGATTTCTGGAGCTTTTGTGGAGTTGGAGAAGGATTGCCAAGATACATGGAATAGCAAGGAAGGCAGTTGGCTTACTGGAAATTTTGCCCAGAACTTAGCCTGTTGCCTATTCAAACTTTTCTTCTAGAAAGAATATCCCTGATTTGTAGAACCAGTAAAAATTTCTTTGGAATTCCCATTTTCAGTTGATTGAATATTTATTAAACCAACATCATGGACTAGATATTGAGTAAGGCGATATTGGCATTTAATAAGCACCTATTACATGACATGAATTTTGCATACATTATTTTGCTTGATTGCCTCAGCAACCCATTTTACAGGTGATAAAACCTAAACCCAGAGAATGTTAAGCCACTCGGCAGGCTGTGGCAGAGCTGGAATTCAAATCCAGATCCTCATGTCCTTCATAAGCCCTGAACTTTTAGATGTCAAATTTCTGAATTTTCGTTTGGTCTGTGTGTCTAGAAGAGAGCTAATATTGGGGCATAATGGGATCATCTTCTTCTTCTTTTTTTTTTTTTTTTGCTTGGTCATAGGACATGTGTACATCTATTTTTATTAAATATACTATCAAACAGCTTTCCATAGTGTTTAAACCAATTTTCACTCCCACCAGCAAGGTATGAGAGTTCCAGTTGCTTCACACCCTTGCACACATATGGTATTGTCAGTCTTTTTCTTAAACTGAGATATCATTTACTTATTTGTTATGTTATATTTGTTTCAGGTGCACACCAAGATATATTGCAAAATGATCACCACAATAAGTCTAGTTAACTCTCATCACCACACATAGTTACAATTTTTTTTTCTGCAATCTTCTTTTTATAGAATGTATAGAGCTTTTTAAAAAAAACACTGAATAATTACATGATGGGGAGATAAGAAAGGAAATCTGATGCCAGGTCTTTTGTGTCTCCCTAGAGTAAAATTATCTTCTGTAATAATGTCAGGAGAATATTTAGATGCAAATAACATAAGCCTGGGATATGAGAGCTCACAGCTGATGGACATACATGCTGCTACTTAAATACACTGAGGGACATTTTGTTAAAATATTGAGGACTATATATTTTTTACAAGCAAATATATTTAATGAAGTCGTAATTCCATTAAGTAGAATGTGAAGAACCCATATTTCAGAACAAGTTTGACAGAAAAGTAATCCTTTCATGTAATTGAAGTAATTTTTTACTTTTTCCAGGATAATTTTAATGTGCCAGGACACAACAGGAATAATTTTATTCCCTGGCTAATTGGAATGTGTAATTCTGAAAGAGGCATAGATCATCTTAATCAGAAAATAGGTTTACGATGTTGAGATAATGGCCTTTGGTTTCATAATTTGGAGCAAGTTAATTGAGAATGGGAAACAGAAGCCTGACCCTGGCTTGTTTCTGGTTCAGGTCTGTTAGAGCACATAGTTTATTCACCTTCCAAAGGAAGCTCTGTCTGCAGGAAGTTGCGAGCCTGGGCCAGCCCAAAGCAAGACCTTGCAGGAAAGAGGTGGTGGTCATGTTGCTGAGTCCTTCTTCCTTCTCTGAGCTGTGTTTCCACCTCTTGGCATCCCCTCTCACCTGTTTCACAAGTAGCCAGGGCCTTCAAGGAATCCATGAGTTTGCCCATCACTGCCATTTGGGGCACTCTCCTCCTCCTCGCTCCATCCCTCTTAAACCCTTACTGAGGTTTGCTGCTTCTACCTAGTTAGGAGGGCAAGACTGCACTACACCTAGAACCACAGAGGAAGGGTGGGGGTTTGTGCACCAACTCAAAACACCAAGCCTGGGCGGAGTCCAGCTGCCATCACCCACCATGTTCCGCCCTTCTCTTTGCCAAGAGGCGCCATTGCTCCCACTGTGGGGACTGTACGTTGTGGGGACTCTGGCAGCCCATGTGGGCCTTTATGCAACTCGTCCACCCAGAGGGAGTTTCCCTTTCTGCTCTGTACAAAAGCACCGGGTAGCTGGCAGCGGCTCTGCCTAAATTGTTATTGCAGGGACGTAGACCTTTAAAGCTTTTATTTCAAAGTGTCCTTATAGACATGCTCTCACTTGAAAATGACAATAACCCAGTGGCTTGAAATGGGTCAGAGACCATTTATCTCCATGGTGCAGATGAGGAAGGTGAGGTTTGGATTGAGTGACTCTTCTAAGGTGCTAGACCCTGATCTTGAACCCCATGCTTGTAATTTTATCTTCATTGTTCTTTCTGCTACTTCTATTCATACTGAATAGATTCTAATCTATTCATACTGAAATGTGAAGGACTAATAGTATTTTTTATTATAAAACTGTGTCTAAATTACAGAGAATAGAATAAATGAATTCTCACATATCTGGTTATCCAAATTCAACAGTTACTCGATTTAGTCACATCCATAAGTATGTCCCAGGCATTGTGTCTTCTCATATACATATTTCAGTTTTTGTATCTTAAAAAAAGCACATATTCTTGTATGGCCACAATGCCATGATCATACCTAACAAAATTAATAATGATTCCTTGGTATCACCTAATAGCCAGTTCATATTCAAATTACTCTATTAAAATTATTTTATAGGGAGTATGTCCAAGTCAGGACCCCAAAATCCTTTTACTCCATCTATTATCCCTCTCTCTTTCCTTACTTTCAACTTCTTTACTGCTGCCTTCTATGATTTAGGAACCTACTGAAATATTTACCATCTTTAAACACACACACACACACACACACACACACACACACACACACACACACACACATATTTACTTTGAGTTGCTATCCTATGATTTTCTTTACCTTCTCAACCAAGGTGCATGAAAAATAGCCTGAACTTGTTTATTTATTAATTTTTCTATGCAACACACATTGATTGAATACCTGCTATTCACCAGGTACTGTGAAAGCATTTGAGATTACAGAACTAAAAGTTAATTTTTATCACTACCACAAATATGCTGCTGTCTTTTTTATAATTCCTATCACCTGGTCCTCCCTGTCCCTTCCTTCTTTCTCCTACCTACCCCTGGGCAACCAATGACCTGCTTTCTGCCACTATAGATAATTTGCACTTAAAATTTCATATAAATGGAATCATATAATATGTGTTCTTTTTTGTTTGGTCTCTGTTACTCAGTATCATTGTTTTGAGATTTATCCATATTATGCTGAGTACATTTTATTGTAAAGATATACCACAATTCGTTTATCCATTCTTCTATTAATGGGCATTTGGTTGGCTTCAGTTTTCAGCTATTACAAATAAAAGCACCATGAACATTACTGGGCAATTTACGGACATTTATGTCTGTGTAGGGACAAACACTTTCCTTTCTTGTGGGTTAATACCTAGGAGCTAAATGGCTGGGTTTGGAAAAGTTACTATGGGATAAGTCACTCCACCTGCCTAATGGAAGAAAAGCAAAACCCTCTGGGGGAAGACATCATGCATAGACTGTATTGTACCCAAGTTTTGGTGAAGAGTCTATCTCCTTAGCCTGAAAATTTTGCTCTTTGAAGATTCTGAGATGTTAACTCTTCAACTTTCTGATGCATGCAAATTCAAACCCTGAGAACTATCTTCAGGGGGAGACTAGTGGTATTGTTGCAGGCTTCTTCTTTCCCGTAGGATTTTATCTTTCATGCAACAAATGACTGAGAGCAGGAAATGATCAATGATAAAATCTGGCCCTGCCTTGGGGTCTCCTCTAGTTTTCAATCTGTCAGATTTGTGTGAGCACAAAGAGCTCTGCTGGTTTCAGTCTATTGGGGCCAAGCCCAATCACTGATCTCTTACCAATGGCATTTATCTTTTGGCAAGAGACCCAAAGGGAGGAAAGAGGTGGTTATGGTCATCTTACCTAGGAAGAGTTTTCTCTACCCTGGATGGGATTTTGGAGTTAATCTAAACCTCACTGCCTCAGAAAACTTGAAAATCTTAAAATATATATATATATTTTTGCAGTTTGTTTTTCTTTTGGTTATTGCAGTGGGAATGTTGGCCCTCTGTAACCTGTGACATCCTATCTCACTTTTAATGGTGCTGATGCTGGTGATTGGAGGCTCACACCTTCAATTCCACCATAGTTTATACCAGAAAGGCAATAGACTTGCTTAGACTATATAAATTGTATATTAATCTACAACGGAGGATTTGAGGTCTAAATATGTTATCAGAGAATGTACAAGAAGACATAATCTTAGTTTAATCAGCAGCTCAGAATGAAAAATACTCTAATCTAAATTCAGTTTGCCATTGGTCATAAAAATGTATACACGGTTAAATCAAGTTTTATCCAATTCCCAAAGTGTGATTTTTATGAGTGTCTTTTTTCAGAAACATAAGGGGGGGAAGCATGGTCTCTGATAATTCCCTATTAGATGTCAAATTCAATTTTTAAAAGAAGGAAAGACAAAAAGATTAATGTTGAAGAAATTCATCCCCTGCTGATTTAACTTCTTTAATTAGAAAAAATTAGTCATCTTCTCAAAATATTCTTTATCGGGGTATACCTTACGTTTACAAAATTGCCCCTATTTAATATTTCTATTTCAGTGAGCTCTGACAAATGTATGCACCTGGGTAACCATCGTCACAGTCAAAGTACAGAACACTTCTTGGATGTTCCCACGTTTTGTTGCTATTCTCCTACAGACCTTCTGCTGCAGCTAGTACTTAATTTCCTTCCTTTCTCACACAAGTTGCTGGTTTCTGACTCGAGCATTTATTTATACCACCATTACTGCTTCTGAAATGCTCTCTTTTTTTTACTCGTCCCCCCAAAGACTTTCCTGATTGAGTCCTCTGATCTCTGTCCCCATCTTTTGACTGGAGCCCTCTAAATTCTTAGGAAAAAAGACGGAACTGTTTTCACAGAAGCACGGGGATACCTTGCTTTGTAAAGCTGGTCTCTATGGGATTCATACTCCTCTGCCCTCGATGCCCCTCTCAGAGCCAGAGGTTCTTTGTTTCTTTTGAAATCCCAAGAGCGCCCTTTACTATATTTTGTTCTTTAGATGCTATTAATAGAAACCATTTGCAGAATGTAAATGAACTTCATTTTCTGAAGTCCTAGACTTACCCCAGGGAACCTCTGTGGGCTTTATTCTGTGCTTTCTGTGCTGAGAGTCCCGAGCACACACCCACAGCACACGGTGCCATTAGCTCATTCAACCCTTCAACGTAATTTCATACCTGACTAGTATGGGATTGTTTTTTACCGAAGCGTTGACCCATGGCAATGGCAGCATCTGTCTGTTGGTGTGTTGAACACTAAATTGGAATTTTAATGCTAATAATTAACTAGAATAATATCTCACTTGGACAGAAGCCATTTAATTCTCTCCTGTGAGCTCAGATATTATTTGAGTAACTATCGAGGCCGTGGCAGTCCAAGGAAAAATTTATTACGATGTTTCAAGAAAGGTAAAATAAGAAATTAAGGTTTTCTGAAAATATTTCTTAAAATTAATAACTATTCTGAAATAGTGTTAATTAATGCAAAATGATTTTGCTATTGAAATATTATCCCCACTTTCTGCCTTTTTGAAGCCAACTGAGTCCTGAAGGAATAATATTGGCTCTTAGATCTATATTGCTAATATGGATTTAGGTGAGTTTTTAATGGGTTTCAAGGACAATCTAGAAAATGAAATTCACAAGTTTTATTTAAGCCTAGTACCAATAACTTTCTTTTGTAATATTTTGTAAGAATGCTTGCTAAGCCCCTCTTTGATTTCCCCTTCTGGTAGGGGTAACCTTAAATGAAGAGCCTAGAAACTATGGAAATGACAAATTGAAAGAGAAAGAGAGTGAGAAAAGATCCGGGTAATGCCTGATCAATGTAATCAGCGGGTGAGGTCAGGGTAGGACTTAAAGCAGAACATGAAGGTTTGTTAAGCACATCCTAAAGCCACGGGCTTTACATGGGACGTCTCATTGAATTCTTTACCACTTTGTATATACAGGATCTCTCTATAGAATGGGATCTATAACAGGATCTATCGGTATCTATCTATATCTATACCTGTATCTCTATCTACCCATCTTGCTTATTTTGGAGATAAGGAAACCGAGACTCAGAGCAGTTTGATTAACTAGATAATGCCACAAAGACCAGAGTCCAAACCCACAATTTCCAACTCAGAGGTTCTGGAACCACTGCCCATATCTGTGTAGAATGATGGCGAAGAAGCAAATGTGGCTTCTTATTTAGCGCATTGCTCGGCCAGCATACGTGTGGGCGGCAAACCCAGACAACGCTAAGCTCCCTTTTTTGATATTTCCTTTTGTTTGACAAGTTTACTTCTCTGAAACATTTCTTGATTGATTCAAAGAGAATGCGTCGGTCCTCTGAGAGTAGGCGCCGTTGCTTCCCTGGGCTCTCGCAGGGACCGTCCCCTTGCTGTGACACCTCACGAGCCTTCCTAGTTGTGGCTTTGAGGAAGCTTCCTCCTAAAGGGAAGCGTCGAGACTCCAGGGCTCAACCTTGCCTCGAGACTGACAGCGGTGGACTTTGTAGGTGACAGAAACCCAATTAATAAACCGAACATACGAAAACGGGCTCTGAGCTCCGGAAACAGGGCCGGGTGGCAATGACAGAGACAAATGGGCTTTGTTCGCCCTCTGCGTGTCCGCTTTGCCCTGTCCTAACAGCTCCCTTCTCACACTGTTCCTCTCTCTCTCTCTCTTCTTTTCCGAACGGCGTTATTTGAATCCACACAGTGAAATGCAGTTTCACGGGTTAGGCGTGTCAGAAATACGAAGTTGTGGAGGTGAAACCTGTGAGCCCAGTGAGATTTACTTTTTTGAAAGAGATTATATAAAGCAATTTATTTGGCAGCCATTTGGTTCTGAGGATGTAAAGCTATAGACAAATGTGAAATTAGGAATGCCTGATGAAGACTGGTTGCCTGCGTTTCCTGAAGGGATCCCGTGGTCCTATTCAATAGTTGTATTAATACTAACAGTTCAGACCTGTGAGGGCTCACTCTGGGAAAGAAATTGGGCTACACTTATTATGTTATTCTGTTATGACACCATGTTTGTGAGGTAGATATTGTTACACTCACTTAAAGGTAAAGAAACTGAAATCTGGAGAGCTTAAGTAACATGGAGGCCCACAGCCCTTCAGGGGCAGAGCTGGGACCAGAAGCCCGGGCTGTCTGACTTGGACGTCTGTGCCCTGAGGCACGTGTCACTTGTCTGCCATTTTATGGGAGAAAGAGAGGGTATGCCGAAGGCCCCAAAGCCTGCAAGTTGTTCATTTTCTCATTTCGGGTCCCTGGCAGAACCAGAAATGGAATCCAGATTGTGAGAGTCTTGGGCCATTGAAAGCTAACCGGCTGCTTTTGCTTCTTTCAAATCCATTTTCTTTTTCACTGTTTCCGAAAATAAGATTTGACGTAAAACATATGCCGACAGAAATGATTTTTTTTCAACGGCACGCAAAATGCACACTGTGGGTTTGGTGACTTTAGAGTTCGCTCTGCTGAATAGAAATGCAGCATGGCCCAAACCCACTTCAAAACGGTCTTTGCCTTGATGTCAGCACCACGCCAACACAGAGGGCGGCTCAGAGCCCAAGAAGTCTCCCGATCTGTGATTAGTGATTTGGTCACAGAGAAAAGTCAGAGTGGGAAAGCACACCACCCATCTTTCTAATCTTTCCCTCAGGAGTGGGGTAAGGCTACCTGCTCATTTCGTGCTTGCTGTTGTTCACATGGGCAGAGATGCTAGCATGAATTCCAATAAACTGAATCCTGTTAAATTGTGCTACTATCAGGCCAGCTCTTTCAAATCACACTTAGGAACTATGGTTGAGAGACATTAAACAATATATATTATTTGTCACCACACTTGTTATAAATGGTTTCCAGGCTTTCAACAAAATGGTTGAAGGCCATAAACCGCAGCTTCCTTAAGGTCTACTGTAACTGTGTGTGGGCATTTCTGACTGAATTCTCTCAATGTCCACTGCAAGGCTTTATAAAAAATGATACTGTATTTATTCCTGGGACTTTTAGAGGGCATTTGAGACTTTCCAACATTCAATTTAGGTACCGAATGGTTACTTTCAGAAGTGGGTCTCTTCCCTATGAAAGCACCGTGTAAGCTGAGGGTAAATGCATTTGACAGAATTTTTAAAATTCTGCCTACCTTTTGCCTACCCAAACTGACTGGTATGTTAAATAAGCATGCGTTTCTATAATACAATGACTTCCCCACACTCTAACAGTGAGGAAATGGCAGAAAAAATGTCACACAATTAGATGTTCAGTATGACCCATCCTACAATGAATATGGATTTCAATTTTAGAGTGACTATGCACTTTATGGATCCATCTCTACGTCCTTGTGAATGGGAGTGAAAAGGTGAGAAACTGAGTCAAAGATGATTTCGGTAAGAAAACCAAATACGGAACAGGATTTGGAAAACATGAATTCCTCGCTGGAGACTCGTTTGTTAGTTTCCTATTGCTACTGGAGCAAATTACCACTATCACAGTAGCTTCAAACAACATCCATTTATTTTCTTTCAGTTTCGTAGGTTAGAAGTCTGGTAGACTCATCTTAGGGTCACTCGGGCTGACATCAAGGTGTTAATAGGGCTGCATTCCTTCCTGGAGGTTCTTTGGGGGAGAATCTCTCCCTCCAGTCTCATTCAGGTTGTTCGCTCAATTTGGTTCTCTGCTGTTGAAGAACGGAGGTCTTCATTTTCTTGCTTGCTGCCCACAGGAGGTTTTTCTCAGCTTCTAGAAGCCACCCACATAGCCTGGCTCATGGTTCCCTTGCTCCACCTTCCAAGCCAACAAAGGTGGGTCAGATCTTCTCTTCATATCTCTCAGACCTCCATTCCTTCCTGCCTCATCCTTGCTTTGCTGCCTTCTGCTGCTACATCTCACTGACTGCAGCCAGAGAAATATTGCTCTTTTAAGGGCTCTACTGATTAGACTGGGCTCATCCAGACAGTCCAGGATGAGCTCCCTACTTTAATATCTGTAACTGTAATTACATCTGCAATTTTTTTTTTTTTTTTACAGTGGAACCTAGATTACTGTTTGGTTGAATAATCTTGGGGCATCTTTAGAATTCTGTCTACTATAGAAGTGAATACAGCAGAGGTGAGCCATTAGGGGCTCCTTGGCCGGATGTGGGTAGAGAGCAAGGTTTGATCTAGAATTCCACATCATGCAGCCTCAAATATTTTTAATTTGTAAGAAGAAGACCATCATATGATCAACAAGTTAGGGGAACGGCACATAGAAATAGATTTTCACATTATAACTGAAAGAAATTTACATATATACTGACCTGAAGAATCACTTTTGTGTTTGCACAGTCACTGGAAAAATATTAGAGGAGGTCATGGAGAGTACATGACCAATGAGCCAGACCCAGGCAATCGGAAGCTACCTGACTCTCCCCGTCCTTGGAATGTACATTCTGCCCATGGTTCCTACAGTCAGAGCTGTTTTCAGGATGCAGCCTTGAGCGAGCCCCGTGTTGTTGAGACCATCTGGGCACAATATGTGACTGGACCCAGTTAAGGCCTCTGTATAAACTTTCAAGATGCGGCAGGTGGCGTGGAGATCTACTTGTCTCGTGGTCACCCACAGTGAGCCTGGAAAGTTCCCTTGCTTATTAGAACTGCCACCTACCAATGCGGAGTGGACTGCCTCGTTCTTGAGCCTCTCCTTGCCCTCCATGTCGGGGGCCAATTTTAGATTTTACCTGGGAAGCTTCTGAGGTATTGAACCAACAATATATGACATAAGGGAGAACCCACAGACAATCTTTTCCTGTTTAGCAATGCTGCCAGGCATGCTGGGAATCTAGACGTATCTGCAGAGGGTCAGCATTGCTTTAGCTCTCAAAGTACTGACTCCCTCATGTGGCACAGTCCACCAGGGAACGAGTCAGAGCTGGAGAGGGCTTTCCTAAGGACCTCACCTGGGGCAGTGGGATTGAGAAAGTGATGACTCAGAACTAAGGTCTCCTTAGCAAGCTGAAGTTGAACCTCAAGGAAGGTGAAAGAACAGGGTAGTGGAGAAAGACTCCCAGGCCTGGGAGTGGGATGGGTTCTCTGGGGTTGGCAGAGGATAAAGGAAAGGGAGAGCCTGAGAAGCGGGAAATTTCTCCAAAGTTCCCCTAAATTCCGAAGCCAATATTTTAGACAGATCCCAGTGATTTTCCATTTGCCCATCTCTGTGTTCATGGTTCCCCTCCTTGAATCCAAACTAGAAATCCATATCGTTCAATATATCAAAGAGTAGGAAGGTTGCAAGGTCTAAGACAACAGAAAAAAGCACCTTTACAAATGAACTCGTCGTGAACTCATCCAGACAAATAAATATTCTCACGGTTTTCACTTACCTGAGGGCTCTCATGGATTCTGGTTTAAGTACAACGAAATACAGAAACAAAAACTTAGGACACTTTCAGCCAGTAGTCAAATACAATACACTCCCTGTAATCTAGTAAATCCTATTTAAAAAGCACTTTTCCTTTCTCACTGGTAGTTTATGTTGAGGTGACAGATATGCCTGATAATGACCTTGAGACACAACCCACAACTTCTGAATTGGCAAAGACAGATGAAAACATGCTCAGTTTGGGGGTTAAAAATTACGTGCAGATTCTTTGGAAACTGGCATTTTTAATGTTCCATACAGATGACAAAACCTCTGATTTAGCTCGAATGTTCGCTTGACAGAATGCCCATTCCCTAAATAGTGTGTACGCTCTAGATTTCCACTGGGTTTTTAGCACTCCCTCTTTGTTTCCTTTGCATGATCCCACAGAAAGATTTTCGCGAACAATGGCAGTAGCTTGGCCCGGGTTCAGAGATTCGGAACAATGCAATGGTGAAGTGGAGAGCTTGGTCAGGAGGGAGCTATGTTCCCCAGGAGCTCTGTTAGCCAAGAAGGCTGTCATCACATGGGTTCAAATTATATATATATATATATATATACTGAGAAATGCTCAGTATCTCTGGAGCATTAACATGAGACAGTGGAAATCAGGGATCATCAAAGAGCTATCTAGAAAGCCAGCATTTGCTGGCAAACAAGTCTCTTCCCTACCTTCAGCCTCGATTCAGCCATGGGTACTTTGGGAAACTAAAGGTTCTTGTGAGGAGATGTGGGGAGAGAAGGCCTGAGAAAACCAGTCACAAAGGACCTGACTAAAATAGTAGGCGCTCCATTAAAAAGAATTCAATAGCAGTTGCATAACAAAATAATATAATAAAAAGTATGCTCACATTTCTGGAATTCTTCTTTCACATTTGATGAAATATTCATGACATTTTCTCAGAAAGGCATGAAATCACCTAGAGAGGAAAATTTAAAAAATATGACTTTTTTAGGTTAGTTTGCAACTTGTCACCGCAGATATTTAAAAAAAAAAAATCCTTTTTAATGCTTGCCAGTTGACAGAGAAAATTATGATAAAAAATAAAGTGAGGTTGAAAAGGACAGAATGCAAAAGCCGCCAACCAACACCAGGCAGCTTGCCTCCCACACATTTTCCCTGGGTAGTTCCATCGAAGATCGACGGCACTTAAACGTTCTTTTCTCCTACTTCTAAACTGGTTTTTAAAAAAAAACCTCACAAAACAGGCTACATTAAGGTTTGATTTAAATTTTCTTTACAGGGGCACCTGGATGGCTCAGTCAGTTAAGCTGCTGTCTTTGGGTCAGGTCATGATCTCAGGGTCCTGGGATCAAGCCCCCCGAGAGGCTCCTTGCTCAGCGGGGAGTCTGCTTCTCCCCTCACCCTTCCCTCCTCCACTCATGCTCTCTCTCTTTAATAAAATTTAAGATTTTATTTATTTATTTGAGAGAGAGAAAGTGAGAGGGAGCATGAACAAGGGCAGGGGAGAGGGAGAACTACGCTCCCCGCTGAGCAGGGAACCCAATGGGGTGGCTGGATCTCAGGACCCTGAATCATGACCTGAGCTGAAGGCAGATGCTTAACTGACTGAGCTACCCAGGCGCCCCTAATAAAATAAATCTTTAATTTTTTTTTTCGTTGCAGAAAATATATTAATGAACGAGGGTTAAACTGACTCAAGAAAAGAAAAACAAAACCAAAACCCTCCAAAAATGATGATTGATTAGTGACCAGAGTTTGACAGATGGCTCCCCCATCTTTTTTCTTTTTTAAAGATTTAATTAATTAACTAATTAATTAACTTATGAGAGTGAGAGAGAGTGTGAGCACATTAGTGAGCAGGGTGAGGGGCAGAAGGAGAGGGAGAGAATCTCAAGCAGACTCCCAGCTGAGTCCCAGTCGGATGTGGAGCTCGATCTCAGGACCTCATGACATCAGGACCTGAGCAGAAACCAAGAGTCGGACCAGACACTTAACCGACTGAGCCCCCAGATCCCTCCCATATGGCTCCCTCTTGAGATCTGAGGGGGCACCAGAAGAAAACTGCAGATGTGTATGAAAGTAGATATTGCAGAGATTAGCAGTTTGCAGGTGTCCTCCTTGCTTGCAAGACGGCAGGCTCTCTGTTGCATGAATCGGAAAGAGAAGACTGCATTTCTGGGTTTGCCCTTCTTGCCGCTCTGTTACAACTTCAGTTTTTCCAGAACGATGTGCTCTGTGCTTGCCCATGAGGCACAAAAACCACTGCAAGTGGGAGGCGCCCTCGAGGCCTTCTTTGGAAACTTGTGGTCAAATCAGAAAAAGGAAGTCTTTGGACTGGCATTATTATTATATATTATATGTTAATAATAGCAGCTACAATTCATCGAGCATTTAATATGTGCCAGGCAGTACGCTAAGTTCTTTAGCATCTGCTCTCATTTCATGCTTAGCTAATAGATGAGACGTCTGAAGTTTGGAGAGGTGCCGAAGGGTCCTGCTGGTGCCTGCGATGGAGAGCCGGGCGTGGCGGGACATCACAGGATCTAAGATCCCAGGCTCATGAATCCGATGAGGTGTGCACACCACTTTTGCCTGCGAAATTTGGGCCATGTTATATAATCTGTCCGGGTGTCCGTTTCCTCGTCGGTGGAAATAATACCTACCTAGATGACTCAATGCATGTCACCTAACCGACATCCCAAAGCCCGTGTCCTGGAGCAGGTGCGCCACGTGCCAGCCTGGGAAGCCAGAGTCTGTGCCGGGAGCAAAACGCAGATTTGGTTTGCAATTCCGACTCCTTGACTCTTGGAGGTTGCTCTTCGGCTCGCCAAGCTTAAGTGTCCTTCTGTTGTAACACACACTTGCATCTGAGGGGGCACTTCCGTTCAGAATGTCAAGAGTAATAGAATGAGGCTCCGATCAGCAAAGACTATATGCTGGGCAGGTTGACATTGGATTTTATTTTCTTCTTTTACATAAAAATCAGTGATGTTTTGGGTTCTAGTTACATTTTCGTTTTAAAAATTGAATGAACCACCACAAATGTACTCTTGAAAAGCTGTTTTAAGTGTATGAAAATGATATTTGGATGATGTTTAATACAACCTGTTATTTTAAAAACCCCAAACAAAAAACCACGAAACACAGAAATGTATACAATAAAAAGCGAATGTTCCTCTTTAATCCATTTCAACTATAACTCCTCGCTACTCTAGAGGCAACCACTGATAATAGTTTTTTGTGTATCATTCCAGATTGTTTTCTGGGCATTTTTATATGTAAATATGCACCTGTGTCTATTTTTCAACCATCAATGGCATAATATTTGACATAATTTAATATTTTTATGGCTGCCCCACTAAATGAAATTTAAACTCATCGTTGTAGCAATGAAGATCCTTCATTATTTGCTGGCCCCTCCCCCACATCAGCACCCTGACAGGTACCCTTTCTACAGGAATATGTCCCTGTTATCTCCTGAATGAGACCTGGTCACCACCACCTTTATAGATTTGCTATTCTGGGTTCCTGGCCTGGAATGCCCTACCCTATTTTTTCTACCTTTCCAATATCACTCCCTTCTTCCAGGACCAGCCCAACCCCCTTTTCTCAGATGTTCTTCTCAGACTGTCCAATCTCTCTGAGATTACCTAGCACTGTCAATCATGACCTGTGTCCCTTGTTATATTCTATTTGACACATCATGGCTTGCCGAAGCACTTGCCCTGCATATCTTGTCTCCTCAATAGAACTCTGTTTCTTAGGTTTGAAGACTGTATCCTACGGCACCCACTCTTCTTCCTGCGGCGTTTAATACTTGAAGACTCGAGCTGAATTGTTCTAAAGGAGGGCAGACCAACAGAGTCTTTGGATATTATGCCTGTGGCTTAAAATGTTTAATAACTTCCTGTAAGCAGCTTTGCATATATTCACTCTAGAAGAGCTTGAGAAAGGAGTGCCTTCCTTAGTGTCTCTTCCGGGGGTCTTCTACGTCGCCTGGGGGTGGGTTGTCCTTGCATCATAAAGGAATGTTGAGAATTGCACTGACACATATGTTTGATATTCCCCAATACATGTCAAGTATGCTTCCCTGCTGCAGTTTCTCCTTTGGTCAGGATGCATTAGGCTCATAAACACTGAAATAAAACTGAGTTATTAGGTGGTTACAGCAAGGAAATTGTGTGGCCAGTTATAAGATCACCATTTGTGATTGAGAAGAAAAATGGTCATCAGTTTCAACCACCTTAAACATAGAAATCTGGTTGTATAACATCAGGTCCAGAGAACCTTCGCTGGGACAAGGCTAAAGCAGTGGACGCATGGAAAACAGGTGAATTACTTAAAATTATTTACAATTTTTATTTCTATTAAGGTATTTTTAATAATTGAATGCCAGGTTAATTTATCAATTTTAGCAAATGGCTGGTGATCTTGAAACTTTGCATTTATTGGATTAAACTTAAGTGACTATGTTTGACTTAACAGGTTTACTAAGGTAGACCTCCAAGCAAGTGTGCTATAGAGGCAGTGATTTTTACCTAACAGACGTATCGTGGCAATCCTTTAAATACTATTACAGTAATCTTGCTGGGGTAGTGCTAAATTCTTTGGACTGATACTTCGGTTTTTAATAAGTATGTGGTAAAACTGAGCTTGGGGGCTCTTTTATTTATGGTAAAATTTTGAACCCATGTAGCTTTTTTAAATTTAAATTTTATTATTATTTTTTTATTGAGGTATAATTGACATATCACATTATATTAGTTTCAGGTTTACAATTTGGTATTTGTATATCTTGCAAAATGATCACCACAGTACGGCTAGTTAATAATATCTGTCACCACACATAGTTACAGAATTTTTTTCTTGTAGTGAGACCTTTTAAGATCCGCTCTCTTAGTAACTTTGAAATAATGCAATGGAGTACAACTATAGTTACTATGCTGTACATTACATCCCTATGACTTTTTTATAACTGGGAGTTTGTACCTTCGGAGTTCCTTCACCCATTTTGCCCACCTCCATCCCCTGCCTTTGGCCACCACCAATCCGTTCTCTGCATCTATGAGCTTGGTTTTCTTATTTTGTTTTGTTCTTAAGATTCCACATATAAGTAAGATCATATGGTATTTGTCTTACCCATGTGGTTTTTTAAATCCTCCTTTCACCAAAAATACCTAAAACATTTTTCCTTCTTACATTGCTTTTTGCATTCAGTACATATAATTTCTTCAGTAACTACTTATATCCTTACCTATATTATTCCATAATTAGAGACTCATACATTAATTCCGCATATTTATTCTGTAAAGCATGCTTGGTAAACTGGTATTCCATTCTAGAAATAAATTAGTTATTGATAAATAGAACCTTCATAACCAGAATGCTGGAGAAACACATCATAAATTTTTCTCCTTAGCACATTTAAAAAGCATTAAAATAAATGACAAAGAACTTACTAAATGTTTATGACTTTGGTTTATGCATGTGGGCTAATGGGATGAAAGGCTAATCTGTCACTTGGCTCTCACTGCGTTTAATTAGCTTGGATCCCTTTATACTCTACTGGGAATACCTTATCTCCTATTCTCTTTTTCCCAGGATAAACAAAATAAAATGAACAGTAACAGGAAATAGTTACCTTAAATTCAGGGTTGATGTAAATGGTGAGAAAAATACGCTTACCGTAGAAAACAAATGAGGAACACAGGACCAGCTGCCACTCTGAGCATCTGGATGTCTGAACAAGTCACTTCATTTCTGGACCATGTTTGCTCCCCTGTGTCACTGGCAGTCCTCTCTTACCTGTGACAGTGCCTCTCCGTTGTCCCGAGACAGGCAGCTGTCACAGAGACAGGTGTGTGGCGTTTAGGCAATGCGACTTATGGATTTTGTTCTCATTTTTCAGGAAATAACTTCATCTTCTTATGTCTAAATTATGCAGCATTTTATATTTTTCCAACCCTTCCTTTTAGTTGTTCATATCGAAAATCTGACAACTAAAATGTACTTGGTGGAGATACATGGCTACAGATTATGTGGAATACACTTAATTTTTTTTAAATTTCAGCTTTATGGAGATATAATTCACATGTAAAATTGTAAGATATTTAAAATGTGTGTCATGGTGATTTAATAGAAAACTTAAACATGGCAGGAAGATTCCCCCCTTCTAGTTAATTAGCATATCCATCACCTCACTGTTTGTTTGTTTATTTTTGGTGAGAATATTTAAGTTCTCTCAGCAAATTTTAGTTATGCCATACAGTGTTATCAACTATAGTCACCGTGTTTTGTATTAGATCCTTAGGCCTTATTTATCTTAAGCTGAAAGTTGGTGCCCTTTGACTAACCTCTTCTTATTTTCCTTCATCTCCAGCCCCTGGCCACTTTTCTGCTCTGTTTCTATGGGTTTTATTATTTTTTTTTTAAGGATTACACATGTAAGTGATACCACTGCAGTATTTGCCTTTTTCTGGCTGATTTCACTGAACATAATGGCTTCAAGGGCCATTCATGTTGTCACGACCGGCAGGATTTCCTTCCTTCTCTCGGCTGAATGATATTCCACTGTGTATGGATGTGTGTATGTACATATATCATATCTTCTTTGTGCACTTATTCGCTGTTGTATTCTAAGGCTGTTTCCATACCTTGGTTGTTGTGAATAATACAGCAGTTCTATTTTAACAGAAGAAACTCCATGATTGTGGCTTGATGGATGTTCATGAATGCTATATTAGATTATATAATAAAAAATGACTTCTATCTTGGGCAATGAAGGCAGCAGTGAATTGCATCTTCTCTACCTAGATGTAATAGGCTTGTTTTCCAGCATTCTGCTCCAAAAGAGATGTGGATATTGATGGGAAGCCATTTGGTGTCATAGATACCAGGGTTCTAGGTTCAGGTTAGCAACTAGCAGAATGTGTGGGTTTAAGAAAGTATTTTAACCTGTCTTGGATTCATTTGTCTTGACTGTAAAATGAGATATCCCCCCCCCAGATTATCTGCTTTCAGACTGTCCTGAGTCAGGGCTTAGCACTTCTATATCCTATATTGATACCCTAGGAGATCTTGGGCTGAGGGCCGGGCCAACAGCAAGGAGGGGATGAGACCCATTTCTTTCCAGGGATGCCTGGGTGGCTCAGTTGCTTGAGCATCCGACAGCTGATTTCTGCTCAGGTCATGATCTCAGGGTTGTGGGATGGAGCCCCATGTCGGGTTCGGCACTCAGCATGGCGTCTGCTTGAGATTCTCTCTCTCCCTCTCCCTCTGCCCCTACCTCTCCCCTGCTCTCTTTCTCTTGGTCTCTCAATAAATAAATAAATGAATATAATCTTTAAAAAAGAGAGAGAGAGAGAAATGGGTCTCTAAGACTGCCTGATGAGAAACACTGCTCTTCTTCATTTTATTTGCTCGACCTCTTTTTTTGGGGGGGAAAAGTTTCTCTGCTTAAAAAATGGGTTGGAAAAACCTGTCCACGATGATAACCAGATCTCTTTCTAACCTTTTCATTCCATACTTTGAAGCAGTAGAAGTAACTTGTAACATGAATAAAAAATGCATGGAATTTTAAAAAAGAAATGCCTTCAGAAGAACACAGTAATTCGTGTCCATTTGTGTCTTGAAGTTTTATATACGACTGTGATTAATGGCACACACTACAGAGGGGGAAAGGTAATTTGATAGTCAAATCAACATTCTCTTGGCTAATTGCTGCATATGATATTTATCTCTGTGAATCTAATGAAGTCAAACAGGCTCTACTTGAAGTGACTCATTAAATTTGGTGCACAGAAACAGTTCTCTTGGTTAAAAATGCCCTTATCTTGAATCGAGTTCACTATCTAATTGGGAACGTTGGTTTTAGTAATCACAATTACCAATACATTATGTTTTCTTAGTCTGAGAGATTTCTTTATTTTGAATTTCCTTGGAGATATTTTAAAAATATTTTAAAAACCCCAGAGCTTATAGGAATGGTGAGAATGGAGGGGGAAAAAAAGAAAAATGAGGATTTAGCAAAAGGACATTTGAAATGTACCTAGGGTACACAGCGCTGCTTGGTGGCTTATTCAATGTATATATAAAGATCACTTGCCATTGGAGCAGAAGCCAGTCCGAGGACTGCTTCTCTGGTTTGGAAAACTGTGCTGCTGTGACCTAGATAAGGAGTGGAGGGATGCCAACGGAGATGGAGAGAGGGGAGGGGGTCCTATCTCATTTCCCTGCAGTTCATATCTTTGCGTCTGCTCCTTGTCTTCTGACCCTGCTGGGCTCCTAGGGTCGGTCCCACGTATACTTGAACTTATCTGTCTTGATTTCTGTGGGAGACGGCAAGGCATGACACTGTCCCCTGTGCTCTCATTCTCTTCCAAGCAACTTTGTCCTTTAAGTCTATTAATACTTTGCCCCGAGAAGTGTGCCCCTAGGTAGAGGTGGGACATGAGGGTCAGGATTTTCTGTGCTTGAGCTTAGAAGGGCTTCTGCAGCCAATAGTCAGGAAATGTCACTGCTTCTAAACAGGGATAATAAATCCCCAAGCTAGCCAGTAAGGCAATCTCCCTCGACATGGAAAAAGGTCAGGCTTGAACTGTAAATAAATTCCTGTCACACGGCAGCGTGTCTCTTCAGGTGAGATAGTAAATCTTTTTGGAGATAAACAGCCACACATATCATAATTCTCTTCCTATGGTCCTGGGCTTCATCAGTTAATTTTTCTCCAGCCGATCTTCCATAAAGCTTGGGCATTAATGTTCCCTTGGTGTGTAAAGACCTTCCCGAATACACAGCCTGGATGAGATGGGTGGGGCTTGGGCTCCAGAGAGTTCTATGTTTATATATCTATAAAACATAAACATTTATAGAGTATAGGCTCTCACACCCTTAAAGGGAAGAAAATGTTGATATACAACTTGTCTGTATTTAAAGGAAGACAGGACATAGTTGATGCTTCCTTTGGCATATAAAATTCCTTTAAATTTTTTGTATCAAAGCTGTTAGAACGCTATAAATGGAAATCTCCAACACATTACAATAAATTACATTCAGTTTTCTTTCTCCCAACAGTCCAGAGGTTAGTACTTGGAGGCAAATGCCTGAAGTGTGAATTCTGATTCTTCGGCTAGTTAATCAGCACTTATGAAGCTACCAAACTATAAAGATACATAGATGAATGAATTTGGCTGCCCCAAAGAACTCATAGCCGGGCTTCAGGGAACACACACACACACACACACACACACACACACACACAGATTCAAAATATAATATCCTAAGTGCTATAATCAAGTTCTCCCCAAAGGGCAATAGGAACACAGAGGAGGAAAGCCACTAACTGGGGAATCTGGGAAGGCTTCACCAAGGTAGTATACCAGATCGGTTTCTTGGAAATTTGTAGTGTTCCTCACAGTAGAAAAAGAAGGAGAAATACATAGACATAGAGAAAGGCTATGTACAAAGACCCGGAAGTGCAATAGAGCTTGGCCTATATGAGTAACTGTGAAAATTTCAATATGATGGGAGCAGAAGGTATATGTTGGAAAGTAGTAGGAGGTATGACTTTGAAAGGTTAGCAGGGTTCAGGTCAAGGCCAAAGACATACATGCCGAAGACAAAGGACATTGCATCTCGCAGATTCATCTTGCCTCTGAGAGCCAAGTATAACGCAAGATCAGGTCTCCTTCTACACCTAAGACACACTCCTTTCTTTGCAAAATAAAAGTCTGATCCTAGATAGCCTGATGAGCCCTAGTACTTCCTTGAAGTCTTCTGGCTTTGACCTCTGATCATGAAGGAGTCCTTAAACAGCAGTGTATTTTAGAGGGCCCCTTGTCTTTGACCTCTGCTCTTTTGCACTTGAAAGAAGTTAAGAACTGACAGTTTTCAGAAGATAGGGCCAGGTCCTTGGAATGATTCAAGAGCTCCTGGAAGAGAGGAAGTCATTAGGGGAGTTATTCATACTTCTCTTTGTTTCATATTTTGGCAGTATTATTTTGTGTTTTTGTAGAGCCTCTGACTTTCGAAATCCAAACTGAAAGTTTTTTTCTTTTATTGCTCAGCATTTGGCATTTGTTTTATAACTCTTGCAAATATATGCAAAGAGGAGAAGGTCACTAGGGAGTAAGCATTTTGAAATATGTTGGCGGAGCACTGCCTTGTCAGAATCTGAGTTCTTAACCAATAGCAAGCAGGATGATTACTAATTCCTGAGTCTCACAGTGAAACACGAGTTCAGGTCAATGCCAGCCAGCTGTTTGAACAGGGACTAAGATGTTTGCGGTGTTTCAGGAGAAGTGCTAAAATCAGCCCTGAAAGCAAACGTACCCACAGAGAATAGCAGCATTTTCTTCTCTCTCTCTTTTTTTAAAAAGTAAGAAAAAGAAAAGTCTATGTGAAATGGACTGCTAATAGGATGGAAGATGCTGGAATGGATGACTTAAGAGTCTTCTCCTACCCCCCTTGGATGTTTTGATATCAATGCAGGGGTCTATTAATTTAATCTATCAACAGATAGAGACTGAATTCTTTTTGGGTCAAGAATGTTAAGACTATAGTGTGGACAAGATAGGTAAGTCCCATGTCCTATGGTACTGCAGTCTAATTGTATTTAAGTAAATAAAAAAAAAGCAATTATAGGTTAGATTGGTAGACGGTAAATAAACAGTTGCTGTGAGAGGTAATAACTCAGTTGGGGGTGGTCAGGGAAGGTCTCTGAGGCGGCGACACAGAAGCTGAGAGCTGAAGGATAAGCCATAAGAAGTTACAGTGAAAAACATTCCAGGCAGCTGAGGTAGTACGTACAAAGGCCCTGGGGCAGGAGAGGACTTGGATTGTTTGAGGCACAGAAAGGAGCAGAGTGAGCAAAGGTAGGAGTGTAATGAGATGAGACAGCATAAGTGGGAGGGGTCATGTTGTCCTGGTTGTCAAAACCATGCTTAGGTTCTGTGATTTGCCTGGCTATAGTTTATCACAGCAAAAGGAGTCAAAGCAATCTTGGCAAAGAGAAATGGTACATAGGGTGAAATCTGGGGGGAAACCAGGCACATATTTCCAAGAGTCCTCTCCCAGTGGAATTGCACAGGATACACTTGATTTCTCCAGCAATGGGTTGTGACCAGCAAAGCTCATTAGAGCCTCAGTGCCCCAAGAGTTTTGTGGGAGACCGGTTGCAGAGGCATACTTTCCCTAGCACACACTACGATTCCAGACTCCCAGAAAGAAAGCAGGCGTTCATCATCGATCACATGGTTTGCACGACTGAGCACAGTAAGCCATTCTTCCCAGTTCTGGGAACGGTGGGAATTGTCCTGAAATCCAAGCTCTCATGTCAAAGGGCAACCTTGCTAGCAGCCCTTTCTAGAGAGAGGCATTCTCAGGCCTGCGGTGCTAACTCCCTTCTGCGCCAGTAGGTTTGTTCAATCAGCAGACTCTCTTCTGTGCTTTGTGCGGTACCACCGTGGCTGGCCTGGGACCACCCTGGCCGAGTCTCGGCAGACAACTTGAGCTATCCGGACAGAAATGCAGATGGAATGGCTTTGGCTAGGCTGCAGAGCGTCAGGAAGTGAGGCCTGGTATGGCAAGTTTCCATCTTATATCCACGTGGTAGTCAGCCTTGATGCGGTCTGGATGACTCACGTCTCAGCTCCGAGTTGATTTGGATCCCTTGGCCCACGACACTTGGCTAATTCTCACAAACAGAAACAAGCTTGCACACCTCTGGATGCCTTCGGTGCCTTAGAACTTGTACATGGCCCTTATCCCATGTTATATCACATCATAGCTCTACTGGAGGCAGAGTTATTGTTATGTGAGTATAGACAGTCTTGCTGACTCCCCTGGACCCACGAGTAAAGACGAAGGCCATTTGGTTGGTGGAACAGCTCCCAGGCCTGGACTTAGAGTCCTGAAGATAATAAAGTTGTAGATGCTCAAAAAACCTTAAATGGCTAGAAAGGGCCTGGAGCTACTTCTGAAAGAACAGGTTCAGTTTGCCATGTTAGACTTAGGTAAGGGGGTTGAGACAGAGAAAGCAAAAGGTAATCCCTTGCTGGAATCGGGAGAGGAGAAGAGACTTCAAGGAAGCAGCTGATGTAGGGTTTGGAGGACTAGATCCTCGGGACGGCGGCTTTGGGTTGTACAAAGTCATGTCTGGTAGTTGCTTCTTTGAAAGACTTGGGTACATTTATGCATTTCTTTTCAATATTTAAAAATTTTCTTAGATGTAATCTGACCTGTTTAATTAAGTGCAACATCATCCTAAACATGAAGAGGTCTGGATTTGTTGCATTACTGAGCTTTGTTTTCCTATGATCTATTCCCTTCGCTTCTGGAAGACAGGAAATATAAAGGATACTTTGCACATAGTGGACACTGACAAAGACTTGAAGTAATGAACGAACACACACATCTATTAATTGGCAAAAGAAAAGGAGGGTGACGTTGTTTTGCAACACGCCCAGCAATGGGGATCTAAGTCACACCAGAAAGGAAAAAATGACGTGAAAGCGTTTTCCTGGGAGGAGCAAATTAGTTGTATCAGATGCCAAACCACACTCTTGATGAGCAAGAGTGAGGATGAGAGGGCTGTAGACAAGTAAAAATTTTAAGCATAGTACTGAAGCATTTCAAGTAATAGAGCAGTGAGATTTTGAAGAGCTCTAAAAGGACTCCAAATATTCTAATCCATTGTCAATGCTGAATGGGATGTTTTTGAACAAAACAATAAAAAACTTGTCTAAAGAGGACCAAAGTCAAGTCACAGCCAATTGGCTAATGTAAACTTCAGCAATAACTGAAAAAAAAAAAAAAGGCCTTTATAAAGACCCAACAAAATGATTTTTAAAAATTTTCAGACAATTTTGCTATGAGCTGCTGTCAAATTTCATTTCACACCTGCTGCAAGCAAAAAGATCAACTCAAGATATTCTTTTGGTAAGAATGTTTTATAGGAAAAGAGAATGGGCTACTCTTTGTTTGACTGGATACAATAAAAAGCAATGTCTGGTTAAATACCATTTGATTCCTAGCAAGTTCCCAGAAGAGATCTTAAGCTAATTAAAGTTTATCAGAAAATCGTTTCAGCATTTTTTAATTCAGGAATGGTAATTTTTTCCCAGAAGTTTGTAAATAATCATGCAAAATGCTTTTGTCCCAGACCATGTTTGGGCATTTTTTTTTCCATATTAATAAGGAACATAGATGATTTTTTCCATCATATCAGTATTCATAGACACATATTCATAGACACATAGTCTATTCACTATCTATACATAGTGTATAGAGATATTCAAATGCAAAAGAAGCTGTCATGTGTCCTTTGAACTGTTACACTTGGAAAAAGACTGATTTGGTCACCATGGCAGGGAGGGACATGGAACCTCTGTTGCCTGGAGAATGTCATTCATTACCAAGTATAAGTAGGCACATTCAGTAGATCGCTTGCTGCAAGTTACATCTTGATGTAGCTTTAAAAATAACAAAAATAATTATAAGAAGGGAGGGTGGCTTATGGAACCCAAGAGCTAGAAGGCAAGGAGGGACTTGGGAAGATTGTAATGGGTGCCTGGAAACCTGCTGGAAATCCAGAGAGTACTCTTGCTGGTCCCTTGCTTCTTTCTATGCATCTGTTGTCTTCTTTCTTGGGGAAAAGCTCTTCCTGTGTCCCATTCCAGTGGAAGATGGCAGCGAGCAGTTTCCAAGTTCACAAGGTCTAGCCACACTGAGACACTAACTTTCACTCTTGCTCCCAATTTCAGATTTCTAGGGGGCTGGGCTTCTGACTTGCTCAGCTTGGAACATTCCCATTCCACTAAAAGGAGGCCAGGGGATTCGATCGTATCATATAAAAAAGTCTACTCAGTGCCTCCCTGTAGATTGGGATGTTCTTAGAGAAGGAAGAATTGTTATAAATGGGGCCAATATACTCCCAAGTGTATGGCATTAGTCTTGAAGAAAAGCAGGGATTATTATTTAAGAGTTCAATATAGTGGGGCGCCTGTGTAGCTCAGTCAGTTAAGCATCTGCCTTCGGCTCAGGTCATGATCCTGGGGTCCTGGGACTGAGTCCAACATAGACATCGGGCTCTCCGCTCAGCAGGGAGTCTGCTTCTTCCTCTGGCTCCCCATCCCCGCTCCCCTTGTGCCCTCTTTCTTGCTCACTCTCTCTCTCAAATAAATAAATAAATAAATAAATAAATAAATAAATAAATCTTAAAAAAAAAAAAAAAAAAAAAGAGTTCAATACAGCAAGACAAAAACCTACAACTATTGACCAGCCTCAGAGAACAAAAAGTTTGATCTTATCTGGAAGATTATGAATGTCATCCTCATAACGGCTCCCAAACCTGGACAATCATCGGAAACGATTGATTGATTGATTGATTGATTGATTCAGAAACATTTAGACTTAGATTTTTAGATTTATAAATAACTTTCTTGGTTCTCTCTCAAGATTCTGATTAAGTCTGAAACCTGCATCTAAAACTCTTCCTTACTGATCCTGTTAATCAAGCAGATTTGGGGGCCACTGATCTCCTGTAGACTCCGGCCTCTGGAGAGCAAACAAATCTTATTTAAAGGTTTTTCAGGGAAAGACACAATCTGAGTCATTTCTTATTTTTTTGCCTGAGAATCAGAAATTTTTCCTTTGTAACCAAATAAAAATTTCCACCTACAAATGAAAGCTACAAAGCATGTTTCACCCTGTATTTAATCAATGCTTATTCTTTCCTAGTTTCTCTCCAAATCCTTTATACATTTCCAGTTCTGGAATGACAATCAGTGGAGTCCTATCATATATGCATTATTCAAATCCAACTATGTCTATCTGGACAAAAACATTTTCTTTTAAAGTATGCGGGAAATTTTGCCAGACCACTGTTCAGTTCTCTTCAGGGTCTGGGAAAATGCCAGCAGCAACTTCATTCTTGCTGGCTAGTTCCAGCCTGGATTTTCTCTGGAGGATGTGTTGGACCACACTTGGATGTTCTCTGGAGCAAATGTAGTTTGAGGGATGAATGCAGTTTCAGGGAGCCAAGTTTAGTATGAGAGAAGCCACGATACCTGGTGTTGGGCAGAGTGGGGAGGTCAGGGCAGCAGCTGGCAAGACATGTGTGGAGGTGGAGTCATCAGAACGGGCTGGAAAATACGAATGTGGGACGTGTGGCCAGGCAGGATGGCCCAGTGTTGGTCAGGGAACCAAGCAGACTTCTTGGGGCGCCTTCTCACTCAGGCTATGTGAGGCAATGGGTAGGTGGTCCTGATGCTGGGTCTTAGAAACTTACCATTTGCTTGTTCACTCTACGCAACGCTTGCTTGATTTCCTGTCTCTCTTACTGACTTCTGGCCAATTTTCTATTCTGCAACTCATGCATGCTATTAAAAATTCCGCAGGACTTTTCTAGTTTATTCTTTCAGTATCTTCACTCTGGCATGTGAATCAATCTTACTGTACACCACGTGATGGCACATGAGTCTTTAGTGGAGAGGCTCAGTAATACTAATTGATTTGATTATTCGGTGCTTTCTTTTTGTTCCGGGAAGTACAGAGGTACAAATAAGTAGGGGGTGTATAAATAAGGGGAGAGAAAACAGGGCCATAAGTAGAGGCCTTTTAAATCACTCTCTCATTGGAGTGCTAAGTGAATTTCTGAGCACCATGTTTTAAGGGTACTGGTGAGATAGAATAGGCTTTGGAGAAAAATATGGGAAAATGTGAAGGATTGAAGAGGAGGGCCCTATATCCATGGGTTAAGAGAATTGAAATGGTTGACTTAAAAGTTGAGAAGTCTGTGGGGTGAGGTCATATGGAAGCATAATCCATGGGAATATAGCTTTGAGGGTGGTCTTTGCAAAGACATGTGTGTCTTCTCAGGGCATCAATTTATGTAAATATCAGTGCGGGGGAGAAGGAGATTGCCTTTATGTGACTCAGTTACAGCTCTATCATGCAGAGTACAAAAGTCTCACACATTGTTAACATCAAACACAAAATAAAAAGAAATTGTATGCTTTTGTCTGTGTTGCTATGGTTTAGTTTTCGGAATCTTGGATATACGTAGTTATTTTTTTTAGCCATCAGGAAGCATCCCAGTTTTCAATGACAACATGGAGGAAGATGGTGACCAACTTTCTACCAGCCCAAGAGAACTAGACTTATAGGCTGCATAGAGGATTTTGACTTTAATACACAGAAGGACTGCATTGGGGTGATGAAAAATAAATCAGATCATCAAAGTGAATTGAGAAACAGGAGTATATTCCTTACCTTAGAGAAAAAGGTAACATGGAGAGGAATGGATATCCTGCCCTCCAGACTTTGGGTGGGTTTCTCTCTGAGATAGAGTCTCTCGGGTGGGTGTATGTTGCCTTCTTCTGATGAACCTTCTTTGCTGAACTGGAATCACGTTAAACACACTTCTGGCTGACGATGTCAGGGCACAGGATGGAGGCAGATTTGCCCAGAATGTTGTATTTAGACCTATATGGAAGCAAATTACTGGATTAGAACTGAGTATTCTCATACTAAGAAATGCTATGATTCCAATTGCAAAACAAATAGTATGGATTTAGGGGCTCCTGGGTGGTGCAGTTGGTTAAGCCTCTGACTCTTGTTTCTGCTTAGGCCTGATCTCAGGGTGGTGAGATCGAGCCCCGCCTCAGACTCCTCACTCAGTGCCAAATCTGCTTGAGTTTCTCTCTCCCCTTGCCTCTGCCCCTCTCCCTGTGCATGCTCGCACTCATGTTCTCTCACCAAAATAAATCTTAAAAAAAAAAAATACTATGGATTTAAGTGAAAAGTAAAGGTCACACTCTTTTTCAGTCTCATTTTACAGAAGTAGCTTCTGATAGCACTTTCTTATGCACATATAAGGAGATATACACAGGGGCGCCTGGGTGGCTCAGTCAGTTGAGTGTCTGCCTTCCACTCAGGTCATGATCCCAGGGTCCTGGGATCGAGCCCCACATCCGACTCCCGGCTCAGCAGGGGCCTGCTTCTCCCTCTGCTGCCACTCCCTGGACTTGCGTTTTCTCTCTCTCTCTCTGCCAAATAAATAAACTCTAAAAAAATAAGGAGATATATACATGCACGCACATGTGCACACACTCATGACCGTATTATTTACATTTCTGCTTGCTTTTTTTTTCATTTAAAGTGCCCAGCACATTTACTCTACAATTTCCTACTCCATCTTTCCTAATAGCTACAGACAGCTGCCGAGCATTCCATCCTATGGCTGTACCATTTATTACTTAAACAATCCCAGATTTCAGGGTATTTACATTGCCTGGTAGATACAGCAAGTGGCTTATGAATATCCATTCTTCTTTCTGATGAAGACAACTCTGATTTTGTTCAAAACGGTAATAGCCTCAACAAAAACTATTTTCACTCCAGACTCTTTTTTGTAGGTAGGAGTGGCACGTGACACAGTTTTGGCCTGATGGGATTACAGGATCCCATTGTATGGGAGCGTCATAAGTTATGAGGCCCGTCAGAGGAAGCTCTGGACCTGGAGATTGTTTTCGAATGATTGCTGTTATAAATAAAGTCTCAATTGCTGCCCAATTGCTTGATTTTTGTCCTTAGACCAAAGAATCAAGTTTGTGTGGTAGAATCTTGAGCACTAGTGCGTCAGGTAGGTGTTTCGAGGTGGGGAGCAGCCATCTTTTTGGGGTATATTTCACAAGCCCTCACCCTCTGCATTTTGTGGGTAATACAAGTTTTCTCAGTGTCACACTGTGCTTTGCCAACATAATTCTTACAGGTTTTCATACCTCTATTTCTCCCTGGTTTCCTTCCTGCCGGTCTGCCTCTGGCACCTTGTGGCCAGGGGTCAGCTTCCTGTCAACGTCTTTGATAGTCTGGATGTTACCGCCATTTGCATTCTGCCCTGGTCTGTTCTGATTATTTCAGCACGACTTGGTCAAGGGAGAAGAGCAAGAGAAGTCGGTCCCTCTCGTGGGGAGCCAGTTCATCCAGGCTGCAGGCAAATTTATTTCTGTTGCATCTTGATATCCAAGGTGGAAATAATTGAGGTCACACTCACACATCACAGGCAGACAGAAAACAGAATTCTAAAATGTTTCGAAGCAATTTCACTTTATTGAAAATATACTGTAGCATGGGGATGGGCAGGAGTGGTAATCAAGATACTTAATCAGAAAATGTGGATGTTCCTTATCAGAACGGACTCGGGTATTAAACAACTGGGTGTGGTACATTCTCGTGTGTACCAACTAAGTATCTGCTGGTGGCCAGGGAAATGGGATTCTCCTTTTTATCCGCAGGAACTAAATTATGAAATTCCTGCCAGCTCAACTTCCTTTTAGCAGGTTCTTATCTCTCCCAGCCAGTCTCTGAGAATGAATCTTCCTAATCCCCCTTAAAAAATATATATATTTTTTTAACTAAAAAATATATATATATTTGATTAAATCATCAGGGGATATACATATATATATATATATTTTAAAGGTCCAAAACTTTGAACTTGGATGTGTTAGTCAGAACTCTTTGGGTTGCAAGCAACAGAGCCCGATGCAGATTATATTCAACATAAAGGGGAAGTTTGGGGTTTACATTACTAGGAAATTCAGGATGAAAGATATCCGGCACGTTTGGATCCAAACTCAGTGGTATTGTTAAGACTCTTCATTAATTATCTCAGTTCCTCTTTGGATGCTCGTCTCATTCTCGTCTTTGGCAGGTGGTTTTCTTCCGAACTAGTGGTCAAGGCCAGCCTCATGGTTATGTGACTCTCCCGTTCACAAAGTTCCTGGCACTAGAAGGGCCCCAAGCACAGACATGTGAACAAGCCCAGCCCAGACTAAGTGAGTCAGACCTGGATCAGCAGAACCCTTCAGCAGACTTATGAACAAGAATAAATGCTCAGCACGTTTGAGTTTGGGGGCAGTCTGTCATGTAGCATTATTATGGCTATCAATAACAAATACAGGGGACTACCAATACTCTCCTGATGCCCTACCACCCACTGTGAGACTTTTTAAAACATGCATTATACAGTATTTATCTTTCTATTCCCCAGCAGTACTTGGCACAGTGCCTGACACTTAGCACTTGGCCAATAAAGATTTGTTGAGAAAAAAAATTACCCTCCATGACTTCCTTATTATGCTGTTCCTTGTTTCAGTGAAATGTCCTAAGTGACTTCCCTGTAGTTACGGACGTCATCCCCATTTCACTGAGCTTCTGACCTGACCTCTCCATGAAGACTGTTCTCGATAGCTCACCAATATCTTCTGTGCTGCCTGCTGACTACGATGGTCATACGTCTTCCCTTACCTCACTTGACATGTCCATAGCTTTAGGGACAGTTGGTTACTCCTTTCTTTATAGAACACTTTCCTCTTCTGGCTTGGTTTTTCTCTTACTTCGCGGGTTGCCTTTCTGCAGTTTCCTTGTTTGGATCTTCTTTCTTATTATTCTAAATAAAGGACTATCCCAGGGCCTTAGACCCTGGATTTCTTCTTCACTTTTCTTTCTGGTCTTCATTTGGTGACTTCAACTATCCTCATGGCATCAAATACCTTTTCGATATTGATAACCCCTAAATACTGACTTTCAGCATGGACTTCCCCAAATCTATGTGCCTATCTGACATCTCTATTGGGGTTTCCAGATGCTATTTTAAACCTAACACCATGAAAATGACTTTTATTCTCTACCGACTTCCCCATTCTGCTCCTATTCTGTAGGCTCCATTTCAGTAAGGGGTATCACCACACCACAGAGATACACAAGACAAAAATCCAGGCACTATTCTTGTTTCCTCTATTGCCTTTACTCCAGCATTTATCCCTCAACAAGGCCTACCAATTCTACTTCAAAGTCACCCCTGCATTCTTCCACTTTTCTACATCTTTCCTACCACTCCAAGACACCATCATCTCTTGCCTGGAGGACTACAACAGTTTCCATGTTAATTTCTTATTCTTTAAAAAATTTTTTTTTAAATTTAAGTAGGCTCCATGCCCAGCATGGAGCCCAATGTGGGAGGGAGAGGCAGAAGGAGAGCGAGGATTCTCAAGCAGACTCCCCAATGAGCATGGAACCCGACTCGGGGCTCAACCCCAGGACCCCGAGATCATGACCTGAGCTGAAATCAAGAGTCAGATGCTCAGCTGGCTGAGCTACCCAGGCACCCCTAATTTTCTTTAAATAAAAATATAACATGTTAAAAATATATCTTAAAGTGACATGTTTTGTTTGAGGAGTAAACATTTTTTTAAAAATGTAGATTGAAATTTAAAATTATGACATGAGAACAGATTAATTTTTTTTTCATAATCTAACGCTTGCATTCTTAACATTTGAGCCATAAAAATTACCTGGTAAATTTTTAAAAGAATTTATTTTCTCACCTTAATTATTTGATAGGACAGGAAGTATTAGGCTGTTATTTTAAAGCACATTTCTGCAAATAGCATTATTTCAGTATACAAGGTCTCTATTCCCATTAAATTTAAAGCCAAACGGGTGTAAAAGTTGCTGCACTTTTTTAACATTGATTTTTTTTAAAAAAGAACTAAAAACATCTTGATGCAGTAAATAACATTTTGATCAGACGCATGTAACCTCTAAATCTGATGAAAAGAACCATGTGATGAATTCACTGAATTAATATAGTATAATTCAAAGTGATGGCTCCACATTGATTTTAATTTCAATGATTTTTTTTCTCGAATCAATGGTCCATGATGGGTTAAAGAAAAGTGACAAAAAATAAACACACACTAAAGCTGTACAGTGGTCAAATCCACTATGGATGCTAGGGCTCGTCACCCTATTGTCTGCTGACAAAACAGTTTGAGTAACTGAGCCTTGAGCTCACGTATCTGATCTGAAAAAAACAGACAAATGAAAACTTACTTAACTCACATTTAGAGGTTTTCAACTGTTTTTTTAAAGGTAAAAAAAAAAAAATCAATGAATTACTTTACTGATTGCTTTTTTAGAAGTTTCATGAGCCCCAGCTTGAAAGTTTCCCTTCTGACGAGAGGGTGATTGTTGGCAGTCTGGGTTGGGGGAGCCTGGGAGTTAGTGGAAGAGGAAGAGGATGGGAGTACTGATGGCATCGATGTGACACGCACACGTCACCAACATGACAGGTGCGCATGTGTCCCTGGAGGTGTGGGTCCGACTCTGGACAATAAAAAGGCTTATAATGGTATAGCAAGTATTTCTGAAACATTATTTTTACCTGAAGGAAAAATAGCAAATTCTTTATTAAATTAAGTACAAATACAAACAGGGGTGCCTGGGTGGCTCAGTCGGTTTAGTGCCTGACTCTTGATTTCAGCTCAGGTCATGATTTTCTGGGTTGTGAGATCAAGCCCTACATCAGGCTCCACTCTGTGGGGAGTCTGCTCGAGATTCTCTGTCTCCCCTCCCCCTCAACTTGTGTGTGCACACTCTCTTTTAAAAAACAACAACAAAAAACCCCAAATACAAATATACTGTGGAATAGAAAGCAACATTTCTATAGGATTTCAAGGTAAAACGTATCATCCCAGGTCTCCTAAAGGTTCCTCTTCAGTTCAGAGCCCTCTTAGTGGAAAAGGGAGACTCTGAGGAAAGGATCTTGAGGGAGGGATAAATCTGGATCCAAATTCCCTCCACTTCACTTACTAGAGAAATTACCTGACCCAGGTAGACCTCCGATGCCTCCTTTGTGAATGGGAATTACCTAATTTTTCTCCAGGAAATCCTTTCCACTCCATTCCAACCCAGTTTTAGGTTTAAAGGGTAGAGTCTGTAAGGCCAGGGGTGGGCTAGGAAGTTTCTCACTTGACTATGGGATGACGACAGCGGCACACGAGCCCTGCGCTGAGAACGAGTGAGGAGACCTTATCCAAAAGAGTAAGAGGGGAGAGCCAAGTGTATCAAAATGGACGGATCCAGAGCCAGAGCACTGCTCCGGAACCAGAAATACATAAAAACGCAAAGCTAGAGCACAGACTGCAAATATGAGGGGTTGGGCTCCATTGCCTAGAACCAGCTGCTCCTGCTGTCCCTCTAAGTCTCTGAGAAACAGTAGGGGATGGGGTGGATGGTGCCGGGACAGATGATGCAAAACGGTGGCCAGATCCGACCACATATTTGTTTTGTTCAGCTCACAGAGTTGTGTTTGTTTTTCTAACTGACTCACTTGGCTATATTCAAAGGTTTAAAGTACTGGCCTGAAAATCAGGTTTTGTCATAGTCTCTGCCCTTCCCTCTGTCTCCTCGCTACTGAGAAGTCACCAGTTCTAGGTATGTGTCTGTTGTTACCCCTTGCTCATTTCATTTATTTTACCTTACTCACCTGTCTGGCCTCAAGGGCCTGTAATTTGACCCCTCGTTTAAAAGGACAGGGAAAGAATGGACTGGGCAAATACTCTCTTCGGTTTGCTGTAGAGATTGCTGCAGATACTATCCAACCTGCCTGGGCGGAGCTTGGCAAGCGCGAAGCATTCAGTAAACATGGGGCCCGCCCCCATCGCCTTCCTAGTCATCATTTTGCCTCCGGTGTATTTTGGGGGCCGTCGGGAAGTCATAGGTTGCACGGGGAGAAGAGAGATTTCTGTCTCTAAGCGTATACCACCTAGCATTTGCAGGAGAGGTAGGCAATGTCATTGTGTCTGGCTGTCAGGATGAGCTGCTAGATTCACAAGGATTAAATCCTTGTTGGTGGCGAGTCTGTGTCCTAATGACTGGGGACAGGACACCCAGCGGAGTGTGTTTATGTCAGATAAGCTATTCAAGCAAAACTGTATTTAGTCCCGCAGTCACCTTGAGCTTGTCCACCTTCGGAGGGAATAGAAGGACAAATGTCAAGCAGAAGCTCAAACCGTCCGGGCTCACAATGTACTTTGTGGCTTTGTCGTTGGATCTTGCACTTGAACCAGAGACATGAAGAAAAGATCACCCCAGGCTCTGCGTTTACTATCAAACACGAAATGAGACTGTAATTGGATCTGTCAGAGGAGTCCCTTTTAAGAAAGAAATAATGTACCGTGCCACTCCCCCACCAATGGCACTCCAGGGACAAAGGAGCTCAGGGAGAGTGTCAACGGGTGTGCAGTATCTTGCCTTCTAGTCTGACATGTGGTGAAGGGGAGTTTATAACATTAAGAAGAAAAAGTGACCATCTGTAGTCTGGGGATATTTTTATACCTCTAGACCTTTTTCCCCAGATTACTAAAAGACGCGACCATAATAGAATTATATCTGTCAGCAGGGTCCATGTCATGCCTCAATTTACAAAGTCTGTAAAAGCAGAAACTTCCTCTTCATCATGAGATTCTGCTTACTTGCTTCTTTCTATATCTAGATAACTCCTACCTACTCTAAGGAGAGAATGCAAGACTTTCTTTTGCATACCATTTTTTGTTTCGTTTTGTTGGAAATATCTAAAACCGGCAAAACTAACAATTAAAGTTTTAACGTGATTTGGACACGTAATTCCTGGTGGTACTATCACACATTTGCACTCAGCTGGTTCTCCAACTGTGCTGTGCATACGGATCACAAGCCATGGTCAGGGAGAGAGAGAGAGAGAAAAGCCCTGAATTACAGTGTTCGCCGATTTTCATGGTGTAAATACTTTCACCATGGCAAATTTCAGTCTGCCAAGCTGACCTCAACTAGCTCCCAAATTCCTAAAATTCCTGAAATTTTAACACTCTGCTATTCAAAGTTGCTACTTACCAGCCCTGGTACGCCACTGCCGGGAGGGCTTGGGAAAACTGCTATTTCTGGGCTCCACCTCCAAAGATTCTGATTCAGTAGGTCTGGGATGGGGTCGGAGAATTTGCCTTTTGAAGGAAGTGGAAGTGAAATTCTTCCACTGCCTCTACCAAGTGGAAGGTGATGCTTAGAGCAGCATTTTCCAAATAGGTTTCATGGAGCCATAGTTTGGAAAATGATAATAACTATTTCGGGGTGATGGGGCACCTGGGTGTCTCAGTGGGTTTAGAGTCTGCCTTCGGCTCAGGTCATGATCCCCGGGTCCTGGGATCAAGCCCCGCCTCAGGCTCCCTTCTCAGCCCCGCCTCCCACTCATACTCTCTCCCCAGCTCTCTCTCTCAAATAAATAAATAAAATCTTTAAAAAATAAATAAATGTTTCAGAGGGACAAAAAACAGACTTCAGTGGTTAAATGTTGAGAAATGCTAAGGCAAGCAAAGTTCAATAGGTTTTCTCCAGGGAAGGTGGCATGTCTAATCTGCTCATCTTCAAGATGGTAAATCAGTAAGAAGGTACTGAGCACAGTATTGTAGACATGTATTTGATCCTAGAACACTTTGCCCAGGCACACTGTTTTGGGGAATAACATTAGTATATACGGTTCCATTTATGGAACTAGCGTGAGATCTCTGAGTCATGGGATTTTGCAAACAATTTCGTTTTCACGATACTGGGCAAGAGGTTGTACTGCAGACTTTTCAGAAGAAAACTGAAACTCGGTGAGTGGCAAATGGGAAGTCCTTTGTCTAAATATAACCTTTGTCACCTCTTTCAATACCAGATCGAGGCAAGGAAACAGACACAGAGCTCTTTAGTGTTCTTGATGCTTATGGCCGAGAGGAATTTGAATTATTCAGTTCCCAAATTTTAAAGCGAGAAGAGGCCTTAGAGATTACAGCCGGAGAATTTCAGAGCTAGAAGAGATTGGAGAGGTCATTTGGTCAAATCCTTTTTTTTTTTTTTTTTTTTAACATAGGAGGAAGTAAAAGCCCATGGGGATTAGGTACATTTCCTGGTGCTGGGGCTAAGACGGTCTGATGCCATCCACTGCTCTTTTATATTGAAATCTCTTCTCTTTCCTGGAAAAAGTTCAAGATTCCAGCCGCCTCTGATGCCTGTTTGAGGGAACAGTTAGGGGGCTCAAAGTCCAAAATGTCCTACCCCGAGCTGTTTTGGAATAATTCTCTTAAATTAAACTAGATATCTGCATCCTTTGAAATCCTGATTAGTCAGGGGTGTTTGATTCTGATAACTCACGAGGGAGGAAATTATGCTCTGAGGTCCAGCAGCTGCCAGAAGGCAAGCTGTCAGAGTCATACTAGCTCACGAGGTCTCTTTCTCTCCATTTTATCAGCAAAATGGCTGGGAACAAAGGCGCGGAGGGCAAAGCTGTATGAGGAAATACGACACTGCAGAAAGCGGTCCTGTGTCCAGCTTTGTTCCTGGAAGGGCAAGAATGTTTTCTTTTTTCTTTCTTTTTTTAAAACATATTTTCTGATGTTACTTCATTCGAGTGACATATAAATATCAAACAAAACACCTGTGATGTGTGACAGTAGAAAGTTCCAGATCTGAGTTGCCCAAAACAGAACGTTCTTTTGTACTCATTAAAACAACACTGTCCGCTTTGCATTTTACATTCATCATGCCATTGAAATGCGATGAAAGGGGGTGGCTGAGTTCATGAAATAGAATAATTACTCTCTTATCTCCCTCTCAATACCCCCCTGCCACTCTCCCATCTTTATATGTAAGCTGTAGGTGATTCAGGAATTACAAAGATTGGTATTGCGGTGGTACAGTTAAAATCAATAAGGCTCACTCTTTCCCTTTATCGATTAGCCACATTTACGGAGTATTAGCTGTGTGCCAGGTACTGTGCTAGGCTAGGGCACTGAGTGGCAACACGCCTGGTGCCTGGTCTCATGAAGCTAGGTGTCTGGGTAGGAGACAGTGTAAAAAAAAAACAAAAGCGTATAGAATGACCACTTGTGATAAATGCTTTGAAAGGAAGGTAGTCGGTACCATGAATGCATATGACATGACACCATGACCTAGACTGATTCTTCTCCAGCCCTGTGTGCTAGAGGATCAGTTTTCCCCTCTAATCTGTCGTGGGCTGAAACTGGTGGCACGTGGTGTCATAAATGACTCACCACATGACTTAGATGACATTTGGACTGGTCTTTTTTTTATTATTATTATTTATGTGAGAGAGAGAGAGAGCACGCACAAGGGAAGGGAGGAGCAGGCTCCCTGCTGAGCAAGGAGCCCAATGCAGGACTCGATCTCAGGACCCTGGGATCATGACCTGAGCCGAAGGCAGACGTTTAACCGACTGAGCCACCAAGGTGTCCTGACACTTGGATTGGTCTTTACCCTTTTCAATGAGATTAGTCTACTGATCATGTGCTTGGATGCCACCGCAATATCAAAATACCAGAAAAATTTCTAAATGCGTACTTCTCAATTTTTGTGTTGATCTCATTGCGGATGGCTTGTGGACTGGCACTGAACTGGGTGGACTGCACGTTGAGTAGCCCTGACCTAGCCGATCAAATCGAGGAAGGCTTCCTGGAGGAGATGATTTTTGCACAGTGATCTGGAGAATGAATAAGCAAAACAGAGATGGGAAAGAGAATCCAGGCGTGAGAACGCCGGAGAAGGCCCATATTGCTGGAGCAGGCGAATGAATGAGCAGGAAATCGATCGAGATGCGCTAGCTGGAAAATGCCATGCCAGGCCTGTGGGATCTTCCTGTTTTCTTCCTGACAAGCAGCAGCTCTGGAAAGATTTTAAACAGTGCACTGCAGTGTGGGTGGCACATTAAGGGGACAAAAGCGGAAGGAGGGAAACCCACGAACAGACTATCCAGTGGTCCAGGCAGCCGGAGCCAGGGTGGGGGGCGGTGGAAGCATGAGGCATGGCGTGTTGAGAAGGACAGTAGGATTTGGTGGTGGAGTGGATAGGGGTTGAAGGAACGGGAAGATGGCTCTTCTGGAAGCTCACTCATCATCCCAAGTCTTCACTCTAACGCAGACAAGGAATACAGCTTCTTTTCTGTTCAGGATCCGAGGAGCCTCTTTATCCTCTTGGCAGTTTCCTTGCAGGGAATGGAAGCCCAGTTCCCACATGCTGACGCCCTGCATCAATATTTTTAGATGTGCTTCACAACTGCCATTCTTTCTCCTTTTGACTTTCCATTTATGGAACTCATCGAGTTCTTCCTTTGTGCATAAATTCTCCACTGTATGTTCCCTCAGTTTTTCCCCTGAAACATCGGTTCTAGAAAATATTAATGAGTACTGGATAAAAAAGGAATCCCACCAAAGAATACATTTGGGAAACCCTGTGAAGCGGAGTCAGATTTTTTTTTTTTAAATGCAGGACTTCTCAGAGCATTTAATATGTTAATGTAAAACTTCAGTTTCTAAGAGGAGAGGTAGAAAATATAGCATTTCCAACTGTAGTGTTCCAAATATAATGTTTCCTTATTTAGTTATGGGATCCTTTGCGCCAGGAGCATCTATTAGGCTAGTGTCCTTTGGAATATTCTTTGGGAAAGAATGCTTCACAGTAACTAGAGAAGCCTTATCCTCAGCACTGGAAGATCAGTTCTGCTTCACAGGTTTTGAGGCAAGAGGAGTTTTTTTGTTTCGTGTTGTGTCACAATCTAGGTCCATTTCATAAGGTGCTTTTACTGAAAAGCTAAGTGAGTCTTTGGAACTGGGAATAGCCCCTGCCCTGTGTTTGACTAAGCTTGTAGTTCCCGCTCTGCTCGAGAACTGCCATGCCAACTCTAAGAGTCCATCGGAGGCGGCCCCCGATGTGTCTGTCGGGGGCGGTAGGTCCCACACAGGCTGGAAGCCTAGAAGGGAGAAGGCTGAGTGATGCCCTGATGTGCTCTGCTGACATTTGTGAAATAGCAGTAAATTTCCCATCGAACCGAATGGAGAGCAGCAGTAGTTATAAAGGATGGCTCTGTCGGCTGCAGCCGCTCTTTTTTTAAGATTTTATTTTATTTATCTGACAGAGAGAGAGAGATCACAAGTAGGCAGAGAGGCAGGCTGAGGGAGAGGGGGAAGCAGGCTCCCTGTCAAGCAGAGAGCCCGATGTGGGGCTCGATCCCAGAACCCCGAGACCATGACCTGAGCCGAAGGCAGAGGCTTTAACCCACTGAGCCACCCAGGCACACCCCGCAGCCGCTCTTCTGCCCATCCTTCCTTCTCTCCGGTGTCTGAAGGCAACCAGGGAGAATAGCAAAGAAACGCCTTTAAAAAAAAAAATTGACCGACAAGTTTTGTTCACGTCTAACACCTGCATTTGTAAGCAGGTGATCTGGATCAGGGCCCCTCAGACTTGAAGGTTCAAGGACCTTATATGGACCCGGGCACTGTATTAAAGGTGCAGGTTCCAATGGAGTCGATCTTTGTGGGGTCAGGGGTTCCCCGTTTCTAACAAGCTCCCAGGGGAGGCCAGAGCTGCCATGAACAGGGCACACGTTGAGCAGCAATGATATACATTTCATTGCTTCTCAGATTTTAGTGTGCCCGAAAATCCCCTGGCCTATTTTCGACAAAAGCCCATGTCTGGGCTTCCCTTCTGGAGGTGCTAATTTTGTATATCTGGATTTTTATCTGGTCCCTTTACCTTCGTATACTCAGTGTGCATTTCTTAAACATAAGATTACTCTCTTCATAATCACAGTGCAAACTAACCTTGTATAATAGTGTTACTTAACCTACAAATATTAGTCACATCTTTCTGACTGTCCCAATAATTTTGTTTATTACCGCATACGTTACCGCCTCCTTCCCCCCCCAACCCCCCAAGATAGAAAGTTCTGGCCCAGGCCAAGGAGGCCAGGTGTTTAACATTATCAAATTAGCTGAGGCCTGAGACAATAGGAAATAATAGGATATGGTAAGAATGGTGGCTCTCTGGGGTGACTGTCAGGCCTGGAGGCGTCTTAATTAGAATATCTCCAAACCACAGGGGTAAACTAAGTTCCTTACAGTCACTCACAAACCCTCTCACCCCTCCCCAGCTCCACACCAACTACCGAGTCCTTGAAGTGTTAGCTCCCAAGTGTGTGGTTTCCTCTCCGGGCTCCCGTCCTTCCCCTATCACAGCCACTGTGCTTGGCCACAACACACAGCCACAGCCGGTGACAAGGAACAAGAGGTAATCCATCATCCATTCAGACAAACATTTAAATGCTGGTTATAAAGGCCAGGCGATCTCGTGAGTTTTTAAGCTTGCGAAATACGAGCCAGAATATTGTTTTTTTAACTACCTGGTTGGCGCTGGCTGGTGCCAAGGTCGCACCCGGAACACTAGGGTTGGTGAGAGTCTGTCTAGGGCTGGTGAGAAGCAGCCACCATCCCGGCATGCAGGGTCCCCTAGGAAGGAAAACCAGAGCCGATGTCAGCCGAAGATAGCTTTCATGACATGTGACCGAAAGAAACGACCTTCCTTCAGAAAGGCATTTTCTCACTTCGTGTTTTAGGGAAGTTGGTTCTGCTCTGAAGTCAGATGTCTGATTTTTCTGCTAACTGGCGTCTGGGCCATCAAAGCCCCGTCAGCGTAAATGAGGGCCTTGGTCGATCCTAGCACGTAAGCCATGCACAGGACCTGCCTTCCACAGCTCTTAACCGAAACCCTGGTGCCCACGTGCGTTTCAGAACCCGAATGTTTGCGGAGTCTAGAAAAGCAATAGGACCATATACCATGTATGATGCAATACACCAGCAGAATCGGGGGGCCATACCTCAAAACCAAATACATTCATATTTCTGCAACCCAACGATGGCTATCCATGATCAAGTGCAAGAAATAAAGATGAAATCGGTTTTCCCACGAGTTCCAGTGAGGGAGTATAGCCACGTGGTTTAGGTCAACTCGGATTTTACTTCCAAGGAACTTGAGAAAAAACTTTCACGTTTTTAACTCTTTCTGTCTCTTGGGATCGCAGAGAAGGCATTAAGGACCTGCTCAAGTATCTGTTACTATAGATTTTGGTCTGTTGAGCTCTGTAACACAGATGTTTCTTTTTTAAAAAAGCAGTGGCAATTATGAAAATTAGGAAAACCAAATGAAAACATGCTAAATGGAGAGCATGCTAAAATGTGGAATACTGGCTTTTCTGTCCATTATGATAACATCAGGTGGGGTGCCTCGTCAGGAATCATGCTGGTGCTTTCTATTGATTAGATCATTTGTTTCACTTAAGAACTTTCTGAGGATGGTACTATTATGATCCCTTTTTTTATAGATGAGAAAACTGAGGCTCAGAGAGGTTAAGTAACTTGCCCAAGGTCAACTGGCTCATAAATAACAGAGCTGGGAGTAGAACCCATGTCTGTCTGACTCCAGTGACCCTGAAGTCCATGGTCATGATGCTGCTGTACCCATGCCAAGTTGGAGGGCAGTGCTTCTTGTTTATTGTGCTTGTGTGTGTAGTGGAAATGCAATCAGCTGTCCTGAAAAACAGTCAGATTACTTCTGTGCACCTACTTCAATTTTCAACATTTTGGTCAATTCATCGATCCAAAGCCTGCTATCCCCGTTACATATTATTACCACATTAAAATAATGTGTGTTGAGCTTATGGAAGTGATTCACTGTATTATTTTTTTTTTAAGATTTATTTATTTACTTTTAGAGAGAGAGGGAGAGAGAGATCGAGGGAGAGATAGTGTGAAAAGGCAGGCAGGGAGGGGCGGAGAAAGAGGAAGAGCATCCCAAGCCGACTTCCCACCCAGCATAGAGCCTGATATGGGGCTCGATCCCAGAGCCCTGAGATCATGACCTGAGCCAAAATCAAGAGTCTGATGCTCAACCGACAGTGGGTGCCCCTACTGTGTTATTTATACTTTTCAAGAGTAGACATGGATTAAAATTTTTTTTAAAAAACGGATACAGTGAGGGCTCCTAAAGAAGTAAGCAGCTGTTGCCCAAAGACAAAATAACCCCTGAGTTCAATTTACATGGGAGGGCCATTGCCCAGCTCCCATTTTGTGCCTTGTAGTTCACTTATACTGGGGTGACAAAAACGAGCGAAGCTCTTGTCCTAAAGTCACTCATAATGGAGGGGAAGATAGACAAGTAGACAAGTAATCACACAATTACGTAGAGTCACCCCCGGGATGGGAAGCAAGGAGCTTAGAGGAGAAGAGCCATAGAGAAGCGATGGTCCCCACGTGGGCATGATATGCGTAGCACAAGGCCATTCCCTCCGTTCCAGTAAAAAACACACTCTCTTAATGTGTGTGTGTTTGTGGCAAAACCGAGGCTGGATTGTGAAGTGGGAAAAATTAATTAATAATTTAAATTGGGGGTTATGTGATGAGCCCTGGGTGTTACATGCAACTAATGTATCGTTGAACATTATATCGAAAACTAGTGGTGTACTATATGTTGGCAATTGAATTTAAATAAAAAAAAGTAATACATTTTGGGTCATGATTACATTTCCAAAATGCCCAGCTTAATCAAATTCCCTCGCCTAACCTTCTGTCTGTGCCATTACCTTCTCTTCTCTCTCTCACCACTCCCTCCCAGCCCCACGGATGCTGCAGACACGCTTCCAGCCTGGAGCTTTTGTACTTGCTGTACTTTGGGGGAATAGTGTTCTCCACGAGGCTGGCTCCCTCGCCTCCTTCAAGTTCTACCCCAGTGCAGCTGACCCTGATCGCTTTCATCACCTGCCATCCCGGTGCTTCTTCCTGGCACTTTTTTTTTTTTTTTTGCACCTCACTCATCACAATGGGGTTGCATTCTATACTTTAGTTATGTGCTTGTTTACTAGTTATGTTTATGCAACCGTAACTAATAGCTCCCCAAGGGTAAGAATTTTGTTTAATTCACTGTTGTCTCCCTGGTTTGGGGACAGCATCTGGCGGTAATAAGTACACACTCAATATTTGCAGAATGAGTGAATATGTTTCTATGGTCAGCCTGGCCATATTTAACTTGGTGTTAGCCAAGAGTTTATTAGAGTTGTCATCCTCTGTTAATAAGAAGGCCCAAAGAATGCAAGCAATTTTATAATCCTTTAGCATCTTCCTCTAAGAAAGCTCCTCCATCAGTATCGTCATGGAGGGCATTGTCTCAATGCACAACGTTTACTGACACTGAAAAACAATGAACTTCACAGAAAAGTAGGATTCAGGACCATGTAAATTGGAAATCCAAAGTATGGATGCCATGTATTTCTAGGAGCTAGCTCATAACCTATGGAAATGTCTTAACAAGTGGAATTACTTTGGGGAATACACCTCAACCCAGGACTCGACCCTCTTTGCCATACAGGCTGGGAACCTCAGTCTTGTTAAGGTCCTCGAGTTCAGGAGTTTGGGGGAGATTAACTCACACTACCAAATTCAAAGGGATTGAAGAATATGCCAGAACGTGAGATGTAAAGTTCAGAATGAGGAATGGATCTGTTACACGGACCAGAACTCTCACCCATGGGACTTAAGTGGCTTCTTCTCTCCCTATAGGCAGATGGACACGGAGGCGCCAATGACCTTCAGGAGCCTTGGTGGGCAGGATGGACTCTGATGATGGGAGATGGTCTATAGTGAGATGGTCCAATCCCTCACTGGGGATGACTCTGCCCCAGAACTGGGGCCAGGAAACCTCTTTCTCTGCTACATTCCCCCAACATGCCTCTGTCACTCTCTCCAGCTTTCCTTGGAAGACCAGCTGCCGAAGGAATATTGTTTTTCTTTTGATGCATCAATCCCTCCCACCAACACAGAGCCACGTCCTGCCCTGGCCTGTGAACTGCTTTATTTTGTTAAGGTAACCGCATATCTCTCACACCTCTGTTCTTTGATCACTGAACTCTGAGAGAGCAACCTTGTTTTCAATTTCTTAGAGAGCCCTTCCCATATGGCTTCCAAGTACCCTCTATGATTCCTAATTAACCCCAAATCGTCACTGTCACCTTTGCTTCCCCCATATCTTAACACCAGAAGATGCTTCTGGAAAACAAACAGCTTCTTGGATCGGGATCATACGTGTGGCAGTAGAAGGTGGCTTCTAGGAGGCGTGCACACTCAGGCAAAGTGTTCTGTTACTTAAAGCTGTGTCCTTTCTGTGTTTTGATTTCTGGGCACCGACTTGATGCCAGGGCACTGACCGTCTTGAACTTTATGAAAGAGACATCTAGTGGGGCTGAAGTAGAAAATTGTCACTCTAAATTCTACGTCCCGAGGACTGGAAGATTCAGTGCCAAGAGGGACCTCTAGTGTTCTGCAAAAAGTCCAACTCAATCACGCTGAAGATTCTTTTGATGTCATTTCCCAGCTTCCAGGTGTCAAACAAGAGTGTATTTTTTTTCAGTTTGCCATTCTATCTACAAAATACAGAGGCAAAGCCTATTCAGGATTTCTAGCTAGGTATTTTTAAGTGGCTGAATTTAAATAACTTCTCAGTACAGGAAATGTGTTCTAGTGGAGGGTCAGGAGTACACTGTCTCCAACAGCCCGTAATGACACCAGATGTAATTTACTGAGCATTTACTGGGTGCCCTGCGCGGGGGCCTGGCTCAGCACTATTGGCCAGTGCTGCTTTTAAACATTAACTGCACTATTTTTTTCTCCTTGTTTTTCAGATGAAGAATCTGAGACACAGGGAGGTTAAGCAACCAAGTTGAGGTAACAATTAAGTGGCAGGGCCCGACCCTGATCTCATATCTGAGTCCAAAGCCTGTGTTCTTTCTTTTCTTTTTTCAATCAGAATATTTTTTCTTAAATAGCTTTATTGAGATTTAATCCACATGTTCTATAATTCATCCATTTAAAGTGTAGAATTCACTGACTTATTAAATTTACGGAGTTGGGCAACCCTCACTATAATCTCTTTTAGAACATTTTTATCAGCCCTCAAAGGAACCCTGAGCCCCTTAGCTATTCCTCTGTAAGGCGATCAGTTTTTTTTTTTTAAAACCACTTCGTTGAGGTATGATTGATACGTAAAAAAACTGTACATATTTAATGCGTACCAGTTGCTGAGTTTGAGGATAAGTATACACACGTGAAGCCATCACCACCATCGAGGCCACAAACATTATCCATCACCTTCCCAACTTTCTTCCTGCCCCCTTTATTACTGTCACTATCATCATTCCTACGACTGTGGCAGAAACCCTTCACATAAGATGCACCCCATTTAGCAAATTTTAAGTATAAGATACAGCATTGTTGGCTACAGGTACTATGCTGTATAGCTGATAACCAGAATTTTTTCACTGTGCAAAACAAAAAATTTATACCCTTGACCATCACCTCTCCATTTCCCGTTCCACCCAGTCCCTCTGCTTCTATGAGCTTGACCATCTTATTATTTCACATGTAAGCGAGATCGTCACAGTATTTGTCTTCCTGTTGCTGGTCCAAGCCTGTATTTTTAACCCTTACACTTGCACATACATCTGGAGGAGGCTAAAAGCTCACCTTTCTCCCACTATCTTTCTCCTTCTTCATTCATTCTTCTCCCCCTCCTGCCCTCCTTCCCTTCCCCCACTTCTTTCACTCTTTCCAGCCTTCTCTTTATTCTTCTGAGCAGGCAAACGTATCCATTTTCCATCAGAAGCTTGGTGACATTTGCAATGGGAGTGGATTTGTTTTTTTCAGGGTTGTGCTTATAATGGCATTTTTTGACAGCCCATGGGAATTGGCATGTTTTGTCTTGACACTACTAAATACTCTCCCGCATGAAATCAAAGCAGATCTTTCACGTGTCACTGCCCAGTAATGGCTTTTCTTGGGTGGTGTCCAATCCAGAGAACTGATGCTACTTTATTCCCCTGATGAAAACTGTTATTTGGCTCTTTCCAGCTCTTAAATTATCCTGTCTTAGCATCTCTATCTCAGCTGAAGAGGTAAATCTGTTTTAAAGAACAGGTACTAAAAATAAATAAATAAATAAATAAATAAAGAAAGAAAGAAAGAAAGAAAGAAAGAAAGAAAGAAAGAAAGAAAGAACAGGTACTTTTTTTTGGTGAAACCAAGGCATCAAGGTTGAACAAGTGTTTGTTAGAAGTTGAGCATTCAAAGCCTTTTAGCTTATTACAGTGCCTGGAAACTCATGGCTTTTCCAACTGCAAATAGTTTTTGTCTTCGTGTTTTTGCTTTGCTTTGTTTTGCACTAGACCTAGGAGGGAATTTTTCAGGACTTTCAGGAAAAATATATGATTTGGTCATACGTAGGGAGGTTGTAGACAGGGTGGTTGAGGAGATACTCTGCACAGATCTTGCTGTTAGTGCATAAGCAACTCATCTGTCTGCCCAGCATCTTTCTGTTGGTAAATTCCCCTCCCACAGATGTTTGGTGGTCTGTCACTCACATAGAGATTTTTCCTGAGGGTTGGGCATCTTAGCCAGACTGGACAAGCCTACCCCATCTCTCCGATACAGTAATGTGTCTTGAGATGAACATCTAACTCAAACAGAGCCATTCAAAGTCACATTAGGGGCTAACAGAGAAAAGTTCCCTCCTTCTGAAGACTGCAAGAGCAAAGAACCATTTAAGTCTGTATCTACTGAAATAATCTGTGCTGCCAAGTAGAGAAAACTTGCTTAAGGAGGAATGAAGCAGAGCTTAAAGGCAGAGATGGCGCAATTACATCTTAATGACATAATCTGATGTCCTGGATCCAGCTATGCCTGAACTCAAACCTATTCCTCCTCACCTTTTCAATTATAAGAATGAATAAATGGACATTTGGGTCAAACTAATTTGAGTTGGGTATTTGCCATTTGAAACTGACAGTGTCTTGACTGATAACAACAACGTATGCAGAAATTACTGGTCAAACAAACAGGAAGTGAACAAATAGGATTCATTTACCTTCAGTATCAGTACTCTTCCGGGGAGGATCTCATGAGGGCCAGTAAATTGTCTCCTGGCATCAACTTGAATGAATGAAGACTTTGCTTTGTTCCTGCCCTTCCACCATCCATACAGAGTAACTGAAAGTTTCACTCTGTCTCCTGAATCTTCTCCATCCACCCTGCGTAGGCCATGCCTGTTTAACTAAGGACACGGTTGTTCTGATTACAGTTTTTGATAAAAGTAAATATTAACAATGTCTAATTCTTCACAATTGAGTTGCATGACACTGGCCCTTGAACTATTTGGTACCAAGGACATCTTTTCTTTTCCGTGAGAAAGATTTTGCTTACCAAAACATCACACTAAATAATTATGGATTTGTTTTCATTATATGGAATAAATCGATATAAAAAAAGCAATAAATCAGAAGCGTTTGTCATTTGCTAAAACCAGCATTTCTACACCAAACTGGAATAATTCCTGCTATGAACAGCAATCTGAGTGTAATGCTATAATTTAGAATTTTTGCAATATTGCATATATTGTAAATGTATCATAAATACCACATATGAAAAATATAAATATATATATATACACACATATACCTTTGCCTTTGGAGACTCCTAATTGAGAACATCTGACCTATTGAGCACTGGCACTGTATTAAGTGCTAGGAAGATGTGTGGCATGGACCCTGCCCTCATGGAATGCGTAGTTCAGTTTCATTCTTCCCTCCACGGAAAGTTTACTGACTGCTTATCAAGCAGAATTCCTTGAACAAAGCTGAAGGAGACATGGTCCCTGCTCCCAGGGAATTTACAGCTTGACTGACAAGAAAATGCAACTAACATAACTCACAGGCCACTAAATGCCGTAACAGATTAATGTGTATCTGACACGTTAGATTAACTAGGATTCCACGAGAACATTGCTATAGCCGCTGGCCAACCTGCTGTCTTCAGTTCTTCTAGCTCCAGCGGCTGTGGCGGCAAAGCCAACGCTACCCGCCCGCGCGGTGATCGGCACCGTGCACCTGCAAGCACGTGCGCATGCGCCATGGACCAGTGCAGAATGCAGCGAGATGGTGATGGCGTGCGGGAGGAGCCAGGATGTTAACGCAGGAGGCATGGTTTGGTACGGGCTGTTTTGCCAAGCCCCGTAAGTTAATTATGTTGGACTTTGGGGATGATGTAGTCAGCGTCTTACACGGCTTGGTAGGGCCCCACTTGAGACTCACCATAACCTTATGGGACGTCACCACAACTCCGCCAATCTGAGTGGGTTTCCATCAATCACGGGGATTACTGAGAATCCATGTCTGTGGGATCGCACCCTGTTCTGATTTTCCCACCGTGGCCCTGGTGAGAATGTACCCCTTGTGGTTATCCCATTCATTTCTGATTTCTGCAAGATGCATGTGTGAGGGGCTCACTTCACCAAATCTCCTACCTAATCATCTTCAGGATTCTTTCAAGCACAAGAGGGACCCCACTTCACCCTGGGCAGGGTTAGGGAGGGCTCCTGGAGGAGGTGATGGTTATGCCAGGGAGAAGAATGGAGGCTTTCCAGTAGGGAAAGCCTCAGGCCCAGCAGTGTGAAAGAGCAGGGGGGCCTTTTGAGCAAGGGGAATAGATAGCCAAAAAAAAAAAAAAATGTTTGGAGAATTAGATACAAGGTGGTATCTTGGTATATATGGAGAGATGCTGAAGAATTGACATCAAGGGAGTAAAGTCAGAGCTGTGTTTAGGTTACTGTGACATCAGGGTGGAGGAAGGATGGTGTGTGTGGGTGTGGGTGTGTGTGTGTGTGTGTTGGGAGTGATCTGGGAACGAGTAGTGAAACCATTAGAAGGCCAGAGATAACAGCAGTCACATGGGCAGAGGAGAGCCAACAGTGCCTGATCCAAGGGACCAGTGACGAGGATGAAAAGATTTAGAGGCCAAATCAGAGAGTGGATCTGGAGTTCAGAGTCCTGAGAGGTCTGAGGACAGCAAAGGCAGCTTTTCCAGAAGTATGCTGTGGAATCAGCCTCTCTGGATGGTGTTAAAGAAAAATGTGGTCTTTGTTAAAGACCAAAAGGAAGACTTTATCAAGAGAAACTATTGCAATGGGAGCTTCCCATTAGGGGAGAGAGATCAAGTTTGATTCCAAATACAACAAAGAAAACTAGAAATGTATAACCACAGAGCAGAGGAGGGGTCAGAGAGAAAACATCAAGGCTAGGGCCATCTGACTAAACTGATGTGACAGGACTCAGACCGGAAGGCAGGCTAGTGTGATCAGACATGGGGGTGGGGGTGAAGAATTTGATCAGACATCAAGGGTGATCAGATACCAAGGGCGAGGGATTTTTGCTGAACTGACACAGCAGGTGTCTTCTTAGAACTGGACTAAGTGAGCTAAGGACTGAGGGAGGACTTAGAGGAGGCTGCCCCAAGTTTGCTCAAAAGAGAGAGCTTTGTCAATGGCAGTAAATAAAAATGAATAGGAGAGATACCCCGAAGCCCGCACAGTTCCCAAGACTGCAGCACCTCTCCTGCCGTCGGTTCGGCCCGTGGCAGCCTTCTCACCCGCTCACCTGTGAACTCACAGAGGCTACCAGAGGCCAGGGAGAACTCCAGAGAGGTCCCTCAGTTCTCACTTAGTGGGTCACTGTTGGCCTTTGGAAGAGCAGTTCGGAGAGAGCGGGAAGTAAGGGCAGAAGACAAGTGTAAAGACCCCTGGAAGGACTTGAGGAGGAAAGTGGCCAGGAGCATATGGAAAAGCAATACTTTACAACTGTGGGCAGGAGACCATGGTGGGACAATTTGACACACGGTTACTGTCAGAACTTTCTGTAACAATTGCCATCATGGGTGTAGAAATCTTAAGAGAACAAATACCTTGTAGCTAGGTGCCTTGAATAGCGCCTCTCAGATATTTACAATACACTGACTTCAGAGGCCATCACTTTCCAGAGTAGGAAGGCAGACATGAGGAAAACCTCTACTCCCCTCCACCCCCAAACTCATGTCTTTGTCAAAGTCATGCAGACTTCCAGGCCCGTAGATTCATTCCTCTTTCATTGCCACCCTAGAAGCTCACAGGAAAGTTCTCTCGGTACATAAAGAAATCGTGTTCTGGCAGCTGTATCCTGAGTAATCACTTTTGAGATAGAACTGTTTTTCTAGCTGGAAAGGCTATATTTGAATCTCACCAGCTGCCTTCCTAGTGATTATTAGAATATTCTGGTAATGGCATCAGCTGCAGGAAAAGTCGGGGTGCTACCTAATCTTTCCTTAATGAGGGAGATTTTTGCCTCAGGCGAGATGACACTTATTTAATCCAGAAATTGTCTCTCTGGGTGTTCCCCAATTCCACCAGGCTTGTGGATCACCCAACCATTGGCATTCAAATAAAAATGGCTTGAGGCCCCATCACATGCACATAAAGGGAAATCCAGCTACATTTCTACCCCGCTGTTTGGGCAAATTCTGTGGGGTGGGCTGGGGTAATTCTTCTAGACTTTCTGCTTCTACTAAATTCTTAATCTTCTATCTTGCCTCATGTGGTTTTTCTTTTCTCCATCTCAAACACTGTTGCTTTTTCCTTTGATGCCATTTGCGTATAGCCTGTTTTTACAAAGCATTTGAGACAATGGGAATTGTATTGCCTCAGAGCATGGCAAGTTCTTTAAAACTAAATAGGAGATATTTCTATTGATTTCTAGATTAAGATATTCCCAGCTCTTTCCACCAGTGTGAGAATTTCTCTTGAGCTTTCTTCTCCTGGACCCTCTTCCTCCTGCCTTGTGCCTTTATCTACCTATTTCTTCTATTAGGTTATTCTGTCCCTACCATCTCAGTCTGCCCTTGGAAACTTATTTTGCTTATATTATTAGGCAGAGAAATATACTTTTCTTTGGCTTAATGGTCTTCCTTTGAAAAACATTTCAAGAGCCTACTTTTCCACAACCAAATGGCTCTTGAAGACATTTTGCTAAGTGAAAGATGCTTTCTCCTTAAGAGAAATTTCATTGACAGCTTTAAAAATAAAATTTTGTTATTTCCTTGCTATATTAAAATATGTCATACCCAGATTTTTAGTAACTGGCTTATCAGCATTACTTTTATAGTATTGCCAAAGTAAAGCTATAATTTGAAAATTGCTGAGTAAGGAGACATAATACTTAGTATGGTTGGATTTTATGTTCCTGTTTTTCCCATCTTCTTTGGTCATTTCTACATGTTGCCTCCTCCAGCTGAGATCCTTTCCCATAAGCAGATTTGTCATCCTCTTAGATTTTTTTTCCTTCCTTCCTTTTTCTCTTTTCTTTACTTTTCTTTTCTTTTTTCTTCCTTCCTCCCTCCCTCCCTCCTTCCGTTCCTTCCTTCCTTCCTCTCTCTCTTTTCTTTTCTTCCTTCCTTCCTTTCTTCTTTCCTTTCCTCCCCTCCCCTCCTTCTTTCTTTTTCTTTCTTTCTTTCTCTCTTTCTCTCTCTTTTCTTTCTTTCTTTCTCTTTCTTTCTTTCTTTCTCTCTTTTCTTTTTTCTTTTTATAAGCCTTTATTTCCAAGGCACTGTTAGCCGGTGCTGGATAGTAAAATTAAAATAGTAGACCTGAGGTTCCACCTGATATGTACAAAAAGAATTGGAAAGAGGTAAAGTGCTTGCTTACTTGCTTATCATTTTTATTACAGATGGAAATTCACACATGGAACCAAAATCCAGGGACACATTCCAAGATGAAGTTGTTTCTGGATTTGAATCATAAAGGTTCTTGGTCTCCCTGTTGCAACTTGAGACTTAAAAGCTCTTCCTTCAGATCTTATTTGAGAAATGAGAGTTGATCAGTCTTCACGGCTTTAATGTTGACAACAATTCCATAAATTATTTGAAAGTGGCTTATGTCTTCTACTTGATCATGTAATCCTGCCTCACATCGCATCTTGGAGAGAATTTTTTTTTCCTTGTTTGCATAGTTTGCTGAGAAGTTCCAAGGTCACCTTTGGTACATATTATCCTCACGGAGGCTTCCCGCTAGGTATACTTCTGATCTGCCAAAGTGGGCATGATCTGAAAACGAGTTTATGGGGTTGATGAACCGGACAAGCCCTGATCCATCACTATGAGATCCATCGCTGTGAATCAACCGGCATGTCAGCTTCAGGATCACCACGTGACTTCACACAGCGATGTCATCAGACAGGAGGGGTGCCTCCAGGGGCGCAGCCTGGACCAAGCCACGGGTGGAGTGCCCTAGCCTGACTCTCCAGCCTGCAAAACTGTGGGGCCATACCCGAGGTATACATCTGCTGGACGTTACATTTCTTACCCAGATGTCTCCTGGCTTTACCAGCTCGCGTCATATAAATATAGTAAAATCTCCGGGATTCCTCCATCTGCATAATAAGTACAAACTCAGCACCCTTGAAATTGTCCCTAGTCATCGTGGCAGGTTTCCCACAAGGGTTCTACAAGTGCCACAGAGCAGTCATTTGGTGGCCTCCCATGCTTATTCTCTCTTATTCTCTTACTCCAGCTCCCGTCATCATTGATTTGTCAGTTGTTTTATCATAGTAAAGATAGTAAGCATAGCAGTCACTTCTACGTGCTGGGAATAATCCCATAGCCATACGCATAGTGAGTCATTTAATCCTTACAGCCATACTATGAGGTAGGTCCTCTGGTTCCCATCTTACAGATGAGGAAGTTGAAGTTCACACGAGTGTCAGCAAGGGAATGGTAGAACCCAGAGTCCTTGCCTTTAACCACCTGGCTCTTTGCCTGTCGTAGTCATTTAGGTGTTGACTTTAAACTCTGTGGATGAGAACTCAGCCTTGACATGAGTCAGACTTGGGTTTGAATCCCAGCTCAGCCACTTACTTATTGCGTCCTCTTGGCTAGTTATGTAACTTCTTTGGCCCACAATATCCTTATCTATGAATGGAGATAAAACTACTACTTTCCTCATGAGAGGACTGTGGCTATTAAGTAAAATAGTGCATCGTAACAACATGAAGCGGAATCCTTGGTGTGTTGTAAGCCCGCAATGAATGTTAGCTTTGAATATAATAGCCTTAATCCCTCTTTATGCTAATATTCTTTTTATAGATGAGCAAACTAAGACTTGGGCGAGTGGAAAACTTGCTCACGTTTAAACAGCCTTGGAGAGGCCATCGAGGCTTGAAACGTAGCTCTGGGACACCAAAATCTGTGTTCTTTCCACCCATACCATATCTAGCTACATGGCATCACTGCCCATCAGCTCCATGGGTGCTAAAGAGCATGGGGAAGGTGCTACGCGCGATGCGGTTTTGCTCAAGAAGTAGTCTCTTCCCTTATCTTACCTACAATTACCTGTGATAAGAGCCACGTGTGAGCAGTTCCAAATGAACAGAACAAATGACGTGTGACTAGAGTGCTGAGCAGAGTGGGGCCATGTGACTGTGAGCTCAGCCATTTCTGGGTAGTCTCAAACTTTTGGCGGAGTGCCCGACTCTTCATTTCACCTCTTGCTGTGGAACTCTTGTTTTTGCTTTAAACCCAAGAGTCTGGCTCCACGCGTAACATAATATCATGTAAATGAGGGCAATCTTGGAAGGCAGGCTGCCCGTCATACTAGGGTTGCTTTGTAGTTCTAACGAAAACCACATGCTTCACGGTATTTTTAGACTAGTTAATATCCGCAGGTCTGTAGCATTTTTATTTGGATATTGCTGTTCCAGCTGTGCTTCCTCTAGTCACTTCAAGAAAACTCAGAATCTCTACCAGACTATAAGCTTTCAGGAGAATAGAGATTCGAAAGAAAATGACCAGCGCTTTCCTCTGAGCTCTCCTGGTTTCCACATAGAGTTTGTATTTGCTTCCCCGAGTCTCTGTGGAAGGAAGATATGGCTGACCGAGGGGCCTACTTTCCAAGAATGGTGGAACCAATAACAAGGTGGGGTACAGGATGAGCAAGAACGTGAGTTTGTCCTGAATGAAAAAGAAGAGAGCAGAAAAGGGGGAAGAGGGAGGAACAGGGATGTCCAATGCCTTGCTAAGTTCTTGATATTGACTGGCATGGTATGGGCTTTTTGTTACGGTTTGTTTGCTTTTGTTTGTTTTATTGTTTTGCGAAAGAGAAAATCATTCCAGTCCATTCGTGAGCCCTCTTTGAAGTCATTTGAATTTCTAAGTATGCTTCTTTCAGAGAAAGCTTTTATTTCTTGGGAAAGGTCCTTAAATTACTTTTCTCCTCAACTACATCGTACCTCTCTTTCCCCACCCAAAATTAAATACCCAGTGTCTTTGTGGCCAGAAAAATTAAAATGCTACTTCTCTCCCCCTAAAGAGAAATTGAGACAGGACTTTGATTTCAAATCTAATGATGTCAGTAGGAGCGGTGCTCTCTGTCCTTAGGGTAGGAATTTGTGGATTCGAGGAATGATTGAAGGGCACACTGTCCTCTGCCTAGCAGGCTGGAGGGAAAAGGGGTAAAAGAAAGGAACAATCTAGGTCCTTTGTAACAATCTTAAGGACAAAGACCTTCTTGCTGAGGCTCAGGTCAATTTATGACAAGCCCATGCAAATAATAGCTCAGAACCATCTGTTAGTAGAGGGTAGGACTGATGAGATTTTGCTTGGCCTATGTTTTGTTTTGTTTTAACTGATGTATTGTGAATGCATTGGGTCCAACAGCTACACAGAGGAAAATGCCAAGTTCTCCCCAATATGACCACCTTGAAAATGTATGCTGCTCAATTTCCCTCCTCTACAGAAGGGAAAAAACCCCTTCTGTAGTCTAGTCATTTTCACATTAAAAACAAAACAAGTCTTAATTTGATAATTGTGACTCTTCAAGTATTAAAAGACTCAATAGAGTCTAAATCAAACCTTCAGTCTCAGATCCAATTTAAAACGTCTCCCTTTTCCATAGCATAGGCCAGATCCTTGGCTGGGGGTCCTGAAATGGGGACGGAGGGTTGATTTTAGGGTCTACTTGAGCAGTGTTCTTCCTGACTCAGTCCCCTCCTCAATTTGCTTTGTTGCCTTCCTTTCTCCAGATTGGGGGTGGGGCAAAAGAGAAAGAACGGCAAATCATCTTTTCATGTAGTTGGGGCTCTTTTTGATTCTTTCTTGGCTGACACTGCTAAGGCGTTAGGCCCTCCAATACCCTTTTTCACGATGTGTATTTCTGGTTCCTCCACTTTGGGACTTTGGCACTGTACTGGTTCCTGATATGGGTAATACATTCTTCAGCTGACTTCTTGTGACCCCCTTTCCTCCTCCCATCTCCACTCCTGTCCCTGCGGTCGGATCTCCAGCTTCCTACTATGGGAGTCTCCTTGCTCTGGCAGGCCACTCTGTAGGGTGAGGTCCTTTTAAGATGTTTCAATACATATTCTGGGCTGTCCATAAGGCTCACGAGGACTCGTGCATTCCTGTTCCACCACATGGAAAGTGTGCTCCCCTGCTGCTTCTGTCTTTGTCTGCGCTCTTGGGCAGCTTAAGGCAGGCTCCTGCCTTCAGAAATGGTCATGCATGAGGTGGGCTGTGGTCTCTGTTCAACTACTATGTCCTCAGCCTTCAAGGACATGTGTCAGGCTCTCCAGTGATGAGAATAGCCAAGTGATCTTTAGTCTTAGGAATTCCCTTCAATGAACTCCCTTTGGGAATTTCAAGATTCAAGCACCCAGATCAAGAAGTAGAATATTATCAGAACTCAAAGCACCCTTCGTGTTCCTTTCTTGTCTCTCTAGAATAGATTAGAATAGATTAGACTAGTCTCCATTTATATAGCCTAGAGGCAAAAGACTAGTGAGTTTTGGTACCTAGTAGGTCCCTAGGGGATTGAGGAGGGAGGTGCTTGCTACTTATTGGTTTCACCTTAGGGGCTTCAGCCGAAATGCAGACAGCAGGAAAAGTTCCATTTTCACCTAATGGACATCTGTAAGTTGAAAGTTCATAAGGAGTGAACTTTCTGTGCTGACTCCACTTTGAGATTTCCTCATGAGTCATTCAGAAAAATATTTCCAGATTGTACTATCTCTGGGAATTAGCATTTGTTCTCAGAAGATGTCTGTGAATGTGTTCATGCCTGCTTCAACAATTGCTTGCTAGATAAACAGAAAGGTAATAGACATGTCTACATTAATGGGGAACTATATATATGGCTATAGCTAAAATTTATTGAGCACATCTTCTTTGCTAAGCTCTGTTCTATGTGTGTTTTAATTCTTTAAATCCTCACTACTTGTAAAGCCTCACTATTATTATCACCATATCACAAGTAAGGGGGCTGAGGCACAGAGAGGTTAAGAAACCTGACCAGGGTCACACGGCTGGGAAAATGAGAGCCATATTCAAGCCCTGGTCACCTGGGTCCAGACATGCTGCTTGTAGCCACAGCACTCTTCTATTCTGGGGTCCAGACTTCACTGGAATCAGTTCCCCTATCACCAATAAAGTGCCTCAGAGTTTCCTTAGGCTGAATGATTCAGGCTTTTAGAGAAATGTATCACTGGGAAGGTGATGGCTTCTGGGTCAGGATCAGGTCTTTTGAGGAGTGAGTTGGATTTTCAGTTTGATGTCAGTGCTCTGCAGAGTGGGAAGAATAAGGCATTTGGAGACATGAGAGCTTCTTTGGGAATAGGATTGTGCCATGATGGAAACCCCATGAGGAAGTCTACTTTTTTGATATTCTTCCTTAGGCCATAGGAAGAATCATGAGCAGTGTGCAGATTTAAGTTGTGTGAGAGGAAAATACGTTGGTTGTGTCTTGAGTTACCCTAGCTCTTCAGACAAGACCAAAACACCTCTACCCCTTTGTGTTGGCACAATGTAGAAGGAAAGGTCCAGGCGCTTGATTGAGGTGTAGTCAGCCTCATGTCAGCCTGTTGTCTGAGCCCAGGAGAAGGGAGAAGAAGCCATTAGAAGGGGGTTGGCTGGGAGTTCCCGGTGGTGACCAGTGAGGAGGGGCGGGGACCTGTGGCAGAATGGGAAGCAGAAGAGGGTGCTAAGAAACAGATTCCAAGTAGAGAAGTGATGTGAAGTAAATCTCCCCCTTCCAATACGTTCTTAGAAAATCTGACCTATAGGAGAGAAGGAGGAGGAAAGGAGGATCTTTGGGTTAGATCTTTCTTCACTAAAGACCAATAGGACTGTTATTTGGTCGCATCGTTTCAAAGACAGCAAGTCGGAGCAAATCTTGTGCCCCTCTCTGAGTGGCACTGGACAGAAATGGGATTGAGGGGCGTGCTAGATCAGCAAGGGCAGAAGATCAGGCTTCAAGCTTTGTCAGGGGTCCTGGCTGCAGTGTCACAGGTAGGTGGCAGATGGTGTTCACAAGGAAAGCCAGCAGTCTCAGCTTCAAGGGAAGGTGGAGTCTGGGCTAAACGGGGGAGGTCTGGCCATGAGGACAACTGCAAGTATTAGGCACAGCAACATGGGAAAACATCCCGGAGTGTGCTCTAAAACGTCTGTGCCCTACCTTTCATCTCAGGACCATACGAATAGCAATGTTCTTAGTTTTTTCATTCACTTCGCAAATATCTACTGGATGCTTCATATGCGTCTTGTCTTGTCTTGCATGAATCCCTAGAGATACTGTGCCATTAGAAGGACATGATTTCTGCCTACAGAGTTCATAGTCCAGGGGGACGATCTGGCAAATCAACACGGTAGTGTTATAAGTGCTTTGATGGGATAAGCACAGATGCTCTGGGCTCACAGGAGGACACGCAACCTAAACTTTAACTGGGGGAGGTGGTGTTAATGAAGACTTCCTGGAGGAAGTGGCAGCGATAGGGAGGCCTGGAAAATGGAGGCGGGGCGGGAGATTGTTTCAAGCAGGTGAATCTTGACTCGAGTAAGAACCAGAGAGAAAAGGGGGCCTTGAGTGGCCTGATAGGCCTGACGAGGACTCTGCCAGCAGGAAAGAGCTAGAAGGCAGAGGCAGGAGTCAGGGACAGAGCATGACGGGCTTTACGACCAGCCCATGAGGCGTGCTGCCATCTTACAGCTGAGGCCAGCGAGCTCACGGGGTTAAGCGATGGGCCCCGAACCACACAGTGCAGGTGGCAGAACGGGAATTGGATTTAATATCTGCCTCACCCCAGAGACAGAACTCTCTCTACATTACTCCTGCACATCTTTTTTTTTTTTTTTAACTTGGGAAAAAAGTCTAATCAAAATCCGTACCCAAATAAACAATGTCTCTATCTCCAATGGACCCCTCTGCTTCATTCTGACCCAAAAATCATTGCGTCCTTTCAGGATTAAAGAGATTGAAATGCATTAAAGAATATTCTTCCCTGATCCTGATGGAGGCAGCAAATCACTGAAAACTCAGCTCAGTGCTCAGGGCTAAAGTCCTCGCGAGCAAAAGCTTGGAAGAGCCAGGCCGCATTTGTATTCCAAGTGAGAGAGAGAGTCCAGAGGGAAAAACGCACAGCAGTTTCTTTCATAAAATTTTTAAAAGGACTAGTTTGTTCATGACCTTGGTTGATTAGGGTCAGAAACTTGACGTGATAATGCTGAACATATCAGGAAAATCTATGTTTGCTCACTGGCCCATGTTCCTGACTAAGCTGCTAACTTTTCTGGATTTAACCCTTGGGGAATGGATGTTGGTTTGAAGGGGTGTGTGTGTGTGTGTGTGTGTGTGTGTGTGCGCGCGCGCACGCTTTGTGCTACTCTTTCTAGTTTGGGACAAAATCGAACATAATTGTGGCATTTAACTACTGTTAAGTGAAAAATAAAGTTTATTGAAAACAATGAGCATTGTCATACCTTGTAAGAACTCACAGTACTTCCGTCCCGGTGCCTCCTTCTTGGCCACACATCTGATGATGACAGCCTTCCCATTTCATCACTGAACTCTGGACTTCAGTCGCCCTACGTCTCATTCTCTGAGGCACTGCAGACACCAGCCCGTCTCGGACAAAACTGAGAAATGGGCAAAGAATGCTGTTAAGGCTCTCAACCTTCTTTTCTTCCTCTTGGCATGGGGCTTCACACTCTGGCTTAGGCGCCCATCACCACACTCTCTCTCTACCCTCTTCCATCAAAATGAAGACCAAGAAGGAAGCCCAAATTTAATTATTGGAAGAGAGGAAAGAATAATTATGATGTTAACAGCTTACGCTTAGAGAAGGCTGACTATGTGCAAACATATGGTACACAGGGTTTTGTGAACATTGACTCAGTGAGTTACTCCGTTCTCTGCACTAGAGAATATAATTATCCCTCTGTGTTACAGAGAAGTTAGTTTAGTTACCCAAGGTCATGTCATTAGAAGGTAGTAGATCATGGTTTGAATCCAGGACGTCTGGTTTTGTCCATCTCTTAGTTGTTATAGTAGGAGAATGGGAAAGATGCGTTGACCAGGATGTTGAAGGCACTGTGCTAGATACCATATGTGGTATTTTACTTAGTGCTCTAACTAGCTTTTGCTATAAGGTGCTATAAACCCCAATTTGCAGAAAGGAAGACAAGAGGATATGTGACCTGCCGAGATTTCATAATTAGCAAGAGGCGGAGCAGGAACAGGCGCCGTGGTCTGAATGATCACAGATCCCACGTTCTGTGCACCGTGAGCATGCTGGGATTCAGGCCATCAACCACAGATGGTCTGTCCCTTCAGATTTTGTACTTTAAATATATATTTAATATCAGAGTATTAAGTTAGATTATTGCAGCCATGGTCATTTGGGGTGGAACTTTGGGTAGCGACGAGGAGGCAGGAGAAACATTGTATTTGGGAGTCGAGGGAGTGGGCACTGAGACATTCTTGGATGTAGAAGTTACAGTTTGTAGGATGGTGACCACTTGGCCATCCTAGCAAACCAGTCTCATCTAGAAGCTGCTTCTTCCCAGTCCTAGCCCACTGTAATTGCCTATCTTTACCCCTGGAGTTCACAGGCTCCCCATAGTGGCCTTGGTGGAAATTAAATTCACCTTCTTTACATTCTCGCTCAGGTTTAATAGTGTCACCTGAGCTAGAAACACCCCTTCTCCTTCACTTGTCACATGTAGTCAGTCCTTGGGTTCTACAGATTCTGCCTCTTGCACACCTTTGTGGTCTCTCACACACCATCACTTGTCCTGTCTTCACTAGGTCATTCATTATCATTCGCCTACAGGATCATAGCTGTCTCCCAAGTGAGCTCCTCATTCCTGGTTTCTCTCTTCTCTAAGGTGTCATTATTGCTGCCCCTGGAGTAATTGCCCTAATATGGAAATCTGATGACCTCAATTTGTTGTTCAAAATCCATCAGCGGTGGGCCCCAAGCAATTATTTAATGTTTCCTCTAATTTCAGGTGATGGTCTTTGGTAATGTACTCTTGGGGCCGATGGGCTCTCTTAGACATTTTTAAAAATCCTTTTTTAATTTTAAGGACATTGAAAATGTAAATAGATGCATCTTCTAGGTCATTTGATGACCACTTATAACCTGGAGGCAAATAGCTCTATTTTTATCGTCCCGGGCTATTGAGAAAAGAAGTGTAGTTGACACATAGGCAAGGACATGGTGGCTGTATGACATCACCACAGTCTCTTTCAATGACAGTTTCATGCTAGTTTGACTAGAAAGGAGGATTGGATGAGCTGAGTCATTACTTAGCACATCGTCATGTAGGCGTGCTGAATTTAAAATAATGTACATGCTTTTAGTGAGTGCCATATTCACATGCCAATAGCGATGTGGTCTCAGCTAAACAATAACATTCATCGCATTAAGTGAATTTCGTTAATTTGCATTAGACTGGGTTTTACTTTATATAAATTTATTTTGGTTTTATTATTGTATAAGGGTTGTAAACATTGGGAAATGAGACCCGATTTATGTTCGTATACATTTGGATAATGTTGTAATAAGAACAAGTTGTTGATACTAAGAATATTTAATAAATTCTTATAACACTGAGCCACACAATTTTCCACCCCAAGTTCAGGAAATACTGACCTGTGGGATCACATGCAAACTCCTCACAATAGCACGAGGCCTCTTGTGTCTTGTCTCTCCCACACTTCAGCCTCACTCCTGCACCTTCCCCCATGCCTGCTCCTTCTTCCTTGACTAGAGCACCTTAACAGGAGAGATGATTTCTTAATCATATTTGTACCTGGACAACAAATGAAGGAATGAATGAATGGACATGTGATGGAAGGCAAGACGAAAAGGAAGACCATTCCACAGACTTAATGGTCAACCTCGACCATTATTTTATTTTATTTTTTTTCTCGACCATTATTTTAGATGATCACGTTCCTTGTTTGTCTCCAGGCTAGGACACATTCCAACCTCTCTTATCTCCTCAACCACAATTTTATTACTGAGTAAGTCATTTACAGGCAGGGCAGGGGTGAGGGAGAGAGAGGGGGAGGGGTGGGAGTGGGGTGGGGGGAGGAAGGGGGAGAGAAAGAGTCAAAACTAACACCCACAGGGCAAGGTCAGATGCAGCCCATATCCCAAGGGAAGGAGTCATCTCCACATGATGTTTTCAACTTGGAAATTCTCAGAGAATCAAAGAGAGACTGTTCACATCACTGTAGTCCCAGAGCATATCCACTGTTCCTTTCCCTCCCCTTTTTAGCTTCTGAAAGAAGAATGATTCATTTGAACAGGCTTTTATGTGTACTTTATTTTTAGTCCGGGAAGTATTTGCTTTAAATGTTGGTGTACAGAATGTGAGTTCGGATCAGCTGACAGTCAGGGGCAGACGAGGGGCCTAAGTACCACAGCCAACAAAACCGCACGGGTTTTTGTGCCCCCTCAGGTCTCTGTCGCTTCCAGAATTCGATTTAGTCAGTTCCAACTCACTGAGGGACAGTCAGCGGTAGTGGGTTTCTCTATAACATCGTTCTCATGAGGAGGATTCGGGTGTACTGCGTAGCCAGGCTCATTCTCTAAAACAGAAGAACTTCCTTCTTTTCTTTGCCTCCTTCTTTCTCTCCCCCATTCAATAATCACCTCATGTGCCCGGCACCATGCTAAGCCTGTCTAGCCACTGATCCTGATCAGACACAACAAAATGATAAAATAGGTTCTTCTCGTAGTTGCCTAAAAATTTATGTAGAGATAATCTGGTCGTGACAAAAGAGACTGTCAAGTCTTTGTGCATTCCTTCAAAATTTGCCTTTTGATACTGCATCTGGAGATGAGGAGACCCGGGTCCTCCCAGCTCCATGCAAGTCATTCACCTCTTTTGACCTCAGATTTTTCCTCTATTACATGATGATGGGAAAATATCTGCGCTTTTTTTACATGAAGGGCAGTGATAAGGACTAACATGGAAACAAGATGATCAGTGTAAAAGCTATCACCTACATGAAGTACTAAACAAATGTATGGGAAGGTTATCGTTCTCAGCATGCCTTTCCCCCACCTCTCTCATTAGAACATTATGTCTTCTATAAATGAAGTGATTTATAAGTAAGGCATTAGCTCCATACTGTTCAATAGTGAATGTCCGCCCTCGTTCTACCAGATAAACATACTCCGAGAGAATGAGGCTGGAGACGGACCCCTCTGGACAGAGGTCAGTTACCACCATTCTGGGGAGCACAGATCTGAGGGTACGCACGCACAGTGGGCAGAGGGGACACGATGGGAAGGCCCATCTCTCTTTCGTCTTCTGAGCTACGTAGATAGATGGAAAACAACCGAATGTGAATTGCTGAAGCTTGCTGGCGTCCCTTGCCTGAGCACCTTCCCATGGACGGCTGCTCCTCAAAAGAATGAGACAAGTTCCCAGAGATTTTTTGATTAATTATATTCTGTCACTGCACCTAAGTGGTAAGACAAAGCCATCCCCTGCCTTCGGGGAGCTGTATGTAAACACTGGGCTCTGCATCACAGTGATAGCTTGGTTAGTTTGCTAGTTCTGTCCTGCCCTCCCCCCCAACCCTTCCCCACCCCAGCTTCACAGCTGCCTTCTGGTGTGTCCACCCACACGCACACAAGCACATCGGGGAGGAAATGTGAGTGCTTCAATATGGAAATAAAGGCTTTCCCTGTGATGTAAATATCTAGTTTGTTCCCTGGCTCCTTACCTTTAGGAAATGCTCATTTCCCCTTCAAGGGAAGTGACCTACCCTGTTGGTAATGGAAAATACTTTCCCATTGCCATCTCGAACCTCGTATTCGGGCTATTCCATTCATTCATTCATTCATTCATTCACTCACTCACTCATTTGTAAAGTGAGGGCCTACTAGGTACCAGACACTGTTCTAAGTGCTTGTACTACAGTATGAACAAAAGACACAGGGTCCCTTCTTCCATGGAGCTTACATATGCAGTGAGAGGACACAGTCAATAAAACAAACAAGTATGTGTACGTAACAGCCTCAGACGGTGAATGAAAGAGAGTGACCCGGCAGAGACTGACCAAGAAGCAGGGGATATCTAGGGAGGCCTCTCTGAGGAAGTGTGTTTGAGCTGAGACCAAGGACAAGGGGATCTGGGACAACAGAGCATTCCGTGTCAGGGGAACATCAAGTGTGAAGGAGGAAAAGACCCATCTTACTTGTTGAGAAGCCAGCATTGGCTTTGCTGACACTGAGGACAGCTGGGTTTTCCGCTCCCTACACCGTGTCACCAGTGGGGGCCCACAGAGTTCAGAACATGGCCGATCTCCTTCTCTGCTGCTTTCCCCCCTTTTTGCCGGGCTCTTTCCAGCAAAGAGAGTAACACAGATGCTATAGGTGGTTTCAGATTACTCCCTTTCCTCAATTACCCCTGTTTCTAGCGAGGCCCCCTAAACCTTTGCAGAGATCTCTGTCTACAATGCTTCCTGAAGCCAAAATTGCTACACAGTTATTCCCAACTCCTCCACCTCCTCCTCTACTAGAAATTGTGACCTTAAATCTTCAGACACAGACCTCAGTCTGGGAACTTATAATGGGAATGCCCATTTGGAGAGCCTGGGTGGCCCAGTCAGCTGAGTGTCCGACTCTCGGTTTTGGCTCAGGTCACGGCCACAGGGTCAAGAATGCCCATTTAAGAAAGGATACTGTGAACAGACCAGCCTCCTGGTTTGTACCATTAAGAAGAATGGGGAATGGGAAAACTCCCTTTATAAATCAATGATGTAAGAGAAAGAGAAGCAGCCTTCAGATAGGAAAAGTATTCGCTAGGTGTTAAGAACTATCTTACTTGCAATGTAGCACCCCCTGAGGGCATTTTTATACAAGTCCCCCCAGATGCCTAAAGGCAATTGCCTGGTGACATAGCCCCTCTCCCTCCTTTTTTTGTTTATGTGCCCATCAGCCCTAGGAGTATTTGAAATACACAGCAACCACTTTTTCCCAGGTAATTAAATGGAAAGATACAAGGAACCGAATATTCTACAACTCACATCAAACAAAGTGGGTATTGCAAGCATACAAGATTTCTAGGCCAGTTCAACTCCAGAGACTCACTCATCTCATTGACAAGAGTTGCCAGAGTTCTTCCTGCTTCCTTGCTTAAAACTTGTCCCTGAATGGATAAAGAAGATGTGAGAGAGATATATATATATATACATACACACACATACACATATATATGTATATATATACACACACGTACATGTACACACACATATATACATATATATATATACACAATGTGCATATATATATACATATACAACATATATATACATATACGTACAATGGAATACACACACACATATATACAATGGAATATTACTCAGCCATCGAAAAGGATGAAATCTTACCATTTATATTGACATGATTGGAACTAGAGGGGATTATGCTGAGCAAAATAAGTCAATCAGAGAAAGACAATTATCATATAGTTTCACTCATACGTGGAATATAAGAAATAGCGCAGAGGATCATAGGGGAAGGGAGGGAAAACTGAATGGGAAGAAGTCAGAGAGAGAGAGAAACCGTGACGGACTCTTAATCATAGGAAACAGACTGAGGGTTGATGGAGGGGAGGGGGATAGGGGGATGGAATAACTGGGTGATGGGCATTAAGGAGGGCATGTGATGTGATGGGCACTGGGTATTATATGCAACTGATGAATAACTGAACTCTACATCTACAGCTAACGATGTACTACATGTTGGCTAATTGAATTTAGATTAAAAAAAACAAACAAACTTGTCCTGACGTCCACCCAAGGGGCTGACTTCGATCTCCAAGTTCTGTACTGTGCCCCTCTTTGTTAAGATGTGTTGCTCACTCCTACTTCAGGGCTAATTTTTGCAAACATCATTCACTGATTTGTGTTTATTAAGCATTTACTATGAGCCTGCCGTGCAGAAAGTCTGGAGGATATCAGCCTATTCATCGTTATGGTCAAGTAAACATGGCTCTGGCTGCAGGAAACTTGAAGTTTACTGAGGGGCATAGACAAATAGGCAAGAATGACATGGGGGGACGAGTAGTTTGTAGAAATAAAACGGGAGGTATGGGGAGCCCAGAGGAGAGAAAGGAGGGATGCTGCTACTTTGAAAAGGGGCAGAAAAATCTCTCTGTGCTTCTGCCAATCTCCTCTTCTAGGTGCTTCCGTTGCCCTTTCTTCTTTTTTCCTGGCCCTGCAGAGCGGCAGACCTCAAATCATCACTGCTCATCTGGTGAACCCTCAGCCACATAGCTAGTTTGAAGACATCATCTTTTTACCTTTCCCGTCTGGCAAGTCCCTGCTCTGCATCATTTTTGCCAAACCAAGCTTCCTTCCTAGCCTCCTCTGGCCACCCAACTGGTCAACAAATGACCAATGGTTTCCTGTTTATAGGAACACGGGACTACTGTCTCAGTGGGACAAAGATTTAGGGCTGTTTTCCCAGGAGTTATGATGCTTCATGCTCCTTCTGACATATCTAGGTTAAGGGCTTACGAGAAGGGTTTTGTGGCTATGGGGAAAATTCTCTCTCCGAAGCTAACAAGCCTGTATGGGAATAAAATCAGCTCCTGAGGCTTCATTAGACCTCAGCTCTAACCAGATGATACAGGGTAGAGCTAACAATAGTAAATCAACTCTTAAAATGAGGAGATTTGCATGCATTTCCAAGCCCAGGACCTGGTGTACTTGCTAGAATTTTAATAATATAAGCTGTGACCTTCAGCACTCTTATCACATATCAACTGACTACACTAAATAGGAAAAATGCATTAAGAAAGTCTATCATACTTCTGAGAGTGAGAGTTTTCAAGATGAACAGTGAATATTTCTGTGCCAACTACTACAGCTCTTCTCTTCTTTGTGATTCTTACCCAGCCCATGTCAAAGGCAATGAATGAGGAGTTCCTACCTTTGCTGTATTCTAGGGAATACAGAATCATTATGTTGTAAAGCCACCCATTGGTCACCCATTGGCTTGAGACTAAATATTTATTAGGTTTTGGTGTCATTTCTTCCTCCACACAGACTTTAGGGGCAAACTCCTTATCTCCGACTCAGGGCTTCTCTGATAAGTAAACACAGTAGAGCTGGTTGAACAGAAATCTCAGATGAGGTCCTGAGTCATCTTGGATAAGCTCTGGTCTGGGGGCTTCTTCTTCCATAGAAGTGCTGGGTGTCCTCAAAGAACTCCTGGGCTAGGGTGCCTGGGTGGCTCAGTCGGTTAAGTGACTGCCTTTGGCTCAGGTCATGATCCCAGGGTCCTAGGATCGAGTCCCACATTGGGCTCACCCCCTACTCTATGATGAGCCTGTTTCTCCTTCTCCCTCTGCCTGCCACTCCCCTTGCTTGTGCTCTGTCAAATAAATAAAATCTTTAAAAAACAACAACAACAACAAAAACTCCTGGCCTCATAAGTCTCCCACTGGTCTTCTCCAGAGCTCAGAATTGTTTATTTGATATATAACTATATTAGGTTTTTTTTTTTTTTTGTATTACCCAAATAATGTGTTCTTTATAGCACAGTAAAAAATAAACAAAAGCCAAAAGTATACAATTAAAGAAATTCTTAATTCCGACCTTCTTAGATTATAAGCATGCATGTTGATATATATTCTTCTGGACTCTTCAGTATGCACACGTGCACACATTTTCAATGTCTATTATACATATTGTTTATTTTCCCCCCGCTAATCCCTTATTATGGACTCTTCCTTATATTATTACATGTTGCTCTATGTCATTTTAACAGATGCATAATAATTCATTATGCAGAGAGTTTTAATTAAACCACTCCATGTGGGATAGAGTTTCCAATTTTGCACAAGTCTATAATAAACATTTCTCACAGTAAAATCTTTGCAAGGAATCTCTAGATATTTATCTCTAGGAACATTTGTCTGAGTCAAGGCAACTTGGATGTTTTAGCCCGTTTTGGCTGCTCTAATAAATACCCCTGGCTGGGTGGCTTATAAACAACAAACTACTCACAGTTCAAGATCAGGGTACCAGCATGGCTGAGTTGTGGTGAAAACCCTTTCCTGGGTTGCAGACTACCAGCTTCTCATTGTAGGCTCACGTGGTGGAGGGCAGAGAGCAGTAACTCTCGTGACTCTTATAAGGACACTGATCCCATTCAGGAGGTCTCTGCTCTCATGACCCCATCTAATTACTTCCCAAAGACCCCCACCTTCTAATATCATCACATTGTGGGGTAGGGTTTCAACACATGAATTTTAGGGGCAAACTCCGGTCCCTAACACTGAGTAACCTATGACAAGAGACAGATTCATAGCATCATAGATTCTCTTCAAAAAGAAACTTAGTGATCCTTTTTTTGCTGAAACACAAAATAATAATAATCATAATACAACCTAATTCAATTTTTCCTTGCTCTCTTATCTACCCCTGTCAATCTATTAATGTTTGAACTACTCCAGGCATAGGTACTAGCTATATTTCTAGAGCTCCTGATAACCCGCAAAGAGTTTCACCTACAGTATTTTATTGTAGTCCCAGGATAACCTGCAGAGTAGAATGGATATTTTTATCATGTTTTTCTTTTCAGATGAGAAGGCTGAGCTCGGAGGGGATGAGTGACTCCTCTAATTTCTGCTGCTGGTACACGGTGGAGTCTTGGTTTCTGAATTCAGCTACGTAGGAGTGTGTGTAGGTAGGGGTGGGAGTAAAGGTCTTTTTGCAAAGCTCTGCTGCCTGCTCAGTGTGTTGCTCTGAATCCAAGTCACCTGTCCTGCATCATTCCTCTCTCCCTTGTTCCAGTTCTTTGTCTGTGGCTAGATGGAGCAAATCTATTCTTTCCTTCATCAGCTAGTCCTCCGCGAATGTCTTCAAGGAGGTGAGTTTTGAACTGGGGAAGGGGAGTATGAGTGGAGGCCATGGGATTTAGAGCAGGAAGAAGCTGTGACATGAAGGTGTGCCTAGTGGGCGGAGGGAAATGATCATGAGGGTAAATGATTTCCCGAAATACCTCCGACCCTGCCAATTGCCACTGGTTGGTGCCATGGTGGTTTCTGACTTTGGGCTAGACACAGATAACTGTGAAAAATGTACTTTCATTTGATCATATTCTTACCATTAGAGTAGCAAGAAAGTGAACACAAAGACAGATCACTATGGAGAAAAGTCAGTCTAGATGTATCTATTTTTTCCCCTTTTATTTTTAATGTTTTGCTTGATTTCCCCTCATTTGAAGCTGCTTCTCTGATGTCACAGAGACAGCATTTGCCTGGTGATCTCAGCCAAAAAGCTGTCACAGAAGCAGCATTCCTCAGGACACAGAGCATTTGCTCTTAGGGGCACACAGTAGAGGGCAAAGACCTCCCAACCATCTGGGAAATGCAGAGCACTGGGCTTGGAGGGAGAGTGGCGAGGGCGCCCTCTGGTGGAACTCTTCTCATTGTCTAATCTGCCTGGCAACAGGCTGTCTTCTGTAGCTCTACACCAATTGCTATTTTCTTTCCCTGAATTTGTGTTTGAGGATATTCTAGCCTATTCTGAGTACAATTCCTGGCTGCCTTTAATATCCACCAAGAACCAAAAACCGATCATCTCAAATCAGTGTGCAATTCAAAAGGTTGCATTTTTTTTTTTTAGAGAGAGTCAGATTAACTGTGAATTGTCTCCCAAACTGGCATGTTGGATAATTATTTTCCTATTTTTGTGCAAAGCCTTACAAAATACGGTTTCGCAATTACATGTTTTTTAAACCACCTCTCCCACCTGGGTAGGATTTAAGCAAAGCTCAGGCAGTTTGGGGCTATTTTTAGTACTGATTAATTATTAGGCCAAGATAATTCCAAGTTTAGCAGCTTATTTGAAGGAGACGTGACAGCTGGCTCTCGGGGCAGCCTCTGGTCAAAGCCGACATGTTTATGACAAAATGGTGCTCTCCCCACTTCCAGGGAGAGTGCAGGGGCGGCACTTTCTGTGGAAACTAGTGTCAGCTTTGCCAGCCTGGGGCGAGTGAGTGGAGGAGAAACTGCTGATTCAGGGGCCTGCAGACATGGCTGATCTCGCTGCAGTGAAAATAGGTCACGAATGACACATGGCAATAAGCCAAAAAGCCTCAGCCAGGAGCTCTGAACCATCCACTGGTGGCAAGATCCACTTTACCAGAACTCCAGAAAGCAAGGAAGCCCCTTGAATTTGTTCAGAACCACCAGAGGATTGCAAAACTCACATGCTCTGATTATGACCTCACTGTCCCTTCCTTTGTTTTCCTAAGCATTCAGGTTGCTCATTTTATTGTCTCAGCTTACCCTGTTTCTATTCCCATGCTCTGAAGTAACTCTTAATCTCTTGGCTTGTTTGTTTGTTTGAACAGCCAAGCTGATATGTTCTTTAAAATGAATTTTTAAAATGAAATTTAAATTAAAAAAAAAAAAGTCGCCCCCACCCCCAAGTGGCAGGGAGCAGAATGGAGACAAGGATGGCATTACTAATCCCCTCTGATTCCTTGTATGTTAACACTGAAATGATTCTGGCCGGTCTAGTCCCTACCACGCTGATCTTCATGAAGCTATCCATCTCTGTGATTCTAGCGAGAAGGGTCTGGTGTTGCCATTACACGACAACATAGCATTTACTTCATTTGGGGGAGTGTCCCTCTGGGTTGGTGTTTTCTAGGCCAGGCAGGAGTTCTCTAAGAAGGGGAGTGGTGGAGAGGAAGGCTGGGCAGGGCGAATGGGTCCTCCACATAAGCCTGGTATGACTCAGTGTAAACCTTAGACCAGAGTTTCCCAAGCAAAAATGAGCTTCAGCGTCTCCGGCAGGGTCTGCTAACACCCAGATTGCTGAGTTCTGATGCAGTAGATCTGGAAGAAAAGCCCAAGGTTGTGTAGAGGCTGCTTTTAGGCACACAGGCTTCGGCGAGGGAATGGAGAAAGGGGCCCCCAGCTCGCCCCTGGCTGAGTACAGACAGGCCCATCAGGCGACCCATCTCAAAATATCCATAGACCTTAACTGACCAAGGGTCTACTTACAACCAGGCACAGTTACCAGAAAAGGGAAGATTCCATACGTCCCCATACCTCCTCACCTTCCCTCTTTGAACACAGTCTCCACCCACTGCCTCGTGGCAGACAGCCTCTCCTCTGCTGTCCTGCCCGCTGCTCCCTTGCGGTGTATTCCAGACATTTCTATCTCCTTTGTTCTGCCTTAGGGAAATCCTTTCACCTCCTGCACCACTGGCTTCCACCCGATCATCGCCCATGTTTGGTGGCCCCCATCTGATTGGGAGAGACACCATATTTAGACACCAAGGGGTGGGTATGCATTTCTAAGCAGTTCCCAGGTGACCACGTTTCAAGAAGCACTGGCTCAGGCAGGTCGACGGCAGCCTCAACACTGTCAGCACAAAAGCAATTTCCACGTCCGAGAGCTTCTTCCACTAGACTGAGCAGTTTAAGGGCAGGGACCATGTCTCATTCATTTTTGAATCTCCAGACTCCAGCCTCATGTCTAACACAGAGGAAGTACTCATTAAATGCTTCTTGCACTAATTAATAGCTGAATCCTATCAGCTGATCTTAAAACAGAAGCAGGTTTTCTAAAGACCTGGGATACCCTTAAATGGGTTGCACTGAATATAAATTATTAAATTACTGAAATTTATATTAAAAACACAATGAAGTAAGGAGAAATTAGGCAATATACTTTTCCCAAGCTTGCCCAGGTTGAACAAGAAGAGCTGGGTTTTAGGAAGACACTGAGAAAAAGATGGGTCCGTCATATTTGATAAGGTGTTGTACCCATAATTTGTAGTAAGGGACAGAAACCTTCCACAAGTATCAAGAAGGTGACCCGGCAGCTCCCCTGGTGAGCTCCCCTTCTCCTATGTGCTGAATCTCATGGGGCAGGGTTCTTATATCAGAGAAGAGTTTTTAGCATGTTTTGTGTCTCAGGGATCCTTGTCTATGCTGGGAACAAGTGTGTAATCCCTGGAGATCAGCTCCTACAACTCCTCGAATCTGTGGGTTCATTCATTTAGACAGGAACAAAAGGAAAAATGGAGTTTGAGCCTGCTTTGGTCAGAACCCTCCATTCTCCCATGAACTTACTCCAGCTGCCTCGACTTGTCTTCTCCTCATACCCTACCTTGCATTTTGCCCTCGATCAACACCATTGTGGTGGGAGTTTTCTAGCACACACCATGTTGCCCTTCTGCTTCTACCCTCCAACCAGCCCAAGTCTGGGTAACTCAGACCTACCATTTATGACTTCACTTAACAGCCACCTCTTCCAGGAACTCTTTTTTGGTGTATCGCCTCTGCATTCTCATAATACCCTGTGAATACCTCTGTCACTCATTCAATTATCTGTTGAGTGCCCGTTATGTGCTAGTCATTAAAGACACAAAGAGGGACACGACATGGCTCTTGTCCTTAACTTGCTCATTGTTTAGTAAGGTTATACAGACACATAAACAAGTAACTATAATACAAAATGCAAAGCCCTAAGATATGGGTGCTATGGAAGTACATAGAAAAGGCACCTGACCCTGACTTGAAGTGTTAAGGAAAATTTTCCACATGAAGTAACATCATCAAGATCTAAAGAGTTGAATAGAATTTATCCAGATAAAGATATGGGAGAAGAACATACCATGGAGAGGGAAAGAATGTGCAAAAGTCATTATCTGCTGATATGATTGGCTGTAGACCAGAGACTTTGGAGGCTTAGGCTGTGTTTTGTTCGTTAGTCTAACCCTGACTCAAAGCATGTACCTGGCATACAATAGATATCTAAGAAAATGTTTGTTGAATGAATGAGTAAGTGAGTGAATAAATGACTTAACTTCTGATGAGATGTCTGGTGAGGGTACTGATTAATCACAGAAAGTGATGATTCTTAGAAAGTAAACATTTGGTGGCTTAATGGTTCTCTATCCTAGTTCTTGTGTGTTCCTTCCTGTATGCTTATCAGTGGGTCAACAGACAGTATTAAAATTGCATGGGCTCTATGTTCAGATGCAGTTCATGTCCTGAGGATGATTGTTGATATGGTTTCCACGTAGTAGCAAAATGCTCTAACCCAATGTTTTGAAAGCAAATGTGCAGTTTCTGTAAAGAAGATTAATGCAAACAAGGTTAGAACTGATTGTGTATTTTAACACTGCCTGAAATCTAGAGAAATCAAAATGTGTTTTCAGAGACAGGTCTCTTTATTTTATCATAACTGGACAAAACCTGATTTTTATTGTTGTTGGCATTGTCAGTTCTCTCTCAAGGTGTATTTTGCCATTAATGGAACCGTGAGGTGTGTCTACAGGCCCACACACCTGCTCGCTCACTTGTCAGTGAGCTCTGAATTTCTGAATCACCTTGGGAAAATGGAAAATGATTAACGCAAAGCAAAAAGGTGATTTACATTTTCTGAATGAATGATAGCGATTGAAGTGCTAACTGCTAAGAAATTTGCAAAGGAGTTCATGAAAGAGGCAGAGAGCACCCTTGTGTTCTCAGAAGTCATTCAAATGACAGGAGCCCCGCTTTGAAGAGTGGGGAAGGCAAAAAAGCAGTGAGTGGGAGAATTTGATCAACTTGGAGAGTCCTTGTGCTACTTCTCTGTGCCATGATTGCATGGGCTGACACCGGTGTACAAATAGATGCTCAGCAAAGGCTCACGGCTAACCAAGGCTCACAGTGGTTCTGCACAACTGTGGATGCACAGTAGAATCATATGCAGGTTTTGAAAAATACAAGTGGTAGTGCTTCATCCTAGGAGTTTGATCTAGTTGGTGTGGGATAGGATCCAGGCTTTAGTATTCTTTTTTTTTTTTTAATTTTTCCCAGGTAATTGTATTTGGAAGCTAGGAGTGAGACTAATTGGTCATAGACTAGGAGAGCCCCATGCCAGTGAGGGAGTGGCTCCCTGATCGTGAGTCATTCCCCTCCATGAGCTCTCAGCAGGCACACTGGCACGGAAGGGAGAGAAAGCAAAGAGGAGTCATTAAGGGTTTAATATGATCCTTTTAAAACCCCAGGCTGGAGAGGCTTTAGGAAACACAGGTTACGTACACTTTGGTTGGTATTATTACCCTTGGAATCAAAAGAAGAATATGGAAAATGAAGAGTTGGCTAAATATTTTTAAATGTTGGGAGAGTAAGTTTCTGGCAAGATACTTCCAGGAGGTCTTGAGAGATGTTAGGCAAGAAACACATTGATCAGATGAAGGGACCTACATAGTGAAAGTTGATGAGAATGGAAAGTAAGTGCTGGGGGGTGGGGGGGCAGGGGTAGATATCAAGAAATAAATGGCTATCATTTTATCTGGAAAAAAAAAAAAAAATGGAGACCTCTCGGTGACTCCCAGGAGAAAACAAGAAAGAGTTCTGGGGATAATACTCATAGCAACCAAATTTTTAAGATTTTGGAGAACCGAATAAAATTTTAAAATTTATTCTTTTAAGTCTCATCAAAATTGTTACAGTGGGACTTAGAAGTGGAACACTCCACTGGAGACTACTTAAAAGATTTCCAGAGGTGTAAAGCTTTCTAACATTCATATATTCCATTTAAACCTCTGTAAGTCTTTCAGAACCATACTTCAGTACTCCTGGGCTAAAGTGTTTTCATAGAGGACATTCCAGCACCCATTTTAATAATATACTACTAAATAGTTGTAATTTCTGCCACTCTCGATACCAAATTCAAATTCACTTATAGAAAATTCTGGTGTAGTCCACCAGGACTGGGTCTCTTTCCTTGACCATCAGCTATTCTGAGTTTCCCTTTGGTCCCTCTCTGCTGGAGCAGTTAGATTTACCAGAGCCCCAGGGGTGAGAACCACCAGCGATTCCAACTTGGAAAGCCCCAAGCTTTCTGGCATAAAGAATACTGTATCTTCTAGACCCTGGGGATCTCATAGGACTCTGACACCTTCAAGAGATGTGGCATCCTGTGGTTGAAGCTGCAAGAGAACATCAGTCCTAAAAACAGTCAACCAAGGTTACCACCCGCTTTGCTCTGTCTGATCTTGCTTGGCATCGGTGGGCCCAGAGGTGAGAGGGTTTTTGTTGACTATCTCTGGACCTCACATGCACACTTCCTAGAACTTGTATCTCACTGCCTAACTTGGAGCCAAAGTTCCGATTGGCAAACAGCATATTGGATCTCACATAGTTCAAGCTTCTGCAGCAAAGTTTAGCCATGTTCCCTGCATCTTCCCAACGTATCACAGCTCTGAAGCCCTCCATAGGAATGTGTGTTTAAACTAAGGGACTTAAAGCCAGGTTTGATCAACTAAGACTAGTGCAAGAACCTGGTTGAAACAGATCTCTAAGGCCTTGAGCATCTGCTTACAGCTTTTCCTTACCAGTTTTCAAAAAGTTCAACAGGATGGAAGGCCCTGGCTTCTTTTTGTCCATGGATGCCTCTTCCGGCCCCCTCTCTTTTGAGCTCTGGCTGATATCCCTAGGTCAGGTCAGAGAAAAGGTTTGTCCTAATGGCATGGTTATCCTGAAATCACCTATAATATCCATTAAGGCTGTAGGTCTTTGATTCTCTAAGATTTGTGGGAAATGGCCAATGAATGCTAGGAAGGATCTATTCTGGATAGGCCCCTAGCTTGTTATGATGCTGTACATTCAGTGGGACCTGTATTTGAAAACGAAGAAAGTTAACCCTGATTCTTCCAGGCAGTTCTGAATTTTGAGGACCAGAATTCCTGTGCCTCGGAGGCCTTGTGAGATAGTTTTATTATCTAAAGAAATTAGTACCTCCACATATTTCACACCAGCAATCATCCTTTCTGTCAACTACTGGAAAGTATCAGGAGGGCCCAAGATCTCCTGTGAACATTGCTTAAAACTGAGAGAACCCACCGGGCAGCAAAACTGTCTTCTCCTTGGGACGCCTGGGTGGCTCAGTTGGTTAAGCGGCTGCCTTCAGCTCGGGTCGTGATCCCAGGGTCCTGGGATCGAGTCCTGTATCAGGCTCCTTGCTCGGCAGGGAGCCTGCTTCTCCCTCTGCCTCTGCCTGCCACTCTGCCTGCTTGTGCTCTCTCTCTCTCTGACGAATAAATAAATTTAAAAAAAAAACAAAACTGTCTTCTCCTTGTCCTTGGTAGCATCTGGAGCAGATACTCTTTGCTTCTGAAAACTGGCTCTAAAAACGGTCTCTGGTAAGCGGTGCTGGGCATTCTGAACCTAGGTTTTGGGTTTGGGTCTCTTGTGGTGTCTATTTAGAAAGCAGTAGTCTATCCAAATCTAAGTTTTATCTGAATTTTTATTTTTCACAATGCACGCGCTAGGAGGCTTAAAGACAGTAGCGACAATCTCTTAAATTGTTATCCTCAGAAAGTACAACTCACATAGACTTTCCCTAAATGGTCAGGAGTTTTGCGTGTCTACTCTAGATTGCTCTCAGCCCATGAACGGTGAACACTGCACTCACGAAAGTTCAGTTGACTTGACCTTGACTTGGAATATCCTTCTTCGCCTTATCTGCATTTCCTCAGGTGCAAAACTGAAACTTTCCATCCTCTGAGGGATCTGTTTGGGACGCCCTTGAGAGAGGAAGTGGGACAAGCCAGGGCTTGAATATCTTCTCTGTTTGTGTCGCTTTCTGTACATAGTGCATACTTAAGGATAGCCACACTAACTGCCCAAATACGCTATCTATACGTCTGGACACGTACAAGTAAGCATGCTAGAGCTGGCCCTCTGCATCCACCTACCTCTTGCAAACCTCCTGGGTTTGCTCTGTCCTTCTTGGACCCCCATTTCTTTCCTGCCTCTGGCATGTATGAGTGCTGGGAGGCTTCCGCACTGTGGCCACAGAATCCGAAGGCAGGATGATGGCGCAGGTGCTGGCTCTCGGGTGTCATTAAAGGCTCCCTAACTAGCAACACTGAGCTCCAAATCTCTCCTCTCTTGGCAGCCTCTTCTGCTGGGCCTTTCCAGATCCTGGGGAGTGAGGGCTGGAGGTTTTCTCTAGCAAGAACCTGCTCCTGGAAGGCTGGAAACAATGCAGATCCTTGGCCAAGTCATGGTTTCTCAACCTTCTCCAAGTGGCCTTTAACCCTGGAATACTGAAGATGGGTTCTCTTTCAGCTATAGATTTTTGTTTGTCCCTTTCCTTTCCAGAGCAATTGAATGTCAATGGGTTGGCCTTTTTCTTCCTGCAGGTCCTGCCTTCCTCCCATGACTACATTTCAACGTTAGCAGTGGGACCCTTAAAGCCTTGCCAGAGCCATTGCTCTGCATGCTCCAAAGTGTGTCGATCTGATGTGGGGCGAGCCATCAGCACCCTAGGGGGGTCTGGTAGTTCCTGTATGCTCTGTCCTTTTCCTGTTTAGTTTCATTAACTGAAAGACCTATGGGGCTATCTCCGCTGTAGCTTGCTCTTCAGAAATTACTAAAGACCTGCCTTATGTATTTTTTTCTCTCTGCAGTTTTCTACTGTCTTCTAGAACAAAATTTCTACATTCAACTTATAAGCAGAGGGTATTCTCCTTCCACACTACCTGGTTAGAAAACTGACCTGCATAGTCTCTAGCAGAGGCTGGCTGGCGAGAGGCTGGCTGGCGAGTCTTCACCATTACGCCCCAGACAGGAGGCATTGTCTGCCTTGAGGCTGTAAGTGACGTCAGATGGCAGGCACCCATCAAGGCTTTCTACCAGCCTCCTCCGCCCCGCTCCATCTGGCTCCTGCCATTTTTCATTCTTGCAGCATGTTAGAGGTGTGTTCCTGCCACAGTTGGAAGATGTCCTCCCAACTCTCTGCCACCCCTCCTCCCCACCCTACCCTACCCTTACACCAGGTGCTGGAGCAGTGCTTCCGGAAATAGGTTCAGTTTGTACTAACAAGTAGCTTTAGTGAATGAGTGGCCTATATCTCTAATTGGTGCTTTTCAGGAAATTTTGCATACAGAAGATTCCACATATAAATATACAGCTTGATGAGTTTTCAAAAGCTGAATATTCCTGTGTAACCAACACTCAGATCAAAGAGTATAATGCTATCAGAAGCCCAGAGCACTACTCATGGTCCTTTCTAAGTCTCTCCAGACTTACTAGCATAATGGATTAGTTTTACCTGTTGATAGTCATGTATAAATGGAAATATACACTATCTGCTCTTTTGTGTTTGACTTTTTGTTCAGCATTATGTTTGTGCAATTTATCCATATCATTGCCTGGGGTTGTAGATCATGCATTTCACGAATTGTGCAGTATTCTACTATGTGAAAATATCACATTTTCAAAAATGTGTTTTACTATTTTGCTTCATTTCTGCTCCAGATTTTGGCCATTACAAACAGTACTGCTATACACATTGTGCTACCCGTCTTTTGCATGGACATACGTAGACATTTCAGTTGGGTCTATATAAGCGTGGAAATGCTGGGTCATGGGATATGTGTTTGCTATATGCTACTAAATAGTTTTTGGCACGTATGAGAATTCGTTCCCCCAAACTTGCCACATTTGGCATTTTCTTTATGTTCATTTTAGCCATCATGGTGGGGGTATAGTGGTATCTCACTGTGATTTTAATTTGCATTTCACCTTGCCTGGCTTTGTGGTAGCCTCAGGTATGAAGTTCAGGCATCTAATGAAAGAAGCCACCATAGACATGTGTTTGTTCTAACTTTCCAGAAGTGCAACCTTTTACCCCACTTTAGGAATAACTTGTTTGTAGAGGCAAGCTTGAAAATCCAGAGTCCTTAGGCAGCTACATTCTGAGGAAATATGCTATTGTTAATAGACCTAGACACATTCCAAAGTATTGTGCAAGTGACACTGACTGGTACAGTCGTCTGTTCATTCACCCACAGTCAATCATGGAGTCCTATATATGTCAGGCACTGTTCTAGGTATTGAGAGAAATCAGAGAACAAAACACAAAACTTAGGAAGTTCATATTCTAGGTTGGAGAGATAGACAATAAACCAAAAGTGAAATGGCTCGTTGGGATGGTCTCGCCAAGTTGACATTTGAGCAAAGGGCTTACACTGACACCAAAACAAGCAATATGGGTACTGGGGAAAAAACCTTCCAGGAGGATCAGCACAGGCACATGCCTCGAAGTGGGAGGATGAGAAACAGCAAAGAGGCTGTTGGGAACAGGGTGAACAAGAGATAATGGGGTGCCAGAAAGAATATTGTGTTGGGCCTTATGGGTAATTCGCAGGACTTTGGCTTTCCCTCAGCTCTGACTGAAATGCCCGCAACACTTTTCTGGTCCCATCTCTAGGAAGCCTCTCAGTATCACATCTTCCTCTCAACTATGACCACTTGGTCTTCCCCACACAGCCTGGGATGGATCAGGTTAGTATCCCTTCCCTCTCACATCTTTCCTAGTAATTTAGAGGTTGTATGGCTGATACAACAGGAAGGAGAGAGACCAGGTTGAATTCAAAGACATTAATTTTTCTGTGATACAGTGAACACTAGGGCTCAAACAGTCTGAGGGAATCCACAGGCTATAATCCCAACTAGGCCTCAGCAGTACATAAGTTCTGACAGGCACAGTAACAGTTAAAATTGAAAGCCTGTGGGATCTATAGTTCCCATCTGCATTGTAGAAAACCAAACCCCACTTTCAAAGTTCCTCATGCTGACCAAGTATCTCATGGGGCAACTCTAACAGGAAATCCAATATGTACTCTTGATTCAGGCAAACAAAGCTGTGACTTTTCTGAAAGGAAGTAGGAAAGTAGGGGTCTTGTATCAGAACAGACCGAGCAGGAGAGAAAAAAATCTAGAAAAAGAAAAATAGTATACGATAAAGGGAGAAGTAATCAATAAATGGTGTTGGAAAAACTTACCTAACCACTAGGGAAAAAGTCGACTCTGCTCTACAGCTAATACCTAAATTAATTTCCATAAAAATACTAGAAGAAAATATGAGGTTTTTTTTTTTTAACATAGATAATGGGGAAAGACTTTTTACATCATCCAAGAAATTATCTGTCATAAACATCTGACACCACGTCAAACACAATTCTAGGGCTTTACCTGTATTAAGTAATTTAATCCCCACAACAACTTTCTAGGTAGTTATATTTATTTCTCCCATTTTCTAGATGATAAAATTGAGGCGTAGAGAGGTTAAGTAATTTTCCTAGGGTCCCCACAAGTGGTGGTGCCAGGATTCAAAGCAAACAAATATGACTTCAGGGTCCATATTCGAAATTACTTAACTGCAAAGGAAAATACCGAGAGATTTCAATACACGAATTAAATGCTGTATGGAAAAAAAATCATATGGACAAATAGTAATGGGGAAAAATCATGCCATGTATGTAACACATAAAGCATTACAATCCTTTATAGAACATTTTCTCAAATGTTATTGCCCAGAACACTCATGTCCTGAATGATGCCAAAGGGGATTCTGTGGGGAAAAAAAAGAAAAAGAAAAAAAGGTTTGATGGTCAATTAAGCTCAGGAAATGATGCGTTAAATCTGACCATGGAAGTCTTTTCCTCCCCTCAACACACCTATTAATATCTCAAAGTGCAACAGAGTTCCCTGAAATACAGTCTAGAAAATGTCGCCTTATGTGCAATGAGTTCCTCCAACCAGGAAGGAAACTATGAATACCCCAATAGAAAAATGAGCACAAGAGAAGAGATGATGCAAAAAAGAAAAAAAAAAAAAAAACCCAATAGTTATTAAGATATGAAAACATAGTCAACCTTGTTAAGAATAAACAAAACAACACATGAGATGGTGAAGATGGCAGTACAGGAGGACCCTCAGCTCACCTTGTCCCATGGATACATCTATACGACACCCACATCAGTGTAAATAATCCAGAAAACAACCAAACACTCTCAGAACAGACTCTCCAGAGCAAAATGTAGAGAAGAAGCCACATCAAAGAGAGTAAGAAGAATGGAGATATGGTTGGGAGCTAAAGGGACCTGTAGGACTGTCTGCTGGAGGGAGGAATGCTACAGGCCAGAGGACGGAGAAGAGCAGACCCCACCCCACTTACTCCAGGCATGGGGAACCGGCATGGGGAAGATGAATCCCCCTAACATTTGGCTTTGAAAACCAGAGGGGCTTAACTTTTGGAGGTCTTACAATTAGTGGGGCTTAACACCTGGAACTTTTAAAATCAGTGGGCTTGGCTCTGGGAGACCAGAAAGGGTGAGAGGAAACTGAGTCCCTACCCTTGAAGGGATGGCACAACACACAGCCCCACAGAGACACAGCTTAGAAGAAGCAGTTTGAAAAACACCTGGGGTATATGGGAGAGAGATTCGCTTACTAACCAAGAGCTTGTGCTGGAGGGGAAGGGATCTTGGGAGACCTGTCTAAGAACAAAGGAGCTGGTGGGTGCCATTTCCCTCCCTTGCCCTCAAGCCTAGATCCACAGACACCTGTGGGAACCAGCTTAGCACAAACACTCTCCACCTACTTTGCTAACAGCATGCCCTCCCCTGTGTTCTCCTGCAGACTGGCCCCCTCCATCTTGGCCTCGGCAGTTTTCCAGGGTGACTTCAGAACCCCTCCCACAGCAGACTGCTATGAATCTTGCTGGCACCACATACCCTGCCTCCGCCTTCTCCCTTCAACATGCCCTTGGCAGGAGTCTAGCCAAAGTGGTGCCACAAGCCTGTGAGTGTGCAAGCAGCCTCGACAGGGGTCAGCACCACCCTGGAAGGTGGAGGGGAAGGTAACCACACACACCAGTCCAGCTGTGGTCCCAACAGACATCCGGACTGACCGCAGGCTGTGTCCACCAATAAAAGCTGCTCAGGAGACAACACAGGAAAGTACCTAGCTCTGGCAAATGCTGATCTGATTCAACTGAAGCCCAAGACAGTCTCAGACTGGCCCACTAACACAGGGACCAAACCCTTCCCAAAATAGGCAAAGAGAGCCATTGCAAACAATCAGACTGAAGGCAAACACAGCTCAGCCGGCACAGTAGTGTACATGCAACACACATAAGAGACACCCCTGAAGTGCCAGATTCTGGTGAACAGGGGACATTGTGCTGCAGGGCATTACAGGACCTCCTCCTCATAAGGTCACTAGTTTCAAGAGCAGAAAATGTAGCTGACTTTCTTAACACATAGAAACAGACACAGAGAGTGAGAAAAAGTGAGACAGAGGAATGTGTCCCAAATGAAAGAACAGGACAAAATCACAAGAGTGCTAAATGATACGGAGATAAGTAAATGCTTGATAGAGCTTGATAGACTTGAGGAAAGATTGGAGACCATTAGTGAGACCCTCAACAAAGAGGAGAGAAACATGAGAAACAAGAGAAAACATAAAAAAGAACCAATTAGAGATGAAGAACTCAGTAACTGAAATTTAAGATACGCTAGAGGGAATCAAGAATAGACTGGATGAAGCAGAAGAATGGATCAGCAACCTGGTGGAAAGCAATCAAGCTGAACAGGTGAGAGAAAAAATAATAAAAAGTGAAAATAGACTAAAGGAGCTCAGCAACACCATTAAACATTATAACATTTGCATTAGAGGTATCCCAGAAAAAGAAGAGGGAGAGAAAGGGCAGAAAATTTATTTAAAGGAATTGTAGCTGGACTCTTCCTGAATCTGGGGAAGGAAACAGAAATCCAGATCTAGGAAGTACAGGCAGCCCCCAACAAAATCCATTCAAGGAAAGCCTCATCAAAACACATAGCAATTAAAATGACAAAAAGTAGTAATAAAGAGAGAATTTTAAAAGAAGCAAGAGAAAAGAAAATGGTTATATACAAGGGGAATTCCACAAGGCTATCAGTTGACTTTTCAGCAGAAACTGTGCAGGCCAGAAGAGAGTGGCAAGATACATTCAAAGTACTGGGAAAAAAACAAAACAAAATAAAACAAAAAACCGCAACGAAGAATACTCTACCCATCAAGGCTATCATTCAAAATAAGAGTTTTCCAGACAAACGAAAGTTAAAAGAATTCATGAGCACTAAACTAGCCCACAAGAAATGTTAAAGAGGACTCTTTGAGTGGAAAGGAAAGACCATAAGCAGGAGTAAGAAAAGTAGGAAGCACAAAAGCAGTAAAATTAAGTATACTTACAAAAATCAGTCAAGGGATTCACAAAATAAAATGATGCAAAGTATGATACATAAAATGTGGGAGGAGAGACGAATAAGTATCTAGTGCTTTTACAATGGATTCAAACTTAAGTGACTGTCAACTTAATATAGACTGCTACATGCAGAAAGATGTTATATATAAACTTAATGGTAACCACGAATAAAAAAACTGGTAAAAGAGGGGCACCTGTGTGGCTCAGTCAGTTAAGCATCTGCCTTTGGCTCAGGTCATGATCCCAGGGTCCTGGGATAGAGTCCTGCATCGGGCTGCTCAGCAGAGAGCTTGCTACTCCTTCTCCCTCTACCTGCTGCTCTGCCTACTTGAGCTCTATCTCTATTGCTCTGTCAAATAAATGAATAAAATCTTAAAAAAAAAAAAACTGATAACAGATATGGAAAAAAATAAAGAGAAAGGAATCTAAGTATATCACTAAAGAAAGCTAAAAAACATGAAAGAAGAGAGCAAGAGAAGGAACGGAACTACAAAAACAACCATACAACAAGTAACAAAATAGCAGTAAGTATATACCTAGCAGTAATTACTTTGAATGTAAATGGACTAAACACTCAATCAAAAGACATAGAGTAACAGAATGAATAAAAAAGAAAGACCCATCTAAATGCTGTCTATAAGAGACTCATTTCAGACCTAAAGACACGTGCAGATTCTAAGCGAACAGACCAAAAAGCATTTATCATGCAAATGGAAGTGAAAAGCTGGAGTAGCAATACTTGCATCAGACAAAATAGACTTTAAAACAGACTGTAACAAGAGTTAAAGAAGGACCGTACAGGGGCACCTGGGTGGCTCACTTGTTAACTGTCTGCCTTTGGCTCAGGTCATGATCTCAGGGTTCTGGGGTCGAGCCCCACACTGGGCTCCCTGCTCAGCGGGGAGTCTGCTTCTCCCTCTTCCTCTGCCTGTCCCCCCTAACTTGTGCTCTCTCTCTCTGAAATAAAATCTTAAAAAAAAAAAAAAAAAGAATGACAGCACATAATAATAAAGGGAACAATCCAACAAGATATAACAATTATAAATATTTATGCACCCAACATGGGAGCACCCAAATACATCAAGCAGCTAATAACAAACAAAAAGGATATAATTGATAGTAATACAAGAATAGTAGGAGACTTTAACACTGCACGTACATCAATGGATAGATCATTCAAACAGAAATTCGAAAAGGAAATAGTGGCTTTGAATGACACATGGGACCAGATGGACCTAACCAATATATTCAGAATATTCCATCCTAGAACAGCAGAACACACATTCTTTTTAAGTGCACATGGAACATTCTCCAGAACAGATCACATGTTAGGCCACAAAACTTGTCTCAACAAATTTAAAAAAAGTTGAGGTCATAACATGCATCTTCTCTGACTACAATGTTTTCAAACTAGAAATCAACCATAAGAAAAAAAATCTAGAAAGAACACAAATATAGAAGTTAAATAACATGATACTAAGCAATGAATGGATCAACCAAGAAATCAAAAAGAAAATAAAAAAAATACATGGAGACAAATGAAAATGAAAACACAACCATCCAAAATCTTTGGAATGCAGCAAAAGCTGTTCTAAGAGGGAAGTTTATAGCAATATAGACCTACATTGAGAAGCAAGAAAAATCTCAAATAACCTAACCTTACCCTAAAAGGAGCTAGGAAAAGGAAAACAAACAAAATCCCAAATAAGCAGAAGGAAATAATAAAGATCAGAGCGGAAATAAATGCTACAGAAACTAAAAAAAACAAAAAAATAGAACAGATGACTGAAACCAGGACCTGTCCTTTGAAAAGATCAGCAAAACTGATAAACCTCTAGCAGATTCATTAAAAAAAAAGACACACACACACGCACACAGCTCAAATAAACAAAATTGGAAATGAAAGAGGAGAAGTAACAACTGGTACCACAGAAACAGAAAGAATTATTAGAGAATATTATCAAAAACCATATGCTGAAAACCTAGAAGTAATGGATAAATTCCTAGAAACATATAACCTCTCCAAACTGAATCAGAAAGAAATAGTAAATTTGATCAGACTGATTACCTGCAATGAAATTGAATTGGTAATCAAAAAAGTCCCAACCAAAAAAGTCCATGACCAGATGGTTTCACAGGTGAATTCTACCAAATACTTAAAGAAGAGTTGATATGTATTCCTCTCAAGTTATTCCCAAAAATAGAAGAGGAAGGAGAGCTTCCAAATTCATTCGGGGAGGCCAGCAATACCCTGAGACCAAAACCAGATAAAGACACTACAATAAAAGAGAACTACAGACCAGTATCTCTGATGAACGTAGACACAAAAATCCTCAACAAAATAGTAGCAAACCAAGTCCAATAATACATAAAAAAAAATTATTTACCACGATCAAGTGGGATTTATTCTTGGGATGCAAGGGTGGTTTGATATTTGCAAGTCAATCAATGTGATACACCCCATCGTCGAAAGAAAGGATAAAAACCATATTATCATTTCAATGGATGCAAAAAAAGCATTTGACAAAATACTACATCCATTTATGATACAAATCCTCAACAAAGTAGGTTTAGAGGGAACATACCTCAACATAATAAAGGCCATATACTGAAAAACCCACAGCCAATATCATACTCAATGGTGAAAAACCCTGAGGTCAGAAACGGGATAAGGATGTCTACTCTCACTGCTTTTGTTTTTTCACTCTCACCACTTTTATCCAATATAGTACTAGAAGTCCTACCACAGAATCAGACAAGAAAAAGAAAAACAGGCATCCAAATTGGTAAGGAATAAGCAAAACCTTTATTATTTTCAGATGACACCATACTATACATAGAGAACCCTAAATTCTCCACCAAAAAAACTACCCAAACTGATAAACATATTTAATTAAGTTGCAAGATACAAAATATACAGAAATCCATTGTATTTCAAAAAAAAAAGAAATCCATTCTATTTCTATACATTAATAATGAAATAGCAGAGGGAGAATTTAAGAAAAAAGGCCCATTTACAATTGCACCAAAAATAACACCTAGGAATAAACTTAACTAAGGAAGTGAAAGACCTGTACTCTGAGAACTATAAAATACTGATGAAAGAAATGGAAGATGACAAAAACCAATGGAAAGGTAGTCCAGGGGCACCTGGGTGGCTCAGTGGGTTAAAGCCTCTTCCTTCAGCTCAGGTCATGATCTCAGGGTCCTGGGATCGAGCCCCGCATCGGGCTCTCTGCTCAGCGGGGAGCCTGCTTCCCCCTCTCTCTCTGCCTGCCTCTCTGCCTACTTGTGATCTCTCTCTCTGTCAAACAAATAAATAAAATCTTTAAAAAAAAAAAAAAAAGGAAAGGTAGTCCATGCTCATGGATTGGGAGAACAAGTATTGTTAAAATGTCCGCACAGGGGCGCCTGGGTGGTTCAGTGGGTTAAAGCCTCTGCCTTTGTCTCAGGTCATGATCTCAGGGTCCTGGGATCAAGCCCCGCATAGGGCTCTCTGCTCAGCGGCCCCTCTCTCTCTGCCTGCCTCTCTGCCTACTTGTGATCTCTCTACTCTCTACTCTCTACTCTCTGTCAAATAAATAAATAAATAAAATGTTTTTTTAAAAAAAATGTCCACACAACCCAAAGCAATCTACAGACCTAAGGCAATCCTTGTCAAAACACCAATGGCATTTTCACAGAACTAGAACAAATAACCCTAAAATTTGTATGGAACCACAAAAGATCCCGAATAGCCCAAGGAATCTTGAAAAAAACAACAAAACTGGAGGTATCACAATCCCAGATTTTAAAATATACTACAAAACTGTAGTAATCAAAACAGTATGGGACTAGTCAAAAATAGACACATAGATCACTGGAACAGAACAGAGAATCCAGAAATAAGTTCACAACTGTATGGTCAATTAATCTTTGATAAAGGAGGCATCTGTGAGAAGTGGGAAAAAGACAGCCTCTTTAACAAATGGTATTGGGAAAACTGGACAGCTACATGCAAAAGAATGAAACTGGGCCACTTTCTTACACCATACACAAAAATAAACTTGACATGGATTAAGGATCTCATTGTGAGACCTAAAAAATCTTGATAAAAATCCTAGAAAAGAGCACAGGCAGTAACCTCTTTGACATTAGCTAGAGCAACATTTTTCTAGATAGGTCTCCTGAGGCAAGGGAAATAAAAGCAAAAAAAAACTATTGGGACTACATAAAAAAAAGCTTCTGCACAGCAAAGGAAACAATAAAACTAAAAGACAACTTACTGAATGGGAGAAGATATTTGCAAGTGACATATCAGATAAAGGGTTAGTATCAAAAATATGTAAAGAATTTACACAGCTCAACACACACACACACACACACACACACACACACATCCAATTTAAAAATAGGCAGAAGACATGAACAGACATTTCTCCAAAGAAGACATCCAGATGGACAACAGACACATGAAAAGATACACAACATCACTGAACAGGGAAATGCAAATCAAAACCGCAATGAGATATCATCTCACGCCTGTCAGAATGACTAAAATAAAAAAGACATGAAACAACAAGTGTTGGCAAAGGACGTGGAGAAAAAGGAACCCTCCCAAACTGTTGGTAGGAACGCAAACTGGTGCATCCACAGTAGAAAACAGTATGGAGGTTCCTCAAAAAATTAAAAATAGAATTACCATATGATCCAGTAATTCCACTACCGACTATTTACCCAAAGAATATGAAAACACTGATTCAAAAAGATATATACACCCCTATATTTATTGCAGCATTGTTTATAATAGCCAAATTATGGATGCAGCCCAAGGGTCCATCCATAGATGAACTGAAAAATAAGATGTGGTACACGTACAACGGAATATTACTCAGCCGTAAAAGATGAAATCTTGCCATTTGCAACAACATGGATAGATCTAGAGGGATAATACTAAGCGAAATGAGTCAGAGAAAGACAAATAATATATGATTTCACTCACGTAGAATTTAAGAAACAAAACAAGGAAACCAAAAAGAGACAGACCCCAAAACAGACTTTTAACTATTGAGAGGAAACTGATGGAGACCACTGGGGAGGCAGGTGGGGGAGGGGTGAAATAGGTGGAGGGGATTAAAAGTACATTTATCATGATGAGCACTAAGTACAGAATTGTTGAATCTCTGTATTGTACACCTGCAACTAATGTAACACTGTGTGTTCATTATACTGAAATTAAAATTTTTTTAAAAAAGAAAAAAACAATAAGGATGTACCAATTTTTTATTTCTCAAATGAGCAAAAAATTTTAAAAAGGCTTATCATACTTAGTACTTGTGAGACTTTTGATTTAAAAATTCACTCTAATGAAGTTAGAAGTGAGGTTATAAATGAGGACGAGTTTTCTGGGAGGAGAGGTAATTTGGCATATGTATCAGAGGCCTTGAAAAAAGTGTATATGATTTGATCTAGTGAAGTTTGTTCATAGGAATTTATCATAAGGAATAATTAGCCTAGTGAGCAAGGATGTATGTACAAGGCCTTCTTTGCAGCAGTATTTATATTAGCAAAAATATCTATTGTTTTAGATGTTAGTCATAGTTTGCAGTACACTGCCCCTCTTAAAAATAGTGACATTGATCTTTTCATCTAACAACATCCAAAAATGTAGAAAAAAATCAAATTATTAAATAATTGGTAATTTCTTTTGTGAAAAGAGAAATGTATATAAAATCATATGCATTAAAACGCTAATGGTGGTCAGTTTTCTCCAGTGGTGGGATTCGGGATGGTTTTAAATTTTTTCTCTTTATCCCTTCCTACATTGTCTACATTTTTTACACTGATTATTTGTTCCTTTGAAAATAAAAATGGCTATTGCCATTCTGAAACATGAAATTTTTCTTACTCTGAAATGGTGAGTCACAGATTAGGAAGATAAGAGGATTTCATTCTCTGACAAATATTAAGTTCTTTATTATGCTAGTAAACTCGGCCTCTGTCTAAAAGCTCAACTCAAAGTCAGAGGGAGTAGGATTCACGAGGAAGAAAAAGAAGCTTACAAAAAAAAAATCTGGAATCTGCAGAAATGATAGATCTTTATAAAAGGGATTTGGAGAAGCGGGGGAATTAACCTTCGCTTGGTTTAATTGCTGCGCTGAATCACTGACTTGTCAAACGAAACACCCAGAGAGCTAAATGGTTCTTCTTGTATCAGATAGAGAGACAAGCGGACCTGCAGAGCCACCCTCCAGCAATTTCCGAAGGGAATTGCGGGTCCTTGTTCCTGAATTAGTGGAACAGGATCTGGGCCAACTCCTTCCCTTTTTTGACGAACCAAAAATGAACTCCTTATGTGAAATCTGGATCAGTTCCAAAACACCCAGTGCTCAAGGTTGTCAGCCAGCTGTTGGCAGCCACGCTAATTTTCTTTTCTCTTAAATGGTGCAGAAATATGTTGCTTTACACACAGGGAAAAATGAATGGAAGGACCCAATTTGCAAATAACCCCAAACCTCCTAAAATGAGCTTGAAGAGCCGATCAGTGTTTACCCACTCATTCTGTTGTTCTCAGCTGTGTGGAGAGGGGAGAACTGCCCCTCTTGACTTATGATATGTAAGGGGAAGTCCCCAGCAAATTCCCCTGGAAAGGACAGGACACGAGTACTAATGAGGAACCTATCTCCTCTGCTACTCTCTTGCCACTGGCAAAACTCTCCAAGAGCTTACTGCCTCACAGGGTTCCTGAAGGGGGTGCCTGGGGAGGGGGGACAGGCCCAGTTGCTGTAAGGGACAAGCCAGAAGGACCTCCATGACCTGAAGGGGGAGGTTACGATCCAAGGCTGCTTTGACTAGTCCCTCAAGGAATCCCTTTTGTTTCTTATGCCTTCATTTGAGTGACCGAGGAGACCTTTCCTTGTACAAATTTGTATTATTAACGTATTAGCTAACTTAGGAGCTGAGTCTTAAACCATCCAGGAGGCCAAATTTTATCTTATTCAAGGGGGGAGCTTCCAAGTTCCAATGAAAAGTGTAGTTTCCTTATTTATTTAAAATAGAATATATCACAGAAAATTTTATTTTAGGAAGTAGAATATTTGGGGAAATGTACTATATTCTCTATCCTCCCGGTTTATGAGGAGGTAGTATAGTCCAGTGATTAAGGTCAGGAGGACTGGAGTCTCTGTCTCTTCATCCATAAAATAACATCTACTCCGCTGGCTTGTTGTGAAAATGAAATAAAACGATGCTTTGGAAGTACACACTGCTGGCTTGGCACAGGCCAATTAGTGGAGGCCAGCAACTCTGGGTCACAATCCACTTAGCAAGCAACTCCTCAGAATCTTGAGGTATTTAGAGAGGCTGGCATCAGAAACTTTGTTTGTAAATTGTTTCAAAATACTCTATCCTTCCAGAAACACCCCTGGTTGCTGTGTTAGGGGGGTCAAGTCCTCCGCCCCCACCCCCAGCTCCAGTGACACGCTAGGCCTTGGTCTTTGCCTTCTGGAAGCCCCGCTCCGGGTCAAGGAGTCCAGCTCTGTCAGTGTGGACTGTGGACAGAGGGCCGGCCACGTGGGCCAGTCGCCGTAGGGCCGGCAATCGCTCGTGTCAGGGGAAGATCACATGGGGTGACGGACGGACGGGTGGGGACCTGTCGGGGGAGGGCAGGAGGCCCCCACGCAGCAGGGGGAGAACCGGTGTGGGGAGGGAGCAAGAGGAGGCCTGCTGGTACCGACCACCCACAGAACTTGGTCTTAGTGTAAACGCTCTCATCTGCCTTGAGTGGAAATAAAACTCAGGAAAACTAACCTTTCCTTTCTCTCAGCCTTCCAGTCACAACAACACGAATTCTTCTGCAAAGCAGATACTTCTGCCCGCTGGGGGAAAGGTCAGGAAGTGCTGGAAAGAAAGAAAACACAATGATTAATATTTCAAGATCTTATCTGCCATACCGCAGTGAAAGCCTTTTCTTACTTCTGTGCAGTTGTTGGGAATGCAAGGAAAATCGAGATAATTGGGGCTGTGGGGCCTCCCTGGGAATTTCTCTGGGTGATGTTATTTTATTTACTTCTTCATATTTTCTTAAAGATTTTTTAAAGTCATCTCTACACCCCATGTGGGGCTCGAACTTACAACCCCGGCATCAGTCCTCTTGTGCTCCCCTGACAGAGCCAGCCAGCCTCCCTGAAGGATGTTAAGTTAGAAAACCAAAGAATTGTGGCAGGCGCTGGGGGCGGGGATGGAGGGGGACAGAAGTGGCTGCTGTGGCCCTCTTGCCTTCTCTGTGTGCTCAGTGTCCCCAGAAAATTTTATGAGGGGCTGAGACGGGAGCAGTTTTAAGCAAGACCGAGTCTGAGCTGATTCCATGGCCGTCTCCTGCTGGATGCAGGCAGGGAGGGCAAACTGAGCAGTGGTTAAGAACTGCTAGGCTTTAAGACTGGGCCTGCCTCCAGTTTGCCTCTGATTCACAGATGAAAGTGGAATTTTCCAGGAAGGCTTGATTTGGAGGAATCCTTCTCTTGGATCTACAAGTTCTCCTTATGCAGCAGGAAAATCCCACCCCGGGACTGGCTGTGGGCAGTGTCTGCTCAGGCCACCAACCGTCTCCTTAAGGAGAGGAACAGCATTCTCGGCAGAGAGGACCCCCACACACAGGGTGGTTTTCACAGGCTTATTGATAAAGTGTACATCGGGATTTGGGATTTCTGTTTGTATTAAATAAAGTATTTTATTAAATAACATAAAAGGAATTGTGCAGTATAATTACCCTGAGCAAGTCACTTAACCTCTTTAGGTTGGTTTTCTTATCTAAGCAATGAAGGGTTTTATAAATTTTTATACCCATTCTAGCATTAATGCTATTCTTTTAAGAAACATTCTAAAGTAGTTAAATAACTTGTATCGGGTGTTATAGACAAAATTTTTCCATTAAAAAAAGCTCCAGCCGACAAAATTGAGCTGTTAAGAGTATTTATGTCTTGTTTTCTAGGTAGTGGTGAATGTATTTGTTAAAGGTTAGACCTGCTTGACTTGCTTTTTTTTTTTTAAGATTTTATTTATTAGTGAGCGAGAGAGAGAGCATGTGCACAAGCAGGGGGAGTGGCAGAGGCAGAGAGAGAAGCAGGCTCCCCACTGAGCAGGGAGCCCGATGTGGGACTCCATCCCAGGACCCCAGGATCATGACCTGAGTTGAAGGCAGACACGTAATCGACTGAGCCGCTCAGGTGCCCCTGACTTGCTTTTTGAGTGCCTGGCAATATTATTTATAATTAAATTTCAGAATGCTGAATCCCTAAGATTTGATCGCTGGGATGAAATACCAAGTGTGACGGGAAGGTGGCAGAGTGAGAGACGGAGTAGCACCATAATCCACGAGACTGGTCGGGACTTCTGAGTAACCAAGACTTTCCAAAGCACGGGGACCGAGCGAGCACCACCCGCAATGGCAGCCGTCATCTTCATTTCCCAGCCCCGCCTTCCGGGTTATTTCTGTAAACAGGCAACCACTGCGGTTGGAGCAGGAATGGGAGGGAGTCAGGGAAGGATGCTTTGGTGTCTTTGAAGTGCATACTTACAAAAAATAAGAAAGTTACTGAAAGGGAGGTCATTATTTATTTTGTTTGACTTGTTCTTCCTAGTCAGCAAAGCGTGCCAAGAGGATCTACTACCCACTTTCTTCAAGTCACTTGGCGTTAAAAGACAGATCAGTGATAAAAACCTAGATCTCGGCTTATAGAGGTTTATTGGCCTCCTTGGTCTGCCCAGACACCAGTGCGCCCTGGGTGGCCTGATCCGAATATACCAGAGAGGGCAGCCCCTTCATATTTGGAAAGCATACAGTCCTAGGCATCACAGGCTGGGACACCAGCAGACTTTGGTAGCCGAGACATCTCTGCTCACAGGTCGCATGGTGTCGATGGGGCCCTATTGGTCCAGTTAAGATCTCTAGGCTCTTGGAAGCCAGGGGGCCAGCCGTATTCTTCCTTTTACATCCCTGCGTAGACATTTCTTTCCTTACCCCAGAGTACCCGGATGAAAAATACCACGCCGTGCCCATGCTCATTTCAGACACAGAAAGAATTTTTATATCCCATCCTGGAATTTAACCTGGAGTTTAGCTTCATTGCAAAATCCCGCTCTGGCTTTCTTCATCCCAGGCTTTGGCCTTTTGCTTCAGTGGGCCTATCAGAATCACTTCATATCATCCCCACGACCTAGGTTTCTGTCTTTATTACTGAATCCAGGGCTCATTCCATTTTCTGGCTTTGATGATTTTTCTGCTAACTTTGTCAAAATTTTTACAAAGTCCTATCTCCTCGGAATTTAAAATCAGACCATGGTAACTCTTTTAATGCTTTTGATGTGAGTAACTGGTAAAATATGGAAGACATCCCAACCACCATCATCATAAAAAATAAATACCTCTAGATTGTACATGAATTATATTTTGCTAGGGGTTTATAATTTAGCATACGACTATTGACAACAATTTATTTAGCCTAACAAATTAATGCCCAACCATCGGGATTAAACGCTCTCACTGTGGCCCTGGGCATAAGAATAATAGGATAGAATTCTCCCTCCACACACAGTTCATACATGGCAAATGCCAATGGAAGAGTTTCTTAGACTAAGATTACCAAGTGGAACCAGCAAAAACGTAGTCCCTTGAAATAAAAATGTTTATTACCAACTTAGAGAAATGGCATAGCCCCCTTTTATTAAAATTCAAGTTTCAGGGTATATAGTCTGGTATAATAGTTGTGTCTCTTGTGAATCTCATTCTTCCCCTCAAGTTAGATTGAGGCCCATTAAAACCAGATTACAATGAACTGTCATTTTTATTTTAATCCTCCCCACAGGAACAATTTGAGCAGCCATCTGCCTAATTTAAGGCAGGTTACTCTTCCAACAAGCCCACAGCTACCTCCTCTGAGAGGGTAAGAGCTACATGAACCCATCTTTTGGAGATCTGGTGAGCATTACATATTTATTTGTTTGTATCTTGAATAGAATGTGTGACATAAGCACAACTAAGCACACTGTAAATTAAATAGGCCAGTTGTTAGAGTAGAATTTGTTCAGATTATCAAATTTATGTTTGCTGCCTGCTGGTGCCTGGAATTATTGACTGGCTCTAAGGATCACACATAGGCATTTATTCCAAGGGTTCTGTTCATTTAAACTATACACAATTCTGCATTCTTTCTCCTCCTGCAGACTTTGCATCACTTGGCATGGAAATCATGTAGAAGAGAAACTCACAGACCAAAAAAAGCATAGCAAAGATTTTTTTCTTTTTAAGTATCAGGAAGGAGAGGGGAAATTCCTGAATCTAAATGGCAGGGTCCAAAAGTCAGAGTGGAGTTTCCAAGGTCTATTTATAGTGGTTTAATTCAATCATGGGAATTCAAGACTGTGTACTTGTCCTAAGTAGCTGAAAGATGAAAGAAAAGTAAGATATTTTTCCCACATGGAAGACTGGAAGGTAAACCTAACTAATGTGAAGAATATACCTCTGTTTTTCTCAGAATCAAATTGATCACCCACATCTCTCTTCCATTCTGACCATCATTTAACGATTTATTATTACTATCAATTTATTACATTATCAATAATAATATGGGAGAACCCAGCAGCTACTCTCCCTGATATCTGCCAAATGCACTCTTAATTTTTACTTCATTATCTATTTCGTGTTCATGCATTTCCATGAACATCTTTTTTTTTTTTTTGGTGGTAGTGATGGGACCATCAGATGGTTGCTATCATTTCTTAATAAGTAGAATAAGACATCCAGAAAGAGTCTGAAAGGGTGTACTCAGAGGTATATAAAGGGGCAGGTGACCATCAAAGAACTATTTTATTTTTGCTTCTTCCCCATCAAGCTAACAAGCTCTATCTACTTTCCCCCTGCTGTGAAGAAGGGCTGCCTGCATGCATTGGACAGCGTGGGTTGGCATTTGAGACCAAACAGAGGCATAGCTGATGGAAAGCAAGCATGGTCTGGCTGCAAGGGCAGATGTTTTTGTCACCTGTCGAATTCCTCTTCTTTTTCCCCTTCACCTCCTTGCCCTTGTGGGGACCCTAAAAGGTGATGCTGTTGTCTGTCATCTGCCCAAAGTTAGGCAAGAGTCTAAAAAGGTCTTTAAGGTTCAAAGGAATTTTTCTGTCGAGGTAGGAGTCATTTTAATTAGGAAAGGGGAAGTTTTTGAAATGGGTCGGTTTCTTAAGAACTTTTATTGGCAGTTTGCCTAGAAGCTGGTCTTTCCTGCCCCACATCATGGGGTAACCCTCCTGGGAAGGAAGGCTGGAACAATGACACACAGAGCATTACTGATGGCCAGAAAGACCACTGTGGTTATTGGAGCCTGGGGCCAATGCTCCAGAGTGAGTGAGGTCATTCATTTGCCAGTTGTTTGGGCAAGCTTGTGGTCTTAAAGGACCCAAAGACCTTAGCCGTAGTTTAAGGGAACAAGAGCAGGTGCCAATGAAAAATCACTACCTTGAGAAATGGATGCAAAAAGGAGCCCAGGTAGGGGCATAGGTCAGTAAGCGTACCTTATCGGGGGAGGCTTGCGCAGGAGAAATTGAGCCAAGTGAACCTAAATGGAAGATATGGAGGGCAAAGTGTGTGAGATTAGAGCAAAGAGAATTACTGATTTTCATAACTAGCCAGAGGTGTTTCTCCAGCCCAGCAGTACAATTCAGGTGGGATTTGCAAATACAAAGGCAGAGAGAGAGAGAGAGAGAGAGAGAGAGAGAGAGAGAGAGATGGAAAATTGTAGCAGCAACAACACCCAAACCAGGTAGTACAGAAACAAACTCAGGCAGGGTTAGTGTGAGGAAATCCTTTACGCCAGACCTTTCTGGAGGTGGGGCGTGTCTGAAGGAACGACTGATAGCCAGCAACCAACATGGTGCAGGCGATCTCGATGTTTAGGTGACACTAACACTGTTGTACACATGCGACTGTCTCGTGTATCTATTTACGACAACGGCAGCTCCAAGCCAGCAAACACGTGATTTGCATCTCACCCCGCCCCGGCCCTTCTGTGAGCCCCTCTCCCAGATCACACCACTTGCAGACATGAAAATGGTCTCAGAGCCATTCTCTACACGGGATTCAGAGTGATCAGGGTTGGAGTGGGAGGGGAGATCTATTTGCAGTCTCTGCAGTGTTTTTGGTCTTCTGCATGTGTTTGTTTGCAAAGTGACAAATAAGAAAGCTCCCTTCAGAGTTGTTAAAATAGGAACTCCTAAACTGGGCATCGGGTTACTACATTCCTGGAGGAAGTTTGGCAGCACCCCACCTGCGTTGCCATGTTATCTGCGCTCACAAAATGACACCGACACGGGACTATCCCGGCAAGAGTGAGTGGAGATCACCTTTTAGTGTGGAGGAGAGAGAAAGAGAAGCTCTCAACTTGGAGAATGGAGGAGATACACAGGGTTTTGGGGTTTTTTTTTTTCCTGCCCAGTCCACTGAAATTCTAACTGCTGCCTTCTTGGTTTCTGTGATTTCACCTCAAAACTAGCTTCTCTTTTCTTTGGAGCATATAATGGAACCCAGTGCCAGCCCAGCCATGACTGATGCCGGTTCTGGGACCTGTGAGCTACTTCTGGGTGCTGACTGACAGCAGAAATGTACGTAGCCTCATCGAAGAACTTGTGTTATTGTGAAACTTCTGTCTCAAGTTTCTCCGGTGAGAAGAGGGACAAGATGTCCTCATGTTGGCATGTGATTGCAAATGGGGGACATGGCTGTACCCCACGGTCCTAAAGAGGCATCTTTATCTGATGGAAGACTATGCCCTTCTAGCTCGTCTGCTTCCTCCTGATGCTTCGCTTTTCTTTTTTCTTTCTCCACAGGCCATAATATGGCTCTGAAAGCTGCCTTATAAATTGAAAGAATTTAGGATCTTTTTTCCTTTACTAAATTTAGAAGTTGAAAGTTACAGTTTATCATTTGGTAGGCCTAATATATAACTTTTCCCATTCACCTTTGAGTCAGTAAAGACCCCAATATCTGGCTAAATTGATAGAAAATTTACCAAACTGTAACTAGGAAGCTTCATTAATTATTTTGGTTTGTGCCCCCCCCCACCTCTTTTCTTTTTAAGTTTCCTGGTACGTTTTCTGTTTTCAGTCTAAGAAATTGAAATACTAGTCCTCAAGTAAATACAAGAAAAGTGTTAAAAGTATGGTCCATGAATTATTTTCACGCCCTAGACAGTAGTCCCACTGGCCACAATCTTGCATACTCATAACAATAACTGAGGTCAAGATTCAATTCTTGAGCACCAAAGAATACTAGAAAGTTAGGGAGGAAAGAAATATTCTATTTGTACAAATATCTTCTGGGTTAATATAATAGCCATTGCTACAATTTAGAAAGCATCTGGTATGGGTTAGCATTGCACTTAGTGTAAGAGCGTATGCTTTTAACTCTTAACAATAGTTTGGTAAGAATAGACATTGTTTTCCTAATAACACGGGTAAGATTAGTAAGCCTCTAAGAATTTAATTAGCTTGTTCAAGTTCACACTGCTAAAAAATGGCTAAGAATGCATGCTCCCAGAATCCCCTTCTTATATCTACATGAATAAATTTGACTTTGATCAACAGATCTTATTAATGACTGTTACTTCCCTTGCCCACCCTCCACCACAGCCTTTACAAAGCTCTATCATATACATTGTTTCCTCTCATTCAAGCCTTGTAACAATTCTGTGAACAGGTCATTGTAGTAATCCCCTGCTCAGATGAAAAAACTAAGGCCCAAATTCATGAAACGATGAAAGCAAGTCACTCCTAGGGGCATTTGTGAATATACTCTGGCTAAAGTCTGATATTCTATTTCCGAAGAGGAAGCTAATTGAGCAGGCTCCTCTCCAGAGAATTCTGATTTATCAGTTATGAACAAAATAAATTTAATAATCTCCTCAACCTGTTAATCCAGTGAGAAGGGAGGAGAGAGTCCCAGGCCAAAGGAGAGCAAGGATTGCTGTTTTTACCAATCTGGGTCAGTGCACACTACAGGCGGGGGTGGGGGTGGGGGTGGTGGTGGTGGTGGTGGTGGTGTGTGTGTGTGTGTGTGTGTGTGTGTGTGTGTGTGTGTGTGTGTGTGTGTGTGTGTGTGTGTACACACACGCAGGCACAGAGGTTATCCTGGCAGTCTATGAGTGTCTGAAGGGTGCTGAGGTCTTTCTGATCCCATTAGGGCAAGCAAAGGCAATTTTCTCAGCGGGTTATTGCCAGGACCCGAGTGTACATCTTGTCTCAAACGCTGGGCTGGAGAGAGGCCCATAATCCTTTTCTGGAGCCAAACTGTATTTGCCAAGAGCCTCCAGACATATTTAAGATACAACCTTCACTTACACATATTATCCACCACATCCTTCCATTTATCTCCCCCCAAACCCTCACACTCTCTGAATTCAAACATGGCATCATGCTTACCTTCAAATTGCATTATGACAGAAGTGAAGCCTCTTTTTAGAATTCAGGGCCTGCATGTTACAACCACTTTACAGAACTACCCATGGGCTAATGAGAGAAATACTTGTTATAAGGTGGCTTTTTCTAGGGCTTTTTCTCTGAGAACAATTATCAGTAAATCTAAAGAAAGAGGCCACACCTGAACCAGCCCATGGCGCATGCGTCCCTTGTATGCTTTCCTTTGGGGTATTACTGATTCTTGGCAAGCTCTTCAAATCTCTGGGCCGTACCCATTCCCTTCTATAATATCACAAGAACTCACCCATGTCACAGAGAATATCCACAAATCTGCACTTATGTCAACGGCCAAAGAATCAAAGCAATGCTGCCCTTGGGCAAGGCGAAAATAATTACACAAGTGTAGTTCTTTCCCCGCCTCTGTCCCTTCCCTGTTATGCTGTACATCTGTGTAAGAAACTGGCTCCATGGGAGGATCCTAAAAGCCTGAGGTATTGTCTGTGCTGCCTCTCCGAGGCATTTTCCACTTGCTAGGCCTGTGGTTGGAGGGAGGGGACAGGCCTGGGTGTGTCAGCTGGGGTGTTATTGTTTGGACAGTCTGTGTCAGCACAGGCTGCGCGTCAGTCAGCTTGTTTTTCACATGTCCCCGAGCCTCACAGGGGAACCACTGGGATAATAGCCCTAATCCAGCCCCGCAGAGAAAGCTGGAACCCTCGGGGGGCTGAGCGCCTCTTCTCTAACTGCAACTAGGCATTTACGTCCCAAGTCAGCCTTTACCGAAACACATTCTATTTTTAGAAAGAAAAAGGCACTCTTGAAGGGTTAACACCAGTGAACAGCTGGCAATTTGTGGTGAGATTCCTGACCGTCCCCCCCCAACATATTTTAGAGTTTAGGAAAACCTAGAAATGAAATACCCTAAAAAAAACCCCAGTTTCTATGCTCCCAAATCATCTTTAAAAAGAATGTGTGTGTAATCTTCAAGGGAGAAGGAGAAGAATATATATACCACCGCTGACTTCCTATTTCTAAAGATAGTATCCTAATACCTAGAAATCAATCTCACAACTTTGACTTTATATAGCAAGAGACAGAGTTTTGAAACACTGCAGTTCTGAGGCCCTTTGCAACCCCCTTTTCTCATCATTTTTAGCTTTCCTAACCTGTGGACTTGGGACGCATTTTCTCCTGGAGGCAGGATTCAGTGTCCCTCTGCCCTATATGTATGTAGCAAGTAGAATTTCCCAAATAAAGGGATAGAAAGAACTCATTTGGGGAGGATTGCTTCATTTCCTAAAGAAAGGGCTTTTTTCATCCCATTTTAACATCATTTGTTTGAAGGCAAACAAATAGCGAATGCATTACAAAGCAGTACTTCAAATATGAAGGGGTTTGGGGTTTGTTTTTTTTTTTAGAGCTTACTTCAAAATACCAAAACTTCTTTTAAAACTCTAGAATTTCTCACTAATTCACACTAGGCTTCCCTCCATTTATTCCAAATGGGTGAGATTTTACGGAGCATGGAAATTGGGACACTCGTGGGAGGAGCATTCCCAGCGAGGGTGAGGTGTCGGCTAGCTATATGGGGCGGCCAGATGGCACAGCAGAGATGGACCCTGCATTCATGATCTCATTCGTTTCGTCCATAAATATTTTTAGGCCCTTTAGGTACTGTGCTGTGTGAAGAGAATAGAAAGCCTAATATACACATTGCCTGGACGTGGCCTCACAGCTCTTACAGTCAAATAGAGACGAGAGACGTTACCTTCCAATACGTGTTTGAGGAGTGTTAGCAACCGAATGGTGTCCCACCAGTTTTCACGAGGGTCTTAACCCCCAACCGACAAAGCCTTTAAAGGAGGTGATCAAAGTTAAATGAGGACATATGAGTAGGGCCCTAATCCTGTAGGACTGATGTCCCAAGAAAGAGAGACATCAGAGCATTCGCTGCACTCATGCTGAGGAAAGGTCGTGTGAGGACGCAGCGAGAAGGCAGCCATGGGTAAGCCAAGGAGAGAGCCCTCACCAGAAACCAGCAGTGACAGCCCCTTGATGTTGGACTTGTAGCCTCCAGAACTGGGAGAAAATAAACTTCTGTTGTTTAAGCCTCCCGGTCTGTCACAGCAGCCCAAGCAGACTAATTCAACAGGGGAAGTGTGGAATTCTTTGGAGGCATGTTGCAGGGGACCCATGGCCAGATCCGGAGCAGCCACGTCTGAGCTGAGACCTGAAAGAACAGCAGGAGTTGGAGAGGGGGAGATGAGGAGGGGGCATGTTTTATGTGGAGGTTGCTCCGTGGGCGAAGCCACGGAGGTGAGGAGAACACGGCCTGGAGGTGTGAGACAGAGGAAAAGGCAGTTCAGCCAGTTGGAGCATAGAGGGCAAGGGTGCAGGTTCTGAAACAGAGGGAGCTCTGCAGGGACAGAAGGAATTTAGAGCTGGACTTCTCACAAGTGTTCAACACAATCCAAGTTCTTCTTTTCTTTTGAGATCCCTTCTTTCCCTTTTGGGCTTCTCTAACACCTCGTTCTGGCTTTCCTCCCATTTCACTGGTCACTTTTGAGTCTCTTTAATGTCTCCTTCCCCCTACTCAACCTCTAAATATTAGAGTTCCCCAAGACTGTCCTGAGCTCTCTTCTCCGCTCTTTTTACACTCCTTCCAGTGGGATTTTGTCTAGTCACGTGGCTCTGAATAACATCTACATGCCTAGAACTTCCAAATCTCTATCTCCTACCCTTACCTCTATTTCCAAATATAGATTCACATGGACATGTTTCCTTTATATCTCCTTTCAGCTGTTCAAGAGGCAATTCAAACATAATATTCAATTAGATAGGGTATTACTAGCTATGAGCAACAGAAGACTCCAATTGAAGTGGTTTAAACAGCAAGGCATTCTTAGAGTACGGTTCCTGATCCGGGTGAGTCACTGAGATGGTAGTGGATGGGAGAGGAAAGCTTTTCGTACCCCCTTATGTTGAGTAACTGAGTCCTGCAAATTAAACTGACAAAAGACAGATTACCACGGGGAAAACATTTACACACATAACACAGATATATACATGCAAGAGTACTCCGTGAGGAGTTACTTAAACGGGTGGGTAGAATGGGGGCTTATAGATCTAAATTAGTAGGGGAAAGAGAGGGGAGAGAAAGGCTTCTACAGGAAAAACAAATAGTTTTCTTGGGAAAGACAAATGGAAATCTTAGGAGAAAAAGAGATACAAAAGTTTGTGATGCTTGTCTATATAGGTAGGAGTGGTCTTTCCAACTCGTTCGAGGCCATAAAACTGCCCTAGAGAGAGGATTTACGGTAGGTTTCCTCTTGGTTCTCTGTCCTGGGAACAGACCCACCCCAATGAGGGAATTTATGGAAGACTGATTTCCCAGGAATTTCTGCTTGTAGTCACATAAGAAAAGCTCCACGGAGCCGCCTTTCTGCATCTGTTGAATTTCAGAGGTCTTCAGTTTAAAATAATCCTTACACCAAAATGGCATATTTTGGGGTGGCATCTCCTGCTCTCCTTCAGCACTGCATTCTGCCAGGTGGCCAAAGTTACAAAGAGGTCAATGCAGTCTTCTGAATTGGGTCCTGGGCTAATTCTAGAATGGGGAGTCGCGGTAAGGCCTGGGTTACTGTGGTGCTTAGCTATAACCTGGCCATTTGTATCATTCTATTGGCATATGATTTAAATGCAAGTCAAGAAATTCTTTTGATGTATGAGAGTGCCTGCCCTGGCCTTCCCCAGATAGCTTTGTTGTTTCCTTCCATTCTGACCTTGAGCTCATTGTGAGACTTGCTTTAGCCAGTGGAAAGTTAGCAAATGTACCACAACCAGGGGCTTAAAAACTCCTTATACACAGGGGTTTGCTTTTTTCCCCTTGCTTGAACCCCTATTATCGCCATGAGAATGAACCTGGGCTAGCCTGCTAGAGGATAAGGTACCACCTAGAGCAGAGGGGAGTTTTCCTAGCTCAGGCCTTCTTAGACCAGCCAACCGCAGATGCAGGTGTATGCCCAGCTAAAACCAGTTAGGTCAAGCCTGAATCAGCAGAACTCCCCAACTCATAGTAAGTGACAAGTGCTAGCAATTTTAAGCCACTAGCATTAGGGGTGGTTTATTAAGTACCAATAGCTCACTCACGTGTATGGAAAAGAGCTATCCTTTTTGAATGGGGATGATGAGGGGACACCTGAAGAGTGGGGATTGTGGGAGTAGGGTTTCCCCCAAATTACATCTTCCAAATCTGGCAATCTTCATCCCCAGATTTCCTGAGATGGGAAGCTTCCAAACTGGGCATTCTTCCCATAGAACATGTTGCTCGGCCCTCACAGAGTAGTTCTTGATACGCAAAATTAGATCATTATAAACTTCTCACCTCTATATGTGGAGGACTGTGCAGAGCAGCGTGGAAGAAGGCTGGTGAGTGGCCCAAGAAATGGGGAAGCTGTTAAAAGAGGCAGCACAAGGCTGTCCCATGAGCACAGGAGATGGAATCTTTAGATGGGCGCAGTCATGGCAGTACATGGAATGGTCCTTGTGGAGAGGGGTTTCCTGCAAGTTCTTTGGCATTAGCTTTTCTTTCCTCTTCAGATCCTGAGGTTATGGGCGAGCCTCCAGCCAGAGCGTCACACAATGGCTGGTCCCTCCTCCAAGGCCACAGTGGTGCCTTTCCTTTGCCAAAGGATTGCCACCAACCCCTAACTGCCCATTAATCTTTTACCCTCTGTTTCCTCCACTATGTCCTTGAAGATGCTATCAAACTTTAACATCCAGCTTGGTGTCCTTTGCTGTTTCTTTGTAGAGAGGCTGGTGCCATCATTTAGATGTCTCTGGACACACACACGGATGTCGGGCAGAGGAAGACAACAACACACATTCCCGATACACTTGATGCAGCGCTCGTTGCTTGAGTGGCTGCACCGCGGTGGGAAGGTGCTCACTGACCCGAGGATCTGCCAGGCTGGCTCTCAGGGCATGAGAGGATAGGAGAGTTCTCCAAGTAGGAGGAAAGACATACGCTCATGTAATGCAATCTATTATTTCAGGAGGGGACTATTTCAAAGAGCAGCAGCGCTATAACAAATGTAGCCTACTCATTAAGCACAGAGACTTTGAAATCAGACAGACCTGGATGCAAATTGGGATTTGTGATTCACTGCTGCTGTCACTGTGGGCCAATTACTTAACCTGTACACCACTGTGCGATGAATATAATGCCCATCTCCTAGAGATGTTGCAAGGATTAAGTGAGATGTAAAACTCCCAACATGGTACCCAGTGTCTCGTAAGCACTCAGTGTAGATGATGATAATAACAGTGATTATTTAAGATAATGTTCCTCAAAACATATTCTACCTAGTGGCAGTGTGCTTGGAAATGTTAATAGGTGTACCGGGGAAAAAGTTTCAGAGGGCACAGAGCACAGCAGTGTACTCACGGCTCTGTGGAGTTGTGCAGTAAAGAAGTCAGTAGCGTTTTGCTTAACCCAGCTTGTCCCAGGTTTATCTGAAGACGGAATCTTCTCTCCTCTTAGAACTCCTATTGGCCTCACAAATGTGCCCCAGAACGCTGTTTGAATGATGCTAGTTTGTGGAAATAATTCTCCTTTGTATGCCTAGATCAAAATCTATCACCAGAAAGCAAGTAAGAGTTAAATATAAAGAAGCTTGCATATAAAGCCTGTCCTCAGTGAATACTGGACCAGTGTGATAGTTGGCTCTTGGCCTCGCGGGAGCCTGGGAGCAGAGGAGATCACCGTCTCGGCCATCTGCTGTGAAGAGGGCAGCAGGCCGTGTGGTAAGGCAGGCGTTTAAATTCTGAATCAGAATTTACTCTCCCGACTGCTGGCTTTACTTTTAAACAGAAGCCACCCAGACCTCTACGTGGCAGCTCAGTCCCCTGAAGAAAAGACCCAAGTTCTGCGCTATCCTAAGACCACCCAGGCCAACCTTTGACTTTTTTTTTAAACCAGGAATGGCTGCCCCTATTTTATATTTTTGTTTGCATTTGTTTGCAGGAAAACACATGAAGTGTAAAACAAGTCAGCCTATGCTGGTTTCAGTGTCAGAGAAGCTCCACACAGGGATGCTTTTGAAGAGGAAAGTTACCATTTGTCAAAGAATATAGGATTGACTCCCAAAGCAGGATGACTCATAAAGAGACCAGAGTTTCGATGGCCACCCTCTTGAATAACAGCTGGCTATTCCTACTAGGGAATTTTTTTTTAAGGGGGAGGTTTCCAGAAAGTTACAGAAAGTATATAGGAGATCCAAGACAGAGTAAAAAGAAATGGCACGTTTTTGTAAGGGAAAGGTACATTTAAAAAAATATTGAATTGATGTGTAACATAGTATCGAATGGGTATGCTAATACAGAGTCGATGGAAGGGAATTTGCAAGGGAAGGAAACACCAAATTACTTTTGTGATGAGACAGTCTATGTATCTTGCCACTAGAACATGTTTAGTCTCATGCTTTATGAATTGATACACAGCAGAGAAACATGGAATGCTTACCAACTCACTTTATGAAGAGAAGAAAATGAAAATACCAAATTTTAACAAAGATCACACAAACAGAACCTCCCCCCCAAAAAACAATTAAAAATAAAACCCTTCAGATCACTGACACTGACTTAGGACTACAAATTGAAAATGAAGTGAAACACTAAGAAATTTCATTCAGCAGCATCTGAAAAGACTACAGTCTGACCAAGTAAGATTTATCATAGGAATGCAAGGAACAGTTTATTAATAGGAAATCTATAAATAAAACATATCATTTCAATAAGTCAAAAGAAAAATTATATAATCGTCTTAGCAGATGGTACCCATTTAGGATTAAAAATATACTAAAGTGGGGTTAGAGAATAGTTTCTTAGTTGTACTTACTAGAGATACCAAATGAAGACCTAGTATAGCATTCTTGTTAGAATTGGAAAGAGTATAAGGACACCCAGCTTTATTTTTACCATTTTATATTTTCCTGGAAGTTTTAGCCATTGAAATAACATAGGAAACAAATAACCACATGATAGTTAATTTTATGCATCAGCTTCCCTAGGCTATGGTACTCAGAGGTTTGGCCAAATATCAGTTTAGATGTTACTGTGCAGATTTTTTGAGATGTGATTAACTTTTAAATCAGTCGACTTTGTATAAAGTAGATTGCCCTCCATAATGTGGATGGGCCTTATCCAATCAGTGGAAGGCCATAAGAGAAAAACACTGAAGTCCCCAAGGGAGGACAAACATTCTGCTTCCAGACTGCCTTTGAATTCAAGACTTCATTAATTATTCCCTAGGCCTGCCCTGTGGTTTTCAGATTTGACCATGTGTCAGTCAATCCCTAAAAATAAACCTCTCTGTATATGATATACACACACACATCTTCTTGGTTCCGTTTCTCTGGAGAACTCTAACACAAATAAGAGCTAACATCTACTAAAGATGTTAAAAGGTGCCGGGCAATGTTTTAAGGGGCACACCTGTATGCATGAACTCATTTAATCCTCACAGTAACCCTAAAAGGTGTGCAATTTTTGTCCCTATCAGACACTAATCAGAATGAAATATTCTGATGACTCACAGGAATGATCTGAGCTAATTCAAGGAGGAAAACCAAAAGCCTCATGTTCCTGCCCTTTTACTTTTAGGCATGACTCCAACCAACTCTTCCTGGGTAAGATATATCCATGTTCTGAGACCCTGCGTTGATGGTGAAATCAATCCTACTATCCTAGCAATAGCCAAGTAAATTGGACACGGGCTAGGAAGCAACGGTACTCAGGAACCACTGCGGGGATCTGGCCTGTACTTGCACTCTGACAATCCCATATTAGTTTCCTATTGCTGCTGTGACAAATTGCTGCAAACTCAGTGGCTTAAACAACACAGGTTTATTATTTCACAGTTCTGAAGGTCAGAAGTCCTAAAACCAAGGTGTCAGCATGGCTGCAGTCCTTTTGGAAGCTCTAGGGGAGAATCCACTTCCTTGGCTTTTCCAGTGCCTAAAAGCCACCTGCATTTCGTGGCTCACGGCCCTTTCCTCTACGTTGAAAATTAAGGGCATAGCATTTTCGAATTTCATTCTTTCTCTCTGACCTCTGCTTATGTTGTTCATTGCCTTCTCTCTCTGGTTCTGACGCTTCTGTCTCCCCTTTTTAAGGACCTTTGTGATTACTTTGGGCCCTCTGAGATAATCTATCTTAAAATCCTTAACTTAATCACATCTACAAAGTCCTTTGACACGGAAGGTAACATATTCACAAGTTTCCGGGATTAGAATGTATACATTTTTGGAGAGTATTATTCTATCTACCATACGTATCAAGCATAGATGAAAGACCCGCATCTTATCCTTCCTATGGAGAAGTATGCATCCTAATGGAACAAAGAGAAGCCGGCCTCTCTACTCCTATTACTATCATGACACATGTCAACCTTCCATGTTTCCCTGTTACTGGTTCTTTAATGAGAAGCCTGTTGCACAACCAGTTTAAAAAAAAACTGTACCACAGGAGAGGGGAATTTCATTGCAACGTTTTTTTGTTTTTTTGTTTTTTAATTATTTGACAGAGAGAAAGAGCACAAGCAGGGGGAAAACAGACAGAGAAAGAGGAAGAAGCAGGCTTCCTGCTGATCAAGGAGCCTGATGTGGGGCTCAATCCCAGGATCATGACCCAACCAGACCCTTAACCGACTGAGCCACCCAGGCGTCCCACAACACTGCCTTCTAGCCTTCCCATACACACAGGATATAAGAAGCTTTTACAAAACTAAAAACATGGATCCGTAGTTTTCTCACCTTGTTGTGGGCACGGTTATTCCAAATATAAAAACAAAGACCAAATTCACAGTGGACAAGATTAATAGCTAGGACTTACTCAAAAATTCACAACTTTTTAGGCTTTTAAAACACAGAAACAAAAACAACAACAAAAAAACCCCACAGAAACAGATTTCTAGTTTCTGATCCCACATGTAAGTAGCTTGGAAGTTGCCCCTCCACCCAAACAAGTACAAATCTGAACAAACTGAAAAATCAACAACTCTTCTTGGATTCATAAGCGAGGGGAGGACACAGGGCAAAAACCGCTTCCCCCAAGATTAGAGAAACAGGCTAATACAGGGAGTTGTGGCTTACCAGAGCGGAGAATCACAGGTGGAAACGCCACAGGAACCAGTGCCAGTGTCCGAATATCTACACTGACAAATTTTTGGAGGCCCAGTGTAGACAACTCTGAGAGTTAAAAACTCTAGGGAGACCCAGTCATAGAGGGGCACCCACAGTTTTGTGTGATTTACCTCCAGGAGCTCCACCAGGTTCTCACGGTAAATATCAGAAAAAAAACTTTCATATGCTTCCAGCAGGCTGAGGGGAAAGGAGCCATTTTGAAATGGGCGAGAGCACGCCTTTCTTCTTAATAAGGCCTTTCCTCAGCAGAAACTAGTTAGCCCGTGCCTAACCTGCTGGAATATCATCAGAACCTAATTAACCCCAGGGGAAGAGAAACACCAAATTCCAGCTGGCTCTAGCCTTCCACATGGGAGAAGGAAAATACCCAACCTCAGCCCAATCTAGCCATCCTGTCTCACCCAGGGGGGAGAAAAACTGGAAACACTTGTGAAGTTCACAGTCCATAGACATAAGCTCACTAAAAGGCTGAGAGCTAGTCATAGGACCATAGAACTTCTCTCCCCATCCCACGCCACCTATTTACAGCAGTTCAATTTACCTGGGCTTTCATGTCCAGCTATGAAGAAAAAGTTACAAGGCATACCAAAAGGCAAAAAACACAGTTTGAAGAGACGGAGCAGGCATCAGAACCAGACATGTCAGGGATGTTGGAATTCTCAGACAAGGAATTTAAAACAACCATGATTAATATGCCAGGAGCGCTAATGGATAAAGTAGACAGCATGCAAGAACAGATGGGCAATGTAAGCAGAGAGATGGTAATTTTAAGGAAGAACCAAAAAGAAATGCTAGAGATCAAAAACACTGCAACAGAAATACAGAATGACTTTGATGGGCTTATTAGTAGATTGCACACAGCTGAGGGAAGAATCTCTATGCTTAAGGCTATCTCAATAGAAACCTCCGGAACTGAAAAGCAAAGAGAATAGCCACATACACACACACACACACACACACACAGCAAAGAGAATAGACACACACACACACACCCACCCACCCACCCACCCAGAATATCTAAGAACTGTGGGACAACTACAAAAGATGTAACATATGCATAATGGGAACACCACAAGGAAAAGAGGGAAAGGAACAGAAGAAATATTTGAAACAGTGATGACTTGAGAATTACTCTTCAGTTAAAGTCAGATACCAAACCACAGACCCAAGAAGCTCACACCAAACAACATAGATGCCAAGAACACAAAAAAGACAAAAACCAAAATGAAACAAAAATAACCCAACACCTAGGCATATCCCTTTCAAAGTACAGAAAATAAAGGATAAAAAAATCTTGAAGGAAGAGAGAGAAAACCAACATCTTACCTATAGAGGAACAAAAGTTGTACTGACTTCTACTTAGAAACCATGCAAGCAAGAAGAGAGTACAGTGAAATATTTAAAATGTTAAGAGAAAAAAACCCCACTAAACTAGGATTCTATACCCTGTGACATTCTCCTTCAAAAGTCAAGGAGAAATAAAGGCTCTCTCAGACAAAAATTGCGGGAATTTGTTACTACTTGCAATAATTGTTAAAAGAAGTTCTTTAGAGAGAAGGAAAATGATATAGGTCAGAAACTCAGATCTACATAACGAAAGGAAGAACAACTAAGAAGGAATAAATGAAGATAAGATAAAAACACTTATTTTTCTAATTCTTAATTGATCTAATAGATAAGAGTTTATTTGAAATAATAGTAACAACGTATTCTATTATGTATGCTCCTATAGACAAGCATGCATATATATGTATGCATATACTTATGCATACTTATACATAAGTGAAATGAATGATAGCAAAGATACAAGGGACAAAAGGGAAGAATTAGGATTATTTTATTATTGTAAGGTATTTATACTATCCGTGAAGTGGCATAGTGTTATTTGAAAGTGGACTTGGATTAGTTGTAAGTATGTATTGCAAGTTCTAAGGCAAACACTAAAAGAGGTAAAAATATAACTGATGTCCTAAGAAAAGAGAGAAAATGGAATCTTATGAAATGCCCAATTAAAACCACAAAAAAGCAGAAAAAGAATGGAAGACAAAATAAGAACAAAGAAGAGGGTAACAATTAGGGTGTACATTAATCTAACCGTATCTATAATCACTCTGAACATCAATGGCCTAAATGCAGCAATTAAAAGAGATTGTCGGAGTGAATTAAAAAACAAGTTGACCCACTTTAACTATAAAGGCACCTATATATTAAAAACAAGTGGATGGGGAAAACTATACCATGCAAATGCTGATCGAAAGAAAGCAAAAGTAGTTACATTAATTTCATAGGGCAGATTTCAAAACAAGGAAAGTTATCAGGGACAAAGAAGGGAACTACATAATTACGAAGGGGTCAATTACCCAAGAAGATTATCAGTCGGAATGTGTACGGGCCTAACAAATGAGAGTCAGTCAAACCGTGTGAGGCAAAACCTGATGGAACTGAAAGGAGAAATATGTAAATCCTCTATTGCAGTCAAAGACTTCAACAATTGTCTATCAGAAATGGACAGATCCAGCGGGTAAAAATCAGTAAGGACTTAGTTGAACTCCACGGCACCATCAATCAACTGGATATAATGGACATTTATAGACTACTTCATCCAACAACAGCAAAATCCACATTCTTCCCGAGTTCACATGGAACACTTACCAAGATAGATGACATTCTGGGCCATAAAACACATCTTAACAAATCTAGAAGAATATAAATCATGCAATACCTGCTCTCAGACCACAGAATTAAACTAGAAATCAATAACAGAAAGATAACTGGAAAATCCTAAAATGTGGAGATTAAACAACATACTTCTAAATAATACATATTTAAAAAAAATAGAAACAGTAAAAAGATCAATAAGCTAGAAAAGTATTTACAAAATGTATAGCAAAGGGTTAATATCTTTAATAGGTAAAGAACAGTTATAAATTAATAAGGAGAAAAGACCAATATCTCAAAGGCAAAATGGGCAAAGGAAAAAGACACTTGATAAAAGATGATATCGAAGGGCTTATGTGCATGTGAAAGTGCTTAACTTCACAGCTATAAAGGGAATTTAAATACAAATAACTTGGCGAATATAAAAATAAATGACAAGTAGGGACACCTGGGTGGCTCAGTGGGTTAAAGCCTCTGCCTTCGGCTCAGGTCATGGTCCCAGGGTCCTGGGATCGAGCCCCGCGTTGGGTTCTCTGCTCAGCGGGGAGCCTGCTTCCCTCTCTCTCTCTGCCTGCCTCTCTGCCTACTTGTGATCTCTCTCTCTCTGTCAAATAAGTAAATAAAATCTTAAAAAAAAAAAAAATGACAACTAATGCTGGAAAAGATGTGGCGAAGCTTTTTGGGTACCCCCATGATTGCTAGTAGGAGTTTGTGTGTGGCCCAACATTGCCAGGGTTCCACTTGGCAATATGTACCAAAAACTTAAAAATTCCACATGGTGACTCAGAAATTCCACTTAAAAAGAATTTATCTGAAGGAAATCAGGAGTACATGCAAAAATTGATATACAGATATGTATGTAATAGGGTTGATATCTATCCATCTAATATATACATTATATATATACCTAAATAGCAAATATATAAATACAATAGTAAAAGAAAGGAAATTATATATCTGAAGAAGGTTTACCATATTGTGATCAGTTATAAAATAAAATATAATGCAGTCATTTAAAATGAGAATTGTACCCATTTAATCTTATTTATTACCAGAGTGTATATCAGATTGTTTCCCCTCACTGCAAAACAAGGGCAGGGACTCTTTCTTTAACTGCTATACCCGAATTAACTAGGAGAAGATGTGACGCCCTTCTAAATGTTTGCTGATTGGCTTAGTATAAAGTACGTTTTCAAATAACATAACAGCTTGTGAAACGCTCACAATTTCAAAAGAAAATAAAATCAAGATTAAAAAATTTAAGGAGGGCCTGATGTAAAAACAGAATAAAGAGATGAGAAGGAAACACATCAAAATGTTTATACAGATTATCTCTGGATGATGAAGTTGAAGGTGATTTAGTCTTTTTCTTTGTACATTTTACACTTTCCAAATTCACCATAAAGATTATGGTAAATTAATTCCATAATTAGACAAATTTCAATCAATAGTAAAAATGTAAAAAGAAGAGTAATGGTGTGTTTTGTCAAAATCACAACTTGTTCTTCCTGATCTTCTGGAATTGACTGTTCAGCGTGAGATCTGTGGACCAACAGAAACTGGAAACTTATTTGAAACATAGAATGTCTGCCTCGCCTGACTTCTACGTCAGAATCTGAATTTTATCAAGATCCTCAGCTAATATACACGTGGATATTCAAGAAACACTGTGTTAGGGCATTCTAACCTGATTGTTTCATTACTGCATTGGGTTGGCTAATTACTGTCAAGATATAGCATTTGGCATTCTGTGCAAAGAGGTTAATAAGATTTCAAATGTCTTTCTGGCGTCGAAATAACTTTCACACATTTTTAGTAGCTATGCGAATGATGATTCAGAAATACCTTCAGATTGGCCTCTGTCCTAGCCCTTGCCGCCAACTGGTTTACCCTCTGATTCAGCAGCCGCTCTAGGCACTCACTGCTCTTTCCCTCACCTCACTGCCTCCATTCACCCACCCCTGCACTAACTACCTAATTGAGCCTTTTTTCACCTGCTCCGTGTTCATCTACATGTTCCTGTTTGAAATAGTAAAATATGCTGTCATTTCCTAGATTGCCCTAACAAAGATTTCTAAGTTTAGTGACCCCACTTGGGGTCTGGTAGACAATAGTTACTTCTGTAGAGATTTCTTTCTTTCATTCTTTGAACATTTACCAGGTAATTGACTGAGATAATCCATGACCTTGAAGACCCCTCCATGCAACGGCAGGTATGGCAGGAGTGGGGGATCATGTGGAAATCCCATGCAGCGACCTGATGAGTTGATATGTGCCTTTGAGAAGACGTGGGAATGAAGAAGCAAGGATGGCCTTGGAAAAGCCAGGAAGGATTTGGGGAGGAGATGACATCCTTCTGTGACCCCTGACCCCATCCAGATGAAGTTACTCCTAACTGTCCTCTTTCCTGGGAGACTGATAGTTCAGTGATGGCACGTAAGTGGGCGCTTCAGCCATATTTGTTAAATGAAGGGATACGATCTGAATCTCAGAGGGAGGGTTGGACTTGGCTTTGATGATGCGTGGACGTTCTCCCAGGCAGAGGAAGTACGAGGCAAGGCAGGGTAGAGAATAACACGGCTTGCTGTAAATATTCGTTAGCTTACCTTTCCCAAACCGTGGATCAGTGGCTCAGGGAGACATTTCCATTTGGAAAACTTTTCATTGGAGGTCATGGAGATTAAAACCTTCTGGCTAGTAAGCTGTGACCGATTGAAAGTTGAATGCCAGCCCAAGCACATCTCAGAATGCGGCTCCCTCCTTCCGAGAAAGAGCAGCGAGTGTGCTGAAGCCTGCCCAGGACTCCTCCCCTCCTCCAGTGCTTTATTTATGGCTGTCCCCTTCTAAGCGGAGAGCAAATGTGCTTCGAATGAGCAGGCAGCACAGCGTGGAGTCTGGGTACCTAGGACTTTCAGAAAAGAAAGCAGAGCTGGAGGGCTGCCAAGACAGTAAGCTGTCTGCTGCACGACCAGGAAAAGAAAAGCTAGGCGTCTGTCTCCAGCGCCTCCTCACCAATTTCTCGATATCCTTTGGCATTTGAACAGGCTGCTGTTGCTTTGGGGGAGAGTGACGCGCACAGTGACATTTGTATTAATACCTTCTTGATGACTGCCTTCTGTTTACCAAAGCACAATATGAAAGTGGAATTATTCCAGAAAATTTAAAGCATACGGGTGCTAAGGGCAAAGAACCCTCCAGGTTTGGAAGGGGTGTCCTCTGGCTGCTGGAAATGGGTCTATCATCTGGCCCTCAGTCTCATCACCTCTTGGCCCTATTGTTGGGGCACCAGGCAGGTTTGATGGGACCATCCAGACAAAGAGGCTCTCCCTGCTAGCGAGTCCTGGGCCGTCGGGAACCACAAGCTGGAGGTGAGTGGGCCAAAGGGAAGACTGCAACGTCCTGACATGCTGGTTTTAGAAACCCGCGCCCTAGTGAAGGCAGCCACTCCCCGGGGCTGTGCCACCCCGCCTGGGGGCTCATGGGGCCTTGTCAGGCATGAACTCCCAGTCCTCTGAGAGAAATCACACCTTCAGGTCCAGTAGGGGTCATTGCCTCGGCACACCGCAGCAGAAGGATGTGAAAAGAACGTTTGAGACGTAGGAATCTGTGTGCCGAGCCTTACATAACTTTTGCCTCAGTCCCAAACCCACTTGGTTCAAACTCCTAGCGAAAGCAGTTCCACACACGTGTCAAGGTAAACTTGCCAGCAAAGTCTGATGGGACCGGGGATGTAGAGAAAGCAAGGTAAGGAGCAAGAACTTTCTCACTTGTTCTTCACCCGGAGCACAAACTACAATCTCTTGCTTCTCTTCAGTATGCCTGAGCAGTCATACTGTTCAAATATTTGGGGGGCATGGCTCCAAAAACTTAGTCCTTGACCGCAGGGAGCTGAATATAAAAGCTCCCTTTGATGGAGAATGGCTTCTGCGCTACTGGACATTTTTGCACATGGGCAGCCTCCTTGGAAAGACACAGGCCGTCTTGAGAGGGGCCTGGGATCCATACTGTGTGCTCCTTTGATGCACACAGAACAAAGAGGGCTACCAACGGCCTTTGCTGCAGTGGACCCAGGACCCCAGCACCGGGGAGACTTGTCTTCACCCCTTCATCAGAGGCCTGGAATGGCGCTGTCTCCAAGAAGGTGCAGACAGCATGGTTTGGCAAAGTCACTTCCTTCTACATCTGGGACTCACATCGCAAGCTTTTTGTGGGATCTCGGGTGCAATCTTTCTTGGTTTGGTCTAAATATAATCTGCAGTAGGCAGAAGAGGAATGCTTAGAAAGTACCCAACTTGCTGATGTCAAGAGGAAAGAGATCTAATTTCCATACCATCTAATTCAGCTTTTATCCCACTCATGTTTGTTGACTCGGCCGCCATTGTCCTAATTCTCATCGGCATACCGCCTAAAATAATGAATCCCTGGGTCTGCAGTAGCTTCCCCTTTGGTAATCCTGCCAACATTTTCCTGGAAGAATCCTATTTCACTAGCCTCCAATGGAGGATGATGGTAAGGCTGTGCACAGAGCTCAATACAAAAGAAATGTCTGCGTTCTAGGGAAGATTTTTTTGACAGGGGCTGCCTTTCCTAATTTGCTCAAAATCCCCCAGGGGGATAATAGCGTCTCTGGGAGAAGGGAAACTCTGGCCCGTGTGCTTTAGATATTATTCATTGTCTCTGAGCATGGGGTTTTGGAGAGAGAAAGCCATTTCTCTCTCCAAATCCCCGCCCCTTTTAATTGTTAAAATATTATAACAAACGTACTAAACAGTTTTGAAAAGAGAAAGAATTTGTAAGGCCACAGTTATTCTTGCACACTCTGTTGCTCCTATCTGTGTAACTTACATGATATATCAGAATACAGTCACAATTTTTATGCTACCTTTTTTGGCTGACCATTATACCGTAAGCACCTCGCGTTTTCTATGGGTTTCTGGTTTTTGTAATTATAGTTTCAATGCTACATGATTTCCACTGAAGGTGGGACTGACAATGAATTTAACTACTCCTCTGTTGTTGGACTTGAGCTTTGCTTGCGGTGTTTTGCCTTCGTAAATAACACCTCCATAAGCCTCGGTGGACCTATAGCTTATTCTTCTTTTGTATTTGAATAAATGCCCAGGAGTGGGATAAACCTTATTAGTTTCATGGCCTTTGATACGTGTCACCATATTGATTTCTTAAAGGATAGTAAAGGTTTACATCCTGTGGTTGAATAATTCACAAGCCAAGGCAGGGATGATATTCAAAATTTATCAACTCATTGGAGCATCGGTAGTGACTGATCTAAACTGAGACAAGCTGGTCAGCCTGCCTGGGCACACTGCCTGAATCCTGGCCCTCCTTGGATGGCAAACTTAGTTCCTCTGGGGCATCCTTCTTATCTGTTCTCTTTTTCTGTCTGCCTGTGTTTCATTCTCTATTTCTTTTCCTCTAGTTCTCTTCTGCTTTTTTGAGCAAGGTAGTAATCACAACAGCAACAACGGATACTTCATTATTTACTCTGTCTTCACATGTTGTAGCCCAATTAACTCTCGGAAAAATCCTATCAGGTAGTTTAGTCCCATTTTATAGACACGAACACTAAGGCTTGGAAGGTTAAGTTACTTGCCCAGGCATATAGAGATGAAACAGGACAGAGCTGAGATTCTAACCTGGTTTGGCTGGCGGGCTCCATAGTTCTTAACCAGGAGGCTGCCCAACCTGTAGGGCGCTGGGATGGCTGGGTGGTAGAGCAGAAGAGGGAGAGAGGTTGAAATCCTGGAGGGACTGAAAATGGGTTGTTTCAGTTTACTTTTTGCTCTTTTGTTTCCTGCATTATTAAACTATTTGATTAGCTTCTGGTGTCACATCTATTTGCAGATGTTAAACATTAGAAGACTTCAGAGGGGGGATTTATTTAAAGCATAGTTATTAAAATGTCTATTTTGATTTAAGGATTTCTTCTGCTTTGTATTACTTACTTGTCTCATATCTTTAATCTATAGTCATTTCTAATAAAGAACGTTCAGAACCTACCAGCCAAAGCGCTTTAAGTGATTCTTGCCAACTCTCATTTAAGCACTTTATCTCTCAGCCGAATTTTTTTTTTTAAGATTTTTTAAAATTTATTTATTTGTCAGAGAGAGAGAGAGAGAGAGAGAGAGAGAGAGAGAGCACAAGCAGGCAGAGCGGCAGGCAGAGGCAGAGGGAGAAGCAGGCCTCCCGCTGAGCAAGGAGCCCGATGCAGGACTCGATCCCAGGACCCTGGGATCATGACCCGAGCTGAAGGCAGCCGCTTAACTGACTGAGCCACCCAGGCGTCCCTCTCAGCCGAATTATCACTCAACCATATCCCTGTCTTTTTATCATTTATAAACTTGGCAAAGTGTCCATTCACGTCCATTATAAAGTCATTTATATATTTTGAGACTAGGTCTTTCTTACAGTATCCCATATTCTCTTGACTGGACGAGATTCCTGATTATTTTCCCCTAAAATGGGCAATTGTTTTCACGTTAAATTTCCTCAAGTTGGGCTCTAGATGTCGACCTTTGAGGGGGGGATGGATGATGGATGTTTTGAAGGAGTTGAGGAAAAGCTGTTTTTGGTTGCAGACTTCACAGATCCTTGGAAAAAATTAGAAACTGGAATATGAAGTTTGTATCTCCTGGATGTTCTTCTCAAGAGCCTTGATTGAGCATGGAGAGAGAACTACAGATGTTTCGTAGGTCCAGGACTTGCTGGCAAATGAAAAACAGAGTATGCAAATTCCCCATCTTAGTTTGGGTTCCCCCATAGCAGCGACTGAAGCAAGGAAGGGAGTGAAGGCGGTTTATCTGGGAGGTGATCCTAGGAGGGCAGGAGAGAGGGAGCAGGGAAAGCAAGGGGACAGGGACAAGTTTCCAAGACGGTATGTGTTCGAGGTCGCTGATGTAGGCGGACCTCTGAGAAGTATGTAGAATGCCTTCTAGAACCTTCCACCTGAAAGAAAGCTGGAGCATTTATATGACTCCGGTCCCCTGTTGGTTGAGGGTTGCCCTGCATTCTCCGTGAGCCTGCCTACCGGCCAAGAGGATTCCGTTGGTACTGCAAAAGTAGCACCGGGGGAGAGTGAGCTCCTGGGAACTGTCCACCACAGCCACAGCTGAAATCAGAGGTGAGTCAAAGGCAAGTAACGCAGTCACCAGAGGTTTCCGCCACACAGCCACAAAGTGAGATCGAAGTGTCTAATTTCAAAGTATATCTTGAACTTTAGCACTTCTACCCACCTTCACCATTACACCCTGGTCCAGGCCACCTTCCTCTCTCACCTGAGCCTTTACAAAGCCTCCCAGCAGGTCTTCCTGCTTCCTTGCTTGTCGTCTTACAGTCTTTTCACCTTAGTGCCCATGAAAGTATGTCATATCACTCTTCTGTGCAAAAATTTCCAGGGACTTCCTATTACCCTTAAGAATCTAATATAAAATTCTCATCTGGTCCGTGGCTCCTTCTCCAGTTTCATTCCCAGTGGCTGTTCCACTTGGTCATTGTGCTCCGGCCACACAAGCCTTCTTATCCTCAACAATGATTCTGCCTCCTTCCTTTCCTTCAGCCTGACGTGATCTTCCCTCCAATTTCCACTTGGCCCGCAGTCTCAGTGCTACCCCTCAGTGTGGACTCCCCTGACAACTCTTCCTAAATTAAAATCCCATACTCCCTAACTATTCTTATTGATATTTCTTTTTCTTCATAGCTCTTTTTTACCACCTGACACAAGCTTGTGTGTTTACAAGAATAAAATTCCATAAAAATGTACCATTCTATCTCCAGCATCGAGAATACTCCCTGGTATATTACCAGGCTCTCAATAAATATTTGTTCAATGAGTGACTCCAGAACCATGATGTCTCCTCCTAGCTCTCCACCCAAATGCTTCCATTAATGTGATCGCCCCAGTAACCCAGGAAGGTATTACTTCTGTGCATAATTAATCATTTATATCGATGCAATGAAAATGTAATGAGAACCCTTCTGAGAACTGATAGCCTGAGGTGGGAAGGAAGTGGGTGGTACTTCCTGCAGGGGAATGTGGGCAGGCAGGGAGGCATGGGCACAGGGCTAAGCTTCAACCACTTACCAACCAATGGTCTGTTTGAAACCCACCCTACTGGGTGGGTTGTGTGAGAGTCAGGGCTGGTACTGGCAAATTCTATGCTTCTTGCCTCTTTTCTAACTCTTTCCTCTCTCCCACCCCCTCAGGAAATGACATGGAAGAAGAAGCTAGACCATCTGGGGCTGTGGGAAGGTCTGGCAAAGAGAAAGTACTTGACAGTGACAGTACTTGGGAGGCCTGACTTCATCTCCTCGTATCCAGGGACTGACTGAAACAACACAGGCAAGGGCCATTTATGGAAGTGAGCATAACATTGCAAGAATGTGCTTTTGGGAATTTTGACAAAGATCTGCATTTTGAAGGAGATATAGGATTTTTGTTAGGAGGCAAAGTCTTTCTCTGCTCACTCCCTTCTTTGCTCACCTGCAAACCAGGTGCCCTTTTGCCAACACCAGGGAAAACTGGCATTTTCCCAAATAGTGCCCCAACTTCCACATCTTTCTCTTCAAAACTTATCTGTCTCCCTTAAAGCTCTGTTGTTTTGGTGTGAAAAGGACAGTGTCTTATTCTCCTATTCGAGTAACAGTGTAACTGGAGTGTTCTTGAAGCAATACTTCCAACTTCATTTTCTAAGTCAAAAAGGTGGTTCTAAGTATGGGCATCCACGCTAGTGGGAGGAAAGGATGGGCCACTGGGGAAGATAATGTGGCACTACCAAGACTTTATGGTGTTGGCGGTTATCTTCTTTGAAGACAGGTTCTGAGACCTGACTCTCAAGGTCCAAATCCTACTTTTGCCATTTAGTTAGTTGTGGGACCTTGGAGGTTAGGTAGCCTCCTTATGCCTCAGTTTCATCTTCTGCAAAATGGGGATAATAGCTGGACCTTCTTCATAGAGTTAGTGTGAGTGTTAAATGATAATTACTGGACCTTTCTCATAGGGTTGGGGTGAGCATCATGTGAACTAATGTGTGCGCAAGTGCTTAGAAAAATGCTAGTACACGTTAAGCTTCAGAAAGGAAGGCAATGATGATTCCATGGAACTCACAAAGGGAGCACATGAAGAGCCAACAGTTCTCACCACTGGCTTTGCCTCTGTGGAAGTCGCTTTCTTCGTTTTCTCATCTAGACACTGCCTCCAAACTGTCTTTGGCATGGAATTCAAAATCCTTCACTTTTCTAAAACATCCTGTGACTTTTTGTTGACCAGAGAATGAACTCCCATGATGGGGCACTCAAGGCCCTCTCTGTCTTCAGCTCTGCATTACGGAAAGAAATTCAAACTGGCTAAACACATGGGGAATGTGTTATCTCCTGTATTGGAAAAGTCAAGGAGCAGATTGTTTTAGACACGACAAGACGCAGGTGTATAAATGCGTTGGCCTTTCTCTATGGCAGGTACTCTCCTCAGAGAGACTGTTGGAAATTCCAGGTCTTCATTGTTCTTTATGGCTACCAATCTCATGGAAAGAGAATATCTCTTCCTTAAAATTCCGACAAAATTCCTGAGATTTAGCCTTGGGACATTGGATAACTTGAGTCATGGACCCAGCTTTAAAGCAATTGCTATATCCGGGGAGAAGGAATGTAGTGATTGGTCAAGTGAGGATCACTTGCCCTGTCCTGATTCTAGGAGCAGGGTCAACTCCACTTATGAGATACCTTGAGATGGGTTTCCCCAAAGAAGATATTTACCACTATGAAGAGAATAGAGAATGCATAGGTTTCCCCAAAGGAAATATTTACCACTGTGAAGAGAATAGAGAATGGATATTTAGTAGGCAAAAGTAGCAGATGTCCACCACAACCTCTTCTTCCTGCGTTTCCTATCATTCTTTGAACACATGCTGCAATTTTCCATTTCCTGCCCTTGTACGTGATGTTTTCTTTGCTCAAAATGTCTGTCTCACACCTCTACCTATCAAAAGTTCAAAGTACATTTTAAATTATACTTCCTTTATGTGGCCTACTCCTTGAAAATCATAATTTATTATCTTTATTATAGCTTTTATCATCATCCAGCTTGTATTATATTACATTGTGTTCACGTCTTTCTTTTGTTGCTGGATTGTAAGCTTTTTAGGGGCAAAAATCATGCCTCAGACCAGATTGCACACATGCATATTATTTGGAGATCAATGAGCGTCCTCCACCATGTAAAAAGGCTTGGTGTCAACTATAAAGTCCATAATAAAGATTGGTTGTGGTCATCATCATTGTTTTTTTTTAGTATTACTTCTTCTACATTGCAATTTTCCAATAAATATTTGGTTGATTTACTAGAATACCTAACTGTAATCAGAAGTGATTTTTAGCAGTCTCAGAGTTCTCCATATTCACTCTAAGTCTTTCTAAACCCAAAATTAACATTATTCAGGTGCAGAAATGTGCCTTCTTTCAAGATGCTTCAGGCATCTGGGCCAAGCAAACAGAGTTATGATTTTATTACGTGTCTGCATTTAGATTAAATTCTTTGGCATTGGTTTGGTTTTATTCCTTAGCATACTTTTACATTTAAATACTGTGTCTTGTATCTTGTGCACCTTAATCATATGCAAAGCTTTGAGTTTTTAAAGAGCCTTCCTAGGGCCAGCAAGCATATCTTTACTTACCCCCGGATGGTCTGACAACTTATAATAAGCATGCCTGGCACTATCAGGCACTGGTCCAGTGGTACCAAGGCCTATAAGCTTGATCCAACCCAAGTGGCATTGACTTCCCTAGAGTCTGCAGCCCATTCACCAACCTAGCAAGTGAGTGTTGGATATCACTAGGCACAGGAAGCCTGATCCCTGGCAAAACCTGAAGTGGGCTACCACTCCTCCCTTGGATTCCCTTCCTCCCCATTTTGTACGTGACCCTCCTCTCCCAAGAGATGCTTACAGTCTGTCACCCTGTTGCTGCTCAGGGCCACATTTAGGGGAATGCATTTAGATCTCCATTTTCTCACTAGGCTTCCTCCTCATCCGTTAGTAACAGATAACTTTCTTCGGGGTCAGTAATCTCTTATTAAATTATTTCCAGCTATTGGTCACAACCAATGAGTCATGGTTGCTTGTGACTTGATAATGTCTGGCCTTCCAGATCACAAATTGAATTCACGCTTTGAGTCGGACTGGCTAGAAACTACCCTCCATTCAAAGAAAAGACAAAGATGAGATGGATCTCAGACAGCAAATCAGCTGTCGAAAAAGCTTGGAAATGGGCTGGAGTTGAACAGGACAGGATGGGGTATGTCTTTAGCAACCCTTTACATTAAATGAGCATCCCTGATAAGAATGAGCAAAAAATAGTAAAAGACCAGAGCAGAGTGTATCCACCAATACTAACACCAGAACTGAAAACATGGGTCACTCAGTCCTCCTGGTAAGCTAATGGTACTGCCCCCCTTTATGTTTAAAGAGCTGAGAACCTGGGGTCCACTGACAAGATCCAGAGGGGGAAAATACTCTGGGTCAGCTTGACTTTCCAGCACCCTTTTTTGCTAGTCTTAATGGCTGCAGCCGAAACCACGTGTTTGTTGTACGCTTTGCATCTGTGAATCCATTTAATCTGCATATTACCTCTCCAAGAAGGTTGACAGAAATGATCCCATTTTGCAGATGAGGAGACCGAGACTCAGAGAGCTTGGTTTATATTTCCCAAGGTTTCCTACTTAGCATATTGCAGAATTACTATTCAAATCCAGATCTATCTGATTTGAAAGTCTTTTCTATTAGCCACTACACTCCAATCCTATCACAATAGGCAATTTAAGCAGTTTCGAACTTCTCATACACAGGTCTGTCCATAACTGACTTAGTCATCTATGATGTACAGTCCCTGTTTTTTGAGCATTTCTGAGCATCTCCAATGTACAGTCACTGTGGGTTGTTGAGAACACCAAGATATGCAGCAAGTGCCCTGGGAACAGTAAGGATGGGGCCGTGAGCTATGCCTGGGGGTTGGTGCATTTGAGATGAGTGTTGAAGGATGAGTAGGAGTTTGGCAGACACAGAACAGGGGGAAAGATGCTTTAGGAATAATTACATTATTTCCCTTTTAGACTCTGAGAACATGCCCAGTGTAAGAAGGGAGGAGCATAAGGTATGCCAAATGGCCCTAACCTTGTCATTCCCCCCACTTGATGCCCCTGAAGTGGATTGTGAGCTCTAGGCAGTGGGGGAGGGAGGATTAGTGTACCTGGTACATGACACAGCAAGGAACAGTATAGGGAGCCTGGAATCTGCAGAGGGAGAATAAGAAACAGTAAAGGAGATTTGGCTTTTGTAACTAGAGTTTGGGGAGTTTGAGGGAGTAAATTATAAGGAAGGTAATTTAGGTCAAAATGATACGGAGGAGGAGTCAACTGAAGCAAAGGCCCTTAGGCAGAGGTTTAAGGGAGATTGTCCTGGTTAGTTTGTCTTAAGGGGGAAATTATTGGTTTGTACATAGTGATATTAGTCAGTGGTACGTACAGAAACAAAACCAAAATATTCCAAATATTTAACTATAAGAAAACTGTTAAGTAAAGTTTGGTGTATTAATTTAATGGAATCTTCTGTTAATGGAATCAACCATTTAGAACAACTGTGTAAGAACATGGAATCTGCTTCCATTTAAACACCAAAATACAAAATTATATCTCACTCTATGTATCCTAGGAACTGTAAGATAATATGCAGAATGAAAGTTGGGGGTGTTGGTTGGTATCATTATTTTTACTTCCCACAATTTAAAAGGGAAAGATGATCTTAAAGTGATTTTTTCTGAGGTTCTGTCATTACAGAGAGTAATAATAACCATCATTTACTAAACATAGTCTATGTTCTAGACACTGTTCTGTTTCATGCACTGTCTGGTTTAACCCTCATAGCAGCCCTACCAAGTGAGTTAGGTTATTTGGTGAAGGTCACAGACATCTCTTGCCTGTGACCTCACTGTGAGACCCAGGACATAAACCCAGGCAGCTGAACCTCAAGATTCACATTTTTTACCACCTTCTATATTGCTTCACCTTAACAACAAGGCCCTTTTGGCAGAAACAGCCTCACCAGGTTCAGGGTGGCCTAATGTCATTCTGAATTCCTATTTAGGGTAAATGATGTTATAGAAGTCACCCAGTGAGAAAGTACAGGCATTTGGGGTCAGTGGGCATAGCGCAAGCCTGCATATAAAAAAAAAGCTGGATTCTCTGTTCAGTTTAATGATGGAACAGCCTGGCTAATTTGGGAAATTCTTTCGAATCCCTGCCTCCAAGCAATTATTTAATCTCTCCACATACTGCTGTAGCTCCTTTTATATACAAACCCCAAGTATCTAGTAACTTTGCAGAATGCATTTTTCTCCGTTTGCTGAGGTAAAGCAATCAATTACTGAGGATGGATTTAGAACCCGACAGAGCACTTGCTTTAAAGAGTCCCCGGAGAAGCTTTGTTCACATCGCTCCCCAAAACTGTCTAAGCTGGTGCCAAGCCAAGTTCTGGCTGTGTGCTGCAAGAACAGAGCTTAGTAGGTGCTTTAAGAAGTGATCATTTGTGACCAACACAGAATCTTACAGTTTGCAACCCCTTACAAGAATATAACAATACCTTTATAGATATTATTTTAATTGGTCTCTTGAATTGTGTCCCCTGAAAATTTTTACATTGAATTCCTAAGCGCCAGGATCTCGGAAGGTGACCACATTTGAAAAGGGGTCATCGCAAATGTAATCAGTGAAGAGGAAGTCACGTTGGAGTAGGGCGCGCCCGTCATGCAATATGCCTGGTGTCCTTATGAAAAGGAGAAATTTGGAGACAGACCTGTGCTCATGGAGAACATTGTGTGGAGATGACGGCAGAGAGCAGAGTGGCGCAGCGGAAGCCAAGGAACGCCAAAGTCTGCCAGCAAACCCCCAGAAGCTAGGAGAGGGAGGCTTGCAACAGATTCCTCCTGCACAGCCCTCAGAAGGAAGGAACCAACCCTGCCCACAGCTTCATCTCAACTGTGAGACGGTAAGTTTCTATGGTTTAAGCCATTCAGGTTGTGTACGCTGTGATGGCAGTCCTAGGAAACTAATATTGTCTCCAAGAATAGTTTCTTAAGACAGGTAAACTATTATTTTCCCCCTCTCATATAAATAATAGCCAACAATAGTAAGTTCAAAGAAGGATCAAGTCTGTACTTTATATGTACGAACTCTGTACAAACAAGTCATCCCGGGAGGTGAGGGCTTTGATTACTCTCTCCATCCTGTGGACAGACGCTGAGGCGCAGAAACCAGGGTCCCCCCCGCCTCCTCCCCACTAAGAAGCACGGAGGTCAGGATTTCAAACTGAGCGTTCTTTTCATGATGCCGTGCTGCCTCCACGAAAGAGAGACAAAGACGTGGGAGAGCTGTGTGGAGAAGTGGAAATGAAGTGAAAAAGAAACAGGTATTGAAAAGAAAGTGGAATTTGGGAGCAGCCTGAGACATGGGGATAGAGGCAGATGACTGGGAAAGGAAACCTTTGGGGGCACATTTCCCAAAATATCTTTCATAGAAACTGTCTCCCTGACGTCCTACATGAAGAAATGGTGCCAGTGTTACTCTATGTCCCACTCAGAGATTCATGGCGCCCACTAGCATTTTAAATACTCTGCAAGTTTTGCAGAAAAGTAACTTTGTTTAACCAACCCGGCACTTTTTAAACTTCCTTAAGCATGGACTCATTTTACTACCGTATTTCTCTAATGTCATAGAATAAGTTTTGTAGGCCAGAGAGAGAAGGTGGGGCGAGGAGACCCAAAGATAAGGATACATAGAAGTTTAAATTCTGACGTTAGGTGAGTTCTTCCTCCAGGCCATCATCTCTTTTTCTTTTTCATGGCAAGACTCTTAAATATCTACTGACTTTTTTTTAAAGTAAATATCAGACATACAAGTAGCATGTGGAGAATAATATAAAAAAAACACTCATGTTTACATCACCCAGCTTAAGAAATAGAACATTTTGGGGGCACCTGAATGGTTCAGTCAGTAGAGCGTGTGCCTCTTGATCTTGGGATCGTGAGTTCAAGTCCCACATTGGGTGTAGAGGTTACTTAAAAATAAAATCTAAAAAAAAAAGAAATATAAATTATAGATAGAATTGAAACCTCCTTGTATCTTTCTTTCCCAATGACATTCTCTTCTTTATAACCTCACCTGCTCCCCAAAGATAACTAACTACCAGTACTATCCTGAATTTCTTATGTATCATTCCTATACCTATCTTTAGGCTTTTACTATGTATGTATGTATTCCTAAACAATATGGTATGGTTCAACATGTCTTTAAATTTTATATAACTGTTATCATATTGTATATGTCTTCCAGTGGCTTGCCTTTTTGTTCAACATTATGTTTGTGAGCTTTTTCCATGTTGATATATTTCTTCTAGTTCATTTGTCTTTACTGTAGTATTGTATTCTATTGGATGAATAAGCCAATATGTAGTTACTCATATTCTTATTTAAAAGACATGTAGGATGTTTCCCATTTGCCACTACAAATAAGTCTACAGTGAACATTTTCATGCATAAATTGAGCAAAATACGAGAAACTTCCTAGGATATATATTGATGGGTCACAGAGAATGTGCACAGTTTTACTAGATATTACCAAATTCCTCTCCACAGAGTTATGCTGAATTCAGTTCCTACCCACTGTGTATGAGAGTTCCAGTGGCTCCACATTAACTCTTGATATTAGCCTATACCATCCTCTCCAAATTAATGGTTGTGAAATCATATTTCATTATGGTTTTAATTTGTCTTTGCCTATTTACTAATGAGATCAACAGATTTATTATATGCTTATTGGCCATTCAGGTCTCTTCTTCTGTGAATAGCCTCTTTGTTAATTTTCATTTATTTTTTTCTATTGACTTATCTTTTTCTCATTGATTTTGGAAAGTTCTTTATTAGTTCCCGATACTATAACACTACACTAATCTTTTCTCCATTACTTGCTTTATAAATATCTTCCTGAAGACTGGGGTTTTTCTTTTCACTTTCTGGAAATTTCTTTGCAGAGAAGTTATAAACTATAATGTAATCAAATTTATCTATATTTTTGAATCTTATTTATTTTTAAATTGAAGTATAATTAATATACAGTGTTATATTAGTCTCAAGTGGACAGTATAATGATTCAGCAATTCTATACATTTCTCAGTGCCCATCAGTTTAAGTGTACTCTTAATCCCATTTATCTATTTCACCCACCCACCTCCACTCTGGCAACCACCAGTTTGTTTTCTGTATTTAAGAGTCTGTTTTTTAATCTCTTTTTTCTTTGTTCACTTGTTTTGTTTCTTAAATTCCACATATGAATGAAGTCAAATGGCATTTGTCTTTTTCTGACTGATTTCTTTCACTTAGCATTACACCCTCTAGGTCCATCCATGTTGTTGCAAATGTCAAGATTTCATTATGTTTTATGGCCAAGGAATATTCCATTGCATATATATACCACATTGTCTTTATCCATCCATCTATGGGTGGACACCTGGATTGCTTCCATATCTTGACTATTGTAAATAACGTTGTAATAAACCTAGGGATACCTAAATCTTTTTCAAATTAGTGTTTTTGCTTTCTTTGGGTAAATACTCAGTATTTACTGGATCATATGGTAATTCTATTTTTAAGTTTTTGAGGAACCTCCATATTGTTTTCCACAGTGACTGCACTGATTTGTATTCCCAACAGTGCACAAGGGTTCCTGTTTCTCCACATCTTCTCCAACAGTTGTTACTTCTTGTGTTCTTGATTTTAGCCCTTCTGACAGATGTAAAGTGATATCTCATTGTGAAGTTATAAATTAAAATATCAAACTGATCTATTTTTTTTATTATGGTTTGTACCTTTTGTGTATTGTTTAAGAAATCCTTTCCCACAATCAGGTGTAGAGAAATTTTCCTATATTTTCTTCTAAAAGTGTTAAAGCTTGCTTTTTACATTTAGATCTTTAATAAACTTGGAACTGATTTTTAAGTATGATGTGAGGGAAGGATCCATTTTTCCCCCGATTGAATAACCTACTGTCACAGTACCATTTGCTGAGAAGTCTTTCATTTTCCTCATAGAGAATCTTCAATGCCACCTCTGTCATGGTATTTTATTATCATATGAGTTTCTTTTGGATCATAATACTATATAATTATTCTGTTTACTTCTACACCAATATCATACTGAATTAGTTACTGTAGCTTTATAATAAGTTGATTTCTGGTATGGTAGGTGAATTGCATTGATGGGCATAATCAATAGCCTCTTTGTATTTGTATCCTTAGCAATATAACTTTGCAGGTCATTGCATCAAGAAGTTGACTCTATTTCTCCACCCTTTGAATCAGGACTGGACTTACTATTTACTTTGGCCCATAAAATGTGGTGGAAGTGACAGTGTGCCAAACCTGGACCTCTAAAGACCTTGTGTGCTTCCATTCCTCTTTTGGAATTTTGCCTTCACTCTGAGAGGAGGCTCAGGCTAGTGTGCTGAAGGATGAGACAGCACGTGGTACAGTCGATCCAAGCTGAGACCAACTTAGACCAGCTAGCACTTAGCCAACTCACCAGCTGCCCTTATGAGTGAGCCTAGCCAAAACAGCCATGTGTGGCTTGGATCAACAGAACTCTTCACCGACCCATGAACTTGAGAGCCAAAAATGAATGCTTATTGTGTCATGCCACTGAGGTTTTATAGTTGTGGGTTCCACAACATAATTGTACTAACAGATAACTGACATCCAGGGCAAGTCTCATATCTTGTTCTGTTATTTGAAACCATCTTAGTTGATCATAGCCTTATGCGCTTCCCCATATAGATTTTAAAATTGGTGTCAAATTCCATGACTTGGTTTAACCCTTTGTAGATAACTCAAGTTCTAGGACAGCATCCCTTGCAACATGGAGCCCTCTCCAAGTTTTGCCCTGAGATTATCCCCAGTGGTGAAAATAACTAGATCATTTGTTTCTCCATTTCTGATAAATTGTTAAATTATTTGTATTTGCTTTATCGTATTATAATATCATTATCCTAAGATGGTAGTTCTGTTGCCAGGACAACAAAATGTGATATATGAGCTTTTAGTTTTAACTAAAACCTTAATTATCTTTGGCTACATTCCATAAGCTGTCTCAGCTCCCTTCATTCCTGAGGTCGAAAGAATGGAAGATATATCACAATTCTGCTAGCATCCCATGTTTTATATCTGTTTCCACCTCCACACATATCAACATTATATCATTCTCCAGATTTACTATCTTAACCAATGCCCTTTCCACTATTTGTCTTTGATAGCTCCTCCCATTCAGTGTAATATTGCACAATATTCATTTGACAAATATTCACTGATCACCTACCATGTGCCTGGCACAGCAGTGAGAAAGACATGGCCTGGACCCTTGCAGAATTTATCAGGTTAGAGAAGCAGGAGTATAATAGATTAGGACACAAATATTTTATCAGTATGGTAAGTGCCATGAAAAATAAGTATGGGCCGACAGGAAATGACTTGGCGTGAGCCAGAGTTAGGGAGGGCACAAAGGCATGGGTACCACGCGCGATGGAGTCTTGAGGTCTCATGTAAGATGTCAAGTTTAGAAGGAGGCCCATGTAGCTGAAGATTAGTATGTGAGAGGAGCTTGAGATGCATCCGAAGAGGCAAACAGGGGCAACAGAGTGGGCCTCACGGGGTACCTGCACCGCCTATTCAAAAATCGAGTTATAAAGGTCCAAAATGGTGACGTCATCTGAGAGAAGCTCATTTCACCCTACAGCTCCTCGCTTGTACAGAACAAGCACTTTTAGAAAAGCACAGTGTGTCCATTGTCCTCGAGGTGTGTATCCCAGGCCACTTCAAGGCTAGGTCCGTGCCACTCGCCTGTAGAGACGGATGCAAGAGTCCCTTCTCCCACCACAGGTTTCTCTGGCGCTGTACCCCACCGGCCAGGTCAGAAATCAAGCCCTGAGGCTCAGCTGAGCACCACTCCCTCCAGGGTGTCACTCCACATACAGCAGGTCTCTCGTGATCATCCTCACTGGAATTTTAGATACCGCAATACCACTGGGCCCAGCGCATGTCCAGCAGATCTGTGGTTTAAGAGCCTGTGACGGGTACAGAGTAGATACATCTTTACATGGAGATTCCTTTGTCTAGGCTCAGGAGGCCTGTAAAAAACTTGGTTTTACTCTTCTCAGCTTCTGTATTTGTTTCCTGTCCCTTCTTGGCATCTTCAGTCTTATTTTTTTTCTGTCAGATATTTTTTTCTTGAGTGTTGTGTGCTCTAACAACACCCATACTCTCAGGAAAAGGTGTACGTTAGAGAATTAAATATTTAAATATTGATCATAGGGTGTAGTCTAGACAGGGGTTTTTAGATCCCAGTTTTCAGAGCTGGGGTCTGGGCCAAGGGTCCACGGCTCCCCCACTCACATGATATGCAGATGTCTGTGTGGAAGTGTGTTTAGAGGACATTTGTAGTTTTAGCCTGCCCAGCATCATTTCCTCCTCCCTCGGTAACATCAAGACCCTAATTACCCTTTAGGGCCTTGATCCCCTCTGAACAGTGTTCTATCTTGGTGGCAGTGCCACTCAATAAGCTTCACTTCTTTTAGCCATGGGGGGTGGGAGGGGGGAAAGGGTCTAATGTCAGCCAAACGGAATTCCTCTCGGGAAATCTTTCTTGCAACAAGGGGGAAAAAAATGGCTTGACCTGATTCATTTCACTGGCAGCACAGAAGAAGTCATGCCTGCTAGGAATTGGTTCCTGCTTTCTAGATCCCAAAGCTTTCTAGACCTATTTCCTCTCCCACTCCATTTCCTTCCATTAAATCCCTCTGTTGCTTAAATTAGTCACAGTGGGCTTCTATTGTTTGCAACAGGAGAAAAGTCTAACTAACATGACGTGCATGTAAACATTTTTCTGAGGTGCAAAACTGAGGTTCTCAAAGGCATCCATCACCCCCAGAAAGTTTATAATCACTAGATTAGATGGCTGTTTCTTCCCTGAGAATCCAAAGAAGAACTGAAGACATGCATCCTTCTGAATTAACAGATGGTTGAGTCACTGAACTAAAACTCAAAATTCTGGATTTTCTGGCATTCTCTTGCAAAGTGGAGTTATTTTTGGCAGAATGGATCTTTCTCGGGAACTCATGAAACTGTAGGTAGCCCCCAAACCTAAAGACCAGCCCTGCCTTTACCCACAGTTGAGCGTTGTTTTCTGATGAAAGCCAACATTCCTTTCCCACAACCCTGGCCCATACCTGTCCTCACAACAGTTTTCCTTCTCGTCAAAGAGCTCTTTCTACGCATGGAAGGCTTATGGGCAGTTACGGGAATCAGGGCAGGCATAGGTTAAGTTTGTCTCTAGGACAGCATTCTTCCAAGGCCCAAGTAGGGTGATGGAAGGTGTTCAAGGAGGGCTGGGGCTCCAGAAACTCTGTCCGGCTTACTGAAAAATTTCTATCTTTCTGTAACTCTTGAAAATTATTAGAAGCCAAGCCCACAATGAGTACAAAGTAGATGGTTCCTTATGATCATTCTAACATGAAAGGCTTTCAAAAAGAAAAAAAGAAGGAACAGACAAGTAGAACCACTGTGGAGTCCAAACCACTAAAATCGGAGACAGTCCCAAGATACACCCGATCTTTACCCATATCCCATCCCCACGTTCCTCTCTGCCACCAGAAAATTATTTTAACTTTATGCAAGGAACATGATTTTAAATGTGGGATGGCTATTTTATTTATTACTATTTATTCACATGTACATGCACACACGCACACATACACTCACTCTACAGAGCTCGCCTTCTGTCTCTGCTTCCTTTTATTTCAAATGAGTAAGTTCAGGAAACAGTTTATTTGTCCCAGACTGCTTCCCACAAAAACAGAACTTCCAGTAACAGTGCTGCCACCTTCCTTTGGGTTTGGTTCCTTGAAGAGGATGCTACTGGATGTCACAGCAGCCACATGGGATATCCAGCTGGCATCAGTAAGAGCTGTGTTTGAATAAGGACTTAGACCCAGGGTAAAGCAAATGCTCATTTCAACAGGACTCACCCTGGCCTCCAGTAGAGAGGGGGTCAGAGCAGAATACTGTTCAACGACCCTCATTTTACATGAATGGGACCCAAGGTCCACTGACTTTCAGAATGAGAGCACGATGGCAGAAGTCACTGAGGTTCCCTCTCCGTCTCTCCTAACTCACAAGGTTAATCATCAGTTGTTCTCAAATTCTATTTCACAGTTCATCAGAATAGTGTCCTTCATATAATCTACTGAATATAAACCAGTACCCAAACATGAAAATGATAGAAGAATACACATTCTGGTTAGATGAGCAAAAACTTACCGAAGAATCAATTTTCTTTTATAACATATTAATCGTAATGAAAGCAGTTATCATTTGTTGGGCATCTGGTACATTCTGGAAACCATGCAAGGTGTTCCACATATGTGAGAGCTAATCTCTGGCAACCACAGGATGCCAAGTAGGTGTTAAGGAGAATAGTCTGTGCTTCTGTTGAAGACCATACATTGCTCAGTGCACACTCTTTCAAATGATCTGATTCAGATCTCTGAGCCTTTCATTGTCTTTAAATGATTTTACTACTCTGTAGGGTATAGATAACCAATAGCAAGGCAAATGATTCTTGTCCCCAGACACACAACTATATACTGGCTGGCTGGAATTAAATTGGCTTCTCCGCCCACTCAACCCCTCATTGGAAAAAGCCAGTTTCTATTTGTAAACTCATTCCAACATTTCTTTACACCATAGAAATTTGCACTTCTTTTATTTCTCCTTTGAACCAATTTAACACTTATCTGTTAAATAAAATCTTTAGCATGTGTTCATTTTATATCTGCATGAGAGTCGTGATTTCATCTTTTCTTTAAAAATAGCCTTTCACGATATTATTAACTTCACTTTACAGACAATGGTATTGAGGCCCAGAGTAAAATGACTTGCCCAGGACCACTAATGACTAAGTGACCCAGCCAAAGGTTAAACCTTTGACTTCTGATTTCAAACTGATGTGCTTTCCTATAATGTTGCACCTGTTCCATGCCAGGCATGTGCTAGGAGTGTGGGAATATTCTTTTAAGTCATTCAGCTATTAATAGGCTCTTCTAAGTTGGCACTATGGGGCTATAAAATATTCATGATATAATCTCTGCTTGCCAGATAATCAAGGTACACACACACACACACACACACACACACGTGCGCGCGCGCGACAGAAGAAAAATGCGCGATAGAGGGTGAAAAGAAAGTAAAGGAGTGGCAAGAGTACAACAGAATTAATCTTGAAAGCTTTTAGAAAGTGATAGTTTTTCAATCTGTATTGTCTAAATGGAAGGGGCATTAAGAAGAAGGCTGCAAGTTAAAGCCAACAGCTTATAAACTCTCGAAGCCTCAAGTGCTGGCACTTTAAGAATCGAGCAAGGAAACAGGATTGTACCACTGTTTGCACTGCTGTTATCTAACACTGTACAAAAAATGTGGCAAATGAAATAAAGCACCCCTTCTAATCTTCTAATTATTTGCACCAATAACGATTTTGCATAAAGTTTCTATTGGCCCAAATTTGATTGAGTTGTGCTTACAACTGGTTGTCATTGGCTCCTCTATGTTTGGAGGCTAAACTCTGAACTCCTTTGTATCACACAGCTTTGATGTGGCCTCTACCCACTTTCCATCTCTCCTGGTATCCTAAAGCATTGCTCTCTACTGGCCTCCCTCTCTTCTCTCTCTCTCTCCTCTCTCTGTCTCTCTCTTTCTCACACACACACCACAATCTAGGTATCTCACCCCCTAAAGTGCTTGCAATTCCTCCACCCCACCACGCTCTTTTGCAGCTCACTTTTTGCTGAAGCTTTGTCCTTAACATCACCCTTTCGCCCTACCCCACCTCGGCAAGCACCTATTCATCACTCAACACTGAGTATAAAGAGTCACCTTCCTTGGTTCGCTCCCAGGTCTCGGCGCCAAAAAAAAAAAAAAAAAGAGTCGCCTTATTTATGAAAGACTACCGATCTGATTTGTGAAAATCCCTTGCCCCTAAACATACGACGGTGCCAGCAAATACCCTTGGTTGTGCCTATCTGTTTACACACTGGCTTCCAGGGACAGTGCCTGGCCTGCTCTAGGGCTCCTCCTCTCCCCCCCTCCCACCCCGTTTCCCACATTGCCTGATGCGTAGTTCACGCTCAGTAATTGAATACATTCTGCATCCGTGAATCAGCGATTTCACCAACATGATAGGCAGCCTGATGGGGAACTGGGAGGAATCGGAGGGATCGGCGCGTTAAACCCTTCTCTTCATGGAGGAGGAAAGGAAAGCGAGGCCCCAAATCTGCCCACACACCCCAAGGGAGAGCAGCAAGAACTAAGTGAACACAAGACGGGCCTTCCCTGAGTTTCCGACCAAGCCCCCCTGTGGAGTGTGGGGAAGGAAAATCGGCTCTTATAGAGAGGGATGATTTGGGCTCTGTTTTGTTTTTGTGGTGCTCTCATAATTTTGGTAAAGATATTTTTAAGCCGGAGCACGGGGCGGTTCAGTTTTCATTACCCAACTTGGCATTTTCCTCTTGCGCGCCGGGCTGCTTGGAGCCCTTATCACAGCCCCGTAACCACATCCCCTGCTGGGCCCAGCGCTAAATCAACACTGTCAGCTGCAAACAAACACTGACAGGTGTGCTGCACTTTGAGCGTGGGAGGGCATTTATTCTGAAGGGAGGGTTAGTCAACTGGAGGCGGGAGAAACCCTGGCGGGACAGGGCCGCACCCCTCCACCCCCCACAGCTCTCACCAGCCTCGGGCATCTGCGGGGCTTGCCAAAGGCCCCCAGAAAATCAGACCCGTTTGTGAGAGGGTCACGGAAATGGGATTTTGCAGCTATGAAAAACTCCCCTCAGGCACTTCTTAAAGCTCCATGGGGCCTCTTAGGAGAGGCCCAGACAAGTGTGGCTGATGTAGGGGGCTCCTCCGAATCCTTCGCAGCAGCCCCTGGTGTGGACTGGTGACCAAAAGAGGTCTTTTCACGACAAGAGCATTCACAGGACCTTGTTTTGGAGGAAAAGGAGGACCTGACAAACTCTGCCTCAGCCTTCCATGCAGATCCAACATAGGTCCAATTCTCTTCTTCCTTTTTTCTTTTTTCAAGATTTTTTAATATATATTTGAGAGAGAGACAGAGAGCACAAGGCAGGGGGAGGGGCAGAGGGAGAGGGAGAAGCAGATTCCCCGCTGAGCAGGGCCCCGGATATGGGACCAAGCCCAGAACCCTGGGATCATGACCTGAATCCCAGGCAGATGTTTAACCGACTGAGCCACCCAGGAGCCCCTCTCCTCTTCCTGTTCCTGAAGCTGCCGCCCTGGGTCCCCCTGAGCCAGATGACCACAGGATGCTGAGTAGTAATCCCCAGTCTGAAGACCCAGCCTGCAGGAAGCTCTTACCATCGGCGGGGCTGCCCTAAGTGCCTCACAGCGTTCTCACGCTGAGTCCGTGCCCCAACCCCACCAGGGAGATACCACTATCAGCATCCTCTCCACTTTACAAATAAGGACGCGATGGGCAAAGGGATATAAACTGCCCAAAGTTTATGCCGTTAGCAGGTTCCTGCTGGAGACACGATCCGTTTCAGGCAGTTGGTTTCAAGTATGCGTTCTCAGTCCCTCACGGTCTGGCCTCACCTCAGGGTGGTTTGGGAATCCGGTGGTTCCCAGCCTTGCCTGGACATTAGAATCACCAATGTCAGGGCCAACTTCCAAAGATACTGATGTGTGTGCTTTGGGGTAGCCGGGGTATTCAAAATACAAACAAACAAGTAAACAAATGTGTGTGTGTGTGACCCCATTAGCCCCGGGCACTTAAAGAGAGCAGCTGGCATAGGTAGGAGTTCCCACTACGCTACCCAAAGCAAGTATTGAGGAGGAATGGGCACACAACACGGGAAGCCCAGCCAAGGAAGGTGTGGCATGGGCTTGGGGTGGTGACTAATGCATGGGGAAGAACGCCAGAAAGAAGGCAGAGGTGACCAAAAGGGGTGCTAAAGAGACAAGAAAACCAATAGGCCTATTTCTCTGGCAAGAGTGGGCCATTGAAGACGTGCCAAGGGAGAACACTGCGGAGGGTGACCACCGTCACTGCTGCACAGTTTCTGGAACTTTCCAGTACTAAAAAGAATGAGCATTCCCAGAAAGGTGTTTTAAGAGAGAAACTTGCCCTGTAAATCACACCTGTTGGAGCTACCAGGGGAGCCTTTAAAGATCTGAAGTGCACAGTCCAGGAATCTCCTGAAACCAGGGCCTGGAGGCTTGGGCTGCACATGCTGGGAAGTCAGGGGCTCCCTCGCCCTTCCTTCAGTGGCCAATCTGGAATCAGCCTGTATTAGTTACAAGCTATTCTCATCCTGTAGGGGCTGTTTACTGTTGAGACATATGCTTTAAGTTTATAAAATTCATACCACTAAAGACAAATTAAAATGGTTTTAAAATAGAAAAAAAGTTATTCATAATTTTATCACCTAAATGTAATGATTATGATTTAGGATATTCCATTCTGTTGTTTTTTCCTGGGCAGAATTTTTTTGACACTATGTTAATCATAATATATGTGCAATATTATAAACTGCTTTGTCACTTCACCTGCTTACTTCACTTAAAGTGGCATAAGGGTGTTTAGTCCTTGCATCATTTCTTTCCTTCATAATAATCATACAGTGATGAGATATTGCTGGGTTTCAGAAAATTGAATAATTTATGAACTCATTCTATAGGGAAAAACTTGAATAAATACCCACTCTTCATACGAATTGTTTCTATTTTTACTTACATACGTAAAGCCTAAAACCAGGTATAAATGTCTTTACTACTTACAAACAACCCTGAAATCAATTTTGCATATTAGAAACAAGACTACGCAGCAATGAAGTATCAAAATAATAATATTAGTTACACCTGACCAACACTGGCTTGTGAGTTTAACTCACCACTATGGTGTGAATATATTGCCTCATTGGTGCTTTTAGGACCAGCGTTGTGGGGTCACTTGGAACTCCCACCACTTTTCTCCCTTCTGAACTCTTAGAACCTTGGTGCACACAACCCTCAGGCATCATGGACCTTTACTTGGCATGGATGTTTCCTTTACATCAACTCTGTTTTTCTTCTAGTCGCTCTAGCTCCTGACCACTCAAGTAGTCCCACGTGGTGCCCACGTAATCATAAACACAGATTCCAGACTGAACCCAGTCTAATCCAAACGGGTCTTTCAACTAACCTAGAATTGGCCTATAACAATTTTTAAATTATGATTGAAAGGTAGACATACAGGTAAAATTGTTTCACAGAGAACTAACAAATACAGCAAACTCGTCATCACACCCCTGCCATTTTGAGACACATTTGTTTATCGAATACCTTTCTTGTCCAGGCGACTTAGCTAGAGCCACTCACCACGACAGCGTTTAATTCCCGTTTCACAGATGAGTCAGTCGAGGTGTGTAGAGGTTATGAAACGTGCTGAAGGAGGCGAAGCTGTCCGGTAGAGGAGGTGTAATTCTAATCTTCGCCTCGGCCATTCCCTGGTCTGTTCCTGGGGCCTCACGGGACTTCCCACAATCCTTTACGAAGTGTTCTTTTCCCATCTGCGGTTTAGCATGTTTACACTGACAGGGACCGCGGCAAGAGATAAATGCTTGTTTTTGTTTGTTTGTTTGTTTTCCTTTAGAGAAAACGCAGCAGCTGTCATTTGTGGTGTATTTATTTACTTATAAAGCTAACCTGACAAGGATGGACGCTTGAAGATATTTTAGTAGATTTGGCAGTAGCTTCGGTGGTTGGCAGTAGCTCGCCAGCTATTAAATGGTTCTGAATATATGAAGACTTGTAATTTCCTTCTCGAACGGGCTTTGCCAAAGAGACTAAGCCACGTGGCATAAGCCCGGGACACACATTGGCATATGCAGGAGCTCCGTTTGTGCAAACGGATTCTTGGAACCAATCAGACGAGCGTGGTATTTCATCTTTTGGCCCAATACTAGAAACTGGCACAAATAACACTCCCCTGCCATGCACCGAAGTTCAGAATAATAAATCAGCCACTCTGTAATTATATAGGGAGAGCCAGCTTTATTCCCTCAGTGAGCAGATTGATCTGTTTAGACGGGATGCCCAGGGCTCTCTGGGAACCTGGGCTGACTTTCCTGTGCCCAGGCAGGCCCTGCCCCAGATCGCTGGGTCTAGAGGTGAGCTCCCACTGGGTCAGTCTGCTGGGACTAAACTGGTTTCAAAACCTGTTTGGCTTCTCCAAAAGGTCCATAGCTGTCAAAAGTAAAGCAAAGCAAAGGGCTGGGGATAGCAGAAAGGCACAAGCTCATTCATCAGGCTGTGTGAGCAGAAAGGCTGTGAGAGGCTGAGGCAGAAAGCCTTCCTTGGCTGCGTGATCCTAGATGGCTATGAACATAGTATTTGAGGACAGTCTCAGACAGAAAAGGTGGGACCGGGTAATCCTTTTGTCTGAATTCATTCATTCCCTCCGTGGTTGGCAGGAAGGACTTGAAGCAGCAGATACAGGTGGGCAAAAGAAAACATTCCGGAAGGTGATTTCATCCAGGGAAAGAAGTTACCTCTCCCTTGTCCTGCCTTGCTTCAAAGCACATATAAAAAAGACCATGTGAACATATTAATGAGGGGTAGGTGGGTGGGTGCAAGGAGGAGGCATACTTCTAAAGCCTGTAACAATTTGCAGGTGAATCACATTAGAAGTTGAATGTGTCCTTACATTATAGCATCAAACTTGATCAATACTTCAACAGTACGTTCTGAGACTCTCCCAGGAGTGTGAAAGTTTCCCTTGTGGATATGTTCCCTGCTTGTTCCTGAATGGCTTAATTTGGCCCTGCATGTCTGACTCATATGCCTTCCCCACATTTAATTAGATGGTTTATTTTCTGAGATCCAAGTTGGCTATTTTGTCTTCATGACTGTATCTCTTTGCTTTTGTGGTTTTCTGTGCTAGGAATCCTCTAACTCTGGCCCCTAGGCGTGCCCGGTGCCTGTCAGTGCTCAGCCTTGGTTCAGATTTCTCCTTCTCCAAGAGGCCTCTCCTCACCTCCCTGCACACCTAGCCGCTCTCTGCCTGCCCCATGGGTGTGTCTAATGCTTTACACACTCTATAATATTTATCTATTCATCATTTATCTATCACACACGCCCATTTATCTACTCCCTTATTTTCTGGGTCCCCCACCACTCATGCATGGATCTTGTATTGTTCTCCATTGTCTCCCCAGTGCTATGACAGTATCAAGCACAGAGGGGGCATGCATGAAATATTTCCTCTCTTAAGATGAGCCTTCCTGTAGCACTGACCATGTGCCAGACACCATCCTGAGAGCTTTATAAATACTAACTCACTATATCCTCGCAACAAGCCCATGAGGCGGGTCCAATGCTTATCATTATTTTATAGATGCCCAGTTAGGATCTGACCTTGGGTGGTCTGACTTCAGAGCCTACGCTCTAAACAATAGCCTTATGTTGCCTCTAGCATTTTTGCCAAATAAGTGAAGGAGCATCTGTCATCTAAAGACTCATAAGTTCATTATAAGCTCTAAGTCCAATAAATACAATTATCATGACCCTAAAAAAATAGGTCTCTCTTTTTTTAAAAAAGATTTTATTTATTTATTTGGCAGAGAGAGACACAGCGAGAGAGGGAACACAAGCAGAGGGAGTGGGAGAGGAGGAAGCAGACTTCCTGCAGAGCTAGGACCCCGACACGGGGCTCAGTCCCAGGACCCCGGGATCATGACCTGAGCTGAAGGCAGACGTTTAACAACTGAGCCACCCAGGCATCCCAAAAAATAGGTCTTAAATATATGACAGATACCACACAAGGGTAAGAGCCGGTAGATGTAGGATGTCACCATCCTTAGGGGAAATGGGGACACAGGGTCATTCTTGGTTCTTAACTCTCTGGAGTTAGCTCTGTAGCCTCTGGTAGAGAACAGGAGGTGAAACCCCACAGTGACACTGATATCATAAATGGCAAATATTTGTCCCTTTAAGCTGCCACAGCCACTGAAAGATTGCTCAGATGTCTGAAGAATGCAGGGCGACTCAACAATGTTTACAAATCTTGGTGGGTTTGATAACCTGTTGCATATTTTTAGATGTCTTATGATTCCTGGAGCTCTACCTCATAAATCCTGGTTGATTGATTTGTTTATACTCATACATTTTAAATCAATACACTAAGGGTGTCTACACTTATTTTTAAAATCAATATACTTAGTTAACATACACACTTGGGATGCTCTTGAGGATCCTGGAGACATACACAATTGTAACTTTTTTTTTTTTTAAAGGATTTTACGTGTATCCTCTCATTGTATTTCAAAACACCACTCAAGTAGGCAGAGCTGGGATAATGTGATTCTCTCTAGCTAGTTGACTCCCAGATCACCGGTCTGGACTCTGGGGTTTTCTTCCTGCTTTTGTGACTGCTCTCTCAAATTCCCTTTGCTGGTTCCTCTTCACCTTCCAGACTTGGGATGTTAGTGTGAGCCAGGATCCAGCCTCTGGGCATCCTTTCTCTACACTCCTCTTGGTGGCCTCATTCACTCCCTTGACTTTAAGTAGTATGTTTCTGCCAGTGAGGCTCCATTGTATGTTTCCAGCTGTTTGATGCCTTCAGCTCAGTATTATTAGTCTCTTTGACATTTCCACTTGGTCATCTAACGGTTATTTCAAACTTCAGTGCCCCATACTGGGCTTCCAAGGTTGCTGCTCTCGGTCTTTCCCAGCTCAGCCCTGACTACTCCATGCTCCTAGTTGCCAGGCCAAAGACCTGGGGCCGTCTCCGGCCCCACTGTCTCTTACACTTCTACTTTTAAGATACAGGATATCCAGAATCTGGCCTTTTCCCTTACATTCCACGGTTGCCACCCTGGCCCAGACCACTGTCTCCTCGGGCCTGATGGACTGCGATAGCCTCCTGACCAGCCTCCCTGCTTCTCTGCTGGCCTTGGGGCTGTCGTCAGCACCAGCAGCCAGAGTGATTCCATTGTTGTCAGATCATGACCCTTCTCTCAGAAAGCTCAAAAGGCTCCAAGGACTTGGCCTGTTGCTTAGAGTGACACTTGCCCCATCACTGTAGTCTTTCAGTGACCTAGGTGACCCTCCATGCTCTGGCCCACTTCTGCTGAGACAAACCCCCTACTACTTCCCTCCTCGCTCTAGCCACACAGACCTTCCTGCTGTCCCTTCCAGTCCTCCCACCTCAAGTCCTCCACATAAGCCTTTCTCTGGGCTTACAGTGCCCTCCCCCAGAGAGTTCTGGGTCTTCCTCTTCACTTCCTTTCAGGTCATTATTCATATGCACTTCCTAGTGACATTCCCTAGCTACCCTACTTAAAAATGTGAGATAGCCCCAGCCCTTCCTACCTGCCTTCCATGCTTTATTTTCCTTCTTAACGCTTACAATCATGACAGAGCACTCGCTATCAGTTAACATAAGCCTTATTTCCTACCTGCTCTAAAAATAGTGACACCAATGGTCCTGATCTCATAGAGTTGTGCGGATTAAATGAGGCAGTGCCTGCCACAGAGTACGCTCCCAGCAAGCGTGAACACCCTTATGCTTAGCACGCCAAGGCCCCAGCCCAGTGCCTTATTGCGGGAGATGGCCACTACATTGCTTTTTAGCAAATACATGACTTAATTAGGGGAGTCAGTGTCTCCCGACTTAGACTTATCTTTGTTCTGGAGGATGCACGTGACTGGGGGGCAGTCCGAAACGGAGGAGGCGCCTCCGCGTGGCTCCCAAGCGCTAAGGCCGCTCCACTGGATCTTGAGAACGGTGATCTCGGTCAATCTGACTTTGGAAAGAGGAGGTTTCGCCCAAAGAGAAAGCTGTTCCATGGGAGCGTGACCTTTAAAATATGTTCCGTAGTAATGCCTTCTGCAGCATTTGTGCAATCAGATGTGTTTCGTTAATCGTGTTTTCTGAGCGGAGCCATTTGAAAGAACATGCTCCCTTCTGTCTTACTGTCATGTTCTCATCAGCCCTTTCACAAATTGATCTGAATAAAAGCAGCTTCCCCTCAGCGGTGAGTTAAAATAAGCCACTGTTCACATGATTATTACTTCATTGTGCTTTTACGCACATTCCTCGGTGCTTTTTAATTATATATAATTACTAGGGAACAGGGAGTAAAATCTGTTTAATCTAAAATGAAACATGCTAAATAGATAATGTTCCCAGTTCCTGTTTTTTTATTTTTTTTATTTTTTTATTTTAAGGTATGACTCTAGCTCAGGAAGACCGGGATCAAGAACATAGACCCAGATCTTGCAGAAAGTGGAAAGCACAGCCTACGTGATTAAACATTATTTATTTCGTGGGCATGCTATTACTTTTTAAAAATTGTCATGCAACTTGGCGACTCAAGTAGTGACATCTGGGGTGCAATTATTTCAGATGCCGTTTTTTTCCTTCCCATAAAATAGTCGCAATGAACCGCAAACAAGAGTTACACTTGATGGAAGCATATGGTGACTTTGATGTGACGACATGTTTTTACTGCAGGTTTTGATGTGTATGTGTTCCATGATGCACAGTTTTACCAAAGCTGGTCACGGCGATCATGGGAAAATGCACAATACTGGTCAAGAGGCAGCACAGTTCAGGGTTAAACCTCGGGCCCGAGACAGATTTCCAGGACCTGAATCTTGCGTATTAGTTGTGCCATCTTAATTTCTATAACTTCTCTGTCCCTCTGTTCTCTTCTGTGCCATGAAGATACAACAGTAGTCATTTCAAAGAGGAATTTCTAGAATTAAAGGAGAATATAGAAAGTACCTATACTAGAGCACTCAGGGACACTGTACTACTGGTACCTGTTAGGAAAGTTGCAATCATGCTGCAGTAACAATTCAGTGCAAACTCCCAGAGGCTTGAAATAACAAGTTTCTTTTTTGCTCGAGCTCCGTGTCCCCCATGGGGCCGCCATGTTGTGCCCGTGGCCGTGGCAGAAGGAAATAAAATTCTGGAGGGTCTGGCACCAGCAGTGAAATGTTCCAGGCTGCAAGTGGCACTGTCACTTCTGTTCCTGACTCCCTGGCCAGAATTCGCTACGTGGCCACCCTCGACCACCTGCCTGGAAGACGTGAGAGAAGACAGTGCCTGGAAGACCGAGCGCAAGCACTGTTTGGCAAACAGGGCTTGGGACAGCCGTGCTTTCCGTTGTCTCTCAGACTGAGTGACCTTAACCTTTTTGGTTGCTGGCTGTCACTGTTGGTTAAGGAGAACTGCCGGCTTCTGGGAAGGGCTTCGAGAGTTTATTGGAGTACAGCAGGCTGAGCATAAGGCTCTATTTAGCTATTTCATGGCAATCTGGGCCACTGGACCATCTGCAAAATAACTGACTTATAAACGTGCTCCATTAAAAAACAACAGTTCTACTAACACTTTAAATATGTCAGCTCAAAGACAGCATTAGAAATACTGTCCATACGCCCCATGGATGTCCACCTCCTCTATTCAAAGCTCTGCATGGTTTCCCAAGGCCTAGTAGCTGTTGGATGTGGTTTTCTTTAGACTTCCCCAGGCCTTCATTTGTTTATTTGCCTTGAATTCCTCTGGAGCCATCCAAATGCCAAAAACAAATGATTTACGGTTAGCTCTTGATTATCTATGCAAATGGTTGGTAATCTTGAACAATGTGGATTTGCCTTTGATTGGGCTGCTTCTCCTTCTGTTCTGTGGCCAAGATCCCTGCCCTTCCTCCTTCCGATCCTCCTGGGGCTCCTTATACATAGGAAGGATCATCTACTCTATTGCTCCCTTGTCTCCGTTCCATCCTCTCTCAGATAGACTGGGCTACTGCTTAGGGACGTCTGCGATGGTGGGTGAGGGCTGGGTTTTTTGTTTCCTTTTCAGTCCTAAGTACCTTGATCATTTATTCTGGGCTCTCCCATTGCTGTAGCATTGATGGCGAAAAGAGCGTGCAGTTCAGATTTCAGAAGTCAAGACTGGTTTGAAAAACAGGAGAGCAGGGTGGACTCTTTTTCTATAAGAATATTACTGGACAGGAAAAGTCCCACGGGTATTGTGACTCCCTTCCCCCAGATGCCATGATAACACATGCCTCCATATTCCCCTGCCAGTTTGCAATGGCTCTCAAGGTAGAAATACCTGTCCTCAAATTATAGGCCCACCATTCATTACAGCTGTATGACTTAGAGGAAAAACCCCAACTGTTCCGAATTTCAATTTTTTCATCTGCAAAGTGAGGTTTAGTAATACATAACCCACAGGGCTGTTGTGACAGCTAGTAATATGTGTCAGTTCTTGGGATTGCCCTTGGCACATTAAGGCTCTAAATCAACTATGGTTATAATTAATTAACACCCAGATTAGGTTTTTTGTCTCTTCTGGGAACTCCAACCCCACTACTAGAAATCCTTCTATACAGTGTAAGGTCTTCAACTATGTATTAGAGTAGGCTAAACTCTGATAACCAATAGACTCCAAGTAAATCAGCTTAAGTGTAGCCAAGGTGCGTTTCTCCTGTTCTAGTCCAGGGAAGAAGGTTCAAGTTAGGGGTGGGGGAGATGTGAGATGGTTGTCTCTGATTCGTATGGTTATTTTGAAACTCAGAGTGATGTCATTCTGCTATCCTTAACGCATGGCCTCCGATGTCACTCTAGTCATCATCTGTGTCATTGTACCCCAAGGCAAGAGAGACACGTGGACAGAAACGTGTAGACTACTGTATGACTCAGGCAGCCAATTCTGTCATAGTCCACTGGAAGGAAATCAATCACAGAATCACAGGTTGCCGAGGGGAGGCTAGGAGGTGTGCCTCAGCTAGGGTTCCAAATGCCTCACTTCCATGAGGCAATCAGCCACCTGTGTCAGACTCAGGCCTTTTAAGATGTGTTAGGAACATTTTTTTTTCAATTAAACTTGTAGCTTCTTGAATTAGAGACCTTGTTTTACCCTTAACCTACAAAGTCACGTTCAGGGACAGACATGCAATAGCCATCCTAAGAATGCTTTTTGAATCAACAGTGCTCCTAAATGAATAGGAGGACTATTCTCTGACTAAATATTTCAGATTTGATCTTCACTGAATCTAAATGCAACTTCTTAGTTACTTTTGAGTAAAATGAAATTAAGTTTTAATAGGTTTGGCTAGGAATTACATGTGTTGGACAATTCATCCTTTGTAACAATTCAAAAAGACATTAACAACAAAAACACTGAGAATGTTCCAGTGATAGGGGGATTCCATTAGCAATTCCCATTCCTATAGATATAGATATGTGGTTAATAATAACTCTATAAAATTACCCATTATAATTATTTACTGATACATTATAGAGCCCATTAGGTTCTTAGTATTATCTCTCAATCATTTAAAATTACAGATTCGTATATATTCTTTCCTTGAAGATAAACAGCATTTATGAAAATAAGTATAGTGGATAAATCATAATTTTATAGGACTTCAGGGTGAAAAATCTGGCGTTAGGCTTTTAAAAAACACCCCTGATTTTAATCTAAAAGTCTAATAACAACACGTGTTTGGATTGGTAAGTCAACTTTCTTACCTCCATCACGATAAGAAAAAAGAGTATGCAAATAGGAACCAAGAAAAGTATAGGAGACAGATCACTAGATTGGGTATAAATAATGATAAAGCAAAGTATTTGAATTTCCCCATCCCTGCGGCACTTGTGCCGGTTCAGTTACTACCTTAGCTCCAGCCCACCTTTGTCTTCACTGCGATGTCAAGCAGGCCAAGCTCTCTCCCCAAAGCACTCCTTGCTTTGCCAGCGGCTGTCTGGTTCGCCTCCTCCAATGGCAGGTGTTAGAGAGAAACCGGAAGGAGGGAGGAGGGACTTCCTTCCTGTCATTTGTCTCCTGATCTTGTTGGATTGCCCTCACCAAGCTCCTTCCTTCCACGGCACTTTTCATCCCTGTAGCTGCAGGTTTCCCCGCGCCCAGAATCGAAGCTGTCAGCAGCAGCCCGGGGCTGCCTTTCTTCAGCCCATGGAGCCATCCTCCATCCGAGCTCAGAGAAACCAGCACCCGCCCAACGGCTGCCCTTCCGAGATGTCTGCCCTTGGCTCCGTGGCCCACATCTTCTCCTTGTTCCTCCAGGCCTAGCGGGGGAGCTCTTCCCGCCTTGCTGCTTCCACGACAACATTCTGTTTGCCTCCTCAGTGTTTCAATACCTAACGATATTTTCTATTACCTTCTCTCTACTAAAATGATTGGAGTGGCTTCTGTCTCCTGTGTTCGGATTGATAAATTAATTCAAGCTCGTTCTTGCTACAAGCAAGACCACCAGAATGCTATTTATTTGAATCACATCATCTTAACTATTTGTAGATGTGGATTTTTGAAGGTTCAATTTAATGATACACCCTTTTGCTAAATGTTATACTTAAAATCGCTAAATGAGATTTGCTTCTGCATTTCGTATTTGGATGAGGACTTGAGAATGAATGAATGAGATTTTTTGGATAAGCTAATGCAACTAATTCTGTTATCTTGGAGCCAAATGTTTCTCTGTGCCTCCTTTCTCTTTAGCTGTACTAAGGGAAAATAGCCAAGTGACCTTTGCACACCTGGAGACAGGTAAACTATAGATCATACTAACAAGTGACTCATAGATGGGAACTCTTCTGAAGTGCTGACATTATATAATGTGAGTTTGATGGACATGTTTCTAAAATACCAAACTTACTTCCTTGAATTTTTAAACAGATATAGTCAGCATTTTTAGAATTTTTTTATTAGCTCAGAACAATAATTTTTACCCTTAACTGAATGTACTGCATTAGAATACATTTTTCTCCTTAGGAGTCATTAGTAGGTGGAGGGATGTTTCCAAATAAACAAAAGAGCCCCAGACTAATTATAAAAATGAGGGAGGTAATGAGACCATAGCAACAACTATGGTTTATGGTTACTGAAGTCTTACTAAATACCAGGTGCTCTTCTAGGTCCTTTCACACATTATTTCATTTAATCCTACACCAACCCTGTATGAGAGGTACTGTGATTATCTCCTCTTTATTGGTGAGGAGATGGGAAACAGAATTATTGTCCAAAGTTCCACAGTGAATATGGACAGAGACAGAATTAAAGACTTTCTGACTCCAGAGCCCACTGTCTACTTCACTTATGTTTTCCGTGGTTTTTGTCTGTTTGCTTTTTACTTCGTATATTTATTGATGAAACTAATTCGGGACCAACTATGTGCAGCCGCTGTGCTCAGAAGGGTGGGAGTTACTAAAACGAGTAGCACATAGCCTTGTCTTCAAGGAATTTATAGTCTAGGAAGGCTAGGAGATGAAAAGAAGTATTAAAATACTAACGACAGCACTTAGTGGGCAAAAAAGTATTCTAAGAGTAGTAGGGTGTCCCCCAGGAGCACCCCAGAGAGAAGCAGTGCAGCCTGAGGCAATCGGGGAGTCTCTGATGGGGAAGTGGAAGGTGACCTGAACCCTGAAAGAATGTGGGGCTGGGAGGGGAAAAAGGGCAGGAGGGAGGGAGGGAAGGAGAGCTGTGAGCAGAGAGATGGGAAAGGTAGATTCGGGCCAGGTTGTTTAGAAACCAAGCCGACCCTTCAGAGAGCTTGCTATTTCATATTCTCTGCCGTATGTGGAAACACTGAGGTTGTTTAATTAAAGTTAAATGGGTGAGTCATTAAAACCTAAAACTTTTAAGGGCGCCTGGGTGGCTCAGGGGGTTAAAGCCTCTGCCTTCGGCTCAGGTCATGATCTCAGGGTCCTGGGATCGAGCCCCACATCGGGCTCTCTGCTCGGCAGGGAGCCTGCTTTCCCCTCTCTCTCTGCCTGCCTCTCTGCCTACTTGTGATCTCTCTCTCTGTCAAATAAATAAATAAAATCTTTAAAAAAAAAAAAAAAAAAAAAAAAACCTAAAACTTTTAAGATCTATAGAATCTATAAGCAACCTTTACTACATGCCAGGCATGGGTCCGAGTGCATTAATCTTTATGACAATGGAGGCACAGAGAGGTTCAATAACTTGCCCGGGGTCACTCAGCTAGTAAGTGGCTAAGCTGGGATTTGAAGTCAGTCTGTCTAGCTCTTGAGTCTGATTGTCTTGGTCACTATTATATAGCACCTTAAAAAATAATAATTACAAAAAAAGAATGAAAAGAAAAAATAAAGCAAACCCCTTCTGATGTTTTCTCTGAAGTCAAATAATGCTCAGGAGGCTTCTCCTCCAGTCCTTTCTCTGCTCCACGGCTCGTCGTGCTGACCGGAGACAGAGGCTTGCCAGGGTGAACTCACCTGTGTCCCCAGAGAGACTGTGTGGCCTTGGACATGGGAAAGCATCTTACTGATCAGCATGTGGTCAGTATCTAGTAAGTGACCAGCCTGTGGCGTGCTCTGGGCATCTTTATTGAATTACTGTGTTCTCTCTAGGAAGAGTTACACATTTTTAAATGGCTGCACCTACCTCTCTATTGTAAAACAAAAGAAGTTTCCTCTTTTCACCCAAGTTGGATCAATCCTCTCAAGATCCAAGGAAATAAAGCTGACTGTGACTCTTTTCTGGATGATGCTGGCCTGGCAGGATTCTAATTTCAGTAAAAAAAACAAAACCAAAAGCATTATGTCTTTTCTGGATGCCAAGAATAACTGATGGAAGTGAGGCAAGTGCAAAATGAAAGGAGATTTACTTACAAGGGGGAAAAATCAATGCAAACCACAGCCTCACCACTGAGGTTTAGAGAAGCTGGTAGAATCACAGGAGATGTTTAGTCTCTTCTGAACTACTCTGATTTGTTTCTCATTTCCTGAGAATTTCCCTGGAAGAGAACTAGAATACAAGACATTTCACAAAACCAAACTGAACAGACATTAATCTTTTCTTAATGACTCTGAAGCTAACATCATATTGTACAACATAGTAACCATTGTTGTGAACATGGCATGGTTTCACAAAAACTATTCTGATTATTTGAATTTGAGGGATGTTTTGATTTTAGATAAATAAAAGTATATTAGGGGGAGGAGTTAAGATGGTGGTGTAGTAGGAGGACCCTCGTCCCTCGAATCCAGCTAGATCAACATCAAACTATTTTGAACAACTAGGAAATTGATCTGATGATTAAGAAGTAAGAGTTTGTTGTCATATTTTGTGCAAAACTTCTGAAGATAAAATGTACTCCAAGTTTTAGGATAATAAGAAATAATAATGAAGTTGGCCATTTATAAGCATGATACAGACTTGGAAGGAGATTGAAAGACACTCTGGTCTCCAGAGCTTTTCTTTACTAGGCTCACCCATGAGAAAGTGTTTATTTCAGTTGGCTTGTCAGAGTCTAGCTTTGGACTTGGGTCTTCTGACTCCCTGCTCAGTGCGCTTTCTCTGTTAGCTAAATACATCTGACTAAAAGTGCAAGGCCCAGGGGTGCCTGGGCGGTTCAGTGGGTTAAGCATCCGACTCTTGATTTTGGCTCAGGTCATGATCTCAGAGTCATGGGACCAAGCCCCAAAGTACCCCAACTTTGCCCTCTCCCTCCATCCGTCCCACCTCAATAAATAAATAAAATCTTTAAAAATAAATTTAAAAAAATTAAATAGCAAGGCCCCGATCTGCTTGGCTCTGATATTGGCTCACCCTAAATGAGATGGTTTACCCATTTGCGGTGATTAACAACTTAGTCCAAATCTGACTCTATTTCCCTTACCTTCCTCTTTCCCCCCAATATCAACCTGAACAAGTGAAAAAGTATGTTGGTGTCAGACACAAAAGTACTTACATTCAAATCAAGAATTGCAAAGTCATTTGCATTTTGCTTTGCCCATATGCTATGGTAAAAAATGTGAAGGCTTTCGAGCTTATTTTGCATCTGTACAGCAACTCTAAATCTATATCCAATTTTCCTTCACTGAACTCAGTAAGCAATATTTTTAGCTAAAGTTAATTTAATGCCTCTGAATAGAAAACCAATTAAGAGCACCTTTAGCCATGCTGCAGTGGACACCGGAGGCTCATAACATGCACTCTTGGTTACCCATGCTTGGCACCACCCAGAGATGCAAAGGCCTCCACGTGAAGTCCTTCGGGCACCAGTGCAGTCATCCCCCTTCCGGTGTCTGCCCGACCAGGCTTCCCCACAATCCTGCAGAACCCTGCAAAGGCAGGAAGGCTCTAGGGCACTGCAAGCAGTACCTTACCACTCCATTTGTAGTTTTCTAACTTATAGCCACTGCCCTCATCCTTATCCAATGGAAGAGCGGCCGAAAGTTTGTCCTTGTCTCCCTGAGTTCAAGCAAAGAGGGATTAAGTGTTAAACTGATGATTTTTTTTTTTAAAACATAACTCTACTTGCAAGCTTAGAACTCATAATACTCTTCTGAGTGTTATTTTACCTACTGGCCTGCTGATCTAGTATTATGGGAACTGCAAACTTGACTCAAAAGGGAGGTGATTTAAGGATACTAAACTGACCTAACCTGCACCGTGAACCAACTAGCTGGTTTTGGCGGGTCCAAGACAGACTGCTGGTGTCTTCTGTGTGTTCAGAGGAACTGAGGCAATTTGACAGGGAGTTTATTAATGTAACAGTGATTTCACAATCCTATTGGCTTCCTGCCAGTCCGCTCATTCCTCTTACGTACGTAAGTGTGTTTTTTTCTCTCTAGCCTCTAGTTTTTTTCATGGTCATCTGAGAAGGTCAATAGTTGGTGAGTCCAAGGAAAATGTAGCCTAATACAAAGTATCCCAACTTTGCCATCGTTAGACAAATGCAGAGAAAATGATCAGTGAAACGAGAACTGCATTTGGACAAAAGCAGGAGGTGTTATGTGGAAAGATGAGTTTAAGACCTGGAATGGGAAAGATTGGAAAAATTGTGTTTATTAACTATGGTTCTTTAGTTGCAAGTAGCAGAAAATGATTAGTTAGGCAAAAAATTTTTAAAAATTAAATTCTATTTTTCAAAAGCATCCAAGGAAGAATTGCTTGGAAGAGTTGCCCCTAACAGAATCTAGCTTCCATGACTCCCTCTCTCAGGATTTCTCATGGCTTTCTCTCTCCTTTCTTTCTTTTCTTCTCTTCCTTCTTTTCTTTTCTTTTTTTTCTTTTCCTTCCTTTCCTTTCCTTTTCTCTCTCTCTCTCTCTCTCTTTCTTTCTTTCTTTCCTGTGACACATTCTAAATGGCCTACATTGGATCAAGCATCCACTTGGATCCATCAGTCATGGCCAGGGTGCCGTAAGATCTCGTGTTTTAGGTATGACTGCTGAGGGCCCACCCTTGGGCTTGGGGGAGATCCCCAAGAAGCTTGGACACCATCCTCAAAAGTATCTAGGACACATCTTTTCTTGCTGGCTTGAACACTGAATCTTCGCAGTGTTGCTCTGGAAGAGTCTGCCAATTGGGCAGCAGGGGCTAGATGAAGGGACATGAGAGTTCGTTTCCATGGTAAAGCATTGTCAGTTGCCAACTTTGTGACTCAGGCTTTACCGTGCCTCTGTTTCCTAATCTGTACAATATTGACCCTACTTGCCTTATGAGAACATTGTGAGGAAGGAGCGGAGAGATGTGAAGAGTAACTTGTAGCACAGCCGGACAGGACTAAGCCTTGCTATGGTGCCGTTCTGGACTGTCCAGTCTGGACACTGGAATTCTGGCTTCGCTTGGTAGTGGGGTCTACCTACTTCAGATACCTATCTAGAAAAAGCCTGATGACTTTATTTACCTTGGAAGTTTATGAAGAAAAACTATTTTTTTTATTAATTCAGGATGACTGAGCCTCAGCTATGGAGTAAGCTACCACATCAAGTTTTCAACCACATCAGTATGACTATAGCAATAACCACCATCATGTACGATATGCTCCTTTGGACCCCCTCTCGGTAAGGAGGTAATGAGAGTATCTTTGATTTGGTCCCATTTGTACTCTTTTCTGTTTTCCATCATCTAATTCACCGATGCACTCTTCCTGCACCCAGTGCAGTATTTGAAAGTCCTTTTCTCAGGTAGGGCTTCCTGTAATAGCTGGAGAGAATTCCATTTCTTCATTTTACTGTTCAAAGTTGCTTTAGTCCATTTGGGCTGCTGTAACAAAATACCATATACTGGGTAGCTTACAACAACATTCGTTTCTCACCGTTCTGGGGGCTGGGAAATCCAAGATCTAGGTGCTCACAGATTCCGTGTCCGGTGAGCACCTGCTTCTGAATCCATAGGAGGCTGTAGTCATGTTGTGCTCTCACATGGTAGAGGGGGTGAGGGGTGGTCTCTGGGGTCCCTTTCATAAAGGCACTAATCCGTTCACGAGGGATCTGCTCTCACGATCCGAGTACCTTCCAAAGGCCCCACCTCCAAATACCATCAATGTAGGGATTAGCTTTCGACATACGAATTTGGAGGACACAAACATTCGGTCAATAGCCAAAATGTAGCCTTATGTTAGAATCTTTACCCATTTTTTTTCTTCTGTTTTTCCAGCTGCTTCTGTTCTTAATTGCACCTCACTTAGGAGATTCCTGTTTCTGTGATGTGCCGGTTTGGGCGGCGTCCAGTTCTCCATCCTCCTCTACACAGAGCCGACGCTGATTTATATGTCTGTGAATCCCTGCAGAGCGGTGGAGGTGGTTGTGGAGGGGGGTTGGAGTAGGAATGCTCTTTGAAACCGTACAGTTTGCCCTGACTTCACGCTCAAAAAAGGGAGTCAAGTTTGGCTGCCGTTCAATGTCAAAATTTAGGCAGAGGCTCAGAATTAGGTCTTATCATATACAATCGTGAGTCTGACTAGAACCCCTCAGTTCTTATTGGCTAAGTCAGAGGCTCTGAAGAGGCTCTGAAGTTGGAAAAATGCAAACCTGAACATTCTCCAGGGCCTCAGTGGCATCTCCCAGAGGGGCTGGGGCAAGGACCTGCACTCAGCCCCTTTGGGGGACAGGCAAGTCACTTTGAGATGGAGGGAGAGCATTAAAGAAACCCTTCTCCTGAAAACGCCTCCTGGCTTTTGCCTCTAATCATTCCACACCTAGTGGTGTTTAAATTACAATGTCCCCTTTCAGAAAGTTCCATGCCTTACAGAGTGACTGCCACAGCAGCTTCTCTAAACACTCTTGAGTTCATGAGGAAGAAACAGCATCTGTGGCTGGAAGAAATGGGATTTTGGCAAAATTTTACCAGCTTCCCACCTCCCTTACCTTTCAGCATTTCCCCAGGTAAATTCCATTCTTCACTTTCCCACACCAGTTCTGGCAACCCAATGTTACCGTTTCACACGGAGCTCTGAGTCAGGCCCAAATGGGGGAATTGACGGAGAGAGAGATGCAGACAATGCATGAGAACCCATTCTGTTGCCAGGGCTCTTGTGATAGTGGAGGAAAGATGACATCTAAACTCTAAAATTGAGTGTGGACAAGACAATTTTAATGCAACTCTTTAGGTTTCCCTCAAGTATTTATCCTCTTCCATGCTACTTTTGCCCTGGGACATGGGCTAATGGAGCAGTATCTAGCTGGAAAAGGTATTGTTACGAAGGGATAAAAAAAAAAAAAAAACCACGATGAGCCACTCACTGGCTCTCAAAGCCCCTGTGCATATGTGACCCATGTCATTCCTGCTTGCATTTCACTGACCAACGCAAGTTCTATGGCTACCCCTGAGTTCAACAGGATATGACTTACCCTCCTGTAGACAGGCATAAGAAGGGGCTCTGAAATATTTGGCAGGATTGTGGTACTATAATCTATCACACCTAAGCATATAAAATATTTAGTGTATGATGAAGATGCATTTCATATTACTGAAGGAATGGATAAAAAAAAACAAGTTTTCCTGGAAAAATTAATTATGTGGAAAAATAAAATAAAATTAGATCATTATCTCATGCCATACACAAAAGTAGAATAGATTAGTGGCAAAGAATTAGCATAAATAGAGATGAAAAACTAAAAATATTAGATGTTGAAGTCTCCTTCACATTTAAAGCCAAAGGTAGAAACTATAGAGGCCAAGACTAGTAGAGCTTACTATATAAAAATAAAATCCTTTCGTAAGTAAAAGATATCATAAGCAGAGTTAAAAGGTAACAACAAACACGGTAAAAGTATTTGTAATTTAAATAGCGAAAGTCAGTATGATGACTGGTAGGAGAGTTTTTACTCAACACAAAGATGAAGAGGTACCTTCCAGATGGTTGTTCTAGGGGCTGGTGTCACTAGGGGGCGCTCTACCCAGAACAGCCCTCTCTTTCCCATTGCCCCAGACTCACTGTTCTGTCCCAAGTGTCAAAAGAACAAATAATCCATGCCAATGAGACGAAGAAAGAAGGCTCTAATTCCCTTTCCCAGAAAATATTTTAACGAAGCCCTCTGGAAACTTTGTCCCCACCTCTGTAATACGACCCAGATGAGCAATTCTAACTCAGAAGGAAGGGTGGGACCTTCACCAGAAAACTTCCCTGTATCCCTCTTCTCTCTACCCAAGTGACTCATATGTCTCAGAGAGCGGGATGGATAAAGGAGAAGGGTCATTAGAGCCCCAGAATTCTCAAATTCTCAACTTTTGCCCTTCTGCTATAGACTTGTGTTTCTCCCAGTACAAAAATTATTGGTAAAGGATCCCTAAGCAAATCTTGCCCACTATCTCATGATGAGGTCTTAAACACAGTCAAATTTTAGCCTGGGAGCTTCCCAAGAACGTATTTCCCTCCATTGTGTGTGTTATTAGATTTGCTATCCACCTCTCCTAGGCAGAATAGAAGTCATAAGCAAAATCTTCTTGTATTAACATTACCATCATCCAGCAGATGGCAAGTGCTTTTAGCCTCAAAGGAGGACAATGGCCTCAGGCAGACATTCAGCCAGATGCTACCTTTTTGAGTGAAATGTCTGGAATTCTTAGATGTGCTCCAAATTCCTCCATTGTGGCCTTAGTAACCTCCCCCTTTCTTC